>OX451735.1:811703239-812380739 GCA_948472305.1 Vicia faba
AAATTATTCCTCGTTGTTACACCAAAATAGTGGGTTGTTTTCTTGCGATGTTCTTTTGCTGATGATGCCGATATGAGGCAATGTTGGTGATTATGATGAGGATGATGCAGATGGCTTAAATTTCCATGGTGATTAAGGATTGTGCCTTGTGGTTGTATGATTTCATGTTGTTGCATGTTCATATTGCATGCATTCATGGATGAGGGCTTATGCCCTGATGTTGGCTTGGATTGGCGTTATGTTGAGGGCTATGCTCTGTTATTGCCCAACTAGAATTGAGTTGAAGGCTTATGCCTTTATGGGTATCCCACATGCATGTTTATGAAGGACTATTGCTTTTGCATAAACACTAAATTGATGTTGTAAGATGTGATGATGGTTGTTTGTTGATGAATTTTCTGCATGTTGTGATTTACTACTCCTTAGCATGTTTTATTTCACCGTCTAATTATTGAATGAAATTCTCACCCCTTTTGCGTTATTGTGTCTGTACTCTTTGGGAGTGAAAATAATCAGGTATCTGAGTAGTGCTTGAAGTGATGTTACCAGATCAGTCTTAGGAGTCTCTCTGATATGTAACACAAAATTTGGGAGTTTCATCATGTTTTGCATGATTTCAAATGTTGCACATTTTCTTTAAACTTATGATGGACCGCGTATTGTGGATTTGAATTGATGTTAAGGCTAGAATGCCAATGAACTACTTTTATGTTGATTTTTCCGCTGCCGAATAACCATTTTAGATACATGAGTAATAAAGTATTTTGAAAACTGTATGGATTTTATGATTTATGTGGCATCCCATTGTGAACTTTGATGCATTTGTCGTATATTTCATTATAAATATTCATATGGGAAAATGGGGTGTTACAATTGGTATCAGAGCAGGTCGATCCGTCCAGCCAGGTTGTTGAGTCACTAGTATAGTATGACAGTGGAATACTGTCGATGTTTTTCTATCTAACCATTGTTTGATATTGTGACGTGAAGCAGAGTAATGGCTGAGAGAGGCAATGGTGCACATGCTAATGCGTTACAGGCTTTGGCTCAGGCAATGCAGAATCAACCTAATGCTGGTGGGAACAGTGGGACGCGTGCTTTGGAAGATTTCCAAAGGAACCATCCACCTACGTTCAAAGGGAAGCATGATCCTAAAGGAGCACATGAGTGGCTCAAGGATATTGAAAGGATCTTTTGAGTCATAGACTATTCTGATGCACATAAAGTGCGTTTTAGTATGCATATGCTGACAAGAGAGGCAAATGACTGGTAGGTTGCTACTCGCCAGAGATTGGAAGGCACATGTGTGGCTATTACTTGGGCTTTGTTTCGTATGGAATTCCTGGTGAAGTATTACCCAGAGGATGTCCGTAGGAAGAAGGAAATTGAATATCTGGAGCTAAAACAAGGGGATTTAACGGTAACTGAGTATGCTGCCAAATTGGTGGAGTTGGCAAACTTTTATCCTCACTACACAGAAGAGATAACTAAATTTTCTAAGTGTGTCAAGTTTGAGAATGACTTACTGGTGATACGGTGGGAGAACTGACTTGGGATTTCGCGTTTGTGTTCATAAATGTTTCAGTTTAGCAAGAGTCGCCACCAACTTTTTATTTTATCCTAAGGAAAGGTCAAAAAGCACAGGAAAGACCTTTGAGATGTTTTCTTGGGTTCAGGGAGTAGATTATAGAAAGGGAAGGTATTAACACCCTTTCTATCCATGGTTATCCATGGGCTCTTAGTTACATGTTTAGATCATTTGCTTTGCTTTTCAATTGTTTGAAATGGTGCTCTTCAATTGTTTGAAATGGTGCTATGTATGTGGTTTTGAAAGATGTTAAAAAGAGGCCATCGTTGTGGCAACCTTTGTAATGATTCTTGTTTGAATGTATACAAATGTGTTTTTGTCTTTTGAAAAGTTTTCAATGTTTGAAAGTAGGATTTTGAAATTGTATTGTGAAGTGTGTTTTGAAAATAGCAAGGATGTTTTTGCAAGCTTTTGATCAAGTAACTAAGAGCTATCTACCCTATTTTACTCAAAGATCTTTCTTATGTTTTTAACCCTTTTAACAGTGTTGTTTCACCATTGTATTTGGTGAACAACCTTGTGTTAGGATGTTAAACGGGACAGGCGCGGGTCATCGTATAGACCATGATAGCAATTGTATCAAGTATTTTTGGCAATTTTCTTGAGGGACTTGATCATTTTGTTTAGGCAACTCAGATAGCGTCATCGAGGGACTATGATCTTTTGTTTTGTTTTTGTTTTGCCAAAGTACTTAACATGCATACCATGGCCCATTTTTGAAGGCAACAAGTGGATTGTAACCCTAGGGGTGTAAGTGTGCATTGTGTTTGTTTTTTCATGCATTTTGTCTTTGATTAGGTCAAACTATTTGTTGGTTTTGATTTTGCATACAAACCCTAATTCTCTAATCATGGCATAATTGAAAGCATTAAGTGCATAAAAATAAATCTAAGCTATTACAACTTTGATATAGGGAGGGGGTACAAATTTGAATAGGAGATTATTTTGCAAGAAATTAAAACCCTAAATTATTACAACCAAATTGAATTTACAATGCATAATATTTAAATGGGCAATATTTAAATAAACACAATAAATAAATGTTAAATAAAAAATGCATTATGCAAAAAAGAGTTTTTTATATGTGTAAAGCATTTTTTTAATGTAAAAAAAAAGTGTAAAGAAATAACTAAAAAAAGAATTGATTTTATTTAATTAAGGGGTAAACCCTAATTTTTCTTAAGGAAATGATATTATATAATATTTATGTACAAAAATATATTAACATGTATAAAAATAAAAATATATTGAGAAAAAGTATTTTTTAGTATAAAAAATAAAAAGGGTAATATTTATATATATATATATATATATATATATATATATATATATATATATATATATATATATATATATATATATATATTAAATATATTAAATATGTATAAAATAAAATAAAATATTTACAAAAAATAAAAATATATTCAAGAAAATATTTTCAGTATGAATAAAAAATAAATGAAAATATTAGTATTATTTACATTATTTTTAAATTTAAACAAATAATAAAATGGTATTAAGAATGTTTTAATATTATAAAAAATGAAATAAAATGCCAAATAAATGTAAAAAAATATAGAAATATTTTTGGAGCATTATTTATGTTTGAAAATAAAATATTAAAGTCAGAAAAGAAAATAAAAATGCAAAAATGTCAAAATACAAGAAAATGGGCCATGGGGTGTGAAAAGCAAGCATATGGGGTGCAAAAAGCAGAACAAGGCCAGGCCCAGCCCATTTCCACTTCATCCCTGACCTTGTGACAAAGGATGTGCGCACCCTGTGTTCAAATCCGTATCTCCTGCGTTTGTGATCTTTTGCCAAAACTCAAAACATGAAACTTGTAGAGCAGTAAACAAAGATTTCAACCATAGAAAACATTAAATCTAACTCTCAAAGACCAGAGAGAATTTCTCTGGCCCTAAAATCTAACCTAACTTTTTCAGCATGTTCATGGATGAAATTCTCTTAGCACGTTTAATATAAATGAAAACTAAGCATATGTATGGTTTCAGGGCAATGAGTACTACATCTTTCATTCACAAACCTAAGGCTAAATGTTCCTAAATAGAGAGATAGAAGTTCATGAAAAACCAGTTTCAGTTGGATTCGAGTTACACAATGCAGCAACTTTTAGTGAGGCCTGAGGTTCTTTTGAGCTTGCTTGATGTTCCCTGAACCTTTCCCAATGCTTAGTTTGTTTTGAAATGATCTGAGTCAACCTCTAGAAGTCAACCTGCACAAGCTTGAAACAAAAATGGTGAACACTGTAAATGGAGTTACAGTTGGAAATGGAGGTTTGGGACAACTTGAGTGAGTTGAATGGAAGGTGTTTGAAGTGGAAAGGAGCAAAACGCACGAGCAAAATGAGCTATGGCACTCAAGTTGCAGCAACTGCCCTGTTTTGCAAGTTCTTGGTGTTTTGGTGTTCAAGGGTGTTTGAGGGATGATTGGCTCGTGTTTCTGGCTTACAAGGATGTGTAAAACTTGTTTGAAACCTTGGTTTCAGTTGAATATATCAGATATGTGTGTTATGGACTTTTGGCAAGTTGACTTGTTTTGAAAGAAAAGTGTGAAGTGAAATGAGATAGGCCTGTACAGGCTATCTCCAAGAATGCACAAGCTTCTTGTACCTTTTCCTAAGTTTGTGGAACTTGTTTGCTGCAAAGAAAGAAGTCCAAGGCTCAAGAAAAACAACTTTGTAAAAGTTATGCTTTATGAAAATGGAAGTGTTATCTTTATGCCCAAAATTGAATTATTCATTGTATAATGCTCCCTTGATCAGAACAATGCCTCTAACCAATATATTGCATTCAATTTTTGAGTGTAAATTGGTTTAGAGACCTGTAATCAAGTACAAAGCTAGTTTGGTCAGATTTTGCAAGTTGTATGAACATGTATTGGCCATGGTTACAAAGTGAGTTTTTGCCAACTTCAAGCATTCGATTCTCCCTAACCACAAATGTGTTTGAGGAATTCTTGGACAATTTGGAAAGCTTGCAACATGTAATATAATCCATCTTTGAAATGCAACTTGAGACTCCAAGTGGAACTATGTGAAAAATGGCCAAGAAGATGGGTCAAAATCCTGCCTAAACTAGGGCAAAATTTCTCTAAGTTAAAAGTTTTAGGGACCCTTGTTCCCAAAATCATAACTTGAGATCCAAGCTTCTTTTAAGAAAACTTTATGAATAAAATTTGTATACTTTGTGGAGAACTACAACTTTCATTTTGTAAGTTTTGTTTGAATCCATTTGCATCTTGGTGAAAATATGGGACAAAGTTAGGAAAAATTAAGAAAATTTCATAACTTAGAAAATTTCTAAGTTATGAAAATTTTCAATTTCAAACCCTAATTTGCAATTTTGGGTTTCTTGATGAACAAGTTTCATAATTTGACACATCTTGATGAAAAATGACCCTTGGCACTTGATTTTGACCAAAAAGTCAAAGTTTGACTTTTCAGTGTATAGTCAAATTTTGATCAGTTGACTAAAAAATTCATCTGTCAATCCTATGCATTTGAGATCTTTTGAACTTGTTGAATAGGTCAAGATGATGTCATTGAGTCCTTGAGTCCATGATTGAACTTGATTTGCCATTGGCTAGGTCAAACAGTCAAAAATTGCCTTTGTACAGTCAAAACCCTAAAAAAATGACCATTTTGCCCTTTTGGTGATCTGATCAAATTTCTTGTGGAATTATGGTCCAAACTTGATCAAATGGTTCATATGAGTTCATAATGTTGATGTGGGTCAAAATTCATGAGGTTTGACTGTAGATTGGTCACATTTGACTTTTTCCCCAATACAGTTGATTTCTTGGTCAACTGTCCAATTGACTGGGCAAAAATGTGATTCAAGGCTTGAAACTTGGTATGGACAAACTTATGAGTCCTACATGAAGTATGAAAGTCAATTTGGGTATTGTAGGTCAAAATATCCCTGTGCAAACTCAAACCCTAATTTCAGGTCAACAGTGCAAGGAGATGTCTTGAACAGAGCAAACCCTAGCTTGGTCTTGAGTTCCAAGGGTCTTATGATGAAAAAATGTTGATTAAAATGAGAGGGAAAATTTTGGGGTACAACAGTTGCCCCTGTTCAATCTTCTTGAACCTGAAGAGTTAGATTGACAAGTTTTCCTTTCGTGACTCGAAGGTAAAAGAGGATTGGACACTATAGTGCCCGTAAATTTGCACTCGTCAAAAATATTGTTGAGGGAATGGGCTTAAAGATGCCATTTGGAGGAGGTAGAATCTTGTTGGATATGGGCTTAGAGATGCCATCCAAAACTTATTTGTTGAAAATCAGTAGAATGAACATCAGAATGGTATCCGTATTTGGAATGTATCTGAGTTGTATCTGGAGACTAGATTTGTATAAGCAAAAGAATAGCATCCGTGTCTGGAGCGTATCCGAGCTGTAACTGTATTTGATTCTTGAATGAATATTAGAATGACTGCAGTGTCTGGAGTGTATCTGTATTTTGAATGGGTAACAAAGAAACATCTGTATATGGAGCAACTGTATGTTGGGGATAAGTTCTGAATCAGTGACAAAATGGAAACTGTGTCTGGAGCATATCTGGACTGTATCTGAAGTTGAGATTTGTATGAGCAGCAGAATGACTTCCGTGTCTGGAGTGTATCTGAAGCTGTAACGGGGATCTGAATAAGTGACAGAATGACTTCCGTGGCGACTGCACTAGGGAGAATTAAACTTCTGGTGTAAGGGCCAGAATGACATCCGTGTTTGGAGCGTATCTGAATCTTGAAGTTGATAATTAAATCTGAATGAGAGATAGAATGGCCGCCGTGTCTGGAGCGTATCTAGTCTGTATCGGATTGCTGAAGTCTGAATGAGTAGTAGAATGACCGCCGTGTCTGGGGTGTATCTATACTGTATTTTGACTTGAAATTCTGAATGAGTAATAGAATGACCGCTGTGTCTGGGGTGTATCCATACTGTATCTGAATAATTGTTAATGATAGCCTTTTAATCTTATCCTGAAAAGGGTAAAATGTTAGCTAAAACACAAAGTTATGTTGCATGATATGTATGATGCAATGAATTGTGTTTCATCAATGCTTATGATATATGAATGTAATGGATGTGCATGTAAGCCGATTAGCTGTCTTGCCGAGGAAAATAAATCCTTGATAACTGGAGATAATGAAATCTTTAACTGCTGTCGGAGGAAGTAAATTCCTGACCGATGCTGAGGATTTTAAAAATCTTTGATTGTTAAAGATGAGAAATCCTTGCTGACTGCTTGGGGATTAAAGATCTTTGATGGTTTGAGAATGAGAAATCCTGGGACCACTGCTGGAGATTGAAAATCCTTGGTGATCTGTGGGGATTAAAAAGAGCTTTGACAACTTCTGTGGGGAATGACTTTCCTGAGAAATAAGGAAAACTCTGAAAATCTCTACTGGGGAATTAAAACCTGGAAGGCTTCTGCTGGAGAAATGAGACCGAGAATCTTTGATCTGCTGGGAAATAACTCTATGGGGAGAATGTTTACTCGGCCGATGAAATCAGGAGCTTTGGGTTGTATGCCAAACTACTGGGGAATCATCTTAGTTGGGGATAAGACAAGAAGTTAACTGTTATCAGCTTGGTTCTCAGACTTTTAAGATAGCCTGCTGGGGAAATTGGGGGAAGTTGAACGGTTCCCACCGGGGATTGATAGTTGGAAATTTGACTTCGCTGGGGACGAAAGCTTAGAATATTCTGACTCCACTGGGGATATGTATTTCAGGGTTTTCGGGCTCCACTGGGGATCGGGAGTTTGGAGACTTAACTCTGATGGGAATTTTAAAACTTAACTCTGCTGGGGAATAAAGTCTAGAATACACTGGCTCCGTCGAGGATCTTGAAATTTAACTCCACTAGGGATGTATATTTCAAGGTTTTAGCTTTGTTGAGGAGCTGAACAACATACTGCAGGGGATTTCTGGAATAGCACAAAGATATCTTCCTACACCTTCAACCTATCAGTAATTATCCTTTCTCAATTTCATTTTATTTGTAAGCAGTGATTATATTCAAATGCATATGCCTATTTAACGAAACTTTGGACGTTTTCAAATAAAACACAAGTGTAAAAAGAAAGGAAAGGCAAGCAAATTTCTGCACTTTGAAGTATCTTTGTATTAACTTTTGTAAGTATCTTTGTACAAAGGAAACAGACATCCTAGTAAGAGAATGTTGTCATAAAACTGAGAAAAATTTATACAAAAAGAAAGATGGCTACGTGTAACAATTCCATGGGGTTCCCATTCTGCTATAGCCTTCACAACTCTGAGTATCTTGTCCATTCGCTGCTTCGTCCACCAATGATTGGATTGATCAGAAGCTTGGAGCTTGTTGGTGAAGAGATTGTTCTTAAAGTGATCTGCCGAGACATAGTCATACGCTTTAATTCCCTAACTTTTTCCTGGACCGCCCTTTCGGGTTTTCGATCCACCGGGAAACCCTTTTTTGCCCAAGTCGCCCTTTCGGGTTTTCAACTTGCCGGGTGTACAGATTTTTTTGTTTATCCCTAATTTTTGTCTGAACCGCCCTTTCGGGTTTTCGATTCACCAGGATGCCCATTTTTGCCCAAGTTGCCCTTTCGGGTTTTTAACTTGTCGGGTCGTTTTATGCGTAGTATCTTTTGACTATGTCTGCATTCGCAGGGTGCGGCAAGTCGTCGCCGTCCATGGTGGTCAGAATCATTGCCCCACCAGAAAAGATGCTCTTGATCACAAATGGTCCTTCGTAAGTAGGAGTCCACTTGCCCCTGGGATCACTTTGCGACAAGATGATCCGCTTGATTACAAGATCTCCGACTCGATATTCCTGACGCATGACTTTCTTGTTGAAAGCCTTGATCATCTGTTTTTGATACGTCTGACCATGACAAACAACAGTAAGTCGCTTCTCATCGATTAAGTTAAGTTGATCAAGCCGGGTCTGAATCCAATCGTCTTCACTCAAACCGGCATCTTTCATAATCCTTAAGGAGGGAATCTGAACTTCCATAGGTAGAACAACTTCCATGCCATATACCAAAGAAAAGGGGGTTGCCCCTGTTGAAGTACGTGTCGTGGTACGATATCCATGCAGAGAAAACGGTAACATCTCATGCCAGTCCTTGTAGGTTACTGTCATCTTTTGAATGATCTTCTTGATATTTTTCTTCGCGGCTTCAACAACACCGTTCATCTTCGGCCGATAGGGAGATGAATTGTGATGATAAATCTTGAACTGCTCGCACAGAGTGGTGATCATAGTGTTGTTCAAATTCGTCCCATTGTCCGTGATGATCCTGTCGGGGATACCATACCGGCATATGAGGTTCTGCTTGATGAAGCGGGAAACCACATTCTTTGTAACATAGGCGTAGGAAGCTGCTTCGACCCACTTGGTAAAGTAATCAATAGCGACCAAGATGAAGCGATGTCCATTGGATGTCGTTGGCTTGATCTCTCCAATCATGTCAATGCCCCACATTGCGAATGGCCAAGGAGCTGTCAGAACGTTGAGAGGAACATGAGGAATATGTACCTTGTCGGCATAGACTTGGAATTTGTGGCAAGTACGGGAATGTTGATGACAATTAGCTTCCATGGTAGACCAGTAGTAGCCTGCCCTTAGAATCTTCTTATCCATTGTATGTCCGCTCAAGTGGGTGCCAAATGTGCCACTATGTATTTCGGTCATGATCAACTCTGCTTCAACCTTGTCCACACAACGAAGTAGAACAAAATCATGGCTGCGCTTATAAAGGATGTCGTTGCTTAGGAAGAACTTCGCAGCAAACCTCCTTAAGAACATTTTGTCATTGACGAAACCTCCTTCAGGGTATTCTCGAGTCTGGAGATACCTTTTGATTTCATGAAACCAGGGTTGTTCCACTACTTCTTCGGTATTAATCTCATGACAGTGCGCAGGTTCGTCCATTCGCTCGATGGTGATTTGGGGAGCCTCGTTATCCCAGTTGAGTTTAAACATGGAAGACATTGTAGCCAGAGCATCTGCCAGCTGATTTTCTTCTCGCGGGAAGTGCTCGAAAGTAATCTGCTCGAAATGAGGCAACAATGTCAAGACATGTTCTTTGTATGGGATAAGATTAGGATGTTTAGTGTCCCACTCTCCTTTGAATTGACTGATAACCAAAGCCGAGTCCCCAAATACGACCAAAGATTTGATTCCCAAGTCTATAGCCGCCTTGAGACCAAAGATGCAAGCTTCATATTCAGCCATGTTGTTGGTACAGCTGAAGCAAAGTCGGGCAGTGAAGGGTGTATGGCAACCTTCCAGCGAAATGAGTACCGCACTGATACCATTGCCAAGTGCATTTGAAGCACCATCAAAGTACAGGGTCCATCGGGATCCTTGTTCAGGTCCGTCATACGGTCCGTTACCTTCAATGTTATCCAATGTCATGATGTCCTCGTCAGGGAAGTCGAATCTCATAGATTGGTAATCTTTGACGGCTTGATGAGCTAGATGGTCAGCTAGTACACTCACCTTTATAGCTTTTTGGGTAGTATATTGAATATCATACTCAGTCAGGATCATTTGCCATCTAGCGATTCTTCCAGATAAAGCAGGCTTCTCGAAGATATACTTGATCGGATCCATTTTGGAAATCAGCAAGTGGTATGAGTCAACATGTACTGCCTTAGCCGGCGAGCAGCCCATACCAAAGCACAACAAGTTTTCTCGAGCAATGAGTAGCGAGTCTCACAGTCGGTAAACTTTTTGCTAAGGTAATAAATGGCATGCTCTTTTCGGCCAGACTCGTCATGTTGGCCCAGTACGCACCCCATTGAGTTATCCAAAACAGTCAGATACATGATTAACGGCCTTCCTTCGACGGGTGGCATCAAAATAAGAGGTTCTAGCAAATACTCCTTGATCTTATCAAAAGCAACTTGACAATCGTTGTTCCATTCAACTACCTGATCTTTCTTCAACAGTTTGAAGATTGGCTCACAGGTAGATGTTAGGTGAGATATGAACGTCTCAATATAGTTTAAGCATCCCAAGAAACCTCTAACCTCCTTTTCAGTGCGGGGGGAAGGCATTTCCTGTATAGCCTTGACTTTAGCTGGATCAACCTCAATGCCTTTGTTGCTGACGATAAATCCCAAAAGTTTACCAGACCTAACTCCAAAAGTGCACTTGCTTGGGTTCAGTCTGAGCTTATACTCCTTCAACCTGTCAAACAACTTTTGTAGATGATCAAGGTGTTCTTATTGTGTCTGTGATCGAGCTATCATGTCGTCTACGTAGACTTCAATCTCATGATGTATCATGTCATGAAATAAAGCTACCATGGCGCATTGATAGGTTGTCCTGGCATTCTTCAGTCCGAATGGCATCACTTTGTAGCAGAAGGTACCCCATTGCGTGACAAAAGTAGTTTTCTCCATGTCTTCGGGGGCCATTTTGATCTGGTTGTATCTCGAGAATCCATCCATGAAAGAAAATACCTTGTGTTGAGCTGTGTTATCAACTAAGATGTCGATGTGTGGCAGTGGAAAATCATCTTTAGGGCTGGCCCTGTTCAAGTCCCGATAGTCCACACACATTCTGACCTTGCCGTCCTTCTTTGGCATGGGCACAACGTTAGCAACCCATTGTGGATAGGAAGTAACAGCCAGAAAGCCAGCGTTGAATTGCTTCATTACCTCAACTTTGATCTTCTCAGACATGTCGGGTCTCATTCGGCGGACCTTTTGTTTGATCGGTGGACAGTCTTCTCTTGTAGGGAGACGGTGAACCACGATATCTGTGTCTAATCCCGACATGTCTTCATAGGACCAGACAAAGATCTCAACATATTCGTTCAACAATTGCACTAAGCGCTATTTGACACTTGGTTCCAGGTTGGCACCCACCTTAACCTCTTTCTTGTCTTCCTCTGTTCCCAAGTTGATGGTTTCTAGAAACTCTTCATGAGGCAGAATAGCCCTCTCTTCTTGTTGCAAAAGTCTGGCTAACTCTCCCGGCACTTCACAGTCTTCGTCAACTTCGTACTCAGCATGATTGACGAAATCCTCAGAGTCACCGAAGGCTAAAGCAGAATAGTCACCCATGGAATCCGGAGTGGATGGGTACCTGCATTTGTGAGTGTGGGTGTGTGTAAGGGATAGCCATCCTTAAACAAAACAAAATGCAAAAGGAAAGAAAATGAACACAACAGTTTATAGATAAAAACGTCCAATGATTCATTAAAACATGGCATATGATAATGAAGAAAATCAAGCCCTTACAAATGGACCTATATGCCCCGGGCAAGGCATAAGGTGAAAATAGTGTACGAATTGTTTAGTTATTACAGACCAAAATAGGAAATTGTTCAAAGATAAATTACTGGTTGATGAAAGTGATAGGAATAAAGTCCTTTGCTTCCCAGTTGCTTAATCCTCCTTCGACGGTTGGAAAGATCCAATCTTCAAAGTTGTCTTCTTCATCATCATCTTCTAAGGCATTAATTCCATGGTGAGTGATTTTTACGGGTGGTCCTCCAGCCTTGGAGCGACGCATAGCTTTCTGGCCAGCAGCAGTAAAACCTAGTCTGAACTTGTCTGTCTTATGGGGAAAATCAGGCAGTTGTCCCCACACTGTACTCCTTCCTTCTTTGATTACAACCTCTGCATCCTTGAGAGATGCCATCCTAGACACATGCTTGGGAACGATAGGCACATAAACCATTGTCTTCGCAACTGCGACCTCAGGAGAAACTTCCTCAAAATGTTGGAAAGGCGTTTCTATGAATTCGCCATCCAACTCCACATAGCAGAAGGATTTGAGGTGATTTATCATGTACTCTTCCTCGCCGTGCACCGTTATAATCTTACCCTGAACAAGATACTTTAGCATTTGGTGTAAATAGGAGGTAACTGCCCCAACATAGTGGATCCACGGCCTTCCCAATAAGCACGAATATGAAGGACGGATGTCCATCACATAAAAGGTAGAGTTGAAGGTATCGATGCCTACTTTGATAGGAATGTCAACCTCTCAGTGAACCATTCTTTTGGACCCATCAAAGGCCCTAACAACGATGTTACTGGGTTTGAGGGTCAATTCTTTGCAGTCCAATCGGTCTAACGCTTTCTTTGGTAGCACATTCAAGGATGAATTGGTATCAACTAGGACATGGGCAAGGGTGGTTCCTCTGCATTCAACTGAAACATGCAGCGCGTCATTGTGCTTCCTTCCCTTGGGGGTCAAATCAGCATCGGAAAAACCAAGACCATTATCAGCAGTGAGGTTGGCCACGCACTCTTGAAACTGGTCAGCCGAAGTTTCTTGAGGCACGTGTGCCGTCTTTAAAAATTTGATTAAGGCCTTAGCATGGGCCTCAGAGCAGAGTAGAAGAGCCAACATGGAGATTTTGGAAGGGGTATGCCCTAGCTGTTCCACGACGTCGTAGTCGCTCTTTTTTATTATCTTTAAGATTTCTTCCATTTCTTTCTGGGTGGTTTCGGGGATTACCACAGTCTTAGCCTTCATCCTGACAGGCGCTTCTAGTATCCCCTTACCCTTATCGGTAGCATCAACAAAGGGTCTAACTTTAGGAGTATCCAATTCTTCAATTATCGGGCTTTGCACAGATGGCTTAACAGGCACAGAAGCTTTCGAGGGTCCGAAGACTACTCGAGGGGGAGCAATCTCCGGAGAGAAGATCCGATCGCTGCGAGTTATCTTGCTTGTTCTTGTAATGTTCCCTATATTAGGGGTTTCATCATCAGAATTTTCTTGGACTGATTCAATCTGTTTGATACCATGATAGAATATTTCTCCTCCATAGTTCCATGGTATCGTTTTGTTAGATTGATACGGGACATGCCCCGGCATGGTGATTTTTAACGGCACAAACTTAGGATCAGGCGTAATCTTGACAGGCCTTTTGCAAGCCTTGGGAAGATTGTCGGAGATGGTTATTATTGCAATGTCATTGGTTGAAGTAGCAAAAGTAACAGGAGTAACAGGAGTGAAGGTATCAACAAGAGTCTTTTGGAAGAGTATCTCTTGGGTATCTATCAGGCGTTGGATGCCTGATTTCAACATTGGGCAGTCAACTCGTATGTTTAAACAAAAGTAACAGTCTTTTCCACAGCCTGGGAATATCCCGGCTCTCATCAAATTCACTTTAATCACTGGTAACGGAGTCAAAAGATCAACAACATTGGTAACATGAAGGTCTTCCATAACGGCATGAACATTATGATTGTGCTTGGGCATTGGAGCGGATATCACGTTGGGCTTTTCGGGCGCATCGAACTCTACCTCCTTGGCGTCAATCAGGTCTTGGATTTTATTCTTAAGAGCCCAACAGTTGTTGGTATCATGCCCTACACTGTTAGAGTGGTAAGCACATTTTGCATTGGATTGGTAATATGGAGAAGAGGTATTAGGGTTCTTTGGCGCTTCCTTCAAATTGGTAAGATTCAGCTTTAACAGATGAGGGAGTACTTGAGCCGGTGTCATGTTGATTCGGGTGAACTGCCGTTGTGGCCTTTCTCCCCGTGGCTCATTAGATCTTGGCTGATTGCTGCAAGGTTGATCATTTGAAGAGTTTTGAATCATCACAGCCCCTACAGTTGGCCGACGCTCTCCCCTTCCTTGACTTTTCTGAGAATAAACAGCAGAAGCTTCCTTCTTAGCTGGGAAGGTCTTCTTAACTGCAGTGGACGCGGAGGCATCTTTCTGAATCTTACCACTTTTGATGCCAACCTCGACCCTTTCACCGGTTAAAATTAATTCGGTGAATCCTGCAGAGGAACTCCCGATTAAATGATTGAAGAAAGGGCCGGACAGGGTCCCTAAAAACATGTCAACCAGCTCTCTATCCGACAATGGTGGCTGCACCCTTCCAGCCAGATCACTCCACTTCTGGGCATACTCTTTAAATCCTTCATTAGAAGCCATACCCATACTCTATAGTTGAGTACGAGTAGGCGCTAAATCAACATTGTATTGGTATTGCCAGTAGAAAGCAGCAACTAAATCTTCCCAGTTATGAACCTCAGATCTCTCGAGTTGATAAAACCAGTCCAATTGTGTGCATGACAAACTATCTTGGAAAAAATGGACCCAAAGATCCTTATCAGATGAGTGGGGTTGGATCTTTCTGACGTAGGATCTTAGATGCATCTTTGGACAGAACAAACCGTCATACTTAGCAAAAGTAGGAACTTTGAACTTGGGAGGAATGACGATCCCAGCGACCAACCCTAGTTCTTCGAAATCTAAACCAGGTACCCTTTGCAACTCCATGGCTGCCAACCGATCCTCAAGATTTTTAAATTTAACCTCCGCCGGGGGATATTGCTGTTCGGAGTAATCTTCGTCTTCTTCCTCTTCCTCTTCTTCTCCTTCAACTTCAGATTCAGAAGGCATTGCAGTTCCTTTTCCTTTACCAGCCCCTTCATCAGACGTTGAGGGGAACTCGAGAACTTTTCTAGCATTGCTTTCAAACCTTCTTCCCATGATGACTACACCAGGTATTTTCTTCTTTTTATCTTTATCTTTCTCCATCAGTGCTTTAAGGTCCTCTTGACCCTTTGCTAAGGTCATGAGGAGTTGCTGGAATTACGAATTTTGTGCTTGCAGATCCTTAACCGTCTGCTCCAAATCCATCTTTCCGAAATAAACAGCAGAAAGATAAGGAAACCTGGTGTGAAGACCTGTTTATGCATATGATGAATGATATGTTATTCATGTAATGCATTCAAGGATTCAGAAATTCAAATTTGTTGCAAACAAAAAGAACACACGTCATATTAAGAAGAAATTTGTTAGTACATAAATGCCCCATGGGCAAAATATTACAAAATTCTTAATGTAAAAAGACATTGTGCATCCTTTTTGGTGCGATGTAAGTGTTGAGAGTTTCCTCCTCATGAAGTCGGCGGGTAAGCTCCAAAACCTTCTTCTCACTGGCATAGAAGCTGGCTTCAAAAGTATTCAGTTCTTCTTTGAGTTGGATCCAACTCTTTTGTAATTCTTCCAATGATGTTGGCATGTCAGGATGTAGGAGGGTGTATGGAACCTCTCCTTCCATAATTGGCTCTTTGATCACGGGGAGAATGTGAGGGTATGGCATCATAAGACTCTGGGCGCGGGTTCATACCCACTTGAGGTAAGGCTTAAGGGGGATGGAATTCTTGTGCCCCAGTGTCTTACTATCCACTTTGTTGGGCATCCTCCAAGATCTGATGAACCTTTGTCGAAGTCCTTGCGCATTGTTGTCGAAGTCAAAAACCAAGTCAGGAATCAGCATGTCATGAGGGCCATCCCTCCGAGCGTATCCAAACTGTCTTAGAGCTAAACAGGGGTTGTAGGTGATGCCTCCCCTAATACCAAGTAGTGGGACATTAGGGAATTCTCCACAACGATCAATGATGATGACATTTTCTCTGGACCAAGAACACCAATGCATATCAAAATGTGTGAGGGTCATTAACCATTGCGACCACCTTAAACCCTGCTCATTCTTCAAAACTGATTGTGGAAGGTGAGAAATAAACCACCTTGCTAGGAGAGGAGTACAACACATGAGAACACCTCTTTTCCTCATTGTTCGTGTGTAAAATGAGTGTAGGATGTCCCCAAGCAATGTAGGCACAGGATTCCGAGACATGAAAATCTTGACAGCATTCACATCTATAAGTTGATCAGGGTTTGGGAACAAGACCAACCCATAGATGAGAAGTGCTACAATCTCCTCAAAAGCTTGTAGATCTAGAGAATTCCAGCAGTCTTGTGCCTTCTCAAACAGAAACTTTGCCAAGAAACCCTTGACACCACTTCTGGTTTCCTAATGACCTTTGATATCAGATGGTTGCAAGTGTAATGCTTGAGCAACATCTTCAGGCTTTGGTTCTTTTTCCGTACCGTTGTAGGGTAGTTGATGAAGAATAGGAATCCTCAGGAGTTGAGAAAATTCCTCCAAAGTAGGTACTAGTTGGTAATCAGGGAATGTGAAACAATGGTGTAGGGGGTCAAAGAACTGGAAGAGAACTTTCACCATGTCTTCTTCAATGTTGGAGTTGACCAAACTGAGAAGTCTACCATGTCTTTCACTGAAAGGAGAATTCTCTGGAATCTTGGAAGTAAGTTCCTTAAGCTGAGGAGGGATTCTCACAAGGTTGACTTGAATTGTTTTCCTGCGAAGAGATTCCATGACCTAAAAAAACAAGAACAAAGATGAAGATCCAAACCCTTGAAGTGGTTAGTGGATGCATATGATGTTTTATGATGTTCATGATGTATGCACAAACACATGTACAAGCAAGTCATACAAGATCCTAGTTTCAGGCTTGCATGAGGTTTCACAGGTAAGTACCCTCTTGAGTTTAGTTGGCTCAAACCTATCATATAAATAGTAACCGGGTTCTAAGGAGCTCAATATCACTGGATTATTTTCTGTGTTCATTGTTTTGGTTTAGCCACTTAACTGGCGACCAAAATATTCCAAGAAAACAACCCTCAATGAGTGTAGTATCGAGTATCTACCAACTTGGGACTACACCAAAGCCGGTCATCTCACTACCCCTAACAAAAGGCCAAGATGGTCAAGTAAGGTTCTAAGAGTTCATTAGTGCTTCATGACATCACTCAGTGGCCCCGTATTCTCTTTGATTGACTCAAAGGCTACCGGTACTCACAAATATGTCGCACTAATATAGCTATTTCTTCAACCATTTCGGTATACCCTGCACAGTTTCCATAACGTATTGCTATTTACCTATGAATGTTCCCAAATCCGGGTAGAGGACTTCAAGCCCAAACAAGAGAACCAAGTGTAAAGCAATCAAAGCAATCAAGATAAGCATGCAAAGGTGATCTAATCCCTAAGGTTACTCCACTTTTAAAGTTTTCCCCAACAGAGTCGCCAGTTCTGATACGGTGGGAGAACTGACTTGGGATTTCGCGTTTGTGTTCGCAAATGTTTTGGTTTAGCAAGAGTCGCCACCGAATTTTTATTTTATCCTAAGGAAAGGTCAAAAAGCACATGAAAGACCTTTGAGATGTTTTCTTAGGTTCGGGGAGTAGATTATAGAAAGGGAAGGTATTAGCACCCTTTCTATCCATGGTTATCCATGGGCTCTTAGTTACTTATTTAGATCACTTGCTTTGCTTTTCAATTGTTTGAAATGGTGCTCTTCAATTGTTTGAAATGGTGCTTTGTATGTGGTTTTGAAAGATGTTTTAAAAAGAGGCCATCGTTGTGGCAACCTTTGTAATGATTCTTGTTTGAATGTATACAAAGGTGTTTTTGTCTTTTGAAAAGTTTTCAATGTTTGAAAGTAGGGTTTTGAAATTGTGTTGTGAAGTGTGTTTTGAAAATAGCAAGGATGTTTTTGCAAGCTTTTGATCAATTAACTAAGAGCTATCTACCCTATTTTACTCAAAGATCTTTCTTATATTTTTAACCCTTTTAACAGTGTTGTTTCACCATTGTATTTGGTGAACAACCTTGTGTTAGGATGTTAAACGGGACATGCGCGGGTCATCGTATAGACCATGATAGCAATTGTGTCAAGTATTTTTGGCAATTTTCTTGAGGGACTTGATCATTTTGTTTAGGCAACTCAGATAGCGTCATCGAGGGACTATGATCTTTTGTTTTGTTTTTGTTTTTCCAAAGTACTTAACATGCATACCATGGCCCATTTTTGAAGGCAACACGTGGATTGTAACCCTAGGGGTGTAAGTGTGCATTGTGTTTGTTTTTTCATGCATTTTGTCTTTGATTAGGTCAAACTATTTGTTGGTTTTGATTTTGCATACAAACCCTAATTCTCTAATCATGGCATAATTGAAAGCATTAAGTGCGTAAAAATAAATCTAAGCTATTACAACTTTGATATAGGGAGGGGGGGGGGGGGGGGGGTACAAATTTGAATAGGGGATTATTTTGCAAGAAATTAAAACCCTAAATTATTACAACCAAATTGAATTTACAATGCATAATATTTAAATGGGCAATATTTAAATAAACACAATAAATAAATGTTAAATAAAAAATGCATTTATGCAAAAAAGAGTTTTTTATATGTGTAAAGCATTTTTTTAATGTAAAAAAAAGTGTAAAGAAATAAATAAATAAAAAATTGATTTTATTTAATTAAGGGGTAAACCCTAATTTTTCTTAAGGAAATGATATTATATAATATTTATGTACAAAAATATATTAACATGTATAAAAATAAAAATATATTGAGAAAAAGTATTTTTTAGTATAAAAAATAAAAAGGGTAATATTTCTATATTTTTACTCTAATTACTTAATAAAATAAATTAATTCTTTTTAAATATTAAATATGTATAAAATAAAATAAAATATTTACAAAAAATAAAAATATATTCAAGAAAATATTTTCAGTATGAATAAAAAATAAATGAAAATATTAGTATTATTTACATTATTTTTAAATTTAAACAAATAATAAAATGGTATTAAGAATGTTTTAATATTAGAAAAAATGAAATAAAATGCCAAATAAATGTAAAAAAATATAGAAATATTTTTGGAGCATTTTTTATGTTTGAAAATAAAATATTAAAGTCAGAAAAGAAAATAAAAATGCAAAAATGTCAAAATACAAGAAAATGGGCCAGGGGGTGTGAAAAGCAAGCATAGGGGTGCAAAAAGCAAAACAAGGCCAGGCCCAACCCATTTCCACTTCATCCCTGACCTTGTGACAAAGGATGCGCGCGCCCTGTGTTCAAATCCGTATCTCATGCGTTTGTGATCTTTTGCTAAAACTCAAAACATGAAACTTGTAGAGCATTAAACAAAGATTTCAACCATATAAAACATTAATTCTAACTCTTAAAGACCTGAGAGAATTTCTCTGGCCCTAAAATCTAACCTAACTTTTTCAGCATGTTCATGGATGAAATTCTCTTAGCACTTTTAATATAAATGAAAACTAAGCATATGTATGGTTTCAGGGCAATGAGTACTACATCTTTCATTCACAAACCTAAGGCTAAATGTTCCTAAATAGAGAGATAGAATTTCATGAAAAACCTGTTTCAGTTGGATTCGAGTTGGACAATGCAACAACTTTCAGTGAGGCCTGAGGTTCTTTTGAGCTTGCTTGATGTTCCCTGAACCTTTCCCAATGCTTAGTTTGTTTTGAAATGGCCTGAATCAACCTCTAGAAGTCAACCTGCATAAGCTTGAAACAGAAATGGTGAACACTATAAATGGAGTTACAGTTGGAAATGGAGGTTTGGGATAACTTGAGTGAGTTGAATGGAAGGTGTTTGAAGTGGAAAGGAGCAAAATGCACGAGCAAAATGAGCTATGGCACTCAAGTTGCAGCAATTGCCCTGTTTTGCAAGTTTTTGGTGTTTTGGTGTTCAAGGGTGTTTGAGGGATGATTGGCTCGTGTTTATGGCTTACAAGGATGTGTAAAACTTGTTTGAAACCTTGGTTTCAGTTGAATATATCAGATATGTGTGTTATGGACTTTTGGCAAGTTGACTTGTTTTGAAAGAAAAGTGTGAAGTGAAATGAGATAGGCCTGTACAGGCTATCTCCAAGCATGCACAAGCTTCTTGTACCTTTGCCTAAGTTTATGGAACTTGTTTTCTGCAAAGAAAGAAGTCCAAGGCTCAAGAAAAACAACTTTGCAAAAGTTATGCTTTATGAAAATGGAAGTGTTATCTTTATGCCCAAAATGGAATTATTCATTGTATAATGCTCCCTTGATCAGAACAATGCCTCTAACCAATGTATTTGCATTCAAGTTTTTAGTATAAATTGGTTTAGAGACCTGTAATCAAGTACAAAGCTAGTTTGGTCAGATTTTGCAAGTTGTATGAACATGTATTGGCCATGGTTACAAAGTAAGTTTTTGCCAACTTCAAGCATTCGATTCTCCCTAACCACAAATATGTTTGAGGAGTTATTAGACAATTTGGAAAGCCTGAAACATCTACTATAATCCATCTTTGAAATGCAACTTGAGACTCCAAGTGGAACTATGTGAAAAATGGCCAAGAAGATGGGTCAAAATCCTGCCTAAACTAGGGCAAAATTTCTCTAAGTTAAAAGTTTTAGGGACCCTTGTTCCAAAAATCATAACTTGAGATCCAAGCTTCTTTTGAGAAAACTTTGTGAATCAAAGTTGTATACTTTGTGGAGGACTACAACTTTCATGTTGTAAGTTTTGTTTGAATCCATTTTCATCTTGGTGAAAATATGGGACAAAGTTAGGAAAAATTAAGAAAATTTCATAACTTAGAAAATTTCTAAGTTATGAAAATTTTCAATTTCAAACCCTAATTTGCAATTTTGGGTTTCTTGATGAACAATTTTGATAATTTGACACATCTTGATGAAAATTACCCTTGGCACTTGATTTTGACCAAAAAGTCAAAGTTTGACTTTTTAGTGTACAATCAAATTTTAATCAGTTGACTGAAAAATTCATCTGTCAATCCTATGCATTTGAGATCTTTTGAACTTGTTGAATAGGTCAAGATGATGTCATTGAGTCCTTGAGTCCATGATTGAACTTGATTTGCCATTGGCTAGGTTAAACAGTCAAAAATTGCCTTTGTACAGTCAAAACCCTAAAAAAATGACCATTTTGCCCTTTTGGTGATCTGATCAAATTTCTTGTGGAATTGTAGTCCAAACTTGATCAAATGGTTCATATGAGTTCATAATGTTGATGTGGGTCAAAATTCATGAGGTTTGACTGTAGATTGGTCACAGTTGACTTTTTCCCCAATACATCTGATTTCTAGGTCAACTGTCCAATTGACTGGGCAAAAATGTGATTCAAGGCTTGAAACTTGGTATGGACAAACTTATGAGTCCAACATGAAGTATGAAAGTCAATTTGGGTATTGTAGGTCAAAATATCCCTGTGCAAACTCAAACCCTAATTTCAGGTCAACGGTGCAAGGAGATGTCTTGAGCAGAGCAAACCCTAACTTGGTCTTGAGTTCCAAGGGTCTTGTGATGAAAAAATGTTGATTAAAATGAGAGGCCAAATTTTGGGGTACAACACTTACATTCTGAGATCAAGAAAACAATTGGGTATCAACAAATCTGTAAATTTTCGGATTTGGTGAATAGTTGTAGAATTTATGAGGAGGACGGTAAGGCTCACTATAAAGCTATAATTGAGAAGAGAGGTAGGCAACAATAGAATCGTGAGAAGCCTTACAATGCTCCAAATGACAAAGGCATACATAGGGTTACTGATGGTAGAAGAACCAGTAGGGGAGGTGCTCCTGCTGACGTTTTGTGTTACAGATGTGGAAAGCCAGGTCATCAAAGTAATGCATGTACTGGAGAAGTGAAGAGGTGTTTTCGCTGTGGTAAGATTGGGCATGAGGTAGCTGACTATAGACACAAGGCAGCGATATGTTTCAACTATGGTGAAGAAGGGCATATCGATACTCAATGCCAGAAGCCAAAGAAGGCTCAAAATAGTGGGAAAGTCTTTGCTTTAGCTGGAACTCAGAAATCTAGTGGAGAATGTTTGATTAAAGGTATTTGCTTCATTAATAGTACTCCTTTAATTACTATTATTGATACTGGTGCTACGCATTGTTTTATTGCTGCTGATTATGCTGAAAAGTTGGGTCTCGAGTTATCCTCTATGAATGGAGAAATGGTTATCGACACTCCAGCTAAGGGATCAATGACTACTTCTCTAGTATGCTTGAAGTGTCATTTGTCCATCTATGACAGAGACTTCTTTGTTGATCTAGTTTTTTTACTGCTGAATGGTCTGGATGTAATTTTGGGTATGAACTGGTTAGAGTATAACTATGTTCATATTAACTGTTACAACAAACATGTGCGGTTTTCTACTCCTGACGGGGAAGAGGAAGCAAGATTCTTATATGGTAGACAGTTGAAGGAATTGATGCAAGATGAAGCTCTGGTATTTTCATTAATGGCGTCCTTGTCCATTGAGAATCAGGCTGCTTTAGATAAGTTGCAAGTTGTGCATGAATTTCCGAAAGTTTTCCCATATGACATTACAGACGTGCTGCCAGAAAGGGAAGTAGAATTTTCTATTGATCTTGTTCAGGGTACCAAACCTGTTTTTATGGCACCCTATCGAATGTCAACATTTGAACTAGAAAAATTGAAGAAACAACTGAAAGAATTACTGGAAAAGAAATTTATTAGACCAAGTGTATCACCTTGGGGAGCTCCGGTTTTGCTGGTGAAAAAGAAGGATAGTAGTATGAGACTCTGTGTGGACTACTGGTAATTGAACAAAGTGACGATAAAAAACAAGTATCCACTTCCGAGAATAGATGATTTAATGGATCAATTGGTAGATGCATGCGTGTTTAGCAAGATTGATTTGAGGTAGGGATATCATCAAATTCGAGTAAAGGGCGAGGATATTCATAAGACAACTTTCCGAACTCGATATGGACACTATGAATATTCAGTGATGCCTTTTGGTGTCACTAACGCACCAAGTGTGTTTATGGAGTATACAAACTGTATCTTTCATACTTATTTGGATTGGTTTGTGGTAGTATTCATCGATGATATCTTAATATATTCCAAATCAAAAGAAGAACATGCTGAGCATTTGCGAATTGTATTGCAAGTGTTAAAGGAGAAGAAGTTATATGCGAAGTTACCCGAGTGCGAGTTTTTGTTAGAGAAAGTTAGTTTCCTTTGTCATGTTATTTCAGGTGGTGGAATCGCAGTAGACCCGTCCAAAGTTAATGCACTATTGCAGTGGGAAACTTCAAAGTCAATTATAGAGATCAGAAGCTTTTTGGGATTGGCTCGCTATTATAGGAGGTTTATCGAATGTTTTTCTAAGTTAGCACTTCTGCTAACTTAGTTGAATTGTAAAGGTAAGGCATTTATATGGGATATCTAATGCGAAGAGAGTTTTGTTTAGTTGAAGAAGAGATTGACGACAGCCCCGAGTTTGATATTACCTAATCCTGAAGAATCATTTGTTGTATATTGTGATGCTTCTAAATTGGGTTTAGGTGGTGTACTCATGCAGAATGATAAAGTGGTTGCATACGCGTCAAGACAATTGAGGATTCATGAAAGGAATTATCCTACTCACGATCTAGAAGTAGCTGCAGTAGTATTTGTACTAAAGATTTGGAGGCATTATCTTTATGGTTCTCGATTTGAAGTGTTCAGCGATCATAAAAGCTTGAATATTTATTCGATCAAAAGGAATTGGATATGAGACAACGCATGTGGTTAGAAATGTTGAAAGACTACGACTTTGGTTTAAACTATCACCCTGGTAAAGCTAATGTTATGGCTGATGCTTTAAGTCAGAATTCATTGCATATGTCTGCCATGATGGTTAGAGAATTAGAGTTGATCGAACAATTTAGAGACATCAGCTTGGTATGTGAAGTGACACTGTTGAGTGTGATGTTGGGGATGTTGAAGATCAACAATGACTTCATGAATAATATTAAAGAAGCTCATAAGTTGGATGTAAAATTGATAGATTTGATGGTTGGAGGTGATCAGTCTAAAGATAGTAATTTCAAGGTAGACACATAAGATGTGCTGAGGTTCCGAGATAGAATCTGTATTCTTGATGACTCTGAGATGAAAAGGATGATCCTAGAAGAAAGTCATAGGAGTAGATTGAGTATCCATCCAGGTGCGACTAAGATGTATCAAGACTTAAAGAAGTTGTTTTGGTGGCCAGGATTGAAACGTAATATGGCGCGGTTCGTGTATGCATGTTTAACTTGCCAGAAGTCGAAGGTGGAACATCAGAAAGCTGCAGGGTTGTTGGAATCGTTAGATATTCTAGAGTGGAAATCAGACAGTATATCCATGGACTTTGTGATGGGATTGCCGAGCACTATAAGAGGACATGATGCAATTTGGGTGATTATGGATAGGCTAACGAAGTAAGCTCATTTTATTCCAATCGGTATAAGTTTCCCGGTGCTAAGGTTAGTAGATATTTATATTTGTGTGATTGTGAAGCTACACGGTATTCCGTCAAGTTTTGCATCCGATAGAGACTGAGGTTTACTTCTGATTTTTGGAACAGTCTGTATGATGCGTTGGGTTCTAGACTGAGATTGAGTTCTGCGTATCACCCGTAAACATATGGTCATACAGAGAGGACTATTCAGTCGCCAGAGGATTTATTGAAAGCTTGTGTTCTTGAACAAGGAGGTGCATGGGATAGTTACCTTCCACTAATTTAGTTCACTTATAATAATAGTTTCCACTCCAGTATCGGTATGGCACCTTTTGAGGCATTGTATGGTCGGAGGTGCAGAACACCTTTGTGTTGGTACGAATCTGGTGAAAGTGTGATGCTTGGGCCCGAAATTGTACGAGAGACTACAGAAAAAGTGAAGTTAATTCGAGAAAAGATGAAAGCTTCATAGAGTAGGCAAAAGAGTTACCATGACAAGCAAATGAAGGACCTTGAATTTCGGGAAGGAGATCATGTCTTTCTGAGAGTCAACCCAATGACCGGTGTTGGGCGAGCATTGAAATCGAAGAAGCTTACTCCTCGATTTATTGGCCCGTATCAAATTTCAGATATAGTGGGAACTATTGCATATAGGGTGGCCTTGCCACCTAATCTTTTAAATTTGCATGATGTATTCCATGTGTCGCAACTTCGGAAGTATATTGCGAACCCATCTCATGTAATTCCAATGGATGACATGCAAGTAAGGGATAATCTTACGGTAGAGACTTTACCTATAAGGATCAAAGACCGTGAAATGAAGAAGCTGAGAGGCAAGGAAATCCCTCTAGTTAAAGTAGTTTGGGGAGGAGCAGTTGGAGAAAGTATGACATAGGAGTTAGAGGGCAAGATGCGGGAGTGTTATCCAGAATTGTTCACATAAGGTAATGTTCGAGGACGAAAATCTTCTAAGTGGGGGAGAGTTGTAACGCCTCGATTTAATTAAGATTATTTTATTTAAAATAATTATAAGAGATGATACATTTACTTGTGTCGATATATTTTATGATGTGATGTGATGCAATTTAGGGAAAATTAGAGGTTGGGATGTGGAGGGGTGTATGACTAATAGTGTAGAGAACAGGAGGTGACTAGAGGATACGGGTATTATTTAATTGTCATTAATATTATTATTATTATTAATATTAAATTACTATTGTTATTACTATGAATAAAATAATATTTATAATTTTAGTGATTAAATAATTAACTAAAGAGGATAATGGCAGTTTTGGGATATAGGTATTAGGGGTTTAAATTATGTTATAAGAAAAACAAGAGTGAGAGTACGACAAAACAGATCGTAGAACGAGAAAAGGCAAGGAGAAGGGAAAAGCTAGGGCAAGAGGATTACGCAGCTTTTGGGAAGATTAAAGCTTTGAATTAAGGTAAGGGGAGCGAATGGATTCTCTAATTGGTGATCTTACATGAGAGGGTAGTGAGGGTTCCTTTCCCTCTTAGGTTATTTTATATGATTGATGTATAATTTGTTTGGTTTGATTGAATTTATGTGTTGTATATGATTATACATGGATCTGTGATGCTATGTTGTGATTGTTGTTTTGATTTGCGTTGTTATGATGATTGTTGCATAAAACCCCAATATAGAACCTATAAGTAATGAGAATTAGGATTTGAGGATTTTGGATGAGGATTTAATGAAATATAAGATGAATAATAATGCCTAAATGATGTATAGTTGATGTAGAAACATAGGATGATAATAGATGATGAATTCCTATGATTGGATGATGTTTTAGGACCCAAAATTTAGTGGAATCGTAGAAGAATCGCATAAAAACTCAACATCGAGCAATTTGCATTGACTCAAAGAAGGTTTGCGTCGACTCAAGTTGCATCCACTCATGGGTTGACCTGATCATACCCGTGGTAGACAATGAGGCTTTGCATCGACTCATAGAGGTTTTGCGTTGACTCAAACAACCTAATTTTAGACACATTTTTGTAATGGCCATAACTTTTGAACTGTAACTCCATTTGATGTGTCATTTGAAGTGTTGGATAGATAACACCATAAAATTGAAGTGGTTAGAATAAAATAAATATTTAGAAGGATAATTCTAGTAACTAAGTTAAAATAGGAATTATTCCTCGTTGTTACACCGAAACAATGGGTTATTTTCTTGCGATGTTCTTTTACTGATGATGCCGATATGAGGCTGTGATCGGTGGATCTGGAACCGACTG
This sequence comes from Vicia faba, assembly GCA_948472305.1. Taxonomy (NCBI): domain Eukaryota; kingdom Viridiplantae; phylum Streptophyta; class Magnoliopsida; order Fabales; family Fabaceae; genus Vicia; species Vicia faba. The sequence goes on from OX451735.1 coordinate 811,730,026, forward strand.
TTTAACGCTGGTTCGCGAAATGTCGCGGAAGCAAGAGTCGCCACCGTCTTTTATTTTCTCCAACATGGACAGGACAAAAGCACAGAAAAATTCCTTATAGAGATTGCTCTCGGTTCGAGAGGTAGATTTATAGAAAGGGAAGGTGTTAGCACCCTTTCTATCCATGGTTATCCATGGGCTCTTAGATACTTGCTCATTTGTGTTTTCAAAATGTTTGTTTGCTTTTCAACTGTGGGTTTTTAAAAAAGTTTCTTTGAAAGTTTCAGTTTGACTCTTGTATCAGTCCTCAAGAGTGTTTGAAAAGTTGCTTTTGAAAGCCTTTTGAAAAGTGTCGGTGTGAAAAGAAGTTTTTTTGATTTGTTTTGAAACTAGAGCAAGTATCTACGAGTTGTCTACCTACCCTAAGGAATTCGTCTATGTAAATGTCCTTAAAGTAGTGCCATCCCACCATTGAGAGGTAGGTAGCACCACCGTTGGAGGTGTTCGGGTCAATTCGAGGGTTCGGGACATGGTGGTCACCAGAGCAATAGGAAGACACCTTAGAAGCTACCCTCATGCCATATTCATGGACATGAGGACTTACTAAAACATCCTCTACTCGACGACCACTTTTCGAGGGGCAAGGCAACAGTGAGGCGTACCCTAGGGGTGGTGTGTGATTTGTGTGTCAGGTTCATTTATGTTTATCTTGTTCATGCATTGGTGATCTACGCGTTGCTTTTATTTTGACATTCATTCTTTCATGCAAATTATTAACAATTAAAAGATGCGGAATTAAAAGTCCTACGCTATTACAAAGGCGCGGGTCTACATCGCCAAATTAATCCAAGACCCGATTTGAAATAAAATAAAAATGCGGAAAGATAAATGTCTAATTAATCTATTACACGGCTTTGGGATAAATACATTATATTCACAAAAAGCAATAAAAGTAAAATGCGAGAAAAAGTAAAGTCGGGAATGCGAGGGCGTTGGACCCTTTTAAGGAAATTAAATTACAATTAATAAATTTAATTAAGTTAAATGAGAAAAGGAAATTATTTTTGAGTTTTTTGTATTTATGGAATTTAATGAGAAAATTAAATGAAATTAAAGCCCTAATTCTAAACTATTTTTAATTTATTAAAAAATGTTTAAATTTAACCTAGTTTTAACCTAATTATTTAATGGCAAATTTATTTAAAAAAAAATAATTAATTATTAATAATGGTAAAAGAAAAGAAAAAAGGATAAAAGTATTAAAAACCCTAATTCTATATTTTTTAGTTTATTAAAAAAACATTAAAATTAAACCTAGAATTAAAACTAAATTAATTGTTGAATTTATTTACAAAAATGTTAGTGAATTAAACATTAAAACATATTTTTTTATTTTTATAGTTTCTGATTTTTTTGGTATTTTTATAAAATTTATTTTGATGAATTAAAAGAAAATAATTAAATTAAAACAAATAATAAAAAAAATAGAAAAAAGAAAAGAGAAAGAAGTACAAACACTAGGGGGGTTCTGCCCCAATCTGGAGGTTATGTTGTGAGCAATTAGGCCCAAGAAGCTTGGCCCTTTCTGACTTCTCAATGATCATGTGCGTATGCGTTTACTGAGGCATTCCATAGACTTTGGATCCTGGCCACTGGATGGACGATCATGGCCACTTGGCAAGCCATTGATGAGAGCCTATGATGGAGCACTGAATGGCACGCTGCGTAGGAACATATTGTTAGAACAAAGTTTGAATCTACTACCCTATGTTTAAGTTTTGATGATAACAAAGTGAAAAGATATATTATTTATATGATTCATGTATGAACTATCTGCTGCCTAAATTATTACGTTCTGATTTGCAGATACTCTGATGGGTATAAGCAAGATCACACCTAATCAGCATCAAAAATTTGGTTCCTGACATCAGCATCAGAAGTTGCCATATCAGAATGTCAGAATCAGAAGATTAACTCACGTGTATGCTGAAGCCTGATGAACAGAACTGCGCTTAACACTCTGATAAAGAAACACAACAGTTCATCAGCAGCTAAGCAGAGTCAGAATGAGCCAAGCCAGAACTTGCATTAAGTAAGCAACGGTACTGTGCATTGAAAGCAAATTAATACCAACGGCCTCATTCCAGACAAGATCTGCTCGATAAGGAAAGTTTGTTATTAGCATTGAATCAAGAATATTGCTCCAACGTTCAACATCTCAGTGCTATATAAACAAGACTTTGAAGATTGAATTGGCTAATGCTCTCCAAATCTTTACACGCCTAAAAGCTGATCATAATCTTCCTTCTCTCAGTTTGCTAAACACTACACATTCTCTTATTCAATCATTGTTTAGCAATCTAGTTTCTAAGCTTTAAGTTGTGTATACATCACAGTTGTGATACAGTTTTGTAGAAAACATTCACACACTTAGATTTATCTTCTTTGTAAGAAAGTGTTTCCTTGACAAACCGGGTTGTGGTTTGCATCAAGAAGGCTTTAGCAGTTGTTAAAGCAGTCTGTAATATTCAGTTGAATATAGTGGATTAAGACCTCGTTGGAGAGAGGCGAAATCACCTTGACGGGTGGACTGGAGTAGTTTGAGATCAAACGAACCAGGATAAAAATATCTTGTTCATTGCATTGATTTTCAGTTTTACAATTCAACCCCCCCTTCTTGTGTTTTTCACTACTTCAATTGGCATCAGAGCGCCTGGTTCTGAGCTAAAACACTTAACCGTGTCAGTACAAGATCCAACGTCAGAAAAACACAATGGCAGGAAACTATTCTCACACCAGCAATGACAACAATGAGGACAGAGACAGATTCAGCGGCAAACCTCCAGTCTTTGATGGAGAAAACTTTGATTACTGGAAAGACAGAATTGAAAGCTTCTTTCTGGCACATGATGCTGATCTGTGGGATATGGTGACAGATGGATACACGCACCCTGTGAATGCAAGCGGTCAGAAGATTGATAGAAAAACAATGTCTGACCAACAAAAGCGTGACTTCAAGAATCACCACAAGGCCAGAACCATCCTCCTCAGCGCCATCTCCTATACTGAATATGAAAAGATCTCCAACAGAGACACAGCAAAGAACATTTTTGACTCACTCAGAATGACGCATGAGGGCAACGTTCAGGTCAAAGAAACTAAAGCTCTGGCGCTCATTCAGAAGTATGAGGCGTTCAAAATGGAAGAATCTGAATCCATTGAAACAATGTTCTCAAGATTCCAGATTCTGGTAGCTGGTCTCAAGGTTCTGGACAAAGGATACTCTACTGCTGACCATGTCAAGAAAATCATCAGAAGTTTACCCAAGCAGTGGAGACCAATGGTTACAGCTCTGAAGCTAGCTAAAGATCTCAACAAAATCACTTTGGAGGAACTTATCAGCTCCCTCAGAAGTCATGAGATAGAGCTAGAAGCTGACGAGCCTCAGAAGAAAGGTAAGCCTTTAGCATTAAAATCTAACAAAAAATCTGAGTCTAAAGTTTTGCAGGCAGTTGAAGAAACATCTGATGGATCCTCATCAGAAGAAGACGAACTCTCCCTCCTCTCCAGAAGAGTAAATCAACTGTGGAAGCAAAGACAAAGGAAGTTCAGGAATCCCAAAAGATCTGATCAGAACGAGTCTTCTTCCAGATACAGAAGGACAGATTCTTCCTCTGGATACAGAAGATTTGAAGGCTCCTCTAGTAGCAAAAAGCCAAACACCAAGGACATCATCTGCTATGAGTGCAATGAGCAAGGACACTATAAGAGTGACTGCCCAAAGCTTCAGAGGGAAAAGCCCAAAAAGAAGTTTGGAAGAGAGAAGAAGAAAAGTCTCATGGCTAAATGGGATGACTCTGACTCGTCTGAAGCTGACTCAGAATCAGATGATGAGAGGGCAAACATAGCTCTCATGGCTAACATCTCAGAAGATAGTGAAGCTTCTGAATCAAACTCAGAATCAGATACTGAAGAGGTATTTCCTAACTTTGCTGTTAACTTTACCAAGGCTGAACTTGCTGAAAGCCTTAATGAGATTCTGGAACGGTATCAGCAAATTAGAGTTAAATTCAGAGACCTGAAAAGGAATCTTGAATCTGACTCTAATAAGACTGAGAGTCTCAAATTGGAGAATTCTGAGATGAGAAATAAGATTTCAAAATTAGAAAACACTTTACAAAACTCTCAGAAGGAACCAATTTCTGAAACTCCCAGCAACGCTGATGAGATCATCAAGGAGTATGATCACAGTTTCCAGAAGTTCCTCGCTAAAAGCATAGATAGAAGCAAAATGGCTTCAATGATCTATGGAGTTAGCAGAAACGGCAGGAAAGGAATAGGATACCAAGGTAAGGTTCCTACACCAAAGAATGTCATGGACTTAACCATTAAACACACTCCTCTGAATTCACATTTTGTGTATGGTCACACACATGATATTAAATACACTAGCAGTAAGCACTCTGTGAAACCAAAATTCAACCAGAGTTTTGGTAAAACTAACAAATCAGGACCCAAGAAAATCTGGGTACCTAAGGATAAAATAATACATGTTGCAGATATCTTTAGCAGCAAGTCAGAAACACCAGTCATGGTACCTGGACTCTGGCTGCTCGCGACACATGACGGGAAGAAGGCATATGTTCCAAAGCCTGGAACTTAAGCCTGGAGGCCATGTTGGTTTTGGAGGCAATCAGAGGGGAAAGATAATTGGCTCTGGAACTGTAGGTAATGGAAATCTTCCCTCTATTAATAATGTTCTGCTAGTAGATGGATTGATGCATAATCTGTTATCCATAAGTCAATTAAGTGATAACGGTTATGATATAATCTTTAATCAAAAATCATGTAAAGCTGTTAGTCAGAAAGATGGGACTATCCTGTTTAATGGTAAGAGGAAAAACAACATTTACAAAATCAAACTTTCTGAACTAAAGAGTCAGAATGTAAAATGCCTTCTGTCTGTTAACAACGAGCAGTGGATCTGGCACAGAAGATTGGGGCATGTTAGTATGAGAAGAATATCTCATATTAACAAACTCAATCTGGTCAGAGGACTTCCTAATTTGAAGTTCAATTCAGATGCTCTGTGTGAAGCATGTCAGAAAGGAAAGTTTGCAAAACCTTCTTTTAAATCCAAAAATGTTGTTTCTACCTCTAAGCCATTAGAACTTCTGCACATTGACTTATTTGGACTAGTTAAAACTGCTTCAGTCAGTGGCAAGAAGTATGGGTTAGTAATCGTAGATGACTATAGCAGATGGACATGGGTAAAGTTCTTAAGACACAAGGACGAGTCACACTATGTGTTTGTTACCTTCTGTAACCAAGTTCAGAATGAAAAGGATCTTAGAATCGTTAAAGTCAGAAGTGATCATGGTGGAGAATTTGAAAACAAAGATTTTGAGTCATTCTTTAATGACAGAGGCATTCTGCATGATTTCTCTTGTCCTAGAACTCCCCAACAAAATGGAGTTGTAGAACGAAAGAACAGAACATTGCAAGAAATGGCCAGAACCATGATCAATGAGACAAACGTTGCTAAGACCTTCTGGGCAGAGGCAATAAACACAGCGTGCTACATTCAGAATAGAATCTCAATAAGACCTATTCTGGAAAAGACTCCATATGAATTGTGGAAGAACAGAAAGCCCAACATTTCATATTTTCATCCATTTGGATGTACTTGATTTATATTAAATACAAAGAATTATTTGAACAAGTTTGACTCTAAAGCACAAAAGTGTATTATGTTAGGATACTTTGAACGCTCAAGAGGGTACAGAGTATACAATACAGAAACACAGATTGTGGAAGAATCAATCAGTATTTGTTTTGATGATAAGCTTGACTCTGAAAAGTCAAAGCAGAATGAAGTTTTTGCAGGTATGGAAATTGAATTTACAGGTTCTGAAGACAAGTCATCAGAAGCTCTCAACACATACACTCCTTCAACGTCTGAAAGGAGCACTGCTAGAAATCCTACAACAGCTGCTGATCAACCTCAGAAGAGATTACCCAGAAGCAGCTTGGATCACCCAGAAGAGACTATCTTAGGAAGAAAGGAAGATCCAATCAGAACAAGAGCAAGCTTCAGAAACTCTGAAGAAACTCTCATGGGACTTGTGTCTCTGATTGAACCTTCTTCTATTGATGAAGCACTTCTGGATAATGACTGGATTCTGGCAATGCAAGAAGAGCTGAATCAATTCACCAGAAACAACGTATGGGATCTCGTTCCCAGACCAAAAGGATTCAACGTCATTGGAACAAGATGGGTGTTCAGAAACAAACTAAATGAACAAGGTGAAGTCATCAGAAACAAGGCACGACTGGTTGCACAAGGTTATAGTCAGCAAGAGGGGATAGACTATACAGAAACCTTTGCTCCAGTCGCCAGGATAGAATCTATCAGACTTTTAATTTCATTTGCTGTTAATAGAGGCATCACTCTGTATCAGATGGATGTCAAAAGTGCATTCTTAAATGGTTATATAGAAGAAGAAGTTTATGTACACCAACCCCCTGGTTTTGAAAATACAAAACATCCAGAACATGTTTTCAAACTAAAGAAGTCACTATATGGTCTGAAACAAGCTCCCAGAGCTTGGTATGAAAGGCTAAGTAACTTTCTATTAGAAAATGAATTCACCAGAGGGAAAGTGGACACTACTCTATTCTGTAAATCAGTTAAGAATGACATCTTAGTCTGTCAAATTTATGTTGATGATATTATTTTTGGTTCTACTAATCCTTCTCTTGGAAGAAAATTTGCTAAGTGTATGCAGGCAGAATTTGAGATGAGCCTCATGGGGGAACTGAAATTCTTTCTAGGAATTCAGGTCAATCAAACTCCAGAGGGAACTTACATTCATCAGAGCAAATACATCAGAGATCTTCTGAAGAAATTTGACCTCTCAGAATGTAAGCCATCAAAGATTCCAATGCATCCCACGTGCATTCTGGAAAGAGAAGAGGTAAGCAAAAATGTAGAACAGAAAGTCTACAGAGGTATGATTGGTTCTCTCCTCTATCTGACTGCTTCAAGACCTGACATATTATTCAGTGTTTGTATCTGTGCTAGATTCCAATCAGATCCTAGAGAATCTCACTTAACAGCTGTTAAGCGAATTTTCAAGTATCTGAAAGGTACTACTAATCTGGGTTTGTTTTATAGAAAATCTAGTGATTACAGCTTAGTAGGCTACTGCGATGCTGATTTTGCTGGAGACAGAGTGGAGCGTAAAAGTACTTCTGGAAGCTGCCAGTTTCTGGGAGAAAATCTGATCTCTTGGTCCAGCAAAAGGCAATCAACAATTGCGCTATCAACAGCAGAAGCTGAGTACATAGCAGCAGCAGAATGTAGCACACAAATGCTCTGGATGAAAAGTCAGCTTGAAGACTTCCAGATTTTTGAGAGTAACATTCCTATACTCTGTGATAATACTTCTGCTATTTGCTTAAGTAAGAATCCCATTTTACATTCTAGAGCTAAGCATATAGAAATAAAACATCACTTCATTAGGGACTATATTCAGAAAGGAATTTTGAACCTAAAATTTATAGATATAGACCATCAATGGGCTGATATCTTTACTAAACCCCTTTCAGAAGATAGGTTTAATTTCATTCTGAAACATCTCAGCATGAAAGTCTGCCCAGAGTGAAAATGTTTTAATTCTATATATTTACCTTCAGAATGTAATTGTTTTACTGTGAACTTCTGATCAATCTTCTTTCAGAAAGATAGAACATGCAGATTGTATCAGATGCAAGTCTAAAGATCTGAGAGTCTAAGCTCAAAGACAGACGTGCTGATCACTACATCAAACAAGTGTCATCCAATCATCAGCAAATCTCTGAAGCAGAATGCGTGCACGCTTCTGAGAAGGCAAAACACTGATTGGGTGCATTGAGACACATGTCTGGTAACCGTTTTTAAGTATCTTTCTAAAATCCCCCAAAATCAGCAAGCATTTAATAAAAGTAATCATGCTTTTAAAACGCAATCATGATTTTTCTCTTTCTTAAAAACGTTTATTTTTTCAAAATATTCTGAACTCTATTTAAACACATTAACCTCTCATTCTAATTCTTTACAGTTTCTCACTAATTCTCAAGCATTCTCTGCATTTTTCTGTGTTCATCTCTTGCAAAACCCTTTTTCTCAGTTTCTTCTCAAAATCTTTTAGTGTGAACATGGCAACCTCCAGCAGTGCTTCTGCAGGTCCTCAGAAGAAAGCATCATCTGAACAGTATCAAGTGCCATTCAGAACACTCCTCACTCCTGTGAAGAATCTTGAAGTGTTATCTAAATATGTTTTGTTTGATTCTGAACCTTTTAATATGACAAGTTTTTCTGATCTTAATTGTTTTAGCACATCACCTACACTTTTTGATTGCTGACAAAAAGGGGGAGAACAAGAATGATATTTTAAACAATAACGGTTAACTAAGACAGAAATTCTCGAACATTCTAACTCTATTATACTTGAAAATGTTTTTTTTTCTGTTTTGCTTAAAGTCTACAGGTACAAGGAAGCTCCTGGACACTCTGAAGACTAAAAGCTCTGAAGCTCTGATCTGCTCTGATACTCTGATCCAAAGCAAAGCTCTGACAAGAAAAGCTCTGATACGCTGATCTGAAGCTCTGCTCTGATATGCTGATCTAAAGCTTCCGATAGTCAAAGACTCTGATACTCTGATGTTCAAAGAAAGGCAAAAAGATCTGATCCTGAAGAACACTTGTAATCAAAAAGGGAAGTAATAAACTCAGGGGGAGTATCTCTCAACTCTGATATCTTTTTATCCCTTATCTTTGATAACCTCTTACTCTGATGCATCTCTCTGATACCTTTTCACGTTATTTTCATTAAAAAATATCTAGTTTTGTCATCATCAAAAAGGGGGAGATTGTTAGAACAAAGTTTGAATCTACTACCCTATGTTTAAGTTTTGATGATAACAAAGTGAAAAGATATATTATTTATATGATTCATGTATGAACTATTTGCTGCCTAAATTATTACGTTCTGATTTGCAGATACTCTGATGGGTATAAGCAAGATCACACCTAATCAGCATCAGAAATTTGGTTCCTGACATCAACATCAGAAGTTGCCATATTAGAATGTCAGAATCAGAAGATTAACTCACGTGTATGCTGAAGCCTGATGAACAGAACTGCGCTCAACACTCTGATAAAGAAACACAACAGTTCATCAGCAGCTAAGCAGAGTCAGAATGAGCCAAGCCAGAACTTGCATTAAGTAAGCAACGGTACTTTGCATTGAAAGCAAATTAATACCAACGGCCTCATTCCAGACAAGATCTGCTCGATAAGGAAAGTTTGTTATTAGCATTGAATCAAGAATATTGCTCCAACGTTCAACATCTCAGTGCTATATAAACAAGACTTTGAAGATTGAATTGGCTAATGCTCTCCAAATCTTTACACGCCTAAAAGCTGATCATAATCTTCCTTCTCTCAGTTTGCTAAACACTACACATTCTCTTATTCAATCATTGTTTAGCAATCTAGTTTCTAAGCTTTAAGTTGTGTATACATCACAGTTGTGATACAGTTTTATAGAAAACATTCACACACTTAGATTTATCTTCTTTGTAAGAAAGTGTTTCCTTGATAAACCGGGTTGTGGTTTGCATCAAGAAGGCTTTAGCAGTTGTGAGTAGTTTGAGATCAAATGAACCAGGATAAAAATATCTTGTTCATTGCATTGATTTTCAGTTTTACAATTCAACCCCCCTTCTTGTGTTTTTCACTACTTCACGTATTAGAGAAAAAAAAATGAAATATGCAAGGGGACCTGGGAATCGAACCCAGGTCCCAGTACCTATTGTCCACGTCGCTTACCAACTGTACCAAATGCGCTCTTTGTTTATTATATGGGATGCAAATATTATGATGGAACATAAGAATTATCCTGGAATTTTAATAAAACGCGCGCCAGGATTTGAACTGGCCAACCACCGGGTGACAACACACCTTCTTCTTCGCTTGTTCTTTGTTTCACCTGAAAAAAACACATCAAATAGCGGGGGTTTTGAACCCCCACTAACTATAGTATAAGAAAATAGCGATTAGGCCACCGTTTATCATAAATTGATCGCGAGGTATGGAATTGATTCGTCCAGAGCTTCCGGTTTCAATGGCATAAGTCTCGTGTCTCAATTTTTCCAGAGGAACAAAGCCCTCTTTTAAAGTCTCCGCAACCCTAAAGGGCTCCCATGGTGGATTCGTGCATAGGCATTAAAAACTCAATTAAAGTACACCATTAGTTTCAGGAAGTGCATATTAGTACAAAACAATCATTAAAATGTATGAATATGGCATATAAATCAAAGCACGAATATGAGAAAAGTTTGCGAAATTTGGAGTTCTATATACCAATTCTTGATGCGTGGGGACTGGAAAAGAATGCAGTTAGGTTCAGGGAGACCTCAGCAAGCCTTTTGGATGGGTTATAGGCTTTTAATCACGCCCTATGAGTGTTTTCAGTTTTGAACTTTTTCACAAAAATTGCAAAGTGTGTATTGGTCTGAGGCGCAGCTTGAAGGTTGTATGCACTAGGGTTGTGATCTGTATATGTATGTGAGTGTTTTAGGTTTGCAAATCCAGTCCAAAAACCCTTGTAATCATGAATCAAATATTTGATTTTTAATGGCATCTTTTCAAATCTTTTCCATGTGCTTTTGATACCAATCATGGCCAAATCTTTCCAAATTGAGGGTGCACGAAATCTTGAGGTTTTATGGAGAGAATATGCTGCAAAAAGGGATTAAAAAAACATGGTTTTCTATTTTTGTCATATTTTATTTCATTAAATGAATTAATAGTGATAAAAATTCAAATAAATAATAAAAAATGATGAAATAAATCCTCTTTGGGTCAAATGGTCGTGCATAACCTTTGGATGATGATTCTTGGAAGAAAATGTGGCCCATTAGCAATTTTGAGGCATTTGAAGTAAAGTTGACTTTTCAAAATTCTCAAACATTTCCCAACTTCCACAAGGCATATCTTGCTCAATTTTTAATCTTTGATCATGTTCTTGGACATTTTGGAAAGGTTTTGAAGTCCTCTAACCAATGCCTTTGGTCCCATGTCATTTTGATTTACCAATCTCAAGTTATGGTCTTTGACTTAAAGTGCCTTTTTGTTGACTTTTGAAAATGACCTATAATGTTGAGATTGATAACTTTTTGTGAGAGCATTTCTTGGACTTGAAGTGTGAAGAGGAGTTGTAGGAAATGTCTTTCTCTTAAAAATGAGCTTTGGATGGAATTTTTCTGATAAACCATGTGGAAGTTATGCCTTGGTCAAGTTACAGTTGACTTTTTCAACTGTCCAAATATGGAAACTTTTGCATCTTGGGACTTTTTGAGCTATGCCTTGAAAATCATGATCAAGAATTGATCAAATGATGTTTGTGGCTTCAAAATAAGATGTTGACCAAAAATTTGAACTTTTGACTGTCAAATGACCATTTTGCCCCTGCAGTTGACTGTAGGGCAATTAGGGTTTTTGACTGTGCAATTTTGTGCTGTAAGTCTTGAAACTTGGCATGAGGATGCTTGACCATATTTGTAGGCATGTGGGACTTGATTGGACCCTTTAAAACTTCAATTTCTTTGCCAGAACCAAAACCCTAGTTTTTGACTGTTAGGAGGCCCTTGAACTGTGCAACCCTTGAGGAGATTTTGAAGCATGCTCTTTGCAAATCTTGTAGAATATGGGAGGGCAAATTTTGGGGTACAACAGTTGCCCCTGTTCAATCTTCTTAGACCTGAGGATGTAGATTGGCTGGCGTGCCTTTCGTAATCCGAAGGTGGAAGATGATTGAACACTAGAGTGCCCGGAAATTTGCGCTCACATAGTAGTGTGATGGTGGGAATGGGCTTATAGATGCCATTTGGAGATTGATGGATAGGAAGATGGGCTTATAGATGCCATGCTGGGAGGTGATGGAAGGTGGATGGGCTTATAGATTCCATCTGGGTGTCGATCGCGTAAGAGATTCCTCAGCAAAAGCTTGCGTACCTGAAAAAGAAAATGATTACCTGACCTGTTACAGGAACTGGTCTTCAAACTCTTTGTAGATGCACCCTGACTGGTTATGGGAATTGAATCTGAAACTTCAAACGGTGATGAACGAATCAGGGATGGTAACTACCTCAATGGGACGGTGAGAGAACCTTGGACGATTACTACCTTAACAGGAACGCTGAGAGAACCTTGGACTATTACTACCTCAACAGGAACACTGAGAGAATCATAGGCGACTTCAACCTCAACAGTAATGCTAAGAGAATCTTGGGCGACTTCAACCTCAACAGTAACGCTGAGAGAATCTTGGGCGACTTCAACCTCAACAGTAACGCTGAGAGAATCATAGGCGACTTCAACCTCAACAGTAACACTGAGAGAATCTTGGGCGACTTCAACCTCAACAGTAACGCTGAGAGAATCTTGGGCGACTTCAACCTCAACAGTAACGCTGAGAGAATCTTGGGCGACTTCAACCTCAACAGTAACGCTGAGAGAATCTTGGGCGACTTCAACCTCAACAGTAACGCTGAGAGAATCTTGGGCGACTTCAACCTCAACAGTAACGCTGAGAGAATCTTGGGCGACTTCAACCTCAACAGTAACGCTGAGAGAATCTTGGGCGACTTCAACCTCAACAGTAACGCTGAGAGAATCTTGGGCGACTTCAACCTCAACAGTAACGCTGAGAGAATCTTGGGCGACTTCAACCTCAACAGTAACGCTGAGAGAATCTTGGGCGACTTCAACCTCAACAGTAACGCTGAGAGAATCTTGGGCGACTTCAACCTCAACAGTAACGCTGAGAGAATCTTGGGCGACTTCAACCTCAACAGTAACGCTGAGAGAATCTTGGACGACTTCAACCTCAACAGTAACGCTGAGAGAATCTTGGATGTCTTCTACTGGGATAAGAATCCGGGAGATCTTAGGGTCGATCTGACTGAACCAGAGAAGGCCTTTGACTGGATAAGAATCAGGAAAATCTTAGGGTCAATTTAACTGAACCGGACAAGGTCTTGAAATCTTCAGCTGGATAAGAATCAGGGAGATCTTAGGGTCGATCTGACTGAACCAGAGAAGGCCTTTGACTGGATAAGAATCAGGAAAATCTTAGGGTCGATTTAACTGAACCGGACAAGGTCTTGAAATCTTCAACTGGATAAGAATCAGGGAGATTTTAGGGTCGATCTGACTGAACCAGAGAAGGCCTTTGACTGGATAAGAATCAGGAAAATCTTAGGGTCGATTTAGCTGAACCGGGCAAGGTCTTGGAATCTTCAACTGGATAAGAATCAGGGAGATCTTAGGGTCGATCTGACTGAACCAGAGAAGGCCTTTGACTGGATAAGAATCAGGAAAATCTTAGGGTCGATTTAACTGAACCAGACTAAAGTCTTTGAAATATAGCTGAGAACTTAACTGGATCTTTCCTGAAAGGTAAAGGTCAGTCATATGCAATGCATGATATGGATCAAGCAATGATGTTCTCAACATAAATGAGATTTGTAAGATATGATGCATATGCATGCTATAATGTATGGAAATGTGATGTTTATGAACGTATGTTTTTCGTCTAGGAAAATAAATCCTTGACGGATGTCGGGAAGTCATATCCTGGGCTGATGTTGGAGAATAGTGCTTTGTTGTCTCCGCTGTGGATAATAGTTGCAAGAATACCGGTAGGAGGAGATGACTCCGTTGGGGAATAAACTTGGCGAATGGATTACTCTGTGGGGAGAAAATTATTCTAGCGATCTTGTTGGGGAGCAATACTCTGTGGGGAGAGGGGTACTTCGCTGGAATGTTGATGGTAACTTTGTTGGGGATACCATTGTTATGTTGGAAGCGTTAATAGACTTCGCTGAGGATAAGAAGACTGCGTCGAGGACGATCTTTCCGTGGCTTTTGGCTGAGGATAACCCAGTTATATCCTGGTAGGGAAATAACTTTCTGAATAAAGCCGGGAGACGCGTTCGTGCTCTGCGGGGGATAAGCTTCCAGAATCTACTGGGGATAAGCTTACTGCTTAGGGAGATGGATTCCAACCTTTCCTGGGGAACTCTTGATTGGATTCTCCTGGGGAGGTTTCTGAGATGTATTGGGGAAGTGGCTCCGCTGAATGTCTGGTATACCGCCGGGGAACAATCTTTAGGTCAAGACTGCCAGGGATGCTTGTTAGGAATGTCTGTATATCGTGCTGGGGAATGTTGAGACCTGCGGGGGTACCCAACTTCCTTAAGGCTGATAATAGCTTTGCTTGGGGAGAGTGCACTGTCTTGCTGGCTCACTCTCTGGGGAATTAAGGTATATTGGTTATGTTCTTCGACTGAACTTACCTTGGTACCTTGATGGACATAACCATTAAACCGTTTGGACGACTCATTACTGCCCCTGTTTTTGAGGTGGGAGAGGAAGACCTGTGAGGTGCTGATAGTTGTTGATGGACAAACCTTCTTCTGATAGGCAGGTGACAAGATGATGGGACATAGTTGTACGCTTTATCCCTAACTTTTTCCTAGACTGCCCTTTCGGGTTTTCAGTCCACCGGGATACCCATTTTTGCCCAAGCCGCCTTTTCAGGTTTTCGACTTGCCGGGTGTACAGATTTTTCATTTCATCCCTTATTTTTGCCCGAACCCTTTTGGTTCGCCGGGAAGCCCTTATTTTTGCCTAGGTATGTCAACCTAGCGGGTCTTTGATTATGCGTATTTTTTTCGACTATGTCCGTGCTTTCAGAATGTAGGGAGTTTCCCCTGTTAGAAGTGTTTTGTCATGCCACCAGAAGGTGTTTGGTTAGGCAAGATTCGTTGCTGGAGTGCCCCAAGTGACTTAGGTGGGGATTTGCCCCAGGCTGTTTGGCCTTTGAGAGATTCCTTGAATCTTGACTGGACTGCCCCAGATGATGGACAATGATCAGGCCATGCCCCTTGATTGGAGGTGCTTTTGTTCATTAGGCATTCGTCGTGCGAATTTCTATGCTGTTCAAACAAAAAGTCATATGCAAACAAAGTCATGTTAAAAATGCAAAGCTTATGTCTGTCTTGAAGATTTTGAAAATGCATTCTTTTTCATAAAACAAATGAATGTTTGTAAAACGTGATGTCAACTCCGTATTTACCGTAGGCCTTAAGGAGTCAGGATACCTTTGTAACAGTATGCTTTCGAACTAACCCATGCTTCAGCTAGGACTTTTTAAGGGTTATAGCGTGGCCTGGCTCATGGTTTAAGAAACAAAGGATAAAGGCTCAAATTATTTGTACCCACCCGCTCTTCATGATGTTCTTCAAACCTAAACTCAGCTGATCATGCGTTAGACCTTGTTTGGGTCTTTGCTTTGATACTCCAGTGATAGTTCGGGTATTGACAGTTTATTTTGAATAGGAAGTCATTTCCTTTTTTGTCGAGGGTTTGTAGGACCTCTTTCTTTTTGATTTTGTTATCCCTGTTTTTTTTTGCCTGAACCGTTTCCTTTTGTGGAATTACAGTCAGCGGGATGCCCCAGTTTCGTAAGTCTCCTTCATAGGTTTTTTGACTTATTGGGTTTTTTTATTTTGAGAAGTAATGACTGCCTATCCTTATGCTTATTCGGAACCATCACTGTCTTTCTTTTTTTTGTAAGGACCTCTTTGGTGCCATTTGTTATGCACTTGGATCAACTGAGAGAACTAACCTTCCCCAGGTTATAATAAAGGGTTTTAATTTTCGAAAAGAAAAACTCCTACTTCTTTGGCTCAGAGGGGTTGACGAGGGATTATCATCCTTATAACTCCAGTGTTTAGGGATTGAAACAATGCCTGTACCTCCTCAGCGGGGTCTGTTCAAAAGCATACTGTAATGATCGCGGTATCATTTTCGTCATCCTCCCTCAAGAGGCTTAGAATTATTAATCGAGCGTTGATCATCAGAAAAAATATGGAAATAATTTGCATATAGTGAATACGAATATATTGCTTCAAAACAGACATATGCGATGCATTAATGAAATAACAACGTTTAACATGAGTAAATGTTTGAACAAAAGAAAATTACAACTTGAAAATCCTAATGAACAAAAGTCTTTTCATCTTCAGGGCTTGTTACTTCAAATGGTGAGCCTTGGAGGGATGATAGAAAAACTCAGCCTGACCATCTTGTGTGAACTCCAATGCTCCTTCATCAATCAGGTCCTGGATTTTGTTCTTCAGAGCCCAACACTCATTTGTATCATGTCCTGGACTGGCAGAGTGGTAGGCACACCTTTTATTGGGGTGAAAGGTAGGAGATGCTGTGTTGGGGTTCCGGGGATGAGCCCTTAATGTGATCAGATTCAACCTCAACAAGCATTGTAAAGCTTGAAACAACGACATGTTGAGCTGGGTGAATTACCTCCTGGGCTTGTCTGGCTGAAGCTGGTGAGGTTGATGCTGAATTTGTGACACTGGAGCCATTTGAGGAGCTCTCCCCTTATCTCCTTGTCTCAAAGATGGTTGAATGATGACTGGCCCTTCAACCTTAGATGTTTGCCCCAGTTGATTACCCCGAAGCAGTTGGTTGACGAGAACCCCGAGCTCATCTTGTCTTTGAGCTAAACCTTGAATGGCAGTCACCTGCCCCAGCATCTGGGCTTTCATTGCATCCATCTCAGTTTGCAGGTGTTTCAGCCGTTCATCCTCAGCACTGTTCCTGACCAAAGTCCTCATGAGAAGTGCTCTCAACTCCTCCTGCCCCTTGGATAAATTCAGGAGGATTTCCCTGAACTGAGTCCCTTGAGCATGAAGGTCCTGGTTGTTTTGCTGGCAAGCCATTGCTGAAATAAACAGCGGAGAAGGTAAGTGACCTGTATAGAGGGTACCTTTAATGCAATGATATGTATGTATGCATGCGATGTTTCCAAGGATCTCGCCGGGTAAACAAGAAAAATTGTCAGAATTTGAATCCGGTAGCTTGATTGAAGGAACTTCATGTTGTAGAGAGTCCTTCTTCAAGGGTCAAAGGCTCACCATATCCAGTGGGTCATAGCCCCTGACAACCTTGGCTAGAGGAAAATAAATCCCCTTTGCCCCTTGCTGGACAGTTGGTTCATCATGGCCTGCATCACAAGCCCTTGAGATCCTTGAAATGGGTTAGTCTTCATGTAGGATGCATGCAATGGTATGATGTTATGCTATGCATGGGGTAATGTAAGTAACCCTGTCATGAGTCCCAATTAAGGACTGCAAACCAAAACCTGCAAAAAACTTAGTAAACCCTGTTATGAGTCCCAATTAAGGGCTATAAACAAAACCTGCAGGGAACTCAAGTGTCAGATAACAAGCATGCAAATAGTCAAGTTGGAAGGCACACAAGTCACACAAGAGAAACCCTTAGAGTTTAGGCCAACATGAAGTTTGGGGTATTACCCTCTTAAAGTTGGTGGGCTCAACCTGTCCTATTAGAAGTAACCGGGTTCTAAGGGTCCCAATATCATTGGATTGCTTTCATTGTTCATCGTTTCGATTTAGCCACTGAACTGGCGACCGAAATATTCCAAGGAAACAACCCTCAATTGAGTGTAGTATCGAGTATCAACCAACCTCGGACTGCACCAAAGTCAGTTATCTCACTACCCTAAAGAGGCCAAGATGGTTCAATTAAGGTTCCTAAGGTCAGTTGATGCTTCACGACACCACGCGGCGGCCCTGTACTCTCCTTGACTGAACTCAAGGGTTACCGGTACACACCAAAGTGCCACATCAACGTAGCAGACTGCTTCAACCATGTCGGTATACCCCGCACAGTTCCCTCACAGCCTTGTTGCTACTTTCTAAGAAGGTATCCCCCAGATCCGGGTTAGGATCTATAGAACTTCGATGCAGCCCACAATAATAAAGCAAACAATTCAGACAATTGAAAACACAAGTGATCTTAGTCCTAAGGTACACCTCACTTTAAAGTTATCCCCAGCAGAGTCGCCAGTTCTGTGATCGGTGGATCTGGAACCGACTGTTTAACGCTGGTTCGCGAAATGTCGCGGAAGCAGAGTCGCCACCGTCTTTTATTTTCTCCAACATGGACAGGACAAAAGCACAGAAAAATTCCTTATAGAGATTGCTCTCGGTTCGGGAGGTAGATTTATAGAAAGGGAAGGTGTTAGCACCCTTTCTATCCATGGTTATCCATGGGCTCTTAGATACTTGCTCATTTGTGTTTTCAAAATGTTTGTTTGCTTTTCAACTGTGGGTTTTTAAAAAAGTTTCTTTGAAAGTTTTAGTTCGACTCTTGTATCAGTCCTCAAGAGTGTTTGAAAAGTTACTTTTGAAAGCCTTTTGAAAAGTGTCGGTGTGAAAAGAAGTTTTTTTGATTTGTTTTGAAACTAGAGCAAGTATCTACGAGTTGTCTACCTACCCTAAGGAATTCGTCTGTGTAAATGTCCTTAAAGTAGTGCCATCCCACCATTGAGAGGTAGGTAGCACCACCGTTGGAGGTGTTCGGGTCAATTCGAGGGTTCGGGACATGGTGGTCACCAGAGCAATAGGAAGACACCTTAGAAGCTACCCTCATGCCATGTTCATGGACATGAGGACTTACTAAAACATCCTCTACTCGACGACCACCTTTTGAGGGGCAAGGCAACAGTGAGGCGTACCCTAGGGGTGGTGTGTGATTTGTGTGTCAGGTTCATTTATGTTTATCTTGTTCATGCATTGGTGATCTACGCGTTGCTTTTATTTTGACATTCATTCTTTCATGCAAATTATTAACAATTAAAAGATGCGGAATTAAAAGTCCTACGCTATTACAAAGGCGCGAGTCTACATCGCCAAATTAATCCAAGACCCGATTTGAAATAAAATAAAAATGTGGAAAGATAAATGTCTAATTAATCTATTACACGGCTTTGGGATAAATACATTATATTCACAAAAAGCAATAAAAGTAAAATGCGAGAAGAAGTAAAGTCGGGAATGCGAGGGCGTTGGACCCTTTTAAGGAAATTAAATTACAATTAATAAATTTAATTAAGTTAAATGAGAAAAGGAAATTATTTTTGATTTTTTTGTATTTATGGAATTTAATGAGAAAATTAAATGAAATTAAAGCCCTAATTCTAAACTATTTTTAATTTATTAAAAAATGTTTAAATTTAACCTAGTTTTAACCTAATTATTTAATGGCAAATTTATTTAAAAAAATAAAATAATAATTAATTATTAATAATGGTAAAAGAAAAGAAAAAAGGATAAAAGTATTAAAAACCCTAATTCTATATTTTTTAGTTTATTAAAAGAACATTAAAATTAAACCTAGAATTAAAACTAAATTAATTGTTGAATTTATTTACAAAAATGTTAGTGAATTAAACATTAAAACATATTTTTTTATTTTTATAGTTTCTGATTTTTTTGGTATTTTTATAAAATTTATTTTGATGAATTAAAAGAAAATAATTAAATTAAAACAAATAATAAAAAAAATAGAAAAAAGAAAAGAGAAAGAAGTACAAACACTAGGGGGGTTCTGCCCCAATCTGGAGGTTATGTTGTGAGCAATTAGGCCCAAGAAGCCTGGCCCTTTCTGACTTCTCAATGATCATGTGCGTATGCGTTGACTGAGGCATTCCATAGACTTTGGATCCTGGCCACTGGATGGACGATCATGGCCACTTGGCAAGCCATTGATGAGAGCCTATGATGGAGCACTGAATGGCACGCTGCGTAGGAACGTATTAGAGAAAAAAATATGAAATATGCAAGGGGACCTGGGAATCGAACCCAGGTCCCAGTACCTATTGTCCACGCCGCTTACCAACTGTACCAAATGCGCTCTTTGTTTATTATATGGGATGCAAATATTATGATGGAACATAAGAATTATCCTGGAATTTTAATAAAATGCGCGCCAGGATTTGAACTGGCCAACCACCGGGTGACAACACACCTTCTTCTTCGCTTGTTCTTTGTTTCACCTGAAAAAAACACATCAAATAGCGGGGGTTTTGAACCCCCACTAACTACAGTATAAGAAAATAGCGATTAGGCCACCGTTTATCATAAATTGATCGCGAGGTATGGAATTGATTCGTCCAGAGCTTCCGGTTTCAATGGCATAAGTCTTGTGTCTCAATATTTCCAGAGGAACAAAGCCCTCTTTTAAAGTCTCCGCAACCCTAAAGGGCTCCCTTGGTGGATTCGTGCATAGGCATTAAAAACTCAATTAAAGTACACCATTAGTTTCAGGAAGTGCATATTAGTACAAAACGATCATTAAAATGTATGAATATGGCATATAAATCAAAGCACGAATATGAGAAAAGTTTGCGAAATTTGGACTTCTATATACCAATTCTTGATGCGTGGGGACTGGAAAAGAATGCAGTTAGGTTCAGGGAGACCTCAACAAGCCTTTTGGATGGGTTATAGGCTTTTAATCACGCCCTATGAGTGTTTTCAGTTTTGAAATTTTTCACAAAAATTGCAAAGTGTGTATTGGTCTGAGGTGCAACTTGAAGGTTGTATGCACTAGGGTTGTGATCTGTATATGTATGTGAGTGTTTTAGGTTTGCAAATCCAGTCCAAAAACCCTTGTAATCATGAATCAAATATTTGATTTTTAATGGCATCTTTTCAAATCTTTTCCATGTGCTTTTGATACCAATCATGGCCAAATCTTTCCAAATTGAGGGTGCACGAAATCTTGAGATTTTATGGAGAGAATATGCTGCAAAAAGGGATTAAAAAAACATGGTTTTCTATTTTTGTCATATTTTATTTCATTAAATGAATTAATAGTGATAAAAATTCAAATAAATAATAAAAAATGATGAAATAAATCCTCTTTGGGTCAAATGGTCGTGCATAACCTTTGGATGATGATTCTTGGAAGAAAATGTGGCCCATTAGCAATTTTGAGGCATTTGAAGTAAAGTTGACTTTTCAAAATTCCCAAAAATTTCCCAACTTCCACAAGGCATATCTTGCTCAATTTTTAATCTTTGATCATTTTCTTGGACATTTTGGAAATGTTTTGAAGTCCTCTAACCAATGCCTTTGGTCCCATGTCATTTTGATTTACCAATCTCAAGTTATGGTCTTTGACTTAAAGTGCCTTTTTGTTGACTTTTGAAAATGACCTATAATGTTGAGATTGATAACTTTTTGTGAGAGCATTTCTTGGACTTGAAGTGTGAAGAGGAGTTGTAGGAAATGTCTTTCTCTTCAAAATTAGCTTTGGATGGAATTTTTCTGATAAACCATGTGGAAGTTATGCCTTGGTCAAGTTACAGTTGACTTTTTCAACTGTCCAAATATGGAAACTTTTGCATCTTGGGACTTTTTGAGCTATGCCTTGAAAATCATGATCAAGAATTGATCAAATGATGTTTGTGGCTTCAAAATAAGATGTTGACCAAAAATTTGAACTTTTGACTGTCAAATGACCATTTTGCCCCTGCAGTTGACTGTAGGGCAATTAGGGTTTTTGACTGTGCAATTTTGTGCTGTAAGTCTTGAAACTTGGCATGAGGATGCTTGACCATATTTGTAGGCATGTGGGACTTGATTGGACCCTTGAAAACTTCAATTTCTTTGCCAGAACCAAAACCCTAGTTTTTGACTGTTAGGAGGCCCTTGAACTGTGCAACCCTTGAGGAGATTTTGAAGCATGCTCTTTGCAAATCTTGTAGAATATGGGAGGGAAAATTTTAGGGTACAACAGAGGCAATGTTGGTGATTATGATTAGGATGATGCAGATGGCTTAAATTTCCATGCTGATGAAGGCTTATGCCTTGTGGTTGTATGATTTCACGTTGTTGCATGTTCATATTGCATGCATTCATGGCTGAGGGCTTATGCCCTGATGTTGGCCTGAATTGGCGTTGTGTTGAGGGTTTATGCTTTGTTATTGCCCAACTGGCATTGAGTTGAAGGATTATGCCTTGATGGTACCACATGTATTTTGATGAAGGACTATTGCATTTCATAAACACTAAATTGATGTTGTACGATGTGATGATGGTTGTTTGTGATGAATTTTCTATATGTTATGATTTACTACTCCTTAGCATGTTTTATTTCACCGTGTAATTATTGAATGAAATTCTCACCCCTTTTGTGTTGTTGTGTCTGTGCTCTTTAGGAGTACAAATAATCAGGTACCCGAGTAGTGCTTGAAGTGATGTTACCAGATCGAGTCTTAGGAGTCACTCTGATATGTAACACGAGATTTTGGAGTTTCATCATGTTTTGCATAATTTCAAATGTTGCACATTTTCTTTAAACTTATGATGGACTATGTATTGTGGTTTTGAATTGTTGTTAAGGCTAGAATGCCAACAAACTACTTTTATGTTGATTTTCTGCTGCCGAATAACCATTTTTGGATACATGAAGTAATAAAGTATTTTGAGAACTTTATGGATTTTATGATTTATGTGGCACCCCATTATGAACTTTGTTGCATTTGTCGTATATTTCATTATAAATATTTATATGGAAAAATGGGGTGTTACATATGTCAATATAATCCCTATTGAAGAAAGGTCCAATGCTCTTTTTTTCACTTACAGAAGTGAAGTGATGATGCAATGAGCTTCCTTGAACCTCCAGGACACTAATGGTATGCTTACTTTGTGTTGAAGTGTCTGAATCCTCCTAACCAAATCAGCTTGTAAGGGGGAAAAGTGAAAAATGGATGGCACGGTTTTGGTGTTACAATTGATTATTAATGCATTCAGAACTTCATTTATGATATATGGATGATGTTTTAATGGAAATAATGGAAGAAAATTGAAGGGAGTGCAAGTTTCAAAGTTAAAGTTTTGAAGATGTGAAAATGGAGTTTTTTTGGTGATTTTTGGATGTGTTATGAATACTGAGGTTAAGAGTATTTATAGAGGCTCCATACATGCCAGAGGAAATGTTAGAATCAAAATAAAAGTTTAGAATCATTCTATGAAGATTTTGGCATAAAATGGCAAAAGTATGCACATTATGGTTTTGCTTGGCTCATGGGGTAAATGAGTTGTTTCTAAGGTTCATCTCTGATGGAGTGTGGAGAGAAAATGCAGCATGAATCAAGGGATAGTTATATTGTTCACTTTTCAAGCTTCCTTCTCCTCTTTTCCAACATCTCACTTTTACCATTTTGTAAAAAATGACATATCCATTTGTGGTCATTGTTTGTGCAATGCTTGTGATCTCATGTGCAATGATTTTCAATTTTTTTTTGCTCATTCATGGACTGGTTTGAGACATGTGATATATGTATTTGAATAAAAATGAGGTTTGGCCTAAGTTTGAACCTCAAATTCAACCTCAACAATTTTCCCTACGACGGTCTCTTCACAAATTCATAACTTCATGCTCGAGTAATAAAAATTCATGCTCTTAGTATCAATGGAAAGAATACATCACCCACTAATACTTTGATGTTAACACTTGAGGAGAATCAACTTAGATCATAAAGAAATCCGGCCATGAAAAATCAAAGTTTAAGTTGTTTGACACTTGGAAAAATTCTGGGTGTTTTGGCAATTTTAACAACTTTGAGATCTAATTTTTTAGTGTTGCTATAAGAAATTGAGGAATGATTTTGAATCCAAATTTTTTACCATGATGTAGTATCATATGAAATATTAAATTTCAGCCCTTGTTTGCTCAAAATGGATGCATGAGGAAGAAGTTACAACCTTGTAAAGTATCCCTCATGAACATGAAATTTTTATACTTGGAAATTTTTTCAATTTCTTCAAAATGACCAATTCTCCAAGTTTTCTTGATTTTCATGATTTTGTTTGATCAAATTCATCCATATTTCATATTTTCATGAAATTTGAATTGAGAAGTCCTTGATTAATCAAAAACCTCAAAAGTCAAAGTTTGACTTTTGGTTATTCAGTTGACTTTTTACAATTGAATCAAATGACTTCCAACCAATTGAAACTTTATGATTATGAGGTAATGTTGACCATGATGCATTTTGAAGACCATAAAATGATGTCCTTGATGATTCCCTTGAGTGTTATATCTTGATTCCTTAAACCCTAATCCTAATTATATTTGATGAATGGTCAAAAATCCAATTTCCACACACAAAGTGTTGATGATCAAATGACTTGAGCAATGAATATCTCAAGGTGATTGAATATTATAATCTCAATTAAAAATGGCTTGATTCCTTGATGAATTCAAACCCTAATTCCATAGAATCACCTGATGAATGAATTGGTGGAATCATAGCACTAAGGGAATTGATTGTGAAATTGATACCTAATGGATATATGCAAATGAATGTGAAACATAAGTCAATTATGATTGAAATCAATAGGGAAAATTTTGGGGGTACAATAGCTGCCCTTATTTATTCATCTTAAAATTGAAGGTGAAATTGGCTCTTGCCTTTCAAACATTTGAGGTGTAAGAAGATTAAATACTAAAAGAACCATAAAATTTACACTATGGGGTTTAATAATGGTGTATGATGATATCCAAGTGAGTTGAACTTTGATGATATGATTCATATGGGAAATAAGTTTGAGAGAGGTGCCAACCAAATGCGGACTTAAGAAAACAGACACCAACTAACATGGACTTACAAAATAAAGAATAATTAAATGCCAACTGATGTGGACTTACAAATCAAGGGTTAACCTAGACGCCAACTGTCATACCGTGGGAGAACTGACTTGGGTGTTTTGCGTTTGATTGCAAATGTTGCGGTTAGCAAGAGTCACCATCGACTTTTATTTTATCCAAAAGGAAAGGTGAAAAAGCACAGGAAAGACCTTTGAGATTATTTCTTGAGTTCGGGGGGTAGATTATGAAAAGGGAAGGTGTTAGCACCCTTTTCATCCATGGTTTTCTATGGGCTCTTAGTTACTTTCTAGATCACTTGCTTTTGTTTGAAATTGTGTTTTGTGTGGTTTTGAAAGTACTTTTGAATAGAGGCCATTGTTTAGGCAAAATTTGTAATGATTCTCGTTTGTAAGAATGTATACAAAGGTGTTGATCTTTTAAAAATGTTTTCAAGTTTGAAAAATGTTTTGAAAGTGTAGGTGCTTGTTTTGAATATAGCAAGGATGTTTTGTTTTGAAATGGAGCAAGTAACTAGGAACATTCTACCTACTCAAAAGTCTTTCATGTTCATTTCCTTTTTCCTTTGACATTATTATCTTACCATTGATTTGGTAAGTAACCATGTTGTAAAAGGGACGTGCGTGGGTCATCGTATAACCATGATTAGCAATGTTGCAAGGTATCTTATCATTTTCTTTAGGGACTAAGATCATTTTTTGAAAGGCAACTATGATAGCATCATCGAGGGACTATGATCTTGTATTTTGCTTGTTTATTCTAAGATACCTCACATGTGTAATATAGCCATTTTTGTAAGACAACCAAGTGGATTTACCCTAGGGGTGTTTGTATGCAAGTGGATTGATTTTCATGCTTGATTTATCTTTGATTAGGGTTTGCTATTGATTGGTTTTAGTCTTTCCATATAAATCTCTAATTACTAGCATTTTGTATATAAAGCGATAAATTGTGGAAATTAAAATTACTGCGCTATTACAATACTTAGGGGAGGGGGTGTACAAATTACAAATGAGGATTTTGCAAGAAAACTAAACCTAATTATCTATTACAACCATATTGAACATGTACAAATAATTGAATAAATAGTAATATATAAATGCAAGAATATAAAAAAAAGAGAGATGATCTTTGTATGGTCTTTATAAAAAGGGTTTAACCTAAACCTAATTAAGAAAATGATTAATAAAAATTAAAATAAAATTAACTTAAACTAATTGAGAAAATAAAATAAATTAAAAAGATTTTTTTAGAGTTTTTATGAAGAAAAAGAGTTTTAAGTTAACTAATAATAAAAATGAAAATTAAATAGTTAAAAGAAACCTAAATTCTAAATTAATTTTAATTAATAAAATAAAATAATTATTAATCCTAAGTCTAAATATTTAATCATTTAAAATAAAACTTAATTTTTTAAAAGAAAACGTTTTTTTAATATTTTTTGTTTCATAAAAAAATAAAATAAAAAAGTGTAAATAATAAATAAAATATTTTTTTGGATTTTTTGTATGATTAATGAAAATAATAATAATAATAGTATTAATAATAAAATAAAAGATAGTAAAATAAATAAATAAAATAAAAATAAGTCAAAGGGGTGGATAAGCGAAACAAGGGGTATGGTGAGAAAAAAAGAGTCAGGCCCAAAGGATGGCCCAAGCGCTGCAAAAAAAACACAAAAAAATGTCAAAAAGTGAAAAAATGGAAAAAAGGTCACGCTAGGGCTTGAACCCAGGACCTCATAGTGACATGCGCGCACTTTAATCACTGGGGTGGTGATACATCCGTTAACTTGTATGAAATGATAAATACATAACATGAAACCTTCCCTAACTGTACTTCATCTTCAACCTCCAGCCAAAGGATCTGTAACTTGCTCATTTCTCAACCATTTGTAAAAATGTAAACATGAAAATTGCTCCATTTTTTCACACGAATCCAACCATATAAATATCATAAGCTATAAATCAAAGATGAGTGAGAATTTTTGAAAGTACAAAATTCTGACCTAAATGTTTCAGCAAGTTTGAACTCAAAATTCTCCATGCTCAAGCAACATAAATGAAATCTATGGACATGTATAGTTTCAGGGCAATGATGTCTACATTCTATCTTCACAAATGTAAACCTAACAATGTCTAAATAATGAGATAGAAGTTCAAGAAAAATACCTCAAAACTGGAAATCGTGAAATGAGTATGAGCTTGTTTCAAGTGATGGTGATGATCAGGTTAGCTTCCTTGGACCTCTAGGAAGCTAATGCAATGGCTGGCTTGAGCTGAAGGTGGCTGGAATGGTCTGGAGAAGTCCAACTGTGGTGCTCTATTTTTGAACTTGGAAATGGATGAAGATGGTGTTACAGTCGTGTAACAGGGATAAAGATGGATTATGTATGATGTTTGGAATCTTTTGGAAGCAAAAGGCCAAGAAACGCACGAGTGAAATGGAAGTTTGAAGTTCTTGGTCAGAATATGCAACAATGGTGGTTTGTAAAGCAGTTCTGAGTTTGGGGAATTTTTGGAGCTTGTGTATTCCTGGGTTCTCTTGCAAATAGTATCTCTATTTATAGAGGAAATATTTTGAGGTTTGAAATGATCAGAAACAAAGAATCACATGTTATGAGTTCTTGACTTGTTTTTGAAGTTATCTTGACAAACATGGTTTCAATGCAAGGTACATGTCTTGTAGGGTGGCTAGCAACTTTAAACATGTTTTTTCTGAGTTTATAGAGTATGCTTGTGCAGAAATAACAAGTGCAAAGCTCCATACAAGTTGACTTTGTGATTAAAGTCACTTTTCAAGAATAACAATGGTGCCTTTCTTCCAAAAATGGAAATGCAACTCGGATAATGATTCAAATGCTTGGACAATGGCTCCATATGTTGTGTAAATATTTAATTAAAGAGTGAATTGCAAGTTTGAGGCCTGCAAAGTGAAGATTATGCAGTATGGCTATGGATTTGGTTCATTGTGCATCATAAATTTTGCCTTGCAAAACAACTTAAAACCCTAACTTCTGGCCTTCGATTCTCCTTGCTCAGAAATGATCTCAAGGAGTTCTTAGAGATTTTGGAAATATTGTAATGTTCTCTACAACCCCTCTTTGAATTACTTTTGAAAATTCCCTTTGGAACTATGTGAAACTTGGGTGAGAAGTTAGGTCAAAATCCTGACCAAAAGTAGGGCAAAATTTCACTAAGTGTTTAATTTCAAGACCATGACTTTATGAATTAATAACTTGAGATATAAGAACTTTTAGAAGAAGTTATGTAAATCAATGTTGTAGATACCATCGATATCTACAACTTTCGTGTTGAAAGTTTCTTCTGAATCATCTTGCATCATGGTGAAAAATTGGCTCAAAGTTGTGAAAAACATGAAGTTTTAAACACTTAGAAAAATTTCTAAGTTAGAAAATTTTGACTTTTCAAAATGAAATCTTGACTTTTTGATCTCTTGATGAATAAATTTCATATTTTGACATGTTTTGATGAATTGTGATCTTTGACATTGGATTTTGACCAAAAAGTCAAAGTTTGACTTTTCAGTGTACAGTTGACTTTTGATCAGTTGACTGAAAATTCACTATCAATCCAATTGATCTTGAGAAATGTTTTGGGTCATGACATTAGGTTAAAATGATGCAATTGAGCTCTTGAGATCATGCCCCAAATCACTTAACCATTTGCTAGGTCAAAAATCAGAAATTCCCTTTCCTCAATAAAAACCCTAATTTTGACAATTTTCCCCTTTTGATGATTTGATCAAATTTCTTGAGGAATTATGGTCCAAATTTGATCAAATGATACATATGAGTTTATAATGTTGCTATGGATAAAAAATTATAAAGTTTGACTGTAAATTGGCCACAATTGACTTTTTCCCCAATACAGCTGATTGTTAGGTCAACTACTCAATTGACTGGGCAAAAATGTGATCCAAGGCTTGAAACTTGACATGAGTAATCTTGGAGATCCATAATGATCCATGAAAGTAATATGAGGCATTGAAAGTTCAATTATCCTTGTGCAATCTCAAACCCTAATTTTGGTCATCAGTGCTTAAGGAGGTGTTTTGAGTTGATCAACTATAGTGTAGTCTTGAACCAAGAGAGATATTTTGTGAGAAAATAATTGATAAGTGAGAGGGAAAATTTTGGGGTACAATAGCTGCCCCTGTTCAATCTTCTTAAACCTGAAGAGTTAGATTGGCGGATTTGCCATTCGTGACTTGAAGGTGGAAGATGATTGGACACTAGAGTTCCCAGAAATTTGCACTCGAGGATGTGATGGTTGATGGTATATGGAATGGGCTTAAAGATGCCATTTGGAGAGGAGATGAGAAGTTGTTGGAGATGGGCTTTCAGATGCCAATCAAAAATGATTGTTGATGGGAATAGAGGAAGTGTCAGAATAAACCTCCGGTTGATTTACACTGGAATAGTGGATGTGTCAGGTTGAGTACTAGAATAATATCGATAAGTGGATTGTATTTGACTAGTTTATGAAAGTTGATTCTAAATGAGTATCAGAATGGCATCCGTGTCTGGAGCGTATCTGAACTGTATCTGAAGGCTGAATCTAAATGAGTATCAGAATGGCGTCCGTATTTGGAGCGTATCTGAACTGTATTTGAGAGCTGAATCTGAATGAGTATTAGAATGGCGTCAGTGTCTGGAGTGTATTTGAACTGTATCTGAAAGATGAATCTGAATGAGTATCATAATGGCGTCCGTGTTTGGAGCTTATCTGAACTGTATCTGAAAGCTGAATCTGAATGAGTATCAGAATGGCATCTGTGTCTAGAACGTATCTGAATTGTATCTGAAAGTTGAATCTGAATGAGTATCAGAATGGAATTTGTTTATAGAGTATATCTGAACAGTATTTGAAAGATGAATCTGAATGAGTATCAGAATGGCATCTGTGTCTAGAACGTATCTGAACTATGTCTGAAAGCTGAAGCTGAATGAGTATCAGAATGGCATCCGTGTCTGGAGCGTATCTAAACTGTATCTGAAAGTTGAATCTGAATGAGTATCAGAATGGCATTCGTGTCTGGAACGTATCTGAACTGTATCTGAAAGCTGAATCTGAATGAATATCAGAATGACATCCGTGTCTGGAACGTATCTGAACTGTATCTGAAAGCTGAATCTGAATGAGTATCAGAATGGCATCCGTATCTGGAGCGTATCTGAACTGTATCTGAAAGCTGAATCTGAATTAGTATCAGAATGGCATCCGTGTCTGGAACGTATTTGAACTGTATCTGAAAGCTGAATCTAAATGAGTATCAGAATGGCATCCATGTCTGGAGCGTTGAACTGTATCTGAAAGTTCAGCTAGTCGTGTAGATAATTATCCCGGCTTGTTTCAGGTATCAATCTCTGACTTTTTTTGTAAATTGTTGATGATAGCCATCGACTGATTGATCTTTCCTGAAAAGATCAATGATTAGTTGTATGCAATGTCATGATGTATGAAATGCATTGTATAATAATGTTCTCAAAAAAATGAATGAGATTATGTTGTATGCATTCGTGTTGTCAATGTCATGACGTATGGGTGCGATGTATGGGCATGTAAGCTATGCTGCTGTAATACTGTTGGATTAGGGAAAATAAATTCCTGACTGCTGTTGGGGACGTGGAGCATAAGTCTTCATGTTTTGAAGTGTTGATGAGTTGATGAACTTTTATTTAGAGAAATAAACTCTGTTGTAAGGGAAATATCGCGTGTTGCTTGTGAAATCCTGTTGGGGAATCTTGAGAAATTTGGCAACTTCTACGGGGAGTGATAACTGGAAGTTTTGTTCCGCTGAGGATTAAGCTGCACATTGTGGGGGATTTTATGGAATAGTCTAAATATATTATCCTATTTCTTAAAGCCATTAGCGATTGTCTTTATATTTTTTGTTCCTTTTTTTCATTTGTAAACAGTAGTTACGTTCAAATGCATATGTTCAAAAATAAATCATTGGACGTTTTTGTAAACAAAACATAGGAATAAAGAAAAAACAGATAGTTTTTCACTTTCAAAGGGGTGTCTTTGTATTAACTTGAACAAGTATTTTTGTACAATGATACAAACATTCTAGTAAGGGAATGTCATCATAAAAAATGAAAATTTGATACAAAGAAAAGATATCTATGTGCAATAATCCCATGGGGTTCCCATTCTGCTATAGCCTTCGTGTCTCTGAGCGTCTTGTTCACTTGCTACCTTGTCCAAAGTTGATTGAATTGATTAGACCTGTTGAGTTTGTCAGTCGAATCCAAAGGTTTCTTGTAAGGTTATCCAACGGGACATAGTCATACGCTTTAATTCCCTAACTTTTGCCTGGACCGCCCTTTCAGGTTTTCAGTCCACTGGGATACCCTTTTTTGCCCAAGTCGCCCTTTCGGGTTTTCAACTTGTCGGGTGTACAGATTTTTTTTGTTTTATCCCTAATTTTTGCCCGAACCTTTTTGGTTCGCCAAGATGCCCTTGTTTTGCCTAGGTATGTCAACCTAACAGGTCTCTTATGCGTAGTATCTTTTGACTATGTCCGCGTTCACAGGGTGCGGCAGGTCGTTACCATCCATAGTGGTTAAGATCATTGCTCCACCAGAGAATATGCTTTTGATCACAAATGGTCCTTCGTATGTAGGAGTCCATTTTCCCTTAGGATCACCTTGTGGCAGTATGATGCGCTTGATCACCAAATCCCCGACTTGATACACTTGGCGTCTGACCTTTTTGTTGAAAGCCTTGATCATCTGTTTTTGATACATTTGACCATGACAGATAGCAGTAAGCCTTTTTTCGTCAATCAAGTTCTGTTGATCAAGTCGAGTTTGGATCCAATTGTCTTCATTTAACCTTGCATCCTTCATGATTCTTAGAGAAGGGATTTGGACCTCAATAGGAAAGACAGCCTCCATGCTGTATACCAGAGAGTAGGTGTTGCCCCGGTTGATGTGTGCGCCATGGTACGGTAACCGTGGAGGGCGAATGGTAGCATCTCATGCCAGTCCTTATAGGTTACTGTCATTTTCTATATGATCTTTTTAATGTTCTTATTTGCGGCTTCGACATCGCCATTCATCTTTGGCCCGTAAGGGGAAGAATTATGGTGCTGGATCTTGAATTGCACCCATAGTGCGGTGATCATAGTATTTTTGAGATTTGTACCATTGTCTGTGATGATTCTCTCTGGGATACCGTACCAACAAATGAGATTCTGTTTGATGAACCGGGCGATAACATTCTTGGTAACGGAAGCAAAAGAAGCCGCCTTAACCCACTTCGTGAAATAGTCAATGGCCACCAAGATTAAGCGGTGTCCATTAGAGGCTGTTGGCTTGATTTCCCCAATCATATTGATGCCCCATATTGCAAAGGGCTTAGGAGCCGTCAGGACATTTAGAGGAACTGGAGGTACGTGCACTTTGTCATCATAGATCTGACACTTGTGGCAGGTTCGAGAGTGTTGATAGCAGTCTGCTTCCATGGTAGACCAGTAATAACCTGCGCGTAGGACCTTCTTTTCCATCGTATGCCCACTGGAATGGGTGCCAAAAGTGCCTTCATGTAGATCAGCCATGATCTTTTCGGCCTCAACCTTGTCTACGCAACGAAGCAATACAGAGTCGTGGTTACGTTTGTAGAGAATACCATTACTGATAAAGAACTTAGCAGAGAATCTCCTTAATAACTTCTTATCATTGAATGAAGCTCCTTCCGGATACTCTTGAGCCTCGAGATACCTCTTGAGTTCGTGGAACCAAAGCCGGTCCACTACTTCTTCAGTATTAATCTCGTGACAGTGAGCTGGTTCATCCATTCGTTCAATGGTAATCTGGGGAGCCTCGTTATCCCATTTAAGTTTAAACATGGATGACATTGTGGCTAGCGCATCTGCTAATTGAATTTCTTCTCGCGGGAAATGCTCAAAGGTAATCTTCTCAAAATGCAGGATCAATGTCAACACATGTTCTTTATAGGGGATGAGGTTAGGGTGCTTAGTGTCCCATTCTCCTTTGATCTGACTGATGATCAAAGCTGAATCTCCAAATACACTTAAGGACTTGATTCCCAAATCTATGGCAGCTTTGAGACAAAAAATGCACGCTTCGTATTCTGCCATGTTATTGGTACAGTTGAAACAGAGTCTTGCAGTGAAGGGAGTGTGACATCCTTCAGGGGATATGAGTACAACACCTATACCATTACCGAGTGCGTTGGAAGCTCCATCAAAAACCAGGTTCCATCGGGACCCTTATTCAGGTCCGTCATATGGTCTGAATTCTTCACAGTTATTTACCATCATGATGTATTCATCTGGGAATTCGAACTTCATGGACTTGTAGTCATCCACAGCTTGATGAGCAAGGTGATCATCTAATACACTTCCCTTTATTGCTTTTTGGGTAGTATACTGAATGTCATATTCCATCAGGATCATCTTCCATCTCGCTATTCTCCCGGAGAGGGCAAGCTTCTTGAATATGTATTTTATTGGATCCATCTTAGATATCAATAAGGTAGTATGGGTCAGCATATACTGTCTTAGCCGGCAAGCAGCCCATGCCAGAGCGCAACAAGTTTTCTCGAGCAGTGAATATCTTGTTTCACAGTCGGTAAAATTTTTGCTCAGGTAATAAATAACATGCTCTTTTCGGCCAGACTCGTCATGCTGCCCCAGCACACACCCCATTGAATTTTCCAAAACAGTTAGATACATGATCAAGGGTCTTCCCTCGACTGGTGGCATCAAAACAGGAGGCTCTTGCAGGTACTCTTTGATCTTGTTGAAGGCAGTTTGGCACTCATCATTCCATTTGACTACTTGATCTTTCTTCAATAATTTGAAGATTGGTTCACAAGTAGCTGTCAGGTGAGAAATGAATTTGGAAATGTAGTTTAACTGTCCCAAGAATCCTCTGACTTCCTTCTCGATACGAGGAGTAGGCATTTCTTGTATCGCTTTCACCTTGGCAGGGTCCACTTTGATACCTTTACCGCTGACGATAAAACCTAGGAGTTTACCGGACCTTACCCCAAATGTGCATTTATTCGGGTTCAACCTCAGCTTGTATTTCTTTAGTCTCTCAAAGAGTTTCTGTAAATGGTTAAGATGTTCCTCTTTAGTTTGAGATCTGGCTATCATGTCGTCCACATAAACCTCTATTTTGTGATGTATCATGTCATGAAATAGAGCTACCATGGAACGCTGATAGGTTGCCCCAGCGTTCTTCAACCCGAATGGCATAACCTTGTAACATAAAATGCCCCATTGTGTGACAAAGGTTGTTTTCTCCATGTCCTCAGGCGCCATTTTGATTTGATTATAATCTGAGAAACCATCCATGAAGGAAAACACCTTATGCTGTGCTGTATTGTCAACCAGAATATCGATGTGGGGAAGTGGGAAATCATCCTTAGGGATTGCCCTATTCAAATCTCTGTAGTCCATGCACATTCACACTTTGCCGTCCTTTTTAGGCATGGGAACAACATTGGCGACCCATTGTGGATAGGAGGTGACGGCCAAGAATTCAACATTGAATTGTTTCATGACTTCCGGTTTGATCTTCTCTAACATGTCTAGTCGCATGCGATGAACTTTCTACTTTACCAGAGGGCAGTCTTCTTTTGTTGGTAGATGATGGACCACGATATCAACATCCAATCCTGGCATGTCTTCATACGACCAGGAAAAGACCTCGACATAATCATGTAGCAACTGAATCAGACGCTTCTTGACACTAGGTTCCAGATTGGCACCCACCTTGAGCTCTTTCTTGTCCTCTTCGGTACCTAGGTTAACCGTGTCCACTGGTTCTTCATGGGGCTGTATGGTCCTCTCTTCTTGTTGTAGTAACCTGGCTAGTTCCCCTGGAACTTCACAATCTTCCTCACCTTCGTCTTCGGCTTGGTAGATTAGATTTTCAGAGTCACAGAAAGCCATAGCAGAATCGTTACCCATGGGATCCCAAATGGATGTAGATATGCATTTTGAATGTGAGTGTGTGTAAGAGTATAACTATCTTTGAAAGCAATAAAAATGTAAAAGAAAGACAAAGAGCACAAACTTTGTATGCAAAAACATCCATGATTCATTGATGACATATGAAAATGAGGTAACAACCCTTACAAATGGACCGTTGTGCCTCGGGTAAGACACAAGGTTTTAAAAGTATGAATTATTTAATTATTACAGGTCCGACAAAATTTAAAGACAATTACTGTTGGATAAAAGTAATTGGGACAAAATATTTAGCTTCCCAGTTGCTGAGTCCTCCATTGACAGTTGGGAAAATCCAATCCTCCAGGTCATAGCTGTCCTCATCATCCTCCACTGCATTGACTCCATGGTTGCTGATCTTCAAGGCTGGTCCCCCGGCACGAGCACGGTGCATAGCTTTCTGGGCTCCTGAAGTGAAACCCAAACCAAATTTGTCAGACTTGTATGGGATATCCGGGAGTTGGCCCCAAATAGTACACCCACCTTCTTCGATCACTGCCTTGGCATCTTTCAGAGAAGACATCTTTAGCCGAGGTCTTGTAATCTTTGGGACTTGGGAAACATCCTTGGTTACTGCCACGGTTTGTGGGACTTCCTCGAAGTGCTGAAATGGAGTTTCAATGGATTCACCTTCCAATTCCACGTATCTGAAGGAGTTTAAGTGACTGGCCATATATTCCTCTTCTCCACAGATAATAATGATTTCCCCCTCGGTTGGATATTTCAGCATTTGATGTAATGTGGAGGTAACAGCACCAGCGTTGTGAATCCATGGTCGGCCCAACAAGCAGGAATAAGAAGGGAGAATGTCCATCACGTAAAAAGTTTAATCAAAGGTTTGAGTTCCAACTTTTATGGGAATGTCCACCTCCCCATTCACCATCCTTTTTGAACCGTCGAAGTCCCTTACCACTATGTTACTGGGTTTTAAGGTCAAACCTTCATAGTCAAGTCTATCGAGAGCCTTCTTAGGCAGCACATTCAAAGAAGAACTGGTATCAACCAAGACATGGGCCAAAGTTCTGCCCCTGCATTCGACAGAGACATGCAATGCCTCGTTGTGCTTCCTTCCTATAGGTGTCAAGTCAGCATCAAAAAATCCTAAACCATTATCCACGGTCAAGCTGGCCACACAGTCTTGAAACTGATCAGTAGAGGTTTCTTGTGGTACATGGGCAGTTTTAAGGAATTTCACCAAGGCCTTTACATTAGCCTCATAGCACAACAATAAAGCCAACATGGAAATCTTTGACGGAGTCTGCCCTAGCTTTTCGACTATGTTGTAGTCGCTTCTTTTTATAATTTTGAGAATCTCTTCCATCTCCTTTTGGGAGGCCTCAGGGATAGATACTGATTGCGCCTTCATTCAGTCAGGCTCAACCAGAATGCCTTTGCCCCGAGTCTCGATCGACTTGGTGGCAGGAGTATCAGTAGGTGTAACTGTAGGAATTGTAGTAGTAGTAGTAGTGTCAACAGGAACAGAAACAAGGATGATCACAGGACCGGTAACAGTCTTTGGAGGAGCAATCTCTAGAGAGAATACTCTGCCACTTCGGGTTATCTTGCTGGTTCCCGCAATGTTGCTGATGTCGGGGTCAGCCTTCTTAGAAATTGAGTATTAAATAGCCGGCCAATCCTGCTTGACACCGTGATAGTAGACATTGCACTCATAATTCCATGGGACAATCTTATCTGATGAGTACGAGATTGGTCCAGGCATAGTAATTATTAGTGGAGCTACTTTAGGAGCTGCTGTAATCCTAACGGGTCTTTTGGTGGAGACCCTGGAAGGATTGGTGGAAATAGTTACTATTGAAACATCATTGTAGGAAATGGTTGGAACGGGAGTCTTCTCAAACAAAATCTCTTTGTCATCCATCAGGCGCTGAACACCTGCTTTCAGTAAATGACATCCAGTTGGTAGGGAGGAAGAGAGGTGGAAGCTTTCGTCACAGCCTGGAAATAAACCAGCCTTCAATAGGTTCTTCTTGACGGTCAGGAGAGGAGTAACAAGTTCATCAACAACAGTAAAAAACATACCATCTTCAACAACATTAACACCACGACCATGCTTGGGCATAGGAGTGATGATAGCATTTAGGATTTCAGGAGCATCAAATTCAATTTCTTTAGCTTCAAGAAGGTCTTGCACCTTGTTCTTCAAAGCCCAACAGTTGTTAGTATAATGGCCTGGACTTTCTGGATGGTAAGCACAATGAGCATTAGGATGGTAGTGAGGATATGTTGTGTTAGGATTCTTCAGAGCTTCTTTCAAAGTTACCAGGTTAGATCTCAATAAATGTGGCAGGACTTGAGATAGTGTCACATTAATCCGGATAAATTTCCTTACTGGTCTTTCTGTTCTAGGCTGATCGTTTCTTTGTTGAGTAGGTGCAGGCTTAGGGATCATGACAACCCCTACCATTGGACGGTGTTCAGTTCTTTCTTGATTCCTTTGAGGATACATAACACCAACCTCTTTCTTCCCAAAAAATGGTTTTCTTACAGCAGTAGAGGATGCGTCTTTTTGAATCTTCCCACTCTTAATCCCAACTTCCACTCTTTCTCCGGTCAAGATTAATTCAGTGAAGCCTGCCGAGGAGCTCCCAATTAGATGATTGAAGAAAGGACCAGACAGGGTACCCAAAAACATGTCTATTAGCTCTCTTTCAGACAGGGGAGGCTGGACTCTTCCTACTAAGTCCCTCCATTTCTGAGCATAGTCTTTGAAGCCTTCACTTGAAACCATAGCCATACTCTGGAGTTGAGTACGGGTAGGAGCAGCGGTAAGGTCTTCCCAATTATGGATATTGGCCCTTTCCAGTTGATAGAACCAATCAAGCTGAGTTCCAGATAAACTGTCTTGAAAGAAGTGTTCCCACAAATCTGTCAGCAGTGTGAGGCTGTATCTTCCTCACATAGGATCGGAGATGCATCTTGGGACACGAAACTCCGTTGTACTTAGCAAATATTG
Source organism: Vicia faba (assembly GCA_948472305.1). Taxonomy (NCBI): domain Eukaryota; kingdom Viridiplantae; phylum Streptophyta; class Magnoliopsida; order Fabales; family Fabaceae; genus Vicia; species Vicia faba. The sequence continues at coordinate 811,767,609 of OX451735.1, forward strand.
GTGCCTTGAATTTTGGTGGAATGACAATCCCAAACACCAAACCTAACTCTTCAAAGTCTAGCCCGGGTACTTTCTGAATTTCCATTGCGCTTAGTCGTTCTTCCAGATGCTTGTACTTGTCGTCGGTCGGGGGATACTGCTCTTCAGAGCAGTCTTCTTCTTCTTCCTCTTCAGATTCTAGCTAGATAACCGCTTCCTTTCCTTTCACTTCTTGATTATCCTTTTCACCAGACGACGTTGCAAAGTCTATGTTCCGTCTGGCTTGTCCTTAGAACCTTCTTCCCATATTCAACACTTATGTTACTTTCTTTGCTTTCTTTTTCTTTTCTTCAACCAACAAAATTTTCAGATCCTCTTGTCCTTTGGATAGAGTCAGGAATATCTGTTGAAACTGAGCATTCTGCGCCTGGAGGTCTTTTACTGTCTGCTCGAGATCCATCTTACTATAATAAACAGTAGAAAGATGAAGAGACTTGTTGTGAGAAAAACTTGCTTATGTTATGATGAATGGTAAATGAATATGCAATGATTTCAAGGAAATTAGAGATTTAAATTTGCTTTAGACCAAAAAGGAACACATGTTATATTAATAAATCAAAGCTTGAGTACATCATGCCTCTTTTGGGCTTACAAAGAAATACAAAAACTCTAAGATAAAAAAGTTGTACGCATCCTCTTTGGTGCGATGTAGGCGTTCAGGCTCCGTTCCTAATGAAGTTGCTTAGTGAGTTCCAAAACCTTCTTCTCGCTGGCGTAGAATTGGGCCTCAAAAGTGTCTCGCTCCCCCTTAAGCTGTATCGAATCCCTTTGTAAGTCTTCAAGAGAGGTGGGCATGTTAGGATACAAGATAGTGTATGGAACATCTCCTTCCACAACAGGCTCTGTGATAACCGGGAGAATGGAGGGGTAAGGCATCATAAGACTTTGAGCACGAGTCCGTACCCACTTGAGGTAAGGCTCAAGAGGGATGGAATTCTTATGCCCCAATGTCTTGCTATCTACCTTGTTCAACATCCTCCAAGCTCGGATAAATCTCTGGCGGTGACCTTGATCATCGTTCTCGTAGTCAAATACCAAACCTTAAATAAGCATCTCACGTGGACCATCTCTTTGGGCGTAACCAAACTGTCTTAAGGCTAAGCAGGGGTTGTAGGTGATACCTCCTCTAATGCCAAGTAAGGGGATATTAGGGAATTCTCCATAATGGTCGATGATATTAACATTCTCTATAGATCGGGAACACCAATGAATGTCTGAATGTTTGAGCGTCATCAACCTATGTGACCACCTTGAACCTTGCTCGTTCTTCAATACAGATTGGGGAAGATGCAAAATAAACCATCTCACCAAAAGAGGAGTACAACACATAAGGATACCTCTTTTCCTCATAGTGCGAGTGTGAAAGGAATGTAGGATGTCCCCTAGCGAAGTAGGCACCGGGCTACGAGACATGAAGATTTTGACGGTGTTCACATCTATGAGTTGGTTAGGATTTGGAAACAAAACCATCCCATAGATGAGGAGAGCCACAATTTCCTCAAAAGCTTGCAAATCCAAAGAATTCCAACAATTTTGGGCTTTCTCAAACAAGAACTTTGCTAGGAAACCCTTGACACCACTCCTTGTCTCCTAATTAGTTGTGATATCAGATGATTGCAAGTGTAGGGCTTGAGCAATCTCTTCTGGATTTGGATCTCTTTCAGTACCATTGAAAGGTAGTTGGTTGAGAATGGAAAACCTAAAGAGTTGGTAGAATTCTTCCAAAGCTAGAACAAGTTGATAATCGAGAAATGTGAAGCAATGGTGTAGAGGATCAAAAAACTGGAAGAGCACCTTCATCATGTCCTCATCAGTGTTAGAGGTGACCAAGTTTAGTAGGCGTCCATGTCTTTCGATAAAGGGAGAGTTTTCAAGAATTCTTGATGCTAGCTCTTTAAGTTGGGGATGAATCCTTACAAGGTTGACTTAAATAGTTTTCCTGCGAATAGAATCCATGTCCTACAAAACAGAACAAAGATAAATCCCAAGATCCTTGAAATGGTTAGTGAATATGAGTATGCTGTTATGATGTTTATGATGTTATGTAAAAGTATATATACACAAATAAAGAAAATAAGTCCTTAAGTTTAGGCTTGCATGGAGTCTCATAGGTAAGTTCCCTCTTGAAGTTTAGTTGGCTCAAACTTATCCTAACAATAGTAACCAGGTTCTAAGGAGCTCAATATCACTGATTTGTTTCCTTGGGCATTGTTTCAGCACAAGCCTCTTTAATGGCGACCAAAATATCCAAAAAACCAAACCTCAATGAGTGTAGTATTGAGTATCTACCAACTTCGGACTGCACTAAAGCCGGTCATCTCACTATGTCCTAATGGCCAAGTTGGTCAAGTAAAGGTTCTAAAAGTTCATTAGTGCTTCATGACATCACTCACCGGCCCCGTATTCTCCTTGACTACTCAAGGGCTACCGGTACCCACAAATATGTCGCACTAACATAGTTATTTCTTAGACCATGTCGGTATACCCCACACAGTTTCCACAATGTATTGCTACTTACCTATAAGGTATCCCAAATCCGGGTAGAGGATTCAAACCCAAACAAAGAACCATATTGTAAAGCATACAAGCCAAACAGTGAAAGCAAGTAAATGTGATCTAACCCTAAGGTAACCCCACTTTTAAATTTCTCCCCAGCAAAGTCGCCAGTTCTGTTATACGGTGGGAGGACTGACTTGGGTGTTTTGCATTTGATTGCAAACGTTGCGGTTAACAAGAGTCGCCATCTAATTTTCTTTTATCCAAAAGGAAAGGTGAAAAAGCACAGGAAAGACCTTTGAGATTATTTCATGAGTTCGGGGGGGGGGGGTAGATTATGAAAAGGGAAGGTGTTAGCACCCTTTTCATCCATGATTTTCCATGGGCTCTTAGTTACTTGCTAGATCACTTTCTTTTTTTCAAAATTGTGCTTTGTATGGTTTTGAAAGTACTTTTGAATAGAGGCCATTGTTTAGGAAAAATTTGTAATGATTCTCGTTTGTAAGAATATATACAAAGGTTTTGATCTTTTAAAAATGTTTTCAAGTTTGAAAAATGTTTTGAAAGTGTAGGTGCTTGTTTTGAAAATAGCAAGGATGTTTTGTTTTGAAATGGGGCAAGTAACTAGGAACATTCTACCTACTTAAAAGTCTTTCATGTTCATTTCCTTTTTCCTTTGACATTATTATCTTATCATTGATTTGGTAAGTAAACCTATCTTTGGATGTAAAAGGGACGGGCGTGGGTCATCGTATAACCATGATTAGCAATGTTGCAAGGTATCTTAGCATTTTCTTTAGGGACTAAGATCATTTTTTGAAAGGCAACTATGATAGCATCATCGAGGGACTATGATCTTGTATTTTTCTTGTTTTTGCTAAGATACCTCACATGCGCAATATAACCATTTTTGTAAGGCAACCAAGTGGATTTATCCTAGGGGTGTTTGTGTGCAAGTGGATTGATTTTCATGCTTGATTTATCTTTGAGTAGGGTTTGCTATTGATTGGTTTTAGTCTTTCCATACAAAACCCTAATTACTAGCATTTTGTATATAAAGCGATAAATTGCAGAAATTAAAATTACTGCGCTATTACAATACTTAGGGGAGGGGGGTGTACAAATTGCAAATGGGGATTTTGCAATAAAATTAAACCTAATTATCTATTACAACCATATTGAATATGTACAAACAATTGAATAAATAGTAATATATAAATGCAAGAATATATAAAAAAAGAGAGATGATTTTTGTTTGGTTTTCATAAAAAGGGTTTAACCTAAACCTAATTAAGAAAATAATTAATTAAAATTAAAATAAAATTAACTTAAACTAATTGAGAAAAGAAAAATAAATTAAAAAGTTTTTCTTAGGGTTTTTATGAAGAAAAAGGGTTTTAAGTTAAATAATAATAAAAATGAAAATTAAATAATTAAAAGAAACCTAAATTCTAAATTAATTTTAATTAATAAAATAAAATAACTATTAATCCAAAGTCTAAATATTTAATTATTTAAAAGAGAAATTAATTTGTTAAAAGAAAACATTTTTTAATATTTTTTGTTTCATAAGAAAATAAAATAAAAAAGTGTAAATAATAAATAAAATATTTTTTTGGATTTTTGTATGATTAATGAAAATAATAAGAATAATAATAATAATAATAGTATTAATAATAAAAATAAAAGATAGTAAAATAAATAAATAAAATAAAAATAAGTCAAAGGGGTGGATAAGTGAAATAGGGGATATGGTGAGAAAAAAAGAGTCAGGCCCAAAGGATGGCCCAGGCGCTGCAAAAAAACACAAAAAAATATCAAAAAGTGAAAAAATGGAAAAAAGGTCACGCTGGGGCTTGAACCCAGGACCTCATAGTGACAAAAGCGTGCGCTTTAACCACTGGGGTGGTGATACATCCGTTAATTTGTATGAAATAATAAATACATAACATGAAACCTGCCCTGACCATACTTCATCTTCAACCTCCAGCTTAAGGATCTGTAACTTGCTCATTTCTCAACCATTTGCAAATATGTAAACATAAAAATTGCTCCATTTTTTCACAGAAATCCAACCATATAAATATCATAAGCTATAAATCAAAGATGAGTGAGAATTTTTGAAAGTACCAAATTCTGACCTAAATGTTTCAGCAAGTTTAAACTCAAAATTTCTCCATGCTCAAGTAACATAAATGAAATCTATGGACATGTATAGTTTCAGGGCAATGATGTCTACATTCTATCTTCGCAAATGCAAAACTAACAATGCCTAAATAATGAGATAGAAGTTCAAGAAAAATACCTCAAAACTGGAAATTGTGAAATGAGTTTGAGCTTGTTTCAAGTGATGGTGATGATCAGGTTAGCTTCCTTGGACCTCTAGGAAGCTAATGCAATGGCTGGCTTGAGATGAAGGTGGCTGGAATGGTCTAGAGAAGTCCAACTGTGATGCTCTGTTTTTGAACTTGGAAATGGATGAAGATGGTGTTACAGTCATGTAACAGGGATATGGATGGCTTATGTATGATGTTTGGAAGCTTTTGGAAGCAAAAGGCCAAGAAATGCACGAGTGAAATGGAAGTTTGAAGTTCTTGGTCAGAATATGCAACAATGGTGGTTTGTGATACAATTATGAGTTTGGGGAAGTTTTGGAGCTTGTGTATTCATGGGTTCTCTTGCAAATAGTATCTCTATTTATATAGGAAAGGTTTTGAGGTTTGAAATGATCAGAAACAAAGAATTACATGTTATGAGTTCTTTACTTGTTTTTGAAGTTATCTTGACAAACATGGTTTCAATGCAAGGTACATGTCTTGTAGGGTGGCTAGCAACTTTAAACATGTTTCTGAGTTTATAGAGTATGCTTGTGCATAAAGAACAAATGCAAAGCTCCATACAAGTTGACTTTGTGATTAAAGTCACTTTTCAAGAATAACAATGGTGCCTTTCTTCCAAAAATGGAAATGCAACTTGGATAATGATTCAAATGCTTGGACAATGGCTCCATATGTTGTGTAAACATTTAATTAAATAGTGAATTGAAAGTTTGAGGCCTGCAAAGTGAAGATTATGCAGCATGGCTATGGATTTGGTTCATTGTGCATCACAAATTTTGCCTTGCAAAACAACTTGAAACCCTAACTTCTGGCCTTCGATTCTCCTTGCTCAGAAATGATCTTAAGAAGTTCTTGGACATTTTGTAAAGCTTGTAATTTTCTCTACAACCCATCTTTGAATCACTTTTGATAATTCCTCTTGGAACTAGGTGAAACTTGGGTTAGAAGTTAGGTCAAAATCCTGACTAAAACTAGGGCAAAATTTCACTAAGTGTTTAATTTCAAGACCATGACTTTATGAATTAATAACTTGAGATATAAGCACCTTTAGAAGAAGTTGTGTAAAGCAATGTTGTATATATCATGGATATCTATAACTTTCATGTTGAAAGTTTCTTCTGAATCGTCTTGCATCATGGTGAAAAATTGGCTCAAAGTTGTGAGAAAACATGAAGTTTTAAACACTTAGAAAAATTTCTAAGTTAGAAAGTTTTAACTTTTCAAAATGAAATCTTGAATTTTTGATTTCTTGATGAATAAGTTTCATATTTTGACATGTTTTGATGAATTGTGATCTTTGACATTGGATTTTGACCAAAAAGTCAAAGTTTGACTTTTCAGTGTACAATTGACTTTTGACCAGTTGACTGAAAATTCACTATCAATCCAATTGATCTTGAGCAATATTTTGGGTCATGCCCTTAGGTCAAAATGATGCAATTGAACTCTTGATATCATGCCTCAAACCACGTAACCATTTGCTAGGTCAAAAATCAGAAATTGCCTTTCCTCAATCAAAACCCTAATTTTGACCATTTTGCCCTTTTGATGATATGATCAAATTTCTTGAGGAATTGTGGTCCAAACTTGATCAAATGATACATATGAGTTTATAATGTTGCTATGGATAAAAAAATATGAAGTTTGACTGTAAATTGGCCATAATTGACTTTTTCCCCAATACAGCTGATTGTTAGGTCAACTGTTCAATTGACTGAGCAAAAATGTGATCCAAGGCTTAAAACTTGACATGAGTAATCTTGGGGGTCCATAATGATCCATGAAAGTCATATGAGGCATTGAAAGTTCAATTATCCTTGTGCAATCTCAAACCCTAATTTTTGTCATCAGTGCTTAAGGAGGTGTCTTGAGTTGATCAACCCTAGTGTAGTCTTGAACCAAGAGAGATCTTTTGTGAGAAAATAATTGATAAGTGAGAGGGAAAATTTTGGGGTACAACACCAACTAATATGGACTTATAAAACAGACAAATACCAAGCGCCGTATGGTATGGACTTATAGAGCAAGAGGTATCCTAGAGGCCAACTAATGTGGACTTATAAAACAAATAAATATCAAACACCATTTGGTATGGAATTATAAAGAAGGAGGTATCCTAGACGCCAACTAATGTGGACTTATAAAATGGACAAATATCAAACAACATATGGTATGAACTTATAGGGCATGAGGTATCCTAGATGCTAACTAACACAGACTTATAAAATGAGCAAATGTATTAGACTATATTGGGAAAAGATCTCATATATAAAACTGTTGGAGAGTGATAATGATAATATTCAAGATTTGGCTGGGGTAATGAAGATGAGAGTGCCTAAGACTCTGCTGAGGGAAATGAAACTTCTGGTGATTTGTTTTGAAAGGTGCTACATGTGTAATGCGAAAATGTAGCGGTAAAGATTTGAGACTAAGTCACTAATTAACTTAACTCACACAATGAATTTGCCACCATACTTTATTATTTCCAAAGGAAAATGAGAAAAAAGCGAACAAAACCCAAAATGAAATAAAAGATCAGAGATCAAGGTACAAGGGTCGATTATGTAAAGGGAAGGTATTAACATCCTAAACATCTATGGTACTCCGAAGGATCCACTTTGTTTGTTCTAATCTAAAGGTGTGTTATTAAAGCTTAAACTTGCTAAAGGGAAAGTATGAAAGAATATTTACAAACAAAAGAAAATATTTTTTATTATTGCGCTCGCCTTGGGTCGTGAGACCTAATGCCTACGTACTTGATCAATGGTTTTTACACAGATATTTAACAGCTATTTTAGTTATCATTTCTTTTACTTATCGAGTTTATATTTCGTTTTATCGCATATTATGCTTTGGTATTATGTTTTAGTGTTTTCAAGTTCAAAAGAATAAAACAAGACAAATTGGGGCAAAAAAAGTGCATAATTAAAAGTTTCAGAGGAAATGCTACAGGAGCCCTGACATGGGTGGCCGTGTCACCTGACACAGGCCGTGTCAGGAGGAAGACGTGGAAAGCATTAAAAATAAACCCTGACACGGGTGGCCGTGTTTCCTGACACATGCCGTGTCAGGGGGAAGACTTGGACAACATAGAAAACAGGGGCAGACATGAGCGACCGTGTCGCCTGACACTGGCTGTGTCAGCATACCTGGAGCAGAAAAATTACCTGATGGCCAACACGGGCGGCTGTGTTGGCCAGTGGCGCTGATTTTAAGTGTTTTGATTTCACTATTTGGGACCCAAATGGGAATTTTGGGCATTTCCGACTGAGACAAATGGATTGTTCCTTATTTATCCAAGTTTGAAAGATGGATTAGAAGACTTTTTGCCACACGAAGAATAGAGGATTGAAGAGAGCAACATATGCTATTCTGGAAGAACAAATATTTTTCATGAGCCGCAACGATTGGAGATCAAAGTTCATCATTTATTTGTAATGTTTAATCTTTATATCATTGAAATTATTTTGAACAATATGAGTAGCTAAACCCCCAAATGCTAGGGGATGTCCCTGATTTGAATATCTAACAACTTTGAAAATTTGATTTTATCAATTACATGGTTTTTAATATTCAATTTAATCGTGCAATGTTTTTATGCTTTCCTAATCGAACCAATTAGGGTTGATCTAGGGTTAATAACCAGCTGGACCGCAATTGTTAAGGTTTTTATACGAATAGTCTATAGTAGATATCACCTAGGACTAGTGTGATACAGTGGGAGAACTGACTTGAGGGTTTTGCATTTTATCGCAAATGTTGCAGTTAGTAAGAGTCGCCGCCGACTTTTCTTTTATCCAAAAGAAAAGGTGAAAAAGCACAGGAAAGACCTTTGAGATTGTTTCTTGAGTTCGGGGGGTAGATTATGAAAAGGGAAGGTATTAGCACCCTTTTAATCCATGGTTTTCCATGGGCTCTTAGTTACTTGCTAGATAACTTGCTTTTGTTGTTTGAAAATGTGTTTTGAAAGTATTTTGTAAAAGAGGCCATTGTTTAGGCAATCTTTGTAATGATTCTCGTTCGTAAGAATGTATACAAAGATGTTTGTCTTTTGAAAATGTTTTCAATGTTTGTAAGATGTTTTTAAAATGTGTGTGTTTGCTTTGAAAATAGTAAGGATAGTTGTTTGAAAATAGAGCAAATAACTAGAAGTAATCTACATACTCAAATGTCTTTCTTATGCATTTTCTATTCCTTTGACATTGTTGTCTTACCATTGATTTGGTAAGCAACCCTATCTTTGGATGTAAACGGGACGGGCGTGGGTCATTGTATAACCATGATTAGTAATGTTGCAAAGTATCTTAACATTTTTGAGGGACCAAGATCATTTTGTAAGGCAACTTAGAATAGCTTCATCGAGGGACTATGGTCTTATACTTGTTTGTTTTTCCAAGATACTTCGCATGCTTAATATGGCTATTTTGTAAGGCAACCAAGTGGAGAAACCCTAAGGGTGCTTGTGTGTTAATGTGTTATTTTCATGCTTTGATTTTGTCTTGCATTTAGGGTTTTCTATTTGATTTGTTTTGATCTTACCATACAAACCCTAATTACTAACATGGCATGTAAAGCGGTAAATTGCGTAATGTAAAAATTACTAAGCTATTACAACAATTTATGGGAGGGGGGAATACAAATTTGAATGGGGATTTGCAAGAATGTAAATCTAAATAAACTATTACAACCAAATCGAATTAGCACGAATATTGGAATAAACAAATACAATCTTTAAATATGCAATAATATGTACATGCAAGAAAAGATTTTATTTTATTTTTTTTATGTGAAAAGGAAATTTAACCTAATCCTAAAAATATAAGGAAAAGAAATTAATTCTTAAAAAGGGTTAACCCTAATTTCTAGTTTAAAAGAAAATAAAGCTTTTATGTATTATTTTTTGTGTATTCTTTGTATTAAAAATAATAAATAATATTTTATGAAAATATTTAGTTTTTATATATGCCAAAATAAATATTTACAAGTATGGAATGAAAAGAAAATAAAACAAATCAAAACTAAACCTATTTTATTTATGTTTACAACTTTATTAAGAAAAATAATTAATATATAACTAAGATAAAATATATTTTTTATGTGAAAAATAAAATAAAATAAAATGCAATATTATCATATTTATATTTCATATTTATATTTTTTAGGATTATTATGTATTAAAGAAAAATATTTAATAAACAAAAAATGAAAATAAAACAAATAAATAAAAAAAATAAAAATAGTTGGGCCAGGGGGTGTCCTAAGCAATCAAGTGGTGGAAGTTAGAAAAAACACAAGGCCCTGCGTGGAGGCCCAATCCTGCAAAACAAGCCAAAAAATAGAAAAGAAAAAATATGGAAAAAAAAGGTAGCGCCAAGGTTCGAACCCAGGACATGGGTCTCACCAGCGCGCTACCTTGCCACTGGGGTGGCTATACATCCGTTGATTTATGTGAAGCAAAAATAACATAACATGAACAAGGTCCTTGCCCTGTACTTCATCTTCTTCCCCAAGCTGGCCAGAAGCTCTGTAACTTTCTCATCTCTCAATAAAAATGGAAACTCATAACATGAATGTTGTAGCATTTTGTCTCACGATTCTAACCATGTAAATTATGTAATCTAACAATCAAAGATCAAGATGGATTTTAAAAGCCCTAAATTAAAACCTAATTTTTACAGAATTTCAAGTTCAAAATTCTCTCAACTCAGGCCAAATAAATGCAAGATATATATATATATATATATATATATATATATATATATATATATATATATATATATATATATATATATATATATATATATATATATATATATATATATATATATATATATATATATATATATATATATATATATATATATATATATATATATATATATATATATATATATATATATATATATATGTACAGCTTCGTAGCAATAAGGTCTACATTGTTTATTCACAAATCATGGCCAATAGATGCCTGTATGAAGAGATAGAAGTTGAGATCTTTACCTCTTTCAGTTGAAATTGTTAATGGAGTTTGAGTGAGTTTTATGAAGGCCTGATGATTGCTTGAGCTTGCTTGAACCTCCCTGAGTGTGTTCCAACCCTTGCCTTGCTTTGGAAGTGCCTGGAACTCTCTATCCAAGTCAACCTGCAAGCTTTGAAAACAAAATGGCAGATGATGGAGAAGGAGTTACAGTAAAGGGATGAGGGTCTGGATCACTTAGATATCAAGTAGGTAAAGTGTTTTGATGATTGAAACTTGAAATGCACGAGCCAAATGATGGATTGCTATGCTTATGCAAAAAATGCAAGTTTTAACAGTTTTTTGGTGAAAGGGAGTTTGAGAGTGTTTCAGGCCTCTAGCAAGCGTGTTTCTAATTGTAATGTGTTTGTGTATTAGTATGGTATAGGTTTAAAGTTAGCTCTCCAACAGATTTGTGAGTTCTAGCCTTTTGACACACTTTCTTGCTTTTGAAGCAAAGTGAAGAGACAAGTCTTCACATGCTTGTACTGGCTTGCTCAGGGTTGGTATATGCTTTGTACAATTTGCTTTAGGCCTATAAGACTTGTATGTGCAAAGGAGACAATTTCAATGCTCAAGAATTAGAAAGTTGCAAAAGTGAACCTTTTCCAAAATTGCAATGGCCACTTTATGCCATTTATGGAATTACAACTTGGACAATGGCTCTAGGGCTTGGATTAAAGCTTTGTAAACTGAGTAAGCATTAAATTATGGAGTAATAAACAAGTTTGGGACCTGTAAAGCATGGATTAGGCAGCATAGGTACTGATTTGAAATTTGTTCTTCATGAAATGGCTTGAATTCAAAGTGAGAAATTGCCAACTTTCTCTCTTCGATTCTCCCTACTCAAAAATGATCTTGAGGAGTTCTTGGACATTTTGAAAATCTTGAAATGTGCCCTATAACTCATATTTTAAATGAATTTTAAGACTCCTCTTAGAACTAGGTGAAAAATTGCCATGAAGTTGGGTCCAAAACCTGCCTAAATTAGGGCAAAATTTCAGTAAGTTATTTGGTTCATGAGCATGTTTTCATAAAATTATATCTTGAGATCTAAGAATCGTTAGGGAAATATGTGTGAAGAAAAGTTGTAGATTTCATGGAGGTCTACAACTTTCATGTTGGGAACTTTCCTTGAATCATCTTGTATCATGGTGAAAAAATGGCTTAAAGTTGAGAAAAAATAAGAAATTTTCTATACTTAGAAATATTTCTAAGTTAAGAAAATTTCCAATTTTAAAACCTAATCTTCAATCCTTGATTTCTTGATGAACAAGTTTCACATTTTGACATGTTTTGATGAATTGTGACCCTTGGCACTTGATTTTGACCAAAAAGTCAAAGTTTGACTTTTCAGTATATAGTTGACTTTTGATCAGTTGACTGCAAATTTCATCTGTCTATCCAATGAAATTGAAATGTTTTGAACCATGTAATTATGTCAAGATGATACAAATGAACCCTTGAAATCATGCTTCAAATACATTGGTCATTTGCTACGTCAAAAATCAGAAATTGCCCTTTCTCAGTCAAAACCCTAATTTTGACCATTTTGCCCTTTTGATGATTTGATCAAATTTCTTGAGGAATTGTAATCCAAACTTGATAAAATGATACATATGAGTCTATAATGTTTATGTGGATAAAAAATTATGAAGTTTGTCTGTTAATTGGCCATGGTTGACTTTTTCCCCAATACAGCTGATTTTTAGGTCAACTGTCCAATTGACTGATCAAAAATATGATTCAAAGCTTGAAACTTGACATGAGTATTCTTAGGGGTATATAATGATGCTTGAAAGTCATATGAAGCATTGATATTCCAAAAATCCTTGTGCAAACTCAAACCCTAATTTTGGGCTAACAATGTAAGATGAGATGTCTTGAGCTGACCAAACCCTAATCCAGTCTTGAGTCACAAAAATCTTGTGAGAAAAGTCTTGTTAAATGAGAGGGAAAATTTTGTGGTACAACAACCGCCCCTGTTCAATCTTCTTAGACCTGAAGAGTTAGATTGGCAAGTTTTGCCATTCGTGACTCGAAGGTTAAAGATGATTGGACACTAGAGTGCCCATAAATTTTCACTCGACAATGTGATGGTAAGGGAATGGGCTTAAAGATGCCATTTGGAGAAGTGATAGAATCTTGTTGGAGATGGGCTTGTAGATTCCATCCAAGAATGTTTGTTGAGCTGTAAGTTGTAAGCTGAAAGAATGAATATCAGAATGGCGTCCGTGTCTGAAGCGTATCTGAACTGTATCTGGATTTGAACTTTGAATGAGTATCAGAATGGCATCCGTGTCTGGAGCGTATCCGTACTGTATCTGAAAGTTGAATTTGAATGAGTAATAGAATGGCGTCCGTGTCTGGAGCATATCCGTAATGTATCTGAAATCTGAATTTGAATGAGTGTTAGAATGGCATCCGTGTTTGGAGCGTATCCGTACTGTATCTGAAAGTTGAATATGAATGAGTATCAGAATGGCGTCCATGTTTGGAGCGTATCCGTACTGTATCTGAAATCTGAATTTGAATGAGTGTCAGAATGAAATCCGTGTCTAGAGCGTATCCGTAATGTATCTGAAAGTTGAATCTGAATGAGTATCAGAATGGCGTCCGTGTCTAGAGCGTATCCATACTGTATATGAACTCTGAATCTGAACGAGTATCAGAATGGCATCAGCGTCTGGAGCATATCTGAACTGTATCTGAAAGCATATTGTTAATGATAGCTGTTTAATCTTATCCTAAAAAGGGCAAAATGTTAGCTGAAACAAAGTTATATGGTATGAAATGTATGATGCAATGAATTTGCTTTATCAATGTTTATGATATGTGGATGTAATGTATGCGCATGTAAGCTGATATGCTGTATTGCTGTCTAATTGAGAAAAATAAATCCCTGAATGCTGTTGAGGGTATGTTGAATTTCCATGTCTTGAATTTGAAGTACTGACGAACTCTTGTTGAGGAGAGGTAAATTCTGTTGTGAGGGCAATACTATGTATTACTTGAGGAATCCTGAGAAATTTGACGATCTCTACCGGGGATTAATAATTTGAAATTTTAATTCTGCTGGGGATCTAAACGACGTGCTGTGGGGATTACTTATGGAATATCCTAGAGACGTTTTCCTATCCTTTCAACCTATCAGTAATTATCTTTCTCATTCTGTTTATTTGTAAACAGTAATTACGTTCAAATGCATATGTTCATCAATGAATCATTGGACGTTTTTGCTAACAAAATATAAGAGTAAAGAAAGAGACAAATAGTTTTCTGTACTTTCAAAGAGATATCTTTGTATTTGACTTTGAATAAGTATTTTATACAAAGGAAACAAAACATTCTAGTAAGAGAATGGTCCCATAAAAACAAGAAAAGTTTATACAAAGAAAGATAGCTATGTGTAATAATCCCATGGGGTTCCCATTCTGCTATAGCCTTCATATCTCCGAATATCTTGTCTATTTGTTGCTTCGTCTGAAGATGATTGAATTGATTAGAAACTCCGAGTTTGTCAGTGGAGGTCAAAGGTTGTCCGCAAAGTGATCCGACGGGACATAGTCATACGCTTTAATTCCCTAACTTTTGCCTGGACCGCCCTTTCGGGTTTTCAGTCCACCGGGAAACCCTTTTTTGCCCAAGTCGCCCTTTCGGGTTTTCAACTCGCTGGGATGCCCTTGTTTTTCCTAGGTGTGCCAACCTAGTGGGTCTTTTATGCGTAGTATCTTTTGACTATATCCGCGTTCACAAGATGTGGCAGGTCGTTGCCGTCCATGGTGGTCAAAATCATTTCCCCACGGGAGAATATATTTTTGATTACAAATGGTCCTTCATAGGTATGAGTCCATTTGCCCATGGGATCACTTTGTGGCAAGATGATGCGTTTGATCACTAGATCCCCAACTTGATATACTTGGCATCTGACTTTCTTGTTGAAGGCCTTGATCATCCATTTTTGATACATCTGACCACGACAAACAGCAGTAAGTCTCTTTTCATCAATTAAGTTCAGTTGATCAAGTCGAGTCTGGATCCAATCGTCTTCACTCAAACCTGTGTCCTTCATAATCCTTAGAGAGGGGATATGAACCTCAATAGGCAAGACAACCTCCATGCCATATGCCAAAGAATAGGGTGTTGCCCCAGTTAATGTGTGAGCCGTGGTACGGTACCCGTGGAGAGCGAATGGTAGCATCTCATGCCAATCTTTATATGTGACTGCCATTTTCTATATGAACTTTTTAATGTTCTTATTTGCAGCCTCGACATCACCATTCATCTTTGGCCGATAGGGGGAAGAATTGTAATGCTGAATCTTGAATTGCTCGCACAAGGCGGTGATCATAGGATTGTTAAGATTTGTACCATTGTCAGTGATGATCCTTTCTGGGATACCGTACCGGCAAATGAGATTTTGCTTGATGAAGCGGGCAACAACATTCTTAGTAACGGAAGCAAAGGAAGCTTCTTCGACCCACTTTGTAAAATAGTCAATGGCCACTGGGATGAAGCGGTGTCCATTAGAGGCTGTAGGCTTGATCTCCCCAATCATATCAATTCCATGGTAGACCAATAATAGCCTGCCCGTAGGATTTTCTTCGCCATCGTATGCCCACTGGAGTGAGTGCCAAAAGTACCTTCATGTAATTCAGCCATGATCTTTTCCGCCTCAATCTTATCCACACACCGAAGCAGAATGGAGTCATGATTGTGTTTGTACAGGATGACATTACTAAGGAAGAATTTATCAGAGAATCTCCTTAAGAACTTTTTATCGTTGATTGAAGCTCCTTCTAGATATTCTTGAGCCTCGAGATACCTTTTGACTTCGTGAAACCAAGGCTGGTCTACTACCTCTCCAAAATTAATCTCGTGACAATGTGCTGGTTCATCCATTCGTTCGATGGTGATCTGGGGAGCCTCGTTATCCCAATTAAGTTTAAACATAGATGACATTGTGGCTAGAGCGTCTGCTAGCTGGTTTTCTTCTCGCGGGAAATGCTAGAAGGTAATCTTCTCAAAATGTGGTAGCAATGTCAAAACATGTTCTTTGTAAGGGATAAGATTTGGGTGCTTAGTATCCCATTCCCCTTTGATCTGACTGATGACCAAAGCTGAATCTCCAAATATATCTAAGGATTTGATTCCCAAGTCTATGGCAGCTCTGAGACCAAAGATGCACACTTTGTACTCCGCCATGTTGTTTGTACAATTGAAGCAAAGTCTAGCAGTAAAAGGAGTATGACACCCTTCTGGAGATATGAGTACAACACCGATACCATTACCAAGTGCATTGGATGCCCCATTAAAGAACAGGGTCCATCGGGATCCTTGTTCAGGTCCGTCATATGGCCTGATTTCTTCACAGTTGTCTAATGTCATGATGTCTTCATCCGGGAATTCAAACTTCATGGACTGATAATCTTCTATAGCTTGATGAGCAAGATGATCAACCAATACACTGCCCTTTATGGATTTCTGGGTAGTATACTGTATGTCATATTCTGTTAGGACCATCTTCCATCTAGCTATCCTCCCAGACATAGCAGGCTTTTCGAAGATGTACTTTATCGGATCCATCTTAGATATCAACAAAGTAGTATGAGTCAGCATATAATGTCTTAGCCGGCGAGCAGCCCATGCCAGAGCGCATCAAGTTTTCTCGAGCAGTGAATATTTGGTTTCACAGTCTGTAAACTTTTTGCTCAGGTAATAAATAGCATGCTCTTTTCGGCCAGACTCGTCATGCTGCCCCAATACACACCCCATTGAGTTTTCCAAAACAGTCAGATACATGATCAGGGGTCTCCCCTCGACTGGTGGCATCAAAATAGGAGGCTCTTGTAGGTACTCTTTGATTTTGTCGAAAGCAGTCTGGCACTCATCATTCCATTTGACTACTTGATCTTTCTTCAATAGTTTGAAGATTGGCTCACAAGTAGCGGTTAGGTGAGAAATGAATCTGGCAATATAGTTCAGGCGCCCCAAGAATCCTCTGACTTCCTTCTCAGTACGAGGAGCAGGAATTTCTTGTATTGCTTTAACCTTGGCAGGAATGACCTTAATGCCCTTGTTGCTGACGACAAAACCTAAAAGTTTACCGGACCGTACTCCAAATGTGCACTTGTTTGGATTCAATCTTAGCTTATACTTCTTCAATCTTTCAAACAACTTTTGCAAGTGATCCAAGTGCTCTTCTTCTGTTTGTGATCGGGCTATCATGTCATCTACGTAGGCCTCTATTTCATGATGTATCATGTCATGAAACAAAGCTACCATGGCGCGCTGATAGGTGGCCCCAACATTCTTCAGTCCGAATGGCATCACTTTGTAGCAGAATGTGCCCCACTGTGTGACAAATGTAGTTTTCTCCATGTCCTCAGGTGCCATTTTAATTTGGTTATAACCTGAGAATCCGTCCATGAAGGAAAACACTTTGTTCTGCACCGTATTATCGACCAGGATATCGATGTGGGGGAGTGGAAAATCATCTTTAGGGCTGGCCCTATTCAAATCTCTATAGTCCATGCACATTTGCACTTTGCCGTCCTTTTTAGGCACGGGAACAATGTTGGCAACCCATTGGGGATAGGAAGTGACAACCAAGAATCCGACATTGAATTGTTTCATGACTTCTGCTTTGATCTTCTCTGACATGTCAGGTCTCATGCGGAGGACTTTTTGTTTTACTGATGGACAATCTTCTCTTGTTGGCAAACGATGTACCACGATGTCTGCATCAAGTCTCGGCATGTCTTCATATGACCAGGCGAAGATCTCAACATAATCATGCAACAGTTGAATCAGACGCTCCTTGACACTCGGTTATAAATTGGCACCCACCTTGATTTCCTTTTTATCCTCCTCGGTACCCAAGTTAATTGTATCCACCGGTTCTTCATGAGGCTGAATAGCTCTTTCCTCTTGTTGTAGTAGTCTGGCCAGTTCCCCTGGTACTTCACAATCTTCCTCACCTTCGTCTTTGGCTTGGTAGATTAGATCCTCAGAGTCATAAAAGGCCATAGCAGTATCGTTACCCATGGGATCCAGAATGGAGGGGTACCTGCATTTGTTAGTGTGGGTGTATGTAAGGGTATAACCATCTTTAAACAATAAAATGTAAAAGAAAGACAATGAGCACAAAAGTTTGTATGTGAATAAACGTCCATGATTCATTGAATGTCATATGAAGATGAAATAAAAACCCTTACAAATGGACCATTGTGCCTCAGGTAAGACACAAGGCTTTAAATCTGCGAATTGTTTGTGAATATCACAAGTCAAACAAAAATGTAAAAGATAAATTACTGAGGGATGAAATTTATTGGGACAAAGTCTCTGGCTTCCCAATTGTGAAGTCCTCCGTTAAAAGTAGGAAAATCCAATCCTCCAAGCTGCAATCCTCTTCACCATCTTCTACCGCACTGACCTCTCGGTTTCTAATCTTCAAGGGTGGCCCCCCAGCACGGGCACGACGCACAGCCTTCTGAGCACTTGAAGTAAACCCTAAGCCAAACTTGTCAGATTTGTACGAAATATCCGGAAGTTGCCCCCAGATGGTACATCCTCCATCCTCTACTACTGCCTTGGCGTCCTTTAGAGATGACATCCGGAGTGGAGGTCTTGTAATCTTAGGGATCTGGGACACCGTCTTGGTTACTGCTACCTCTTGAGAGACTTCTCCGAAATGTTGAAAAGGAGTTTCAATGAATTCGCCGTCCAATTCCACATACTGGAAGGAATTGAGGTGGCTAATCATATACTCTTCCTCTCCGTGGATAATGATAATCTTTCCATAGACCGGGTATTTTAGCATCTAGTGTAGTGTGGAGGTGACAACACCGACATTATGGATCCATGGCCGTCCTAGCAGACAAGAGTAAGAGGGGAGGATGTCCATTACATAGAAGGTTGAGTTGAAAGTCTGAGTCCCAACCTTTATGGGGATGTCCACCTCCTCGTGGACCATCCTCTTTGAGCCATCAAATGCCCTTACAACTATGTTACTGGGTTTCAACGTTAATCCTTCACAATCTAGCCTGTCGAGACCTTTCTTCGGTAAAACATTTAAAGATGAGCCGATGTCCACCAAGACGTGGGCCAGAGTTGTTCCTCTACATTCCACAGAGACATGCAATGCCTCGTTGTGCTTTCTTCCCCTTGGTGTCAGATTAGCATCCGAGAAGCCTAGGCCGTTGTCCACTGTCAAACTGGCCACGCAATCTTGAAATTGGTCAGCCGATGTCTCTTGAGGCACATGGGCAATCTTCAGAAACTTCACCAGGGATTTTGCATGTGCCTCGGAGCATAGTAACAATGCTAGCATGGAGATTTTGGAGGGAGTTTTCCCCAACTGTTCGACTACGTCGTAGTCGCTCTTCTTTATTATTCTTAAGATCTCCTCCATTTCCTTCTTGGAGGTTTCAGGGATAGTCAGTGGCCAAGCCTTCGTCCAGATAGGATCTTCTTGAATACTTTTCCCTCGAGTTTCAGCAGTAGGAGTGTTGGTAGGGATAACAATAGGGGTTGTGTCGTCTTTGTTAGTAGAAGCACTTGCATATATGATTATTGGTACGGAGGTAACCTTTGGAACAACCACGGGTCCAAAAACTACCTTTGGAGGGGCAATTTCTGGAGAGAAGATTCTATCGCTACGGGTAATCTTACTGGTTCCGGCAATATTGCTAATGTTGGAGTCTTCTTCTTCGGAGCTTATCTCTTTGGCGGCCAGCCCATCTTATTTGATACCATGGTAATAGATGTCTCCACCGTAATTCCACGGTACTGTTTTGTCTGATTCATACGGGACCGGCCCGGGCATTGTGATTATAAGAGGAGTAGTTTTTGGAAACGACGTAATCCTAACGGGTCTTTTGGGGACCCTGGAAGGATTGGCAGAGATGGTTATGATTGAAACGTCTTCAACAGGAACAGGTGAAACAGGAGTACTTTCAAACAGAATCTCTTGGTTGTCTATCAAGTGTTAAATGCCTGTCTTAAACAAAAGGCAAACAGTTGGTGAGGATAAGCAAAGATGGCAGTCTTCATTACAACCCGGGAGTACACCAGCTTTCAACAAGTTTATCTTAATGATTGGGAGTGGAGTCAAGAGTTCATCAACTGTGGTAACAAATAAATCTTCTTTTATTGCATTGGTGTTGTGACCATGCCTAGGCATAGGAGCAGAAATGATGTTTGGCTTCTCGGGCGCATCAAACTCAATCTCTTTTTCATCTATAAGGTCTTGAATTTTGTTTTTCAGGGCCCAACAGTTGTTAGTGTCATGACCCAGACTTTCGGAATGATATACGCATCTAGCATTTGGGTGATAATGAGGGGACGCAGTGTTGGGGTTCTTTAGAGCTTCTTTTAAAGTTACCAAATTAGATTTCAGAAGGTGCGGTAAAACCTGGGATAGAGTCATATTAATTCTAGTGAATTGCCGGACTGGCCTTTCCACCCTCGGTTGGTTACTTCTTGGTTGATCAGATGTAGGGTTTGGGATTATAACGGCCCCTACCATTGGCCGGCGTTCAACTCTCCCTTGATTCCTTTGTGGATAAACAACATATACCTCCTTCTTCCCAGTGAAAGGCTTTCTCACAGCTGTAGAGGCAGATGAATCCTTCTGAATCTTTCCACTTTTTATGCCAGCTTCCACCCTCTCTCCAGTTAGTATTAACTCAGTAAATCCTGCCGATGAGCTCCTAATCGGATGGTTGAAGAAAGGGTCTGACAGAGTTCCTAAGAACATATCCACCAACTCTCTTTCAGACAGAGGGGGTTGTACTCTCCCAGCTAGATCTCTCCATTTCTACGCGTAATCTTTAAAACCCTCATTGGAAGCCATGGCCATATTCTGAAGTTGAGTACGGGTAGGTGCCAAATCTGCATTATACTGGTATTGCTTAAAGAAAGCTGCGGCGAGATCTTCCCAGTTGTGGCAGTCAGCTCTTTCCAATTGGTAAAACCAATCGAGTTGTGTTCCAGATAGGCTATCTTGGAAAAAATGCACCCACATGTCTTTATTGGTGGAGTGCGGCTGGATCTTTCTCACATATGATCGGAGGTGCATCTTAGGACATGACACCCCATCATATTTTGCAAACAATGGCACTTTGAACTTCGGTGGGATCACAATTCCCGACACTAGTCCCAATTCTTCAAAGTCTAGACCTGGTACCCTTTGTATTTCCATAGTGTTCAAACGCTCTTCAAGATGTCTGTACTTATCATCCGCTGGAGGATACTGTTCCTCGGAGTAGTATTCCTCTTCTTCCTGCTCTTCGGATTCTGATGGAACTGCTGTTTCCTTTCCTTTTCCTTCTCCTTCATCAGATGTTGCTGCGAGATTCACGGTTCTTCTAGTTTGTCCTTGAAACCTTCTCCCTATGATTACAACACCAGTTGGTTTCTTCTCCTTCTTCTTCTTCTCTTTGGCCAACAGAGTCTTCAATTCTTCTTGCCCTTTAGCTAGGGTCATGAGAAACTGTTGAAACTGCGTGTTTTGAACTTGAAGATCTTTGACTGTCTGTTCGAGATCTATCTTACTGAAATAAACAGTAGAGAGATGAGGAAACTCGTTGCAAAAGACCTGTTTATGTTATGATGAATGATATGTACACATGCAATGTTTTCAAGGATTTTAAAAGAGATTCAAGTTCGTTTTAGACAAAAAGAAACACACGTTATATTAATAAAATAGAGTTTGAGTACATCAATTCCCCTTGGGCTAAATAATACAAAACTCTAAGATAAAAAAGTAATGCGCATCCTCTTTGGTGCAATGTAGGAATTTAGAGTCTGCTCCTCATGAAGTAGCCTAGTGAGTTCCAAAACCTTCTTCTCACTTGCGTAGAATTGGGCTTCGAAAGTATCCCGCTCTCCTTTGAGCTATATCCAATCCCTTTGCAGGTCTTCAAGAGATGTGGGCATGTCAGGATGTAGGATAGTGTATGGAACTTCTCCTTCCTTAACAGGCTCGATGATCACCGGGAGAATTAAAGGATAAAGTATCATAAGACTTTGATCGCGGGTTCGTACCCACTTGAGGTAAGGCTCAAGACGGATGGAATTCTTGTATCCCAAAGTCTTTCTATCCACCTTGTTTAGCATCCTCCAAGCTCGTATGAATCTCTGACGAAGACCTTGATCGTCGTTGTCGTAGTCGAATACCAAGCCTTGAATCAGCATCTCATATGGGCCATCCCTTCGGGCATAACCAAACTGTCTTAGAGCTAAGCATAGGTTATAGGTTATTCCTCCCCTAATTCCAAGTAGAGGGACATTAGGGAATTCCCCACAACGGTCAACAATGATAACATTCTCCTTGGATCGGGAGCACCAATGAATATCTGAATGTTTGAGTGTCATTAACCTTTGTGACCACCTTAATCCTTGCTCATTATTTAATACTGATTGGGGAATATGAGAAATAAACCATCTTGCCAGGAGAGGAGTGAAACACATAAGGACACCTCTTTTCCTCATTGTGCGAGTGTGAAAAGAGTGTAGGATATCCCCTAGCAATGTAGGCACCGAATTGCGTGACATGAAGATTTTGACGGCACTCACATCTATGAGTTGGTCAGGATTGGGGAACAAGACCATCCCATAGATGAGGAGAGCCACAATTTCCTCAAAAGCTTGCAGGTCTAAGGAATTCCAACAGCTTTGGGCTTTCTCAAACATAAACTTTGCTAAGAAGCCTTTGACACCACTTCTAGTTTCCCAATGGGTTGTGACATCAGATGAGTGCAAGTGCAGAGCTTGAGCAATCTCTTATGGCTTTGGGTCTCTTTCTGTACCGTTGAAAGATAGTTGATTGAGAATGGGAATCCTCAAGAGTTGAGAGAATTCTTCCAAAGTGGGCACAAGCTGATAGTCAGGAAATGTGAAGCAATGATGCAAAGGATCAAAGAACTGGAAGAGCACCTTCATCATATCCTCATCTGTGTTGGAGGTGACCAAGTTGAGTAGACGACCATGCCTATCAGTGAATGGAGAGTTTTCATGGATCCTTGAAGCTAGCTCCTTGAGTTGCGGAGGAATTCTTACAAGGTTGACTTGGATAGTTTTCCTGCGAAGTGAATCCATATCCTACAAAACAAGAACAAAGATGAATCTCCAAAATCCTTGAAATGGTTAGTGAATGCATATGATGTTCATGATGTCCATGATGTTATGCACAAGTATGTATATACAAGAAAAACAAACAAGTTCTTAGTTTTAGGCTTGCATGGGGTTTTATAGGTAAGTACCCTCTTGAAGTTTAGTTGGCTCAACCTGTCCTAATAATAGTAACCGGGTTCTAAGGAGCTCAATATCACTGGATTGTTTCCTTGGTCATTATTTCATCTCAAGCCTCTTTAATGGCGACCAAAATATCCCAAGAAACCAAACCTCAATGAGTGTAGTATCGAGTATCTACCAACTTCGGACTGCACCAAAGCCGGTTATCTCACTACATCCTAAAGGCCAAGTTGGTCAAGTAAAGGGTTCTAGAAGTTCACTAGTGCTTTATGACATCACTCAGCGGCCCCGTATTCTCTTTGATTGACTCAAAGGCTACCGGTACCCACAAATACGTCACACTAACATAGCTATTGCTTAGACCATGTCGGTATACCCCGCACAGTTTCCACAATGTATTGCTATTTACCTATAATGTATCCCAAATTCGGGTAGAGGATTCAAACCCAAACAAAGAACCATAATGTAAAGCATACAAGTCAAACAATGTAAGCAAATAAATGTGATCTAATCCCTAAGGTAACCCCACTTTTAGAATTCTCCCCAACAGAGTCTCCAGTTCTATGATACGGTGGGAGAACTGACTTGAGGGTTTTGTGTTTTATCACAAATGTTGCGGTTAGCAAGAGTCGTCACCGACTTTTCATTTATCCAAAAGGAAAGGTGAAAAAGCACAGGAAAGACCTTTGAGATTGTTTCCTGAGTTCGGGGGGTAGATTATGAAAAGGGAAGGTATTAACACCCTTTTCATCCATGATTTTCCAGGGGCTCTTAGTTACTTGCTAGATCACTTGCTTTTGTTGTTTGAAAATGTGTTTTGAAAGTATTTTGTAAAAGAGGCCATTGTTTAGGCAATCTTTGTAATGATTCTCGTTCGTAAGAATGCATACAAAGATGTTTGTCTTTTGAAAATGTTTTCAATGTTTGTAACATGTTTTTAAAATGTGTGTGTTTGCTTTGAAAATAGCAAGGATAGTTGTTTGAAAATAGAGCAAATAACTAGAAGTAATCTACCTATTCAAATGTCTTTCTTATGCATTTTCTATTCCTTTGACATTGTTGTCTTACCATTGATTTGGTAAGCAACCCTATCTTTGGATGTAAACGGGACGAGCGTGGGTCATCGTATAACCATGATTAGCAATGTTGCAAAGTATCTTAGCATTTTTGAGGGACCAAGATCATTTTGTAAGGCAACTTAGAATAGCGTCATCGAGGGACTATGATCTTATACTTGTTTGTTTTTCCAAGATACTTCGCATGTGTAATATGGCTATTTCGTAAGGCAACCAAGTGGAGAAACCCTAAGGGTGCTTGTGTGTTAATGTGTTATTTTCATGCTTTGATTTTGTCTTGCATTTAGGGTTTTCTATTTGATTTGTTTTGATCTTACCATACAAACCCTAATTACTAACATGGCATGTAAAGCGGTAAATTGCATAATGTAAAAATTACTAAGCTATTACAACAATTTATGGGAGGGGGGAATACAAATTTGAATGGGGATTTGCAAGAATGTAAATCTAAATAAGCTATTACAACCAAATCAAATTTGCACGAATATTGGAATAAACAAATACAATCTTTAAATATGCAATAATATGTACATGCAAGAAAAGATTTTATTTTATTTTTTTATGTGAAAAGGAAATTTAACCTAATCCTAAAAATATAAGAAAAATAAATTAATTCTTAAAAAAGGGTTAACCCTAATTTCTAGTTTAAAAGAAAATAAAGCTTTTATGTATTATTTTTTGTGTATTCTTTGTATTAAAAATAATAAATAATATTTTATGAAAATATTTAGTTTTTATATATGCCAAAATAAATATTTACAAGTATGGAATGAAAAGAAAATAAAACAAATTAAAACTAAACCTATTTTATTTATGTTTACAAGTTTATTAAGAAAAATAATTAATATATAACTAAGATAAAATATATTTTTTATGTGAAAAATAAAATAAAATAAAATGCAATATTATCATATTTATATTTTTTAGGATTATTATGTATTAAAGAAAATATTTAATAAACAAAAAATGAAAATAAAACAAATAAATAAAAAAAATAAAAATAGTTGGGCCAGGGGGGTGTCCTGAGCAATCAAGTGGTGAAAGTTAGAAAAAACACAAGGCCCAGCGTGGAGGCCCAATCCTGCAAAACAAGCCAAAAAATGGAAAAGAAAAAATATGGAAAAAACAAAAGGTAGCGCCAAGGTTCGAACCCAGGACATGGGTCTCACCAGCGTGCTACCTTTCCACTGGGGTGGCTATACATCCGTTGATTTATGTGAAGCAAAAATAACATAACATGAACAAGGTCCTTGCCCTGTACTTCATCTTCTTCCCCAAGCTGGCCAGAAGCTCTATAACTTTCTCATCTCTCAATAAAAATGGAAACTGATAACATGAATGTTGTAGCATTTTGTCTCACACAAGAGGGTAGGTTTGAACCCGGTTACTTTTTAGGGCAGGTTTGAACCAACTAAACTTCAAGAGGGTACTACCTTTAACCTCATGCAAGCCTTAAACCTAAGGACTTGGTGTGACTTGACTGTGTTTTCTATACCTGTGGTTTATCATGACATCATACATCATAACATGGCATCCATTCTTATTGCACTAACCATTTCAAAGACCAAGGGAATTTATCTTTGCCCTGTTTTGCAGATCATGGACTCTGTTCATAGAAATACCATCTGAATCAGCTTTTTGAAGATACCTTCCCAACTCAAAGAGGTAACATCAAGGGTTTTTGAAACTTCCGCGTTCACTAAGAGACATGGTCAACTTCTCAACCTGGTTACTTCAAACTTCGATGAAAAGATGATGAGTGTACTCTTTCAGTTCTTTGATCCCAAGTACCACTGCTTCACCTTTCCAGACTATCAGTTGGTGCCTACCTTGGAAGAATTCTCTCAGCTATTGGATATACCTATTCTTAAACAGGTACCCTTCACAGGTCTAGAAGAAGTTCCTAAGCCAGAAGTCATTTCCTCAGCTTTGCACCTGAAATGGGCCGACATGGTATCCAATTGGGAAACTAGAAGTGGAGTCAAGGGTTTTCTAGCTAAGTTTCTGATAGACAAAGCCAAGCTGTTTTGGGCTGGTATGGATTTTCAGGATTTTGAGGAGGTCTTGGCTCTTCTTATCTATGGTTTAGTTCTCTTTCCTAATCCGTACTTATTCATAGATGTGAATGCTATTAAGATATTTCTCTCCCACAACCCGGTGCCTACTTTGCTCGGAGATGTTTTGCACACTCTCCATACTCGTACCATGAGGAGAAGAGGGATTCTTGTGTGCTGCATGCCGTTACTATCGAGGTGGTTTATTTATCACCTCCCTAAGTCCATACTGAAGAATGAAGAAGGTCTGGTTTGGTCACAAAGGATAATGTCACTCGCTCATACGGATATTCTTTGGTGTTCTCGATCTATGGAAAACATTACTATCATTGACCGCTGCGGGGAGTACCCTAATGTCCCACTGCTTGGTATCAGAGGGGGTATAACCTACAATCCTTGTTTAGCTCTGCGACAATTTGGTCACGCTCGAAGGGATGGTCCCCATGAGTTACTTATTGAGGGTATTATATTCAACTATGAGGATGATATTCAAGAGTATTGCCGGAGGTTCACACGAGCTTGGGGCATGGTAAACAGATCGAGCGTCAGGGATTTTAGGCCAAAGACTCCCATTCCTATGGAACCTTATCTACAATGGGCACGAGCTCGTGCTCAACAGCTTATGATGCCCTATGTGGCTATTTTTCCAGTGATTGTGGAACCCACTACTGAAGAAGGCATTCCTTACACAGTTCTCTATCCTTACATATCCACTGATCTTGGGGAATTACAGAGGTCTTGGATTCAGTTGATGAAGGAGCGGGATACTTACCAGGATCAGTTCCATGCTCAGGAGAGGAAGGTCTTAGAGCTCACAAAGCAACTACATGAAGAAAAAGGACTGAATGACTATCTTGGCACAAAGAGGAAGCACCCATGGGAATTTTGATGTCTTTTATAGTTTTGGATTTGTTTATTTTTAATTGTAACACCTAGGAGGCATTTGAACTTCAAATTCAGCTAATAAAGTTGTTCTTTATTTTGGTTTGCAAATTTAAATTGCCCGAAGTCTTTGAAATCATTGCATACGCATCCCATTATCATACACATCATTACAAGTACCATTACAGGTTTCTCATCTCCTTCGCTATTTATTTCAGCAGAAATGTCTTCCGAACAAAGCATTAAGGACCTACAGGCACAGAACACCCAATTCCAACAAATGTTCATCAGCCTGGCGTAGGGGCAGGAAGATCTGAAAGCCCTCATTCTGAAAGAGAAGAAGAAAAAGAAGAAGGCTGCTGGTATTCTGAACATGGGTCGAAGGTTTAGAGAGCGGTTGAAGCGACAGGTCGACCTGACCTCTTCATCTAAGGAAGGGGAGAACCAAGAAGAAGAGAAAGACCTCAGTCCTGCAGTCTCTGACAATGATACTGATTATAACGATGAGCAATATCCTCATGCTAAGGATAGATACAAACAATTGGAAGATCGTATGATGCCATGGAAGTTCAGAGGATACCTGAATTGGATTTTGAAGACTTAGGTTTGGTGTCGGGAGTGGTCATCTCAAAGAAGTTCAAAGCTCTAGTTTTTGCCAAGTATGATGGGGTGTACTGCCCAAAACTCCATCTCCGCTCTTACGTCTGAAAGATCCAACCTCACACTACTGATAGAGATTTGTGGGTACATTTCTTTCAAGATAGTCTGTTAGGGACTCAGCTTGAATGGTTCTACCAACTGGAGGGAGCCAATGTCCGAAATTGGGAAGATCTAGCTGCTGCTTTCTACAAGAAGTATCAGTATAATGCCGACCTTGCTCCTACTCGTACTCAACTCCAGAGCATGTCCATGGGTGCAAGTGAAGGTTTTAAATATTATGCACAAAAATGGAGAGACCTGGCTGGGAGATTTCAACCCCCGTTGTCTGATAGGGAGTTGGTTGATATGTTTCTAGGGACGCTATCTGGTCCATTTTTCAATCATCTGATCGGCAGCTCATCAGCTGGTTTCACCGAGCTGATTTTAACTGGAGAGAGAGTAGAAGCTGGGATTCGAAGCGGCAAAATACCGAAGGATGCCTCGTCAAGTTCAGTAAAGAAGCCTTTTGCTAGTAAGAAGGAAGCCAATGCCGTCTATGGCCCAAGGGGTCAGAACAGGGCTGAACAACGTCAGACAATAAGTGCCGTGATGATACCTAGACATGCAATTGCTCCACAACGCAATAATCAACAAAGGGTGGAAAGACCACAACGAAAATTTACCCGCATCAACATGACATTGGCTGAAGTTCTACCTCATCTGCTGAGATCTAACTTGGCAACCTTGAGAGAGGCTCCCAAGAATCCAAATACTACGTCTCCCCAATATAATCCGAATGCCCGGTGTGCTTATCATTCTGAGAGTCCCGACCATGATACAAATGACTGCTGGGCCCTGAGAAACAAAATATAAGACTTGATTGAAGCTAAGGAGATAGATTTGGATGCTCCGGAGAAGCCAAATGTCATAACTGCTCCCATGCCTAAGCACGGCCGTGGAGTCAATGCGATTGATACTGATTTGTTTGTTACCTCTTTCGATGAAGTGTCTACTCCTCTCATGACTGTCAAGAAGAATTTGCTGTTGGCCGGTTTATTTTCGGGTTGTGGTGAAGGTTGCCACATGTGTTCGCTTCTACCTTCTGGTTTCCATTTGCTGAAGTTAGGTATTCAACGCCTGATAGATAGCAAAGAGATTTTGTTCAAGAAGACTATGATTCCCGTTGTTCCAATTGAAGACGTTGTTATTATAACCATTTCCGCCAATCCTTCCAAGGTTTCCTCGAGAAGACCTGTTAGGATTACACCTGCTCCAATATTTGCTCCGCTGATAATCACTGTTCCCGGTCCTGTCCCGTATGTCTCGGACAAAGCTGTCCCATGTCATTATGGTGACGATGTGTACTATCATGGCATCAAACAAGATCTGAAAGATGAAGAGGCTGATCCTGATATTGGTAACATTGTCGGAACCAGCAAAGTTACCCGAAGTGGAAGGGTCTTCTCTCCCAAGATTTCCCCTAAGACTGTCGAAAAACCTATTGTCATCCCATCTGCTGTCCCTGCTAGTACATCAACTACAGTTCCTGTTCTTACTCCAATCGGAGAATCATCTGATACCCGCGGCAAAGAGGTTGTAGGTGAGCCTGCCCAGACGGAGGCGCCTAAGAAAATTGTTATGGAAGCCTCTAAGCAAGAAATAGAGGAAATACTGAAAATCATTAAGAAGAGCGAATACAATATGGTCGAGCAGCTGGGGCAAACCCCATCGAAGATATCCATGTTGTCTTTGCTGTTGTGCTCCGAGGCCCATGCGAAGGCTTTGATTGCATTTCTCAAAACTGCGCATGTGTTGCAAGAGACTTCAGCTGATCAGTTCAAAGATTGTGTGGCCAGCCTGACTGTTGATAATGGGATGGGTTTTTCGGATGCGGATTTGACACCAAAAGGAAGGAAGCATAATGATGCTCTGCATGTCTCGATTGAATGCAGGGCACCACTATGGCTCATGTGTTAGTAAATACCGAGTCTTCACTGAATGTTCTGCCAAAGAAGGCGTTGGACCGGTTGGATTGCAAGGGTTTAACTCTAAAGCCTAGTAACATTGTGGTAAGGACTTTTGACAGATCAAAGAGAATGGTGCACGGGGAAGTGGTCATCCCTGTCAAAGTAGGTTCTCATACTTTTGGGTCCACTTTCTATGTGATGGATATTAGGCCATCATATTCTTGTTTGCTGGGTCGTCCTTGGATCCACGAGGCTGGAGCAGTCACTTCCACACTCCATCAAATGTATCCGGTAAAAGGAAAGATTGTCACAGTGTGGGGTGAAGAAGAATATATGGTGAGTCACCTCAACTCCTTCCGCTACATAGAGATGGACGGGGAATTCATCGAAACTCCTTGTCAGAATTTTGAAGAGGTCCCTCAGAACTTGGCATCAACTGAAACTACTATCAATAAACCTCCTTTGAAGATGGCTTCTCTCAAGGACGCCAGGGCCGTGGTTGAAGAAGGTGGGTGTACCAATTGGGGTCAGCTCCCTGATTTCACTCATAAAACTGACAAATTTGGTTTGGGCTTTACTACAGGGGCTCAAAGGGCTATTAGGCGCGCTCGGGCTGGAGGACCTCCCCTACGCATCAGTAATCGGGGAATTAATTCCATTGAAGATAATGAAGAGGACTCAAACATCGATAGCTAGATCTACCCAACTACCAACGATGGACCGAGTAACTGGACAGCTAAGGACTTCATACCTGTTTCTTTTATTCTACAGTAATTGACTTATTTGTTTTAAGATTTGTAATAAACAATTTGAAACTTTACGGTCCGGTGCCTTGCCCGAGGCACCTTGGCCTTGCTTGTGAGGGCTATTATTTGTCATTTCACAATCATTAATAAAGCATTGGACGTTTCTTGCATACAAATTTTGCGCTCTCTGTTTTTCCTTTTCTATTCTCACCTTATTAAAACAGCTATTCTCTTACACACACTCATGTATCATAATGAAGATCCATATCCACTCTGGATCCCATTGATAACAGCTCTGCTATTGCCAATTATAACTTCAAAAATCCGATCAACCAAGCCGAGGACGAAGGTGAGGATGATTGTGAGGTGCCTGGAGAACTTGCTAGACTATTACAGCAGGAGGAAAGGGCCGTACAACCGCATGAAGAGCCAGTTGAGTCAGTGAATTTGGGTACAAAGGAAAACAGGAAAGAGGTCAAAATAGGTGCGAATCTGGAGCTTAGTGTCAAACAACGGTT
Organism: Vicia faba; assembly: GCA_948472305.1. Taxonomy (NCBI): domain Eukaryota; kingdom Viridiplantae; phylum Streptophyta; class Magnoliopsida; order Fabales; family Fabaceae; genus Vicia; species Vicia faba. The sequence goes on from OX451735.1 coordinate 811,798,639, forward strand.
AGTACATATGCTACACGACTATGTTGAGATCTTCGCCTGGTCCTATGAAGACATGCCTGGTTTGGACATTGATATTGTGGTACATCGCCTGCCGACTAAAGAAGACTGTCCTCCGGTTAAGCAAAAGGTCCGCCCTATGCACCCTGAAATGTCAGAGAAAATCAAGGCAGAGGTCATGAAACAGTTCAACGCAGGATTCTTAGCTGTCACTTCATATCCATAGTGGGTTGCTAACGTTGTTCCGGTACCTAAGAAGGACGGTAAGGTACGGATGTGTGTTGATTACAGATATCTGAATCGGGCAAGCCCCAAGGATGACTTCCCACTTCCTCACATCGATGTTCTGGTCGACAAACCGCACAACACACAATCTTCTCCTTCATGGATGGTTTCTATGGCTACAACCAGATCAAGATGGCTCCTGAAGACATGGAGAAGACAACCTTCATTACACAGTGGGGCATCTTCTACTACAAAGTGATGCCTTTTGGATTGAAGAATGCTGCGACAACTTATCAGCGTGTTATGGTCACTTTGTTCCACGACATGATTCACCATGAGATCGAAGTGTATGTTGATGATATGATAGCTAGGTATCAGACTGAGGAAGAGCACCTTGATCATCTCCAGGAATTGTTTGACAAGTTGAAGACATACAAACTGAGGTTGAATCCAAACAAGTGTACCTTCGGGGTAAGATCTGGTAAGCTTCTGGGCTTCATCGTTAGTGACAAGGGTATTCCGGTAGACCCTGCGAAGGTGAAGGCCATACGAGAGATCCCAGTTCCCCGCAAAGAGAAAGATGTTAGAGGTATCTTAGGACGTCTGAATTATATCGCCAGGTTCATTTCACATCTGACTGCTGCTTGTGATCCAATCTTCAAGCTTCTGAAGAAATATCAAGTGGTAAAGTGGAATGATAAATGCCAGACCGCTTTCGAAAGAATCAAAGAATACCTTCAAGAACCGCCAATTCTGATGCCTCCAGTTGAAGGAAGACCTTTGATATTATACTTGACAGTGCTAGACAATTCAATGGGGTGCATGCTGGGGCAGCATGACGAGTCTGGCCGAAAAGATCACGCCATTTACTACCTTAGCAAAAAGTTTACCGACTGTGAGACCCGATACTCATTGCTCGAGAAAACATGTTGTGCTTTGGCATGGGCTGCTCGCCGGCTGAGACAGTATATGCTGACTCACACTACCTTGTTGATAACAAAGATGGATCCGGTCAAGTATATTTTCGAGAAGCCCGCTCTCTCCGGAAGGATAGCATGGTGGAAAATGATCTTAACTGAATACGACATACAATGTACGACCCAAAAGGCAATAAAGGGGAGTGTATTGGATGATCATTTGGCTCACCAGGCCGTGGATGATTACCAGTCCATGAATTTTGAGTTCCCGAATGAGAATATTATGTTGGTGACTGACTACTAAGAACCTGGACCGGATGAAGGACCCGAGGATGAATCCCGATGGTCTATGTATTTTGATGGAGCCTCGAACATACTGGGTAACAACATTGGCGCTGTATTCATATCTCCCGAGGGCTATCATACTCCGCTTACCGCCCGTTTATGTTTCAACTGCACCAACAACATGGCGGAGTATGAAGCATATATCACAGGTCTTCGAGCTGCTATTGACCCAAGGATTAAGTTCTTAAGTGTATTCGGAGATTCCACTCTGGTGATAAGTCATATCAAAGGCGAGTGGGATACGAAGCACCCAAATCTCATTCCTTATAGAGAGTATGTACTGCCATTGCTCCCACACTTTGAGGAGGTAACCTTCGAGCATTTCCCACGAGAGGAGAACTAGTTGGCGGACACGCTAGCTACCATGTATTATATGTTCAAGGTTAGGTGGGACAATGAAGCTTCCCAAATTACCATTGAGAGGTTGTATGAACCAGCACACTGCTGCGAGATCGATACCGAAGAAGTGGCAGACAAACCCTAGTTTCACAAAGTCAAAAGGTACCTCGAGGCTCAGGAGTATCCTGAAGGGGCATCTGTCAATGATAAGAAGCTTTTGAGAAGGTTCGCTGCAAAGTTCTTCCTCAGTAACGGGATCCTCTATAAACGCAACCATGATTCCACACTACTACAATATGTAGACAAGAGCGAAGCAGAGAGGATCATGGAAGATCTATATGAAGGCACCTTCGAAACCCATTCTAGTGGACATACTATGGCTAAGAAAATCCTACGGGCAGGATACTACTGGTCCACTATGGAAGCCGATTGTTATCAACACTCTCGAACCTATCATAAGTGCCAAATCTATGCTGATAAGGTGCATGTACCTCCAGTTCATCTGAACGTCCTGACCGCTTTGTGGCCCTTTGCAATGTGGGGCATTGACATGATCGGCGAGAGAAGACCTACTGCGTCTAATGGACATCTTTTCATTCTGGTAGCTATTAATTACTTCACGAAGTGGGTTGAGGCAGCTTCCTTTGCTACAGTAACCAAGAACGTCGTGGCGCGATTTATCCGACACAATCTGATCTATCAATATGGTGTACCAGAGAGGATTATTACTGACAATGGTACAAATCTCAACAACACAATGATCACCGAGATCTGTAAACAATTCAAGATACAACATCATAACTCTTCTCCCTACCGGCTGAAGATGAATGGCGCTGTTGAAGCAGCTAACAAGAACATCAAAAAGATTGTACAGAAGATGACGGTGACATATAAAGACTGGCATGAGATGTTACCATTCGCTCTTCATGGGTACCGTACCTCAGCACGGACGTCGACAGGGGCAACCCCTTATTCTCTGGTATATGGCATGAAGGCAGTCCTACCCATCGAAGTCCAGATACCTTCTCTCAGAATTATGAAGGATGCAGGTTTGAACGAAGACGACTGGATCCAAACCCGACTTGATCAACTGAATCTAATCGATGAAAAGAGACTTACTGCTATCTACCATGGTCAGACGCATCAAAAGCGAATGATCAAGGCTTTTAACAAGAAAGTCAGACGCCAAGAATATCAATTCGGAGATCTAGTAATCAAGCGCATCATACTGCCGCAAGGTGATCCCAGGGGAAAATGGACCCCCACGTACGAAGGGCCATTTGTGGTTAAGAACATTTTCTCGGGAGGAGCTATGATTCTAACCAACATGGATGGTGACGACCTTCCTCAACCTGTCAATGCAGACATAGTGAAAAGATACTACGCATAATCAAAGACCCTCTAGGTTGACTGACCTAGGAAAAAATAAGGGCTTCTCGGCGAACCCAAAGGGTTCGGGCAAAAGTAAGGGATGAAAATGGAAAAATCTGTACACCCGGCAAGTCGAAAACCCGAAAGGGAGGCTTGGGCAAAAAAGGGTATCCCGGTGGATTGAAAACCCGAAAGGGAAATCCAGGAAAAACTTAGGGATTGAAGCATATCACTATGTCTCATTGGATCATCTTGCGACCAAACTTCGGTATCAGCTATCAAGCTCAGACGACGCCAATCAATCTGATCAATCTTCGGCCAAGTAGCAAAGTGATGAGACGCTTGAAGATATAAAGGCAATAACAGAGCTGTTACCCAATGGGGTTGTTTCACATAGCTATTTTTCTTTCTTTTGCATAAATTGTAATTTATTTCAGCGGTATTCTCTTACTAGGACGTCAGCCTCCTTGTACAAAACGCCTATTGCAGGCCAATTTCCAAATCAATACAAGTCATTTTTATAAAACTTCAATTTGTTTCTTTTTCTTTTTCTATTTTGTTTTGCAAGAACGTCCAATGATTTATTTCTGATATATGCATTTGAAAATGATTGTTGCTCATAAATATTTGCATAAGAAACAAAGGACAATTACTCGTAATTCCAGAAATAGGGAAAATAAGAAGTACCAAACCCTACAGTCATTTTGCCCCGCAGGTATCGGGATAGAGTCATGCTTGGGAACATAATTATTGGTATACGCACTCCCCACAGAGTAAAAGTATCCAAAGGAATTGATGTCAGCTTTCCCGAAACAGGACATGACTACCCATAATCGAGGTTCGTAATCGCAGGCGAGTCAACAAAATTCATCCCCCAAGCGGAGTCTATTTCTACAGATACAAAATCTCAATCTCCAATAGAGCTCATCACTTCCAGCAACGAAATTTCATCCCCAGCTAAATCTGTTCCCCCAAAGTTTGGTCCCTGCAGAATTATTTCTCCAGCATCTCTTCTCGGCAGAATACTTGCGAATCTCCAGCAACAGTCAGGAATTTATTTTCCCAGACACGAGCATACCCCGACAATATTTCATGAACATACATTATGACATACACATGCATATCATATACAACATAATCTCATTTATTTTGAGAACATCATCTCGCCCCGCATTTCATGCATCGCATATAACTAACCCTGATATTTTTCAGGAAAAGACGATTGGCTTTAATGAATCTAGCAGTTATACAAATCATATCTACAGACAACTAATGGAAACTTAGTTCCCAAAATCAAATGGGTCAACTAATCTACATTATCTCAAAGTAACCTTACCCCGGTTCCTCCTAAAGTTTTACACAAACTTATCGCAAAACAACCTTACCCCGGTTCATCCTGAAGTTTTACACAAACTTATAACCTTACCCCGGTTCATACTGAAGTTTTACACAAACTTATAACCTCACCCCGGTTCATTATGAAGTTTTACACGAACGTATCCCAAAGTAACCTTACACCGGTTCCTCCTGAAGTTTTATACAAACTTATCACGAAATAACCTTACCCAGGCTGTCATATCACAAAGTAACCTTACCCGGGTTCCTTTGGAAGTTTTACACGAACTTATCACGAAGTAACCCTACTATCCAAGTTCCTTCTCACAACCCTACTATCCAGGCTTTCATTTCTAAGCAACCCTACTATCCAGGTTCCTTCTCACAGCCCTACCATCCATGCTTTCATATCGAAGTAACCCTACGACCCAGGTTCCTTCTCACAGCCCTACTATCCAGGCTTTCATATCGAAGTAACCCTACTATCCAGGTTCCTTCTTACAGCCCTACTATCCAGGCCTTTCATATCGAAGTAACCCTACGACCCAGGTTCCTTCTCACAACCATACTATCCAGGATTTTCATATCGAAGCAACCCTACTATCCAGGTTCCTTCTCACAACCCTACTATGTAGGCTTTTCATATCGAAGTAACCCTACTATCCAGGTTCTTTCTCACAGCCCTACCATCCAGCTTTCATATCGAAGTAACCCTGCTACACAGGTTCCTTCTCATAACCTTACTATCCAGGTTCCTCCTCTCCTATCTCCAGACAGTAGTCCACAACACTGTAAGACCTGGACCTAATCAAACCCGATTGGTTTTGCATTTTCCCAGTGAGTCACTTTATAGCCTGTACACTGACCGGATATGCAGTTCACCTCCGGAGTTAATTCCTCAATAGAGTAACGGACAACTGAAGCTCCTAAAATTCTATTTCTCCCAAGACGAATATCAACGATCCTCAGCAGATTATTCGACAACGGTAACAGGGACTCTCGTCAAAAGGAAATCCACATTCTCTAGATGGCATCTTTAAGCCCATCTCCAACAATTCTCCTTCGCATCCAGGATGGCATCTTTAAGCCCATCTACGACAATCTTCCATTATCGACCTCCAAATGGCATCTATAAGCCCATTCCCGATATCACACAAGTGCCACTCCATGCGAGTGCAAATTTTTGGGCACTCTAGTGTTCAATCATCTTCCACCTTCAGATCACGAAAGGCTGATGATCCAATCTAAATCCTTAGGTTTAAGAATATTGAACAGGGGGAGCTGTTGTACCCCAAAATTTTCCCTCCCATTTTACTCAATCAATGGCAATTGAGGTCCCCAAGTTGCTCAAGGAAGTCCAAGAGTTGACCAGACAAGCACTCTCCTAAGGCAATGTGTCTCAAATTAGGGTTTCATTCTTCATCAAGATAGGTGAACCAAAAAGGTCCCAAATTCCTTCCAATGTTCTAATATGTTCTCAATACCCTACATGTCAAGTTTCATGCCTTGCACAAGAAGTTTGCTCAGTCAACTGCTCAGATGCTTGAGAATCGACTATATTAGGTCAAAAGTCAACTGTGGCCCACATACAGTCAAACTTCAATATTTTTGGTCAACATAAACGTTTTGAAGTAACTTCCATCATTTGATCAAGGGTTGATCATGATTCCTCAAGGAATGCTCCAAATTCATCAAAACCCAAAAGTTGCTAAATTAGGGTTTCTTAGTAAAAGTCAACCCAACTTTGACCAAGCATAACTTCTTCATGCTTTATCATAAATTTTCCATCCAAGGCTCATTTTGAAGAAGATGAAATTCCCTATAATTCATATTCATCCCACAAGTTCAAAATATGCACTCATCAAAAGATATGGATTTCTACATTATAGGTCCTTTTGAAAAGTCAACAAAAACACCTTTTGGGTCAAACCTTCATACATGAACATGGAAGATCCAATTGAGATGAAACCAAAAGGGTTGTTTAGGGGAAATCCTAAGATTTCTAAAAAGTCCAAGAACACCCTCCTAGGGTAAAAATTGAGAGAGTTGTGCATTGTCAAAGCTGGCCATTTTTGGAAAATTGTCAAAAGTCAACATTGATCAAATTTGCATTTTTTCCAAAGGGACCCATGTTTTCTGGCTTGAAACATGTTTCTAATAGGACCCACGACCCCTGAGCTCATTCACCTCTTATTTTATTATTTTTATCATTTATTTTGATTTTTTATTCATTTAAATAAAAATAAATCAAATTAAATGGTAAAATAATGAAAACAAATCAAATATTGGGATTTTTGTGCACATTTGAAGTCCATATATAGCTAGCATGATGATCAATTCGTGCAAGGCTCATTAGGGTTTAAAAATATTAGATTGAAGCTTGTTTTAGAAAGATATCATACATGAAGCAAATCAAATCCAATTTTCATAATTCTCAAAGATATGATACAATTTTGTTGACCTAATTCAGTCTACTATAAGTGCATAATAATTCCAGATAAAAAACACAAGGGTTGGAGGCGTGAAACAACAAGAAGGGAATTCAAAAATTTGGACAAAAGTGGGAGATCAAAATCCATCTTAGAGCCATCCTCAAGGAGTTTCAAGCCTAACAATCGATTCCTAGACATCCCAGGAAGCTAACATCATCATTTGCAAGCCTCAAAGCATCCATAAATTATCCCCAAAAGAATCACGGTTTGCACTAAGAACTCAAATTTGATTTCTATGATTTACGTATTATAAATGTATTTTACCCATATACTTGTGTTCATCATCATGTTTGTAATGTTTCTGGATAGTTTGATTTAAGTTACAGTGCAGGAACAAGCTTTTGCCATGGCTAGGGTTTCGTGCTCCAATTTGGAGTTTTGTGATTTAAGCAAAATTAGGCCTAATGATGGATACCATGGTGGTCAGGGCTTCACACCCAATTGATCTATGGTCTCCATTGGAATTTATATTGCGTGTATGTGATTTTTGAATGTAACAGGGTTATACCTACAAACAAATCTCCGTAGGTAAAAGTTACAGGCCTAAGGCAAAGGAGAAAGGGAAGAAGACAATGCGTGTCAGCCAACCATTCGCCCGTTTGAATTTCGCGCGTTTGGAATCAACTTCTTTTATTTTCCTTATATTATGTTTTGTTTTTATTATGTTAACAAGTTAACAACGCAGCTCAGTTGGCAACACATCATGGGTATGGAGTACAAGGACCTGGGTTCGATCCCAGGTCCCAACAAAATGCATTTTCTTGTTTTACCTTTGCAGATCCAATACAATACTCCTTCACACGCCTTCCATACACCCTCAACGCCTGTCCACTGGATGCCTAGCTAGCCAGATCCAACGTGCTAGTAATGAAGGTCCATGGTATTCCTCCAGGTCAACGCTGCATAAGATCCAGCGTGGTTGACCGGACTTGATGCTTAATGGGCCAAGGAATTCAGATTCATACCCCCCTTTTCAGCTAACAACACATGCCCATTTGATCTTTTTTATTATTTTCTTTAATTTATTTTCTTTTTTTAATTAGTACAAAAATTATTTTTATTAAATTAACAAATCAAAATCACAAAAAGATTTATTTTCTTAATAAACATTTTTAAAATTAATTAGTTTAATTAATTTAGGGCAACTTTAATTTCTTTCATAATTTAAAAATAATTAGACTTAAGATTTTATTTGTACAATTAATTTTTCTTTAATTAATTAATTAAGTTAGAAAATTAGGTTAATTTAATTTATTTCATAATTCAAAAAAATTAGAAATTAGTTTTAATTAATTTGCCATTAAATATTTTCTCAGATAAAATCCAAAAAAAATCTTTTTCTCTAAAATTAGGGTTTTAAATTATTTCAATCATCCTCACATTCAATTCGCCGCACGCTTGTTAATTATTTATCCATTATTTTGTAACTGTTTAGGGTTTGTAATAGTTAACCTAGGGTTTTTATTTACTGTTTAAATCCCCGATTTTTGGTTATGTAATTAATCCCCCTCCCCGAAGCCTTGTAATAGCTAGGTTTTACTTCCTCTCACTTTTAATTTCCGCAATCTTTAACTGTCTAGATGTATGGCTAATAGGATTGTATGGCAAGAATGTCTGGAAAATTAAAATGGTAGATCACCTAATGTGCAAAGATTAAATAACTGAAACAATATACATATGTTCACTCCTAGGGTTTACCTCACTTCATTTGCCTTCGATAAACAATCATTAAGCATAGGAGATTTTAGTGGTCGCCCTCCAGTCTAAAAGATCAAAATGTTGCCTCTGAAATGTTGCCTCGGAAATATTGTCTCGGAAAGATCTTAAGACTCTAGGGTTATTACTAAAGTTTTCTAACTATTGCTTTAGTGATTGTACTTGTCCCTTTCGAATGTCCCTTACAACTCCAACGATGGTGCTACCTACTCCTTGATAGTAGGATAGCGCTGTCTAAAGGAAATAGAACGAACAATCCTTTTTTCGAGTAGGTAGAATCTTAGGTACTTGCTCAATAAAAACTTTTCACACAAACACCTTTCAAAACAATTTTCAAAATAAACTTCGTCACATCCTAGAGGACTAATACAAGGATTATCACGAAGTAAAACATTTTCAAGACAAACACACACACAAGCAATTTGAAAAAATGAGCAAGTACCTAAGAGCCCGTAGATAACTACAGATAGAAAGGGTGCTAACACCTTCCCTTTCTATAATCTACCCCCGTACTCAGAAATATCTCGAAAAAAGGTTTTTTCTGTTCTTTTTCCTTTTCCATGCTTGGATGAAATAAAAGTCGATGGCGACTCTTGCTTACCGCGACATTTTGTGAACATAAAACGCAAAATGCAAACCAGTATAAATAGTTGGTTCTGCCACCGTATCACACCTACCCAGGTTCCTTCTCATTTCCAGATGCAGTTTTACCCGGACTTATCATGAAGTAACCCTACCCAGGTTCCTTCTCATTCCAGATGCAGTTTTACCCGAACTCATCATGAAGTAACCCTACCCAGGTTCCTTCTCATTTCTTGATGCAGTTTTACCCAGACTCATTATGAAGTAACTCTACCCAGGTTCCTTTTCATTTCCAGATGCAGTTTCACACGGACTCATCCTGAAGCACTCCCTACCCAGGATCCTTCTCTCAAACTCTAGGTAAAGTTTCACATGGATTCATCCTGAAGCAGCCCTACCCAGGCTTCCCTCTCATATGTCTCCTAAAAATAGACCTACACAGGCCCATCACAAATAAACAATCAAAAAGACCTCTTCTAGTTAGATTCATTTCTTCCAGTTATTGACAGGCGACCAAAGACCTCTTTTGGTTAGATTTATTTCTTCCAAATTAAAAACAGGCAAAAGACATCTACTATTTTATATAAATCAACAAAAAGATTTATCCTGATACCTTCCACATTCACTCTGGATGGCATCTATAAGCCCATCTCTAACAACTTTCCATCATTTCTCCAAATGGCATCTTTAAGCCCATTCCCTACACAGTCAACTAGCATATCATCGAGTGCAAATTTCTGGGCACTTTAGTGTCCAATCATCTTCCACCTTCAAGTCACGAATGGCAGGCTTGCCAGTCTAGCTCTTCAGGTTTAAGAAGATTGAACAGGGGAAGCTGTTGTACCCCAAAATTTTCCCTCTCATTTCTCAAGGCATTTCTCACAAGGATTCTCAAAGTTCAAGCTTGCACAAATACAATTGGAGGAAACTGTTAAAAAGGGAAAAACAGATAAAAATAATATTTTCAACAAAATTGGAGAAAAATAAGTTTTCTTCGATTTCCATTGCTTCGATTGGATTTTTAGTCCCCTACAAATCTACTTCGATTCACAAGGCTTCGATTAGATTTTGGTCTCCTTCAGGCCTTCTTCGATTTCCCTTGTTTTGTTTAGACTTTAGTCTCTTTCAAGAATGCTTAGATTGGACTAGGACTTCCTTAAAGCTTCCTTCGATTCAGAAGGAAATGATCTTCATACAAGCTTCAAATGAGTCTTGTTTCCCTTTGAAACAACGTCCTTCGATTCAGGAAGTAAAGGCCTCCTGTTGGTTTTCTTCGATTCAGAAAGTCAATAATCTTCTAAAAGCTTCCTTCGATTCAGAAGGAAATAACCTTCTGAAAAGTGTCCTTCTATTTCACCATTGACCCCTTACATGTTTGCCTTGAGTCACAAAGCAGTGAACTCCTGCATACACTCTTTCGCTTGGCCATGTGACTTCTGGCAGGCAAGCCTTCAATTGGACAAGAGCCACCTTCACACAAAGTTTCGATTGGAGTTTCGATTCCCTTCGAATCAGCATATTTCGAACCCAACTCTGGACCATTCGAAGCAAGCTTGTTTGAAGAAGTTTGAGCAAATCTCATAGCCTTACCCTACTTGTCAGGCTATTTTGCTTCCAAATCTTTACATAATCATAAGCTTGTACAAAGGATAGAACTTTGTATTTTGTATAATACTATTCTTGATTAAAATAGCAAAGGCTACGTACTTTTTTTCATAGAGAGTACTTTTATCACAAAAGCAGCTTCCAACCTGATTTTTCTCTGAACACAAGCAATTCCAAAAGCACAAGTCCAATCTTCTGCCAGCATGCCCTCGCTTGTACTGGAAACATGGGAACAATGAAAAAGGACTAACTTGTTTCACCCTTAACCAAACCATGGTTTGTCATCATACAAACCTGGTTACTTTAAACACATCCTTTATTTTCTCAATAAATAGAGAAGCATTTGCAAGCTCACAGGAGGAATTTTTGGCCAGAGGAACGAATCTCCAAAATTTTCTCAAACACAATAAAGCTCTCAAACACTTAAACACTTGTGAAATCAAAAACCCAGAATCTAGCATTTACCTCTTTCGATTCTGAAAAGTCCCACACACTTTTGTTCCCCTTCGAATCCAGCAAGAAAGAACACTACACCTGTTCTTCTCCTTCGAATCCAGAAATAACAAACACCACCCTTACACCTCCTGACCTTCGAATCCAGTCAAAGGAACACCACACCTGTTTCTTTCCATCGAATCCAGGAGAATTTAGTTCAGCCACTTGAAGGTCTAGCACACGCTCCAACTTGAAGCAAGTAAATACCATTGTTCTTTTCGTTTCCACCCTTTTAATATGTTTTCAGAGTTAACCCTTTCATTTTGCTTCTTGTTTACCTAAACATGCATTAAGTATTAAACTTGTTGTAAGGAAATGCTAGCATGGCCTTAGGCCATGTTGCTGTTTAAGACTTCAAACGAAAGAAACAGGAAAAAAGAAGTAGGAAACGAAGCCTCTGGCTTCCATACTAACCTCCAGGTCAAACGAAAGAGGCAACCAGAAGGCACACCATGCTGACTTCCAGGCCTAGACGAAAAACATGCCTACACTGATTCCAGGCCCATTTGAAAGGCACTCCCTCACTGATTTCAACCCCCAGTCGAAGGAGGCAAAAAGGCAGATTGCATCTTGCACTGGTTCCAGGCCTAGTCAAAAGGAACCACATGCTGACTTCCATGCCCCAATTGAAAGTCATAGCTTGCCCACACTGATTCCAGGCCCAGACGAAAGGCACTCCCTCACGACTTTCAGTCCCCAGTCGAAGGAGGCAGAAAGGCAAATTGTATCTTGCATTGGTTCCAGATCTAATCGAAAGTCACAACCTGCTAACCCTCCAGGCCCCAATCGAAAGACACACCTACACTGGTGCCAACCCCCAATCGAAGGAAGCCAGAAAGTGCAGAATCGAAGGGTTTTCTGCCTCAATCAAAAGACCTTCATTTTTCTTGCTTTTATCTTATTTTTGCCTTTATATTTTCATGCAATTCAATATGGTTGTAATAGTGTAGGATTTTATCTTTCTGTATTTTATTACTTTTGTATGCTTGCTAGTAAATAGGGAATGTATGCCAAGATAAAAACAACAAGTAGACAACCCCTAATCAAAGACTAAATGCATGCAAATCAAACACACCATTCACACATGCACCCTTAGGGTAATTCCACTTGTTGCCCCGGAAAAATAGTCATGTCCCTCGAACATGGGCGTTTTATCAAAGACCCTCAATAAAAGATCGTAGTCCCTCGATGACCCTCAATGCTGCCTTCGGTAAACGATCTAGTCCCTGAACGACATTGCTAAAACGTCCCATAGGTTGCCTTCTATGACTATACAAACATCCCACGCCCGTCCTTTCACATCCAATGTGGGGCTTCTTACCAAATCAATGGTAAGATAGAAACATCTAAAGGAGGAGGAAAATAACGTTTAAGACCTTTTGAGTAGGTAGATTGCTCCTAGTTGCTCGCTTGCTCACAACAAAAACATTTCATACACCAAACACTTTCATTTTGAAACATTTTCAAAAGACAAAGGCTTTGTATGCGTTCTTATAGAGACGAGAACCATTACAAAGACACCCTTTTCAAAATCACTTTCAAAAAACACATTACACAAACACTTCTTTGAACTATTTTCCAAATAAAACTTTGTATGCGTTCTTATAGAAATGAGGACCATTACAAAGACACATTTTCAAAATAATTTCAAAACCACACCACAAAGCACACTTTCAAACAAAAGCAAGTGATCAAGCAAGAAAATAAGAGCCCATAGATAACTATGGATGAAAAGGGTGCTAACACCTTCCCTTTTCATAATCTATCCCTCGAACTCAAGAAAATAATCTCTAAAGGTCTTTCCTGTTCTTTTCAGCCTTTCCTTATTGGATAAAAGAAAAGTCGGTGGCAACTCTTGTTATCCGCAACAATTGCAATCAAATGCAAAACATTCCAAGTCAATTCTCCCACCATATTACAAGTACTTTCTTACTTCTGTTTATATTCGCAAAAGATATGATATTGTGAATTTTCAGCAGAAGGAAGGAGAGTAACTAGGTGATGCCTATAAGAGGTTCAAGAGGTTATTAGTAGCCTGTCCCACTCACAACATGTATCAAACTGAGGAAATACAAATGTTTGTGAGTGACCTCAGAATAAAGACAAAGCAACTTATCGATACAGCTTCCGGTGGCTCATCCAACTTTACAACAACCATTGGTATTAAGAAGATCATTGAAGCTATTACTGAAAATGAACACCTGGAATTATATGACATAAGTATGAGTAAACCAGAGGGAGTGATTGACTTGAAACATGCAAATTAAGGGGTAAAGATAGAAGATCAAATTTCCATTAAAGTTGAGAAAAACTGAAGACTATGAATTTAGGTACCCAAACTATAGCCCAAGTTCAACCTGCTCAGGCTGTCAGTTGTGAGATTTGTAGAGGACCATACATTACTGTGAAATGTCTTGCAACTCCATAAAAAATTGAGGGGATAAAATTATTGAGGCAAAATAAGCCATATTCTAACACCTATAATCCTGGGTGGAAGAATCATTCTAACTTCTCTTGGAAAGATCAACAACAACAAGATCCTCAAAAGGAAGAGTGGAAGGTGGCTATTGAAAAGATGGCTGCCGACACCTCTCAATTTCAAGAAGAGACAAGGAGTAATCATAGGAATACCACAGCTGCAATCAAAAATCTAGAAGGTCAAATGGGACAGATTACACAACAAGTAGCGCTTCAAGCACAAGAAAATAAAAAAATCATAAGAATGTTAATGCTGTCAGAACAAGAAATGAGAAAGTTGCTGAAGAAAAGAAAGATGAGGTAAAATTTGATGATAATATCATAGAAGTAGAGTTAGAAGTGAGAAAGAACAAGAAGAAACAAGAAGAAGTGGTATCACTGGTGAAGCCAATTCAAGAGAAACTAATGATTATGTTGTCTTATCCCTATCGAGTGGTAAAGAAGGACACAAAAGAGAAAGAGTTTGATAAATTTGTCCAATTGTTCAAAAAGCTAAAGATCAATATACCATTCTTTGAAGCACTCGAGAAAAGGCCTTTGTATCAGAAATTCATGAAGGAGGTATTATCAAAGAAGAGATCGATAGAAGAGGGATCGGTACTATGTGATGAGAAATTGTGTATAATTGCACCCGAGAGGAAAATACCTGTCAAGCAGAAGGATCTCGGGTCAGTTGCAATATCATGCACCATAAAAGACAAAACTTTCAAGATGGTTCTGGTTGATCCTGGATCTAGTGTGAGTTTAATTCCATTATCGATTTTTAAGAAGCTCGATATTGAGAAGATAAGCGACAGTGGGACAAAATTGAAATTTGCAGATCACACCATCAAATAGACATATGGGATAGCTGAAGATGTATTAGTAGAAATTGACAAATTTGTTTTCCTAATTGATTTTCAGATCATGGACATACCTGAAGATGAAAAGACTTCTATCATTCTTGGTCGACCATTTATGCTGACTAGTCGATGCAATTTTAATATCGAGACAGGTAATCTGACACTAAAATCTTTTGATGAGGAGATAACTTTGAAGGTGTTGGGGATCAAAAAGCAGGGTGCAGGTGAAAAGAATCAAGCTTCAGCTGGTATGATCAAATTAGCAAGAGACAACAACAGTTTAAAATCACCCCCAAAAAAAGTCCTCGGTATAAGCTCTCAGGTGGCATCAACAAAACTTCTAATTTCAGTCCAGAAGTCAAGAAGAGAAAGAAAAGGAAACTCAAAGGTGAGAAGACGGAAGTTGGAATGGACTGGAAGTACAAAGTGGTCAATGCTTTTGATCTAGATGAGTTTTGGGTTGTGTAAAAGACAAGCAACAATGTGTGGAAGAGGAAGTATCCCCTATAAGGGGAAGAAACGTCGAGCCATACGACGTTAAATGAAGTGCTTCGGGGGAGGCAACCCACACTTTTAATAACTTAGTTTTTCTTTTTGTTTTGTTTACGGGTAATAAAAAGGGATCCTTATTGGTGAGAGCTAGGGGCTAGCAACTGTATTGCATTTCCCTCTGTTAGTCACATTCCTCGAGCTTGTTTTGAAACATTGCGGTCAATGTTTAGTTCAAGTTTGGGGGGTTGTTATTGATTTTCTTTTCAAATTATTTGTTGGTTCTATGCTAATTGCTGTGTAAATCCACGAGTTGAAGTCTTTCCCAAACTTTTCCAATTTTTTTTGTTTTATTCAAGAACTTGTTTCTCATAGAGTTTTGGGAATAATATATAGAGATAAAGGGATGGTTGTTCGAGGGTAGGAAGTTTGGAATAATGTGATAGTGATACGTGTCTAAAGTGTAGATTTGTACCATAGTACTTGAATTCTGAGAAGTATTCCTTGAGTAGTTTATCTCAATAGTCTGGCATAATATAGATTCACATGCATGTATGATTGGGTGAGAAATAAACAAAGTAGGCACCAAATGATGAAAATGAGGTAAAAGGCAACTGGCTTGCTAAGTTGGGTAGCCCTCACCCGGTTATTCAGCCCAAAGGGGGTTGATCCCCAAACATCATCCAAAAGGATAATATATAACTGAAAAGTTTGAAAATTTCATCAGTAACTAAAAGGATTGAAAACTCTAATTTGGTACCTGAACATTTTATTGATCACTCTTGTTAATGTGATGATCATTAACAATTCTCATTGCCTTAATTTGACTATCTGAATGAAAAAGGAGGAAAATTGGAAAAAGACTTAAGTCCAAAGCATAGTTAGAGAGGTATCTAAAAAGTAAGCTAAGGTTAAATGGTTCTTACAAAAACTCTTCGCGTAATGTGAACATCGGACGAATTTCTCTTTGATCAATTGGAACGGATATCTCATATATGAGTATCGGTCTACTTTAATTTTCATTAGTTCTTGTAATGGTCGCTTGAGGTCAAGCAATGGTTTAAGTTTCGGGGAGTTTGATCAGTGGTTTTTACATATATACTTAGCAATTATTTTAGTTATCGTTTCTTTTACATATCGAGTTTTTATTTTGTTTTATCGTATATTATTCTTTGGTTTTATGTTTTAGTGTTTTCAGGTTCAAAAGAATAAAATAGGATAAATCAGGGCGGAAAAAGTACATAATTCAAAGTTTTAGAGGAAATGCTATAGGAGCCCTAACACAGGTGGTCGTGTCACTTGACACGGGCCATGTTAGGAGAAAGATGTAGAAAGCGTGGAAAATAGATTCAGACACGGGTGGCCGTGTCGCCTGACACGGGCAGTGTTAGGGGGAAGACTGGGACAACATGGAAAACATGGGCTAACACGGGCGGCTGTGTCACCTGACACGGGCCGTGTCAGCATGCCTGGAGCAGAAAAATTACCTGATAGCCAACCCGGGCGACCGTGTTGCTTAACACAGTCTGTGTTGGCTAGTGACGCTGATTTTAAGTGTTTTTATGATTTTTCACTATTTGGGACCCAAATGGGCGTTTTGGGCATTTTCGACTGAGACAAATGGATTATTCATTATTTATCCAAGTTTTAAAGAGGAATTAGAGGACTTTTACCACACGAAGAATAGAGGATTGAAGAGAGCAACATATGAGATTCTTGAAGAATAAATATTTTTCACGAGCCGCAGCGATTGAAGATCAAAGTTCATCATTTATCTGTAATATTTAATCTTTATATTGTTGAAATTCTTTTGAACAATATGAGTAGCTAAACCCCCAATGCTAGGGGGTATCCCTGATTTAAATCTGTAATGACTTTGAAATTATGAATTTATCAATTACATGGTTTTCAATATTCAATTTAATCGTGCAATGTTTTTATGCTTCCTAATCGGACCAATTAGGATTGATTTATGGTTGAAAACCAGCTGGACCGCTATTGTTAAGGTTTTTACGAATAGACTATAGTAGATATCACATAGGACTAGAGATACCTTGTAGTTACCAGATCACTCTTGATAAAATAAAGGCTTGACTCCATCAGATATCTTTAAGGACTTAGGATTTAGGATGGATGGTTAAAGGTTTTCTCACTAAGGACTTAAGGGAAAATAATCTAAAGGGCTGGTAATTGAGTTTATGAACTTGTTGAAGAAATCATGATTCAAGGTTGTTATAGGAAAATTATACACCATACCCTAGCATGCTCCTCATAAAATATCAGTAAAAAGCCACTCTATATTCTTGCTATTTGTTAAGTGAGTATTTCACAACCAAAAGCTCATATCAAGTTTTGTTTAATTGAACCACAAATTTAACTCATACTGATACGGGGTCCTTGAGATCGATACTTTGGAATTTCCCATTATTACTATATTGGAAAATTAGTACACTTGCTAATTTACCGATCAGTACTCCCTCGTGCAATGGGAAAGTCAGAGCATCGTAGTTCGGCTAGAAAATACTTTTATGTTGATTGATTTCAAATGAAGAGACGAGTTGTAATTTTTAGGAGAGAAATCTAAACTAATCACCCACAAGGTGTATGAAAGAGGGATACTATATAAGCAAGAGTGAGGGTCTAAGAACACCTCTAGTACTCAAGTGGAAAAGTCTACATCTTTACAACCGCGGGTGTAATACGGTGGAAGAACTGACTTTTTAGTGTTTTATCGCAAATGTTGCGGTTAGCAAGAGTCACCATCGAATTTTCTTTTATCTAACAAGGAAAGGGTGAAAAGAATAGGAAAGACCTTGATAGATTTTGAGTTTATGGGTTAAGTTATGAAAAGGGAAGGTATTAGCACCCTTTTCATCTGTAGTTATCTACGGGCTCTTAATTGCTTAGCTTACTTTAAACTTGCTTTGTGTGTGTGTGATTTGAACATATTTTGAATGCCAATTGTGAGGCAGACTTTGTAATAATTCTTGTATCAGTCCTCAAGAATGTATACAAAGTGTTTTTTTTTTAAATATTTATTTTGAAACGTGAGGTGTAAAAATGATTTTTTTTGTTTGAAACTGTTATGAGCAAGAAATTTGTTGAGTCTTACCCACTAAAGGTTGTTCTTATTATTTTCTTTCTCCATTAGAGATAGTACTATCCACACCATTAGCTGGTAGGTAGCCCTATCTATTGGATGTGAAGGGACAAGTGTAGGGTCGTCGTATGGTCATAGAAGGTAAAATGTAAGGATACTTTTAGCAATTAGAAGGGACTATCATCATTTTTATCGTAGGATCATCGAAGGTGTTGTACCCCAAAGTTTTCCCTCTCATTTTTATTCAAGACATCCTCATATGGTCCCCAAATGCTCAAGGTTGCTCAAGAATTGATCAGACAAATTCTCCTCCTAAGCAATGAATCCACAACTAGGGTTTCACTTTTCACAAGGAAGTTTGGGTTTCAAAGGTCTTAAATGTAATTCATTGTCACTCATATGTATCCAAGAATGCTCATACCAAGTTTCAAGCCTTACATCACAAGATTGCTCAACCAATAGTTCAGATGACTAAAAATCAACTATTGGGTAAAAAGTCAATTATGATCAACATACAGTCCAAACTTCAATATTTTTGGTCACCATCAACATTCTGAAGTCATATTCATCATTTGATCAAGGGTTGATCACAATTCCTCAAGAAAATCCCTCAAATCATCAAAAGTCAAAAGTTGCCAAATTAGGGTTTCCTTAGGAGAAGTCAACTGAACTTTGACCAGGCATAACTTTCACATGCTTCATCAGTTTTACCCCAACCAAGGCTCATTTTGAAGGAAATTCAATTCTCTACCACTCTGTCTCTCTAAGCTCTAGTCTAAAAAATGCTTCATTTAAGAGATATGGACCAATAAATTACAGGTCATTTCAAAAGTCAATAAAAAAGATACTTTTTGTCGAGGCAACTTATATCAAGATAAGGTCTCCAAATGCAAAAATGATCAACATAGAGATTGTAGAGGACATTCTGGGATTTCCAAAAAATGCAAGATCACCCTCAAAAGATGAAAATTGAGAAAGTTATGACCAGTTCAAGTTGGGGAAATTTTGAATAAATGCATAAAGTTCAAATTGAGCAAACTTGAGTTTGGGGTTATTGGGCCATTGTTTAAGAGTCCAAACGTGCTCTATACTCCTTATATACCTCAGAACTCATTCATACACTCCTTGGTTTTTTCTATTTTTATTTATTTTTGATTTTTTATTAATTTAAAGTCAAAATAAAATAAGATAAAATCATATCTTCTTACAAGAGTCCAAGCCCATCCTATTTTTGACCTAATCAAGCACTATATATTCTCCTTCATTCATATAGACCCTTACACGAAAAACCTTTCCTCAAAACTTGTAAAAAATCTCACAAAATTTCAAAGAATCCTAAAAGCTTCAAACCCTATTTATGGTGCCTTTCATCAAAAACTAATCATCCTATTCATTCCCAAGAAGGTTAGAGGGTAAGATGAGATCAATTGCAATGATCTAAAGGGCTTAAAACACCCCTGCATGCAACACCATCTTATCATTGTTTCATGCATTCATAATTTTGTTTTCATACCTTTTTTTATTAAATCTAACATTACTAACGTGTTCCTGAGGTTTATTAGTATAGGTTTGGATCATCGTGGCTGTCCCATACAACCGAAATTGAGATACACTATAGTTACACCGATCTACATCGTTTACACCATAACTCTTAAACCAGGTTGTTTTAGACCAAAATAATCATCTCATCAAACTCGAAGACTTGATTTATGGGGGTAAGATGTTTTTGGATTACTAAGTCTGTTTGTTTTGCAGGTTTGATAAAAGAAGGAAACCGGGGAAGACGACCGGAGCTAGGGCTCCGATGCCTCTCCGGTTCAGGCACCATTCTTATATTATATATTTATGTTTGATATAAGTTAATGGGTATATCACCTCCCTAGCGATTGAAGCGCGCACATTAAGGCATTGGTATCAAAGGTCCTGGGTTCGATCCAACCTTTTGCCATTTATTTTCCTTACATTTTCATATTTTGCAAGTTAGTTTACAAAACACACTGAAGCCATATCCTAACACCAAGGCACACTTGGCCTGATGGTGAATGTGTTGCTTTAAGGTTCTGGGGGTGTGGGTTCAACACCCACCCCAACCCCTTTGGTTATTTTTTACAAATTCTCTATTCTTTTTTCCTTATTTTTTCATAAACCTTTTTTACAAAACCTTTTTTTTTTCAAAACCCTAACATTTTCACAAACCCTAATTTAATTTTAGGTTTTTAATTTAATTAATCCTAATTAATTTTTAGGTTTTCATTTAATCAATTAACTTAGTTTTTTAGGTTTTTCACTAAACTTTATTTTAATTAAAATAAATTTAGGGCTTGTTTAAATCAATTAATTCTTATTCTTAATTAAAACTAATTATGTTATTTAGGTTAATCATCAAACTTTTTTATATAAAAAAATCACAAAACAATATCATCTCTCTTTTCTTTATTTTACATTTTCGCGTGTTTTATTATTTTTGTGTTTTTTTCTTCCGATTATGTAACTACTTACGGTTTGTAATAGTTTAATTAGGGTTTTTACTCCCCCCATTTTTACTATTTGTACCCCCATTCCCGAAGCCTTGTAATAGCGTAGGATTTTACTTTTCTGCATTTACCGCTTTCCTTATAACTGTTAGATGTATGCTAATAGGGTTTGTATGGCAAGATTAAAAACAATCGTAGAAAACCCTAATTTCAAGATAAATCAACTAAAATCAAAACAGTCTTCACACGCGCACCTCTAGGGTAACCTCACTTGTTGCCTCGGAACAAAAACAGTCATGTCCCTCGAACGTGGGGACGCTTTAGCACTGTCCCTTGATTAAAAATATCGTAGTCCCTCGATGAACCTTTCTAATGCTGCCTTCGGTAAACAATTTAGTCCCTTATGATAAAATTTCTAAAGTGCCCCTACGAGTTGCCTTTATGACTGTACAATGACCCGTGCCCGTCCCTTCACATCCAGCGGTAGAGATTCCTACTAACTAATGGTAGAATAACATTGTCTAAAGGAGGAGGAAAAGAACGATAAAGACTTTGAATAGGTAGATAGCTCTTAATCGCTTGCTCGCGAACATTTCAAAACATCTTTGTTGTACCCCAAAATTTGCCCTCTCACTTTTTAAGGCATTTCCCACAAGGATTCTCAAGGTTCAAGCTTGCACATGTACATTGGGATTTTCCAGTACCAAGATTAAAATGAAATTATCAAAAAGGAAGAAAATAGATAAAAATAATCTTTTGACAAAATTGGAGAAAAACAAGTCCTTTCATTTAAGCTCTTTCGATTGGCCTTTTGGCCTCTTTCGATGCAAGACTGGCTTGCATCCTTCGACTGAGCATGGGCCTCTGGTGCATTGGTTTTGGTTAACAAGGCAGGAGCTTCCTGTACACCACCTTCGATTGTGCCTTTGTCCTTACAGGGTTTACAATGCAATAACTACTTATGTGACTGCTTCGATTGGGTGTTTGATGCTTGCATGCCTATACAAACTTTCCTTCCATGATTTCCTTGACTCAAAAAGTAATGACTAGCTACATATAAACTTTCGTTTGAGTCACAACTTCTTTCTTGCATGCAAAAGGTTTCCCCCATGCTAGCATGCACAAAGTACAAATCCTCCTATAGTTTCCTTCGATTCCAAGGCAAAAAGCTCTCTTCCTGCATGCCTCTTTCGTTTGGGCATCTTTGCAAGCCTAGAATTCCTCTTTCGTTTGGGCATGAGGCCCCTTGTTGCAAGTTTTCGTTTCGGCATTTGACTCCCTTCATTGCTTTCTTCGTTTGGGCGTATGAATCCTTCAGTACAAGCTTTTGGTCACACCTTTCATTTGAGCATGGGTTTCCCTTCATGCAAGCCTTCGTTTGAACAAAGATCTTTTGAATGTTTTCATGAAGTCACAAAGCAGGGACCCCCTACATACACTCCTTCGTTTGACCACATGTACCTTTGGCAAGCAAGCCTTCGACTGGACATAACCATCTTCACAAGGTTTTGTTTATAACCGTGTCCCTCTCGAATCAGTATCTTTCAAATCCAACTATGGGCATCCCATTTAAAGGATATGCTTGATGGTCCATTTGAAGGATTCACAGAGCCCACTTTAAGGCATGTTTTGGCGACCCATCCAAGGGTCACACTTTTGGCTCCTTCAAAGGATGCACAAAAGTGACTCATTCGAAAGACACTTGTGGGAGGAAAATCAAATAGTATTGTTGGGAGAAGAGTTTGGTCAAAGAAGGGTCAAAATGAAAGGTTGAGATATTCAAAGATGCTTGCTGCCAAGTTCTGGCCTAGTACACTGGCTAAAACTGATGCACAATAGTCCTGAAACACTGCCCCTTTCTTGCACCAAAATTGCATACAAGGCACTGTCTCTCGAAAGCTACAAGGAGCAGGTTACTCAATTTGTTTAAACCTTTTGTTTTCCCTCCAAAAACTTCAGGCAGCCTTGCCTATAAATAAGAGGCTCCAACACATGTTTGAGGAGGACTTTTTGGCCAGAGGAACGAATCTTCAAATTTCTCAAACACCATGAAGCTCTCAAGCACTTAAACACTTGTGAAAACACAAACCCATAATCGAAACACTTGTCCCCTTCGAATCTGAAGCATCCCTGTACCTTGTTACCCTTCGAATCCAGCAGGAAGAACCTCACATTGGTTTTTTCTCTTTAGAATCCAATACCAAAGGCCTAACCTCTGGTCCCTCCCTTCAAATCCAGAAGCATTCAAGGTAACTACTTCAAGGTCCAGTACACCCTCCATCCTCCATCAAGGTAAGTTGTTCTAAACCTTGAACTTTCGTTTCTTGTATAACATGTAAATAAAATTTCTTTTCATTTCAAACATGCACATACCATTGCTATTATTTTTGTTTCCAACCTTTTAATATGTTTTCAGAGATAATCCTTTCGTTTTGCTTCTTGTTTACCTAAACATTCATTAAATACTAACCTGACCATAATGTAATTGTAATACGGTGGGAGAACTGACTTGGGATGTTTTGTGTTTGATCATAATTGTTGCGGATAGCAAGAGTCGCCACCAACTTTTCTTTTATCTAATGAAGGAAAGGGTGAAAAGAACAGGAAAGACCTTTGAGATTATTTTCTTAAGTTTGGGGGTTAGATTATGAAAAGGGAAGGTGTTAGCACCCTTTTCATCCATAGTTATCTATGGGCTCTTAGTTGCTTGCTAGATCTTTGCTTTTGTTTGAAAGTGTGCTTTATGGTGTGGTTTTTGAAAGTATTTTTGAAAAGTTCCTTCGTTTAGGAAAACTTTGTAATGATTCTTGTCTATATAAGAATGTATACAAAGTGTTGGACTTTTGAAAATATTTCATGGAAAGTGTTGGTGTATTTGAAAAGGTGTTTGTGTTTGAAGATGAGAAAGCAACTAGGAACATTCTACTTTACTCAAAAGTCTTTTGTTCATTCCTCTCTTCCTTTGATATTTCTATCTTATCATCGATAGGTAAGAAGCCTTATCTTTGGATGTAAAATGGACAGGCGTGGGTCATCGTATAGTCATGATAGCAATGTTGTGAGATATCTTAGCATTTCTCTTAAGGGACTAAGATAATTTGAAAGGCAACATTGAAGCGTCATCGATGGACTATGATCTTGTATTTTGATTGTTTTTGCTAAGACATATCACGTGTATAACATTACAATTTTTCATAAGGAAACAAGTGGAGTTAACCCTAGGGGTGCATGTGTGAATAGTGTTTGTATTTCATGCTTGATTTATCTTTGAATTAGTGTTTTCTAAGCATTGATTTTATCTTCCCATACAAATCCTAATTACTAGAATTTATATGAAGACGATAAATTGCGGAAAATAAATATCCTACGCTATTACAATCATTAGGGGAATGGGGTGTACAAATTTATAAATGGGGATTGTGTTGTACTCCAATTTTTGCCCCTAAGATCCCTTCATCATACCATGTTGATTCAATCACAATAAGATCACATTAGGTTTCTTGGTTCTCCTCCCTATCTTTAGCTTTGCTCTTTTAGGAATCACCAAGCACCTTGACTTGTTTTCTTTGGTGATCATGAATGTTTTGTATTGATTTTCTTTCTAATTAACAAAATGCAATTTGGCTTTGTCTTACCTGTTAATAATGTAGGTAAAGGCAACGTGGCTTAGCAAGTTGATCCATGGGTTCATGAGTTTATTTCCGTGCCCTAGTTAATAAATCTTGAGAAGTTCAAACCTCACCATTGAAGTTGTTTTGGAAGAAATGGCATGGCAAGGTTATTTTGGCTCACCACATTTCAAGTTTATCAAATTTTATCCAAAAAGTACAAGGGGTTGATGAAAGAAATAGTCATGTTTGGACAAGACTTTGTTCCATTTGGTCACAAGTGCATATCTCTCTCAATTCTCAAGATATGTAAGTGGTTTTGGTGGCTATGATTTCCCATTTTCATCCTCAACAACTTCTATTTACAAAGCATTTGTGTTGGTACAAGAAGTTTGTTCAAAATTGTCAAAATTCCTCAAGGCATTTTCTTGATCTAAGAGCTAGGGTTTTGAATTTCAAAGAGGCATATCTTGCTCATCTTTTAGTATTTTTGAGTGGTTCCAAAAGCATCCTTCTCTTAAAAGGGTTATCAATAAATCAGTTCAAAATTTTCAAAGAGTTTTCATATGGAAGAAACTTGATGAAGAAGAAAGATTACAAGTCCTCCAAATGAACCCCTATTTTCCTATGTGTGACTTCAAATGATCATAACTTGGTAAATTTTTATCACCTTGAGCCCATTATTTTTCCATAATGATCTTGAGGATGTGAAATTTATGCCTTCTTTTATGTGTAAAGTGAGAAAATGGATGGAAGTTACCTTAAGGATACAAAAGATTATAGGTCATTTCATGATTTTGTTCCAACTTCAACAATTCATAACTCTCTCAATTTTTGGATATTTTGAATGGTTCAAGTTTCAAAATTTCATTCAAGAGGTCTATTTCATTCAATCTTTTTTGGTCAAGAGCAAAATCCAAGTGGAAGGCCATGTTTAGATGCAAGACATTATAGGTCACTTCTAAAGAAAAATTTGAAATATTTCTAAGTATGGAAAGTCAACCCCTTTTCTCCAACTTTGACTCAACACAACTTTCAGCTCAAGCATCCATTTGATTCCATTCTTTTTCCATTACAAAGCTTGTAACCTCATCTTTCTAAAGCATCAAGAATCATGCCTTAAGACCCCTTTAGCTGAGAATGCCATTGGATTGAACTTGGTAACTTGGAACTGAAGTTTTCCCATAAGTTAGAATTTGAAGTCTTTGTTTTGGCTTCTAATCACAAGTTTTACACGCGTTTACGCCTCTAAACATGCCTAATGAAGTTCCAGAATTGATTAGCACAACAAAACACGCGTTTTGGATGAGTTTTGATCAAATTAGAAGTCACACTTTTCTTGTTTGTAACTTCACACGATTTCCCTCCAAACTTCACCGTTTCACATGCTTGGACATTCCATATGATTCCCTATAAATAGAGGGTCATTCCCCATCCATTTCCTCAAGCTTGGATAGCCAGAATCACCCTGCAAACTTGTTACATAACTCAAAATTCAACAACTTCGAAATCTATTCTCAAGCCTTTTTCAATCCAATTTTTCCATCAATTCACCTTCCTTGATCTTCCCTGAAGCTAACCATATAATTACATTCAAGAATCGTGTCCTATATTGCTCCATAGAAGTCCAGTTTCAGAGCTCTGCAACTCAACTTCAATAGGTAGATTCCTTCGTCAATTCTTCAAAACTTTGATATCATTGTGATGCTCTCATTGCCCTGGTTCTAGTCGCAACACTTGCTTTTTACTGGAAACACGTTTTGACCATGAAATTTCAAATCCCTTTTCAAAACTTTCCTTCCAAATTGCTCGAGCTACAATTTATATAAATTTGTCGCGAGAGTGTGGTTGTATTCGTCTTGAAGAGACAAAACGAATGACATAGGTCTCGTGCTCTAATTTTACAGATTGAGCAACCTGGTTTTGGGACTGGCTGGAGGATAAAGATGACCAACATATGATCCTTCAAACAATGAAACAACGCCATTTGGATTTTTTTTGAATTTCTGATTTACATTTGATTTAGTGCTTTATTCACTAATGACCATGATATGCACAGCGCGCCAGATCCCTTGGATTTGATTAATAACGCATTTTGACTCTCATCCAATGGTCCACATATTTTTGACTTTTATTTTCTTTTCTGATTTTTATATTTAATTATTTTGAACTTCAAAAATCATAGAAAATTCATTTTAAATCCAAAAAATTTGAAACAATTATGAAAAATATTTTTGATTATTCTGTTTCTGATTTTTATTTTTTCACAATTTAATTTTGTGTTTTGATAATTTTTTATAAATTTTCACTTTATTTGAATTGTTTTAAATGTTTAAAAATACTTTTATGCATTTTAAATTCTGAAAAAATTATGGAATGATCCAATAATATTGTGACAAATATTGGTGACCTTATCTTATTTTTGATTCTGACTTTGTTATTTTTTATCATTTTTGGTTTATTTTACTCATTTCTTTTAATTTAAAAAAATAGTTTCTCACTTTAAAAAATTACCAAAAAATTTATAAAATCATTTGAGTCCTTTTCTGATTTTTCTATGGTCTTACTTTTTATTTCTTCATTAATTTGAACATAGTTGATATTTTTCTCTTTTATTTCTATTTTAAAACATTTTTTAAAACCTTTTTTTATATATTAAAATGCAATATTATTTTGTGACTATTTTCTGGCTGATCTTGGGTTAAATTTTTTATCATAAACTTTATTAACATCATTGGATCCATGGTGTTGAGTCTAACTCCACAAAAATGGATGAATGATTTTAATAATAGTTTGATTAAATTTAATTCAAAAGTGGTTTATATATTCTCTCCCACCCTTCTTTATCTCATCCCTTTCTTATTGCACTAAGTGTTATTATAGCATGATCTCTATATCATGTCTCAAAAATAAATGTTGCATAGATTGCTATTGACCAACCTCAAAATAGGTGTGACTTCTATATAAGTCCACTTACGATTGCTTAACATAGCGCTAAATTTTGTCCCGATTCAAATAAATGATCATTCATGGCCCAAACTTATGTTTGCAAGCCCAAGTATGTTACTTTGATCTCTTTGATCCAATAACCTTGAGATTCATTGTGTGGAGGCTTTGATTCTACCAATCCTCTAATGGATCTATAATATCTTTGGTCAATGCGGATCACTTAAACATCGTTGATCATTAAATGGTACTTATGAGGATTCCAAATGGATGATATACTTGACAAAAAGCAAATGCAACTTGTTGTGAGGAGGCTTTGGTTCTACCAATCCTCTAATGAGTTCCAAATGCAAGTTTCAAGATGATCATCTAACTAAATACTAATCACTAATGATTGAGTTTATCCTATATTTTTATTATATGCCCCTTTTATTTTTATGCACTATTTACTTTTAGCATTTACATTTCATGCCATTTTCATATTTGCTCATTTGAGCATTTACTTTCTTGTCATTTTTATTTTGCTCACTTGAGCTTTTATTTTCTTTTCTTAAGATACTTAATAATCAATATGAACCATAAAATCTTTAATGATACTTGGACTATTTGGTTACTATCCTTGACATTATGGAGCATTGGACTTCTTGGACTTAGGATTAGAAACCTTGGCCTATGATTGGAGACCTTGTGACCTTATCTAATTATTTTGTCTGGAGATCTTGAGGTTTACCTCAAGATATTGAGTTGTTTTTTTTTTGTGTGTAGGTTATTGTGATTACACCCTTTGTTTGTAATCTGGAATTCACCCGTATACAGCCATCACTCTGCCCAATTTTTGTGAAGACTTAATACACTTGAAGTTTGGTTCTCTCAAGAGGTCTAGTATCTTTTCTTGCTTGGTTTCAATCCAAAGAATGTGAATTCTATCTTGACCCATAATGTCAAGTGTTGGCTTCTTGTTGGTTAGATGGTTCCTATCCCTAGCTTTTACCTTATGCTTTAGGATAGTCTATTCTTCTCCTCCCATCTTTTTTAATTTCAAAAATATTCTTCCTCCTTTTGAAAACTCCTCTTATTTTGAAATTTGAACCACTTTCATAATAAACTTGGACTTAGGTCCATGCATTTTCAAAAACCATTTCATGAATAAACTTCAATCAACTTAATAATATTTTGACATCATTTTTTTGCGAGAAGACTAAAAGTAAATCAATCTCATTTCAAATCATTTTTTCCATTTTGGCTTTATTATTTTAAAACCTTTCTCAAAAGATTAGACTCTTGTCAATCCTTGTAGTGATGCAAACAACTATACTTCTATAATATGTAGTGAAGACAGATATTTTCCACTTGGGTGTTGAGTGAGGCATTGTTGATTTTAAAATCCAAGCCATATCGTCCACTTTGAGATGACGCAAATTCTCCTTTCTCATGATTGTGGGTAGTAGGTATGTTTTCTACACGGACAATGGCGATGATGTTTTATCTCATAAAAATTAACCAACACACTTTTTTTTAAAGAGGAACTACGTGTACCCTGATCCCCTGTTGCACGAAAAGGTGGTACGTAGGCACTAAAGGTTCGCAACCGCGGAGGGTGCAAAAACCATAAAAATATATTTCTTTTCTCACCTCCACCATCCATTTTTTACACAACATTTCATAGCCAAAATATACAGATTTTACAAAGAGGTTCCTGTGGAGTACCGTAGATGTTTAGGGTGCTAATACATTCCCTTTACATAACCAACCCCCTTACCTTGAATCTTTCCCCCTCTTTTTGGGTTATTCGCTCTTTTCCCATTCCTTTGGAAACAATAAAGTGCGGCAGAGATTTTATTTTGATATTTACAAGTCTAGTAAATCCCATGGCTTAGTCTTAAACATTTCTACCGCTATAGAAAAATTGGGGACTTCACTGGGGAAAGATTGACCTCTTGCTGGTCCATCCCTAAGTGGGTTGAACCTATCTTTGTTTATATTTGTATATGTGCTATTGTTGTTTATGTGTTATATGTTGTATATATGTTTGTCTGGATTTTCCTGGTTTTCAGGGTGCTTGGTGATTACTTATAAGTCCTATACCTGGACTTGGGAAAACTTTAACATAGGACGGAAGGTATAGTCATGTTAACTTTGATAGAGTAATCCCAAAAAATGAGGCATGAGATCCCCCACTCAGTGGAGGCCCCTTTGACTGTAGTGTCATTTATTGAGTAATCGGGAAGACGTACTGCTTTTGACCTGGGAGCCTACTGAAGCTGAGGATCGTAGAATACCAAACCCATCTTGGCCTTTTAGGTGTAGTGCGGAAGCTATGACAAAGTAATCCGAAAATAGTTGTCACGTGATACTATGCTCGGACGAGTTTTTCTTGAGAATATTAATAATTACCGAGTTAATCGGGAAGTTGGTAATATCTGAAGGAATGATGTAGACTTTGGGAACCTCTAGAACCTTGTTTGGTAGGTGATAACTTTTAGACCAACACCTTATGGGTAGTACCTTCGACCTCATGCTCGTGACATTGAACATATGAAAATTTCTCAAACAAATAGAAAATAGGTCAAAAATAGTAAACCTCAATATAAAATTCCATAAAATTTTCAGAAAGTAAAAAAATATGCAATTTTTTTTTAGGTTCAACATCACGAGCATGAGGTCAAAAGTACTACCCATAAGGTGTTGGTCTAAAAAGTTATCACCTGCCGAATAAGGTTCTAGAGGTTCCCAGAGTCTACATCCTTCCTTCGGATATTACCAACTTCCCAATTAACTCAGTAATTAGTAATATTCTCAAGAAAGACTCGTTCGAGCATAGTATCGCGTGACAACTATTTTCGGATTACTCCGTCATAGCTTCCGCACTACACCTAAAAGGCCAAGATGGGTTTGGTATTCTACGGTTCTCAGTTTCAGCAGGCTCCCAGGTCGAAAGCAGTACTTCTTCCCGATTACTTGGTAAATGACACTACAGTCAAAGGGGTCTCCACTGAGTGGGGGATCTCATGCCACCTTTTTTGGGATTACTCCCTCAAAGTTAACATGACTATACCGCCCGTCCTATCTTAAATTTTTCCCAAGTCCGGGTATAGGACTTATGAGTAATCACCAAGCACCCTGAAAACTAGGAAAATCCAGACAAAACATATATACAACATATAACACAAAAACAATAATAACACATATACAGATATAAACAAAGATAGGCTTAACCCACTTAGGGATGGACCAGCAAGAGGTCAATCTTTCCCCAGTGAAGTCGCCATTTTTCTGTAGTGGTATAAATGTTCGAGACTAAGCCATTGGATTGACTAGACTTTGTACAAATCAAAATAAAAATCACCATCGCGCTTTATTGTTTCCAAAGGAATGGGAAAAGAGCGAATAACCCAAAAAGAGGGGGAAAAATTCAAGGTAAGGGGGTTGGTTATGCAAATGGAAGGTATTATCACCCTAAACATCTACGGTACTTCGCATGAGCCTCTTTGTAAAATCTGTATATTTTGGCTATAAAAAACAGTTGTATAAAAAGGATGGTGGAGGTGAGAAAAGAAATATATATTTTATGATTTTTGCACCCGCCGCAGTTGCGAACCTTTAGTGCCTACGTACCACCTTTCGTGCAATAGGGGATCAGGGTGCACGTAGTTCATCTTTTAAAAATTTGAAACCAATGTGTTGATTAATTTTATGAGATAAGACATCATCGTCATTGTCCATATGGAAAACATACTTACTACCCACAATCATGAGAAAGGAGAATTTGCATCATCTCAAAGTGGAGGATATGGCTTGGATTTTAAAATCTACAATGCCTCACTCAAGAACCAAGTGGAAAATATCTCTCTTCACTACATATTGTAGAAGTATAGTTGTTTGCATCACTACAAGGACTGACAAGAGTTTAATCTTTTGGGAAAAGTTTAAAGTAAAAGCCTAAGTGGCAAAATGGTTTGAAATAAGATTGATTGACTTTTAGTCTTCTCACAAAAAAAATGTCAAAGTATCATTAAGTTGATTGGGGGGTTTATTCATGAAAATGTTTTGAAAATACATGGACCTAAGTCCAAGTTTATTATGAAAATAGTTCAAGTTTCAAAGCAAGAAGAGTTTTCAAAAGGAGGAAGAAGATTTTGAAATTAAAGAAGATGGGAGGATAAGAAGAGACTATCCTAAAGCATAAGGTAAAATCTAGGGATAAGAAACATCTAACCAACAAAAAGCCAATACATGACATTATGAGCCAAGATAGAATTCCCATTCTTTGGATTGAAACCAAGCAAGCAAAGATACTAGACCTCTTGTGAGAACCAAACTTCAAGTGCATTAAGTCTTCATAAAAAATTGGACAGAGTAAAGGTTATATACAGGTTAATTCTAGATTACAAATAAAGGGTGTAATCACAATAACATGCACACAAAATAGATAAACAACCCAATGTCTTGAGGTAAACCTCAAGAGCTCCAGACAAAATAATTAGATAAGATCAAGATAGGCCAAGGTTTCTAATCCTAAGTCCCAGAAAAGTACCATGCTCCATAATGCCAAGGATAGTAGCCAAATAGTCCAAGTACCATTTAAGAGTTTTTAGGGTTTATGTTGATTATTAAGTATCTTAAAAAAGGAAAAGAAGAAAGCTCAAGTGAGCAAATAAAAATGGAAAGAAAATAAATTCTCAAATGAGCAAAGATGAAAATATGAAATGTAAATGCTAAAAGTAAATAGTACATAAAGCATAAAAAAGAATAAAAACCTAAGGTAAACAAGTCAATAATTAGTGGTTAGTTGGATGACCATCTTGAAACTTGCATTTGGAATTCATTAGAGGATTGGTAGAACCAAAGCCTCCACACAACAAGTTGCATTTGCTTTTTGTCAAGTATATCATCCATTTGGGATTCTCATAAGTACTATTTAATGATCAACGATGTTTAAGTGATCCGCATTGACCAAAGGTGTAGTATATCCATTAGAAGATTAGTAGAACCAAAGCCTCCACACAATGAATCTCAAGGTTATTGGATCAAAGAGATCAAATTAACATACTTGGGTTTGCAATCATAAGTTTGAGCCACAAATGATCATTTATTCGAATCGGGACAAAATTTAGCGCTATGTTAAGCAATCGTAAGTGGACTTATATAGAAGTCGCACCTATTTTGAGGCCGGTCAATAGCAATTTATGCACCATTTGTTTTGAGACATGATATAGAGATCATGCTCCAACAACATCTAGTGCAATAAGAAAGGGATGAGATGGAGAGGGATGGGGAAAAAGATATACAAACCACTTTTGAATTAAATTTTAATCAAACTATTATTAAAATTATTCATCCATTTTTGTGGAGTTAAACTCAACACCATGGATCCAATGATGTTAATAAAGTTCATGATCCAAAACTTAACCCAAGATCAGCCAGAAAATAATCACAAAATAATATCACATTTAATATACATAAAAAAGGATTTTAAAAATGTTTTTAAAAAAGAAAATAATAAGAAAAATACCAACTATGTCCAAATTAATCAGGAAATAAAAAGTAAGACCATAGAAAAATCAGGGAAAGGCTCAAATAATTTTACAAATTGTTTGGTAAATTTTTTTAGTCAGAAACTATTTTTGAATTATTTAAAATTGCTCAAACAAATAGAAAATAGGTCAAAAATAGTAAACCTCAATATAAAATTCCATAAAAATTTTAGAAAGTAAAAAAATATGCAAAATAATATTTATGGATTTTTTCAGAATTAAAAAATGTCAGAAAGTATTTTTTAAGTAATTAAAAGTAAGCAAATAATTCAAAAAAATATAAAAAATATCAAATATCAAAATAAAAATGTTAAAAAATAGTCACGAGATCAGAAATATTCAAAGTATTTTTGTGATTTTTTTCATAATTTTTGGAAAAAAATAAAAGAGTTATGAATTTTTGAAAATTTAATAAATAAAATATAAAACCAGAAAATAAAATAAAACCAAAAATATGTGGACCATCAGATCATAGTAAAAACACGTTAGTAAGCTGATCCAGTGGACCAGACACGCTGTGCTTGATATGGACCTTAGTGAGATACACATAGGATCAGAAAAAGGGCAACTAATGAAATTAAAATGTTTGGCACGCTATCATTGGCTGAGATGAGACATGTTATCGTCTTCAACCTCCAGACACCCTGCAATGGGGATTTTGTGAGATCCTGCAAATGAAAAAATAGAATCTCAGGCTAGTATCATTGAACTCGTCTCTTCAAGACGATTCTAACACCACCATCACACCAAATTTATATAAGGTATGGAGAGAGATATGAATCAAAAACCCATAAAATAGCGAGCACCTTCAATTTGAGATTTCTCTCTCAATTCTCAATGGATTTAAAAATTGTAAGCAACATTAGAATCAGGAGAAAGAGTAGAAGAGATTAGTGCTTGATTTGGATCCAAATGGTGGAGAATTCTACCTTTTCGAAGTTCAAGGAAGAAGCTCTGAAACTGGACTTCTGTAGCTTGAATTATGGCTCGTTTTGATTAGATTAAGTGCTGGAGAGTTTGTATGATGCTTAAGGATGATGAATGCGCAAAGAATTTTGGAAAAGGGAGCTTAAATCTCTGAAACTGAATTAAAAAAAGATGGGTTCGTGTGAGGTTTTGGCAGGGTGTTCTTGGCTCTCAAAGCTTGAAGAAATGGATGGGGGATGACCCTCTATTTATAGGGAAGTGAATGGGAATGAAAATTGGAAGAAACAAGGAAGTTTGGAGGGAAATTGAATGGAGGTCGAGCACGAGTGAAGTGTGACTTCATTTCCATCAAAACTCAACCAAATCTTGCGTTTTGGGGTGCTAATCACTTCTGGAAAGTTTGCTAATCAAGTTTAAATCAAAAACGCGCGTAAATCTTGTGTTTAGAAGTCACATTATGGATTTCAAAATTCTAACTTTTTGGAAAATTCAGTTTCAAGTTACCAAATTCAAATCCATGGCATTTCCAACTCAAGGGGTCTTAGGGAATGATTCTTGATGCTTTAGAAAGATGAGGTTACAAGCTTTGCAATGGAAAAATAATGGAATCAAATGGATGCTGGAGCTGAAAGTTGCATTGAGTCAAAGTTGAAGAAAAAGGGTTGACTTTCCATACTTAGAAATATTTCAAATTCTTCTTCAAAAATGACATATAATCTTTTGTATCCAAACATGGCCTTCCACTTGGAATTTGCTCTTGACCAAAAAAGATGGGATGAAGTAGATCTCTTGAATGATATTTTGAAACTTGAACCACTCAAAATCTCCAAAAATTGAGCAATTTATGACTTGTTGAAGTTGGCCAAAAAATCATGAAATGACCTATAATCTTCAAGATCATTATGGAAAAAGAATGGACTCAAGGTGATGAAAATTGACCAAGTTATGATCATTTGAAGTTACTTATGTAAAATTATGGATTCATCTGGATGACTTGTAATATTTCTTCTTCACCAAGCTTCTTCCACATGAAAACTCCTTGGAACTTTTAAAGTGACTTGTTGATAACCCTTTGAAGAGAAGGATGTCTTTGGAATCACTCAAAAATACCAAAAGGTGAACAAGATATATTCCTTTGAAGTTCAAAACCCTAGCTTCTAGATCAATAAAATGCCTTGAGGAACTTTGATAAGTTTAAACAAACTTCTTGTACCAATATTCTTGCTTTGTGAATAGAAGTTGTTGAGGATGATAATGAGGACTCATATCCACCAAAACCACTTCCATATCTTGAAATTTGAGGTAACTATGCCCTTGTGACCAATATGAACAAGGCCTTGTCCAAACATAACAAATTCTCCAATCAACCCCTTGTACTTTTGAGTCAAATATAATAACCTTGAAATATGATGAACCAAAACAAACTTGCCATGCCAATTCCTCCAAAACCACTCCAATGGTGAGGTTTGAACTTCTCAAGCTTTTATTGGCTAGGGCATGGAAATAAACTCATGAGCCCATGGAGTAATTTGTTAAATCTCATTGCCTTCACCTACATGGATAAAAAGCAAGAAAAACCAACATTGCATTTTATTAGTTAAATGAAGAAAACAAAACCATATTCATGATCACAAAAGGAACGTAAGTCAAGGTTCTTGGTGATTCCCCAAAAGGGGCAAAACTCAAAGTAGGGAGGGGAACCAAGAATCCTAGTGTGATCTTGTTGTGAATGAATCAACATGGTATGATAAAGGAATCTTAGGGGAAAAAATTGGGGTACAACAACAACACTTGCCCTCGTGCTCATCTGGTGATGTATGTAAGGAGAATGTCTACCCATATTGATGATCAACGTCTACTGATTCACTTTTTTCAGGATAGTTTAACCAGTGCTGCGTTGAAGTGGTATATGAGTTTTGACGGTGTTAACATCCATACTTTCAATGATTTGGGAGAAGAGTTCATCAAGCAATACAAGTACAACATGGACATGGCGCTTGACCATGATCAACTTAGGGACATGGTTCATAAGGACAGAGAATCATTCAAAGAAAATGCTCAGAGATTGCGTGAGGTAGCCGCCCAAGTGATTCCTCCCATGAAAGAGAAGGAGATGACTAAGATTTTCTTGAAAACTCTGGGTGCTTTCTACTATGAGAGGATGATAGCAAGTGCGCCAAGTGACTTTACTGAAATGGTAGGAATGGGTATCCGCTTAGAAGAGGCTGTAAGAGAGGGTCGTTTAACGAGAAGTGAAGGACCTGGAGGTGTGAAGAAGCCATCTTGTGGGTTTACCAAAAAGAAGGAAGGGGATGCAAATGTTGTTATGCAGGAGAGTAGGGTTAATGCTCCTAGAAGGAATTATCAACTCCATCAATAAGTCGCCTCAGTTACTCCAGTTGTGGGTGCAACTCCAACTACCATTGCTTATCAAAGACCGTCCCAGCAGGGGAATCAAGGGTATAATCAGAGAATGGAGAGTTATGACCCTATTCTTATGAGCTATATAGAGTTACTACCGGCATTGATTCAGAAGAAGTTGGTTCAGACCCGACCATCTCCCGCTATACCATCACAATTGCCTTGGTATTACAAGGCAGACCAAACATGTGCTTTTCATCAGGGAGCACTAGGGCATAATATTGAGATTTTTTATCCTTTGAAGACTGATGTGCAGAAATTGGTGAAGTCTGGTATTCTATCTTTTAAGGATGTAGGCCCTAATGTGAAAGACAGTCCTCTACCCAAGCATGGAGGAGTAAATGCTGTGAATATGGTGGCAGGTTGTCCAGGTGTCTTCCAGATTTTTGATATTAATCTGGTTAGAGGAGATTTGGTGAAAATGCATGCAGACCTTTATGAATTTAGCTACTATACGCATGACCATTTCGGTTGTGCTATTTGCAGTACAGACATACAGGGTTGCAATAAGATAAAGGCTGATTTACAAGAGATGATGGATGAGGGCCTCATCCACATAATCAGGCCTAGGGCAGAGTATGAAGAGGAGGTGAATATGGTTTCTGGATGTCTTGGAGTATTTAGAATTTTTGATGTAGAGTACATGAATGAGGACCTTGTGCAATTGCATGCTACTTTCTGCCATATGGCTGGTCAGGTAGAACACCAGTATGGGTCTTGCCGAATTTGCTGCCGAGACTCCCGAGGATGTTCAATCATGAAGAAAGGTGTTAAGTTGTTGTTAGATAATGGAACTATCAAGGTTACAGTTCAAAGGGTTGATTACCATGAAGTTGATTTGATTGAGGTTTGCTTGACTGAAGAAGAGTCTGATGGAGAGTATACCTCTGCAGATGAGTATTTCTCCTCCGATGAGGATTTGTTTTCCAGAGATGACTCAATAATGACTGATTGTGTTGAAGAAGGGGTAAACGTCATTGTACCTTGTTTTGGGGCACCTTCCCATCTTGAAGTTGAATATTATAGCAAGCTAGCTGTTACCCCATTGGTGATTAGTTTGTCGGGTCCTATCCCCTACAAGTCAGATAAGGCTGTGCCCTACTAATACAATGCTACAATCTTAGAGGATAGAGTGGAAGTTCCCATCCAGCCAATGCTTGGTGTTGGAAATATTGCTGAAAATAGCAGGATGACCTGCAGCGGTCGTGTGTTTGCACAAGTTGTTAGAGGAGATGTTAGTGCTGGAAAGAAAATTGCTGAGAATGTTGAACCCAAGAAGGTTACGGGTGAGACTAGTGGGGCTACGTTAAAGAAAGAAGTGGATGATATTTTGAAGATAATCAAGATGAACGACTACAGAATTGTAGATCAGCTACTACAGACTCCTTCAAAAATATCTATCTTGGCGTTATTGATGAACTCCTCTGCTCACAAAGAATCTTTGATGAGGGTATTGGACCAAGCTTTTATGGAAAGTGATATGCCTATAGACCAATTATGCGATGATGAATTACCAGATGAAGGAAGGAATCACAACCTGGACCTCCACATCTCTATGAATTGCAAGAATGATTCACTATCCAATGTGCTGATTAATAATGGATCCACTTTGAACATTATACCGAGGAGCACTCTTATGAAGGTGAAATACCAAGGAACGCCTATGGGCCCGAGTGGCATAATTGTGAAAGCATTTGATGGATCAAGGAAATCTGTTATTGGTGAAGTGGACTTGCCTATTCATATAGGACCACATTTGTTTCAGATTACTTTCCAGGTCATGGACATTATTCCCGCTTATAGCTATTTGTTGGGACAGCCGTGGATTCATGAGGCAGGGGCTGTCACTTCAACTTTACACCAGAAACTGAAATTTGTACGTGAAGGGAAAGTAGTAATCATAAATGGGGAACATGCATTATTGATATCTCACTTGTCCTCTTTCAGCATTGTGGAGGCGGATGAAGCTGCTGTTAGAACTCAGTTCCAAGCCTTATCCATTGACAACATAAGAGGAAATGAGAATTCCATGGTTTCACTTAAGGATGCGCAACAAGTTGTGCGAAAGGGTCATAGAGAGGTATGGGGACAGATTTTGGATCCACCTGTAAACAAGAACAAAGCCGGCTTGGGGTTCTCTTTGAAGAATGACAAAGGTAAGAGCATGAAGCTGAAGTCTGCTGCAAGCAAGTATCAAGACATCTTCCGTAGCGGGGGATATATTTATCCAACTGTTTCCGAGATTAATGCCATTGTGGAAGATGAAGCAGAGCAGGAATGCCGAATTATGTGACGCACAGAGTTAGGGTTCAGAACTAGATCACCATTGATGTTCCCTCTTGCATACATGTTTCAAAGTAATTTTTTTTGTTAATCTTTTTGAAAAGATTTCACTCTTCCCAAGGTGGAAGTATTAATGTTGTAGGGTTTATCTGTTTGCTGTGACTTTTAAAATCAATAATAAAAGTTGTCTTTGTTTCCCAAATTGTGTCTTTATTTTCTGCTTTTTCTTGGAAAATGGTAATCAGAAAAAACTCTTCAAAATAAATAATAACTGAAATTCAATCTGCATGATCACTTGTTATATGTGTCAGCTTCTAAAAACAATCATAAATCATATGTGCAGATTAACTAAAAAACCCGTTGAATACAATGACCCTGCACCCTCTCCCAACTTTGAATGTCCTGTGTATGGGGACGAAGAAGAAGACTACGATGAGATTCCAGAAGAGGTCTCACGGTTGCTTGAGCACGAGGAAAATACCATTCAGCCATATAAAGAGCCATTGGAAGTGATCAATTTGGGTTCAGAAGAAGATCTGAAAGAAGTCAAGATTGGAACATCGCTGTATCCTGATGTGAAGAGCAGGTTGATTGAGCTTTTGAAAGAGTATGTGGATATTTTTGCTTGGTCTTACCAAGATATGCCTGGTCTAGATACATATATTATGGAGCACTGTTTACCGTTGAAACTAGAGTGTCCGCCAATCAAACAGAAGTTGAGAAGAACTCACCCAGATATGGCAGTAAAGATCAAAGAGGAGTTTCTAAAGCAGATTAGTGCTGGTTTTCTTGTGATGTCAGTGTATCCTTAATGGATTGCCAATATTTTCCCAGTACTAAAAAAAGATGGAAAAGTCCTCATGTGCATAGATTACAGAGATCTAAATAAAGCTAGTCGAAAAGATGATTTTCCATTACCATACATTGATATGTTAATGGATAGCACAACAAAATTCAAAGTTTTCTCGTTCATGGACGGATTTTCGGGTTATAATCAAATAAGAATGGCTCCGGAGGACATGGAAAAAACAACGTTTATCACACCCCAGGGAACATTCTGTTACAAAGTGATGCCCTTCGGGTTGAAGAACACTGGTGCAACGTACCAGAGGGTTATGACAACCCTATTCCATGATCTGATGCACAAGGAAATCGAGGTATATGTTGATGATATGATTGCTAAATCCCAGACTGAAGAAGGGCATGTATAAGATTTGTTGAAGTTGTTTCAGCGTTTGAAGAAGTATCATCTCCGCTTGAATCCAAATAAATGCACCTTTGATGTTCGATCAGGAAAATTGTTGGGTTTCATTGCTAGCCAGAAAGGAATTGAATTTGACCCTGATAAAGTCAAAGAAATTCAAGAGATGCCAGCTCCAAGAGCTGAAAAGCAAGTTAGAGGGTTCCTTGGGCATTTGAATTATATTTCCAGATTCATTTCCCACATGACTGCAACATGTGAACCGATCTTTAAGTTGTTAAAGAAAGATCAAGGTTGTATGTGGACGGATGACTGCCGAAGGGAATTTGAAAGTATTAAAGAATATCTTCTTAAACATCCTACCTTGCTCCCTCATGTCGAAGGAATACCGTTGATTATGTATCTGACAGTGTTAGATAAATCCATGGGTTATATTCTGGGATAACAAGATGAAACAAGGAAGAAAGAGTATGCCATTTATTATCTCAGTAAAAAGTTTACTGATTGTGAGTCAGGGTATTCCATGCTGGAAAAGACATGTTGTGCTCTAGCCTTGGCGGCGAAACATTCACGGCAGTATATGTTGAATCACACTACTTGGTTGATCTCCAAAATGGATCCAATCAAGTACATTTTTGAAAAGCCTTCTCTTACTGGGAGAATTTCCCGCTGGCAGATGTTGCTATCTGAATATGATATCGAATACCGTACTAAAAAAGCTATTAAAAGCAGTGTGTTGGCCGATTATCTTGCTCACCAACCAGTGGAGGATCATCAGTCTGTAGAGTATGAATTCCCCGATGAGGATGTGATGTTCCTGAAAGTGAAATATTATGATGAACCATTTCCCGAGGAAGGTCCTGACCCTGAATCTCGTTGGAGTATGATATTTGATGAAGCTATGAATGCTTATGGTAAAGGAATTGGTGTTGTGATTGTCACTCCACATGGATCAAACATTCCTTTTACTGTAAGGTTGACCTTTGATTGTACTAATAATATGGCAGAATATAAGGCTTGCATCATGAGTCTCCAAGAAGCTATTGATCTCAGAATTAAAATTCTAGATGTGTATGGTGATTCAGCTTTGATAATAAATCAGATTAAGGGAGAGTGGGATACTCGTCACCCTGGCTTGATCCCTTACAAATATTATGCTAGAAGGTTGTTACCCTTCTTTAATAAAGTTGAATTCCATCATATTCCAAGAGATGAAAATCAAATGGCAGATGCTCTGGCAACTCTGGCTTCTATGTATCAAGTAAATACTTGGAATGGTATACCTCGAATTATGGTTCGGCGACTGGATAGGCCCGCTCATGTGTTTATAATAGAGGAGGTAGCAGATGAGAAGCCTTAGTATTATGATATCAAGCCTTTTCTCCAGACTCAGGAATACCTGATTGGTGCATCGAATAAAGATAGAAAAACATTGAGAAGATTGGCAGGTAGTTTCTTCCTCAGTGAAAATGTGTTGTATAAGAGAAATTACGACATGGTCTTGCTCAGATGCGTGGATAGATACAAAGCAGACATGTTGATGCATGAGGTTCATGAAGGCTCATTTGGCACACATTCCAATGGATATTCGATGGCTAAAAATATACTAAAGGCAGGTTACTAATGGCTGACAATGGAATCTGATTGTTACAAATTTGCAAAGAAGTGTCATAAATGCCAGATTTATGCGGACAAGGTTCATGTGCCTCCAACACTTCTTAATGTGATCTCTTCCCCATGGCCTTTCTCTATGTGGGGTATTGACGTGATTGGAATGATAGAACCCAAAGCTTCGAATGGATACCGTTTTATCTTGGTAGAAGTTGATTACTTCACAAAATGGGTGGAAGCTGCTTCATATGC
The DNA here is from genome assembly GCA_948472305.1 of Vicia faba. Classification (NCBI taxonomy): domain Eukaryota; kingdom Viridiplantae; phylum Streptophyta; class Magnoliopsida; order Fabales; family Fabaceae; genus Vicia; species Vicia faba. Next base: position 811,840,224 of record OX451735.1, read on the forward strand.
TAACATTACCAAGTAGGTGGTTGAGCGCTTCATCAAGAATAATCTTATATGTCAGTATGGTATGCCGAGCAGAATCATCACCGACAATGGCTCGAATTTGAACAACAAGATGATGTCAGAACTTTGTGAAGAATTCAAGATTGTCCATCACAACTCATCTCTGTAGAGGCCGAAGATGAACGGGGATGTTGAAGCTGCTAATAAGATTATCAAGAAGATTATCCAGAAGATGGTTATTACTTATAAGGATTGGCATGAAATGCTCCCTTTTGCTTTGCATGGACATCGAACATCTGTCTGCACCTCAACATGAGCAACCCCGTTTCCCCTTGTGTATGGAATGGAAGTTGTGCTCCGAGTCGAGGTTGAGATCCCCTCTTTGCATGTGATAATGGAAACCAAGTTGACCGAGGCTGAATGGGTCCAGAATAGGTTTGACCAATTGAATTTGATCGAAGAAAAGAGAATGACAACTTTGTGTCATGGACAGTTATATCAGAAGAGAATGAAGAAAGATTTTGATAAGAAGGTCAAGCCTCGTGAATTCAGAGAAGGCGACCTCGTGCTCAGGAAGATCATGTCTTTCAACACTGATTCTAGGGGAAAGTGGACTCCCAATTTTGAAGGCCCATATGTTATCAAGAAAGCCTTCTCTGGCGGTGCATTAATTCTTCAAACTATGGATGGCGAGGAGTTCCCACGTCCCATGAATGCTGATGCAGTCAAGAAATACTTCGCCTAAAGAAATAAAAGAACAACTCACTAAGTTGAAAACCTGAAAGGGTGGCTTAGGCAAAAAAGAGCGTCTCGGTAGGCCGAAAACTCGAAAGGGCAGTCTAGGAAAAAGTTAGAGACATAAAAAGAATAAATTTCCCGCTAAGTTGAAAACCCGCAAGGGCAGCTTAGGCAAAAGTTAAGGACTTTCTTGGTAAGTAACTGCGTCATGCAAGATCTGATCATTGAAGCAATAATCTTCTCGAATCCTCATCATACTTCAACGGAAGCTGCTGCTCAGGATTTCAAAAAATTGTTAGAGGGGATAGTGGTCATTGTTCTCAATGTATCTTTTCCATTATATATTACCATTTTCCGAACTTTGTAATCATCTATGGAGTCTCCCCATCCGCAGACTACCATTCTATTAATAAAGTTTGAGCTGTTACCCAATTCTTTGTGTTTCTTATTTTATTTAGCTTGCAAAGACTCCATTTATTATTGATAATAACTTTCAAAGCAAAAAGATTAAATAACAAAATCAATTTTTCAAAAAGAATTTACAATTTGCTTTTACTTTAGAATTTGTGATGCGAAAAAAAAAACAACAACAACAAAAATGGTGATCCTAGGAATGGATAAACTCCAGTTGTTTTCAGAAGTTTTTGTTCCCCTCGGAACAACACCCTTTTACTTTAGAACGAAGGAAATTTTCAAAAATACTTTCAAAACCAATCAGAAACACATTTTCAAACAAAACATTTCAAAGTGAGCTAGCAACTAAGAGTCCGTAGATAACTACAGATGAAAAGGGTGCTAATACCTTCCCTTTTCATAACCTACCCCTCGAACTCAAGAAAATTATCAAAAAGTCTTTCATGTTCTTTTCACCCTTTCCTTTATTGGATAAAAGAAAAGTCGGTGGCGACTCTTGCTATCCGCAACAATTGTGATAAAACGTAAAACATCCAAGTCAGTTTTTCCACCGTATTACACTAATTTTAATTACAATTAATTAATTTAATTGCAAAAACTTAATTCTAAATTAATTAAATTAATTGATAAAAAATGACTAAACCTAATTTTTGATTTTATAAGTTTTTCTAATTTTTCATTGGATTAAAAAAAATAGTTAAAAAAATGAACTAACGGAAAATTAATTAAGAAAGGAAAATAGAAAAAGGGTTAAAAATAAATAAGAAAAAGGGTTGCAGGCGCTGGGGCTTGAACCTTTACATGCGATCACATTAACCTGTTCTAAACATCATCCTAAGCACACATGAACACACAAGATTAGTTAACAATGCAAAAAAATAGAAGTTTAAAGTTATGGAAAAGTTATCCAATCGGTGTTCTTGAGAGAGCATGTTTTGGGATGCCTCAAGCTTGTTGAAAGACTGAAAATGACTCATGGGATCTTCAGGAGTATGTTTGGGTGCTTGGTTTTGATGGAAAAAGCCTTGAAATATGATTTTGACTTTGCCCTAAATCTTGATATTTTTGTGATTTCTTGAGACTTGATTTGGAGGCAGAAACTCACGTGCTCTCTTTACTGATGATGTCCTCTATTTATAAGCATCATATTAAGTCAACAAAAATGAATGACAATCATGAGGAGTTAAGTGTGAATCAAACATGATAAAACATGTTTTCTAGCTTCCAAATTTGAAGATTCTTGCCAAAACCAATTAAAAACCTTCCAAAACAAGTGGAACTCTTCCCATATTGAGGAAACACGGTTTTGGTAAGTCGGATATGTGTTCTTGGGTCTCAAATCTGATCCAAAACCAAGGCCACATGCATTGGTCCATCATTTGTTATTTTATTTAATTTATTTTATATTTAATTGAATAAAAATCAAAATAAATATAAATAAATTAAAAAAAATCATGGTAAGGTATGAATGAATTTATGATTCCTATATAAGGTCATGAACATGTTTAGACCTTAGAAGATAGGTCCACTAGTCCAAAATTTCAAAATTGTTCAATTGAGGTTTCACGCATTTCTAAAATATTTCTCAACTTGCCCCAATCATAACTTTCTCAGATTTTATCATATGAAGGTGATCTTAGACTTTTTGAAAAGCTCATGATGTCCCCTACAACTCTTATGTTGGTAATTTTTTCATTTTAAATCTTTAACCTGATGTAAATTTCTTTGACAAAACATGTCTTTTTGTTGACTTTCAAAATGACTTGTAATGTTTTGGCTCATATCTCTTAAATGAAGCATTTTTTAGACTTGAGCTTAGAGAGACAAAGTTGTATAGAATTGAATTTCCATCAAAATGTGCTTTGGTTGAGAATTTTCTGATGAAGCATGTCAAAGTTATGCTTGGTCAAAGTTCAGTTGACTTCTCCTAAAGAAAACCCTAATTTAGCAATTTTTTACTTTTGATAACTCGTGAGTTTTCTTGATGAATCGTGATCAACTCTTGATCAAATGATGAATGTGACCTAAAAATATTTATGTTGACCAAAAATCTTGAAGTTTGACTGTATGTTGACCATAATTGACTTTTTGTCTAATACAAATGATTTTCAATCAACTGAGCAATTGACTGAGCAAACTTGTGATGCTAGGCTTGAAAATGACACGAGGTTACTTTGAACCATATGAGGAATCATGGAATCCACTTGAGGCATTAGAAGCTCAATTTTATTTGAGAAACACAAAACCTAGTTGTAGGTCAATTTCTTTGGAGAGGTGCGTGTATGCTCAAACCCTTGAGTATTCTTGAGCAATTGAGAACCCTAGGAGCATGAGGAGGTGTCTTGAATCAATTTTCTTCACAAATGGGAGGACAAATTTTGGGGTACAACAACGGGGATAGGAAAATAATGTCTCGACTATAAATGAATCATGTCTAATCTTGAAAAGGTTTTAAAGTGAAAAGGTGCTCGAGCGCACAAAAAGGTTTGAATGAGGTTAAATGTGTTTTTAGTTTTTTAACAATGAATTTGTGAATTGAATTGTAATAAAGTCCGAAAATGAAGAAATAGCAAGGTTCTGGAATACACCGCCTTACTAGTCGCCATTAGGCTCAACTGCATACGATTCACATCTTTATTTGTTAATTGTTTTAAGTTTTATTAAGAAAAAAGTTTGAAAAGAAAAAGGTCACTCGACATAGTTGAGGTTTATTATGAAAGGGATTAAAGTTTAAAAAGAAAGAAGTTTTTGAAAAAAGAAAGAAGTTTTTTAAAATTGAAGAAGAATGGGGTAGGAGATGAAGAGGCTATCCAATGTACAAGAAAGTAATAGCTAAAGTAAGGAATGACTAACCACACAAGAAGCCAATGCTTGACATAGAAAGTCAATAGAGAATTCCTATCCTTTGGGCATGCTTATATGCTCCATTTGAGTTTTTTATGCACATCTTGTAAGTCTTGCAAGAGTTGATTTTGCCAAAATTTTCCAAAGGATGGAGATTGTTGTTCTTTCTTATAGGCTGAATTTTCAAAGCAACATGGAGTGTATAATATGTTTTGGAGTGCCACGATGTTTTAACATGTGTGCAACATCTAGCCTTTGACAGCAGGCCATGATTGTTATTGTTCTGTGTGAAAATTCTGGTTGTGTATCAATTAAATTTGTTACTATCTTTTAGCAATATGCGATTTAGCTTTGTTTGGAAGATTGAATACAACCAAGTCTAATTAATTGAGATTTAAATCCAAATCAAAACAAATCAAACCTTTTTTTAGAGGATTTTTTATAAAAATAAATCAAAATAGAATCCTCTACAAATCTGGACGTGATAAAATCTTATGTCCATTGGAGAAAAGCCCATATTGCATTGCTATTTAAGGAGACTCAAACATAACATTTGAAAGTGTACAAGTATTGAAGAACATTTGTGTTAGGGTTTTTGTTTTGAGTATTTTGTTTGTGCACCACTCTAGTGTCTGCATTCATATCTTAAGGCATAGAGTTTGGTTTGTTAGGTGAGTTGTAATTCAACATTCGATATTCTGATTATTGTATTGATCACTAGGGTTAATGATTGATAAAAGTGATAGGGATTATCATATTTAGATGGAGTCCTAAATAGGAAGACATTGGTAGTGTTAGGAAGAGGCATTGAACAAGGGTTGTTCATCTAAGACTAATTGTGCTAATTCTATTGAGAATGGATTTAATTTCTTGAGTTGGAAGCCCCAGACATAGGTGAGGTTGCACTGAATTAGGTTACCAATTCTTTTGTTTTCTTTATTGATTTATTATTTTTTATCTTACTTTATATTATATTCCAAATCCTGGTTTAAGATGTTGAAAACTTTGGCTTAGTTATCTGGTTCAACATCTGTCCCCATAGAATTTTTTTATAGATTTTATTTGATATGCTTATGCATTAAATACAATACAATATTTTTATTATAATGTTATTTATTGATTGATGTTAAATATAGAAGATAAATATGTAGATATGGAGTAAAAGAGTGAGAGATAAAATAAAAATGAAAGAGAAATAATAAATAGAATAACATGATAGCTGATAAAGGGAAAGGGGGAAGATACTAAATAGAAAATGGAAAATGATAAAGAGAAAGAATAAAGATAATAAAGAGAAATGAGAGAGGGGAAGTTGATAAAGGAAATTAGAAATATAATAAAGATAAATGAAATGGAGACGAAGAGAAAGAGAAAAATAGATACACCAAAAGAGATACGAAGAAAGATATGATAATAGAGATGAAGTAGAGAGAGGAAATATAAGTAGATATGAGAGAGATAATGGGAGAAAGATAAATGAAGATCATGTATAAATAAGAGATATATATGAAAGAGGAATAGATAATGAAAAGTGGAGAGAGATGATCATGGAGAGATGGAGAAAAAAAGAGATAAGTGATGCAAAATTAACACACAATAACAGACAAATACGCAGCAGACATAAAATTTCCCAAATTTATAAAACTTATGAGGATCAACGACAAATAAATGAGATCAAATAGAATCAATAAAGGCACGAGAGAACACTTATATTTTAATGTGGAAAACTCTCAACGTAAGAGTGAAAACCCAAGGGTCGTCCAATCTACAAAGGAAAACTAGGTTATAAATAATAAATAAAAAGGTGAAAAATACCCAAAACTTAAGCTTTAGTGCAAAGTCAATATCTCTTAATTCATACCACGTTTCTAAGATTCAAACTGCCAAAATTTAGATATAGGTGTTGTGAATCCTCCCCTTAAAAATGGGTCTAATCCAACAATTAAAAAATTAGGAATCATTATTTTACTAAGGCTGGTTGCAAGAAAACGAGAATTAGTTTCTCTTTTCTTTTCTCTCTTTTGAAGCTGAATTTTCTACCTTATTTATCTATCTCTCTCTATCTCTCTCATATTTTACTTAAATAATGTTTTAATACTCCAAATTCAGTCTCTTTTATTTTTTATGATCCTCCCCACTTAGGTAAGTGAGGCATAAGTGGATAATATATGTTGGTCTTTCTCCATATTGGAAAGGAACTTAAACCCAACCAATCCCCCCCTTAGAACTATGTGGAAGAAATCATCAAACCGACGATATCACAACAAGTTTCAAATTTTCCTCTTGATAACGCTTTAGTCATCATATCAAAACCATTATCATCGGTATGAAATTTAGCTAACTCCAACAACTTAGCATCCAAAACATCATGTATCCAATGATACACCATCAATATGTTTTGACCTATTGTGAAAAGTGAGATTCTTACCAAGATGAATAGCACATTAACTATTAATAAATAATATATATTTGTCTCGAACAAACCCAAGCTCCTGCAAAATTTATTCAACCATAGAAAATCATTGCATGCTTCATTAATGACAATGAACTCTGTCTATGTTGTAGACAATGTTAGACACTTTTGCAATCTTGAGTGATAATCTACAACTACTCTTGAAAATTTGATCATGTAGCCCAAAGTACACTTCCTATAATTAATGTCTCCGGCCATATCTGAGTTAGAGTACCCCTATAGAGTAGGCTTATTACCTCCAAAGTAAAGCCTTGTGTAAGTAGTACTGCGTGTAAGTGTTTGTTGGTAGCAATTTTGGCAAAACACTGCTTTGGTAATGTTTTACTTAATGTCTTGACATTTGAAGTAAAACATCTCAACTATTTTTGAATGATGTCAAAGCATATGTCTTAACATCTGCCTTCTGATCTAAACATGTTTTTAGATTTTCTGTTTCTTGTTTTTAAGCGTGCCTTATTCAGGTTTTGTGGTTTATACTTGCAAAAAATATGGAGGAATATTTTTCGATCTGTTTTACCTTTATGGATTATATCTTGGCCTACTTTCATGGAGATATTCAAGGGATTCAATATTTGTTTTTCAGCCCAAGCCCATAAAGAAGCCGCTGCGCCTTTATAAGGACTTGCAAACTTACTCGTACAACTGCAACAATTGAAGAAAAAATATATTGTGTGTTTAGAAGTCTGAATCTTTTAATTGTAATACATTCTAGTATTGTTTCAATATTTGAGTTGTAACTTGTTAGTTGAGTTGTAAATTATGGATCATTCATAAGCTTTTAAGTATTAAATGATTGGGGTTTTTCAAACTTAATAATTCTGTTGTTTTTCACTGCTAGGGATTGAAGGGATTTGAGGAGGACCTCATACCTAGGTGTGTCTTAGGTAGAAGTATAGCACGGGTAGTAATTAAGTGATTAGATCATAAACTGGTTATTTACTGAGGGTCTATGAATTGATACTATTTAGTGGACTTGTCTCTGGCTTGGTAGCTCCCAGAGTAGGTGTTATTGTACATCGAACTGGGTTAACAATCCCTTGTGTTTTTACTGCTTTTATATTGTATTAGTGCGGGCATCCTGCTGTGTATCTGGGTGAGGTCTAGGGAAGATACTTTCTGGTACTATGGAAAAGGAAGGAGGATTTGTGAATAGACCATCCATTCTGGATGGAAGCAATTATTACTATTGGAAACCACATATGGTGGCCTTTCTAAAATCTCTGGACAACATGGCTTGGAAAGCTGTCTTAAAAGGATGGAAACACCATGTTAAATTGGGAGAAGATGGAGAACCTACTTCTGTGTTAAAGCCAGAAGAAGACTGGTCTAAAGAAGAGGATGAAATTACACTTGGAAATTCTAAAGATTTGAATGCTATATTCAATGGAATTGACAAGAACATTTTCAGATTAGTAAACACATGTGAAGTAGCTAAGGATGCCCGGGGGATTCTTTAATCTACCCATGAAGGCACATCCAAATTTAAGATGTTAAGATTTCAGTTGCTCACCACCAGATTTGAAAATCTAAGAATGAAGGATGATGAAAGTATTAATGACTTCCATATGAACATTCTTGAGATTGCTAATGCATTCAGTGCTTTAGGAGAAAAAAATACCCGAAGACAAATTGGTGAGAAAGATGCTCACGTCTCTCCCCAAGAGATTTGATATAAAACTGACTGCTATATAAGAAGCACAAGACATTGACAAGATGAGAGTGGAGGAAAGGGAATACAGTGTCATGGATGTGAAGGTTTTGGTCACATTAGAGCTGAATGTCCTACATATCTTAAGAAAAAAAAGAAGAATCTATCTGTTACTTGGTATGAAGAGGACTCTGAGGGTGATCTTGAAGAGGAATCTGCCAAGCATGTTAAAGCATTGACATGCAAATATGTTTCTGATGAAGAGTCTAGTGATGGTGAACTGTCCTTTGATGAGTTAGCTGCCTCGTACAAAGAACTGTGTCTTAGAAGTGCAAAAGTTTACCAATAAAGGGAGAAACAAAAATCTCTCATAACTCAGCTGAAGGCAGAATGGAAGGAGCACCTGAAAACTATCTCCAGTATGGAGAGTGAAGTGACTTCTCTGAATTCAAATCTTGACAGAATGGTTAAATCACTTAAGATGCTGAATAATGGGTCTGACACATTAGATGAAATTCTTCAAGTGGGAAGAGTGATAGGAGACAAGAGTGGTCTAGGGTTTAATAGAAAAAGGAACCTCATTCAGAAGAACCTTCATCAGATTTCACTCATGCCAAGTCTAAACCAAGTATGTCAAATCAAATGTCTCAACATCATGACAAACATTATGACAAGAAAAGACATCATGGTAAGAAAAAATTTAATCACACCAGAGAGAAATTTCAGCCCTGGAGGTGTCACCACTGTGGAAGGTTTGGTCATATAAGACCTTTCTGTTTCAAGTTATATGGGTACCCTAAAACTGCTCCTCTTCCCAAGACTGATCAGATCTCTCAAAATAGCGAAAAGAAGAAATAGTGGGTTCCCAAGACTATTGTTGCTAGTCTCATAGCTCATACCTCTCTCAGAGTCTCAACCAAAGATGACTGGTACTTTGATAGTGGTTGTTCTAGACACATGACAGGTGTTAAGAATCTCTTGGTAGATATCAAATCTCACTCCACCAGTTATGTGACTTTTGGTGATGGAGCCAAAGGTGAAATCAAAGGAGTTTGAAAGCTGGAATGCTCAAGAGTCCCAAAACTTGATAATGTGTTACTTGTTAAAGGGTTAACAACTAACCTAATAAGTATAAGTCAACTGTGTGATAAAGGGTTAAAAGTAAACTTCACCAAGACAGAATGTCTCGTTTGTAATGAGAAGAATGAAGTTATTATGAAAGGAATCAGATTTAAAGGAAACTTTTATTTATGGGTTCCCCAAGAGTTGAACTTCTCCTCAACATGTGCTTTAGCCAAAGAAAATGAAGTTAAACTGTGGCATAAAAAACTGGGACACTTCCATCTGAAAGGAATGAAAAGAATCATATCTATAGAAGCAGTTAGAGGGATTCCTAAGCTCAAGATAGAAGAAGGGAAAGTATGTGGTGAATTCTAGATTGGAAAGCAAACTAAGATGTCTCATTAGAAGATCCAATATCTCACCATATCAAAAGTTTTGGAACTTCTTCACATGGACTTGATGGGACCTATGCAGGTTGAAAGTCTTGGTGGGAAGAAGTATGCCTATATTGTTGTAGATGACTTCTCTAGGTATACATGGATAAGTTTTATCATAGAAAAATCAGAAACTTTTGAAGTCTTTAAAGATCTCTGTCAAAAACTTCAAAGAGAAAAGGATAGTCATGTCATTAGAATCAGAAGTGATCATGGAAAGGAATTTGAGAACAATAAATTTGCTAATTTTTGTTCTTCTGAAGGAATCAATCATGACTTTTCCTCTCCCATTACTCCTTAGCAAAATGGGATTGTGGAACGCAAAAATAGAACTCTTCAGGAATCTTCCAGAGCTATGATTCATGCTAAGAAGTTACCCTACCACTTTTGGGCTGAAGCTATGAATACTGCGTGCTATATCCATAACAGAGTCACTCTAAGAAAAGACACCTCAACCACCTTGTATGAAATATGGAAGGGAAGAAAACCTACTGTCAAATACTTTCATGTTTTTGGAAGTAAATGTTACATCTTAGCTGATCGTGAACAGAGAAGGAAGATGGATTCCAAGAGTGATGAGGTAATATTCCTGGGTTACTCTACAAATAGTAGAGCTTACAGAGTCTTTAACTCCAGAACTAAGGTTATGATGGAATCCTTAAATGCTATTATTGATGATAGAGGATAGAATGATGAAGAAGATGTCTTAAAATATGTTGTAACATCTCTATCAGACATTCTAACAAAATCTAATGACAGAAGTACTGATCCTAATCTAACTCAAGAATATCCTGAGCCCAGTCAACTCAATAAAGGACCTTCAATCAAAACTCAGAGAGATCATCCTAAGAAACTTATTATAGGAGATCTAAATAAAGGAGTTACTACTAGATCAAGAGAAGGGATGTCAAACTCCTACTTTGTTTCAAAAATCGAGCCTAAGAATGTCAAAGAAGCCTTAACTGACGAGTTATGGATTAATGCTATGCAAGAAGAGCTAGAATAATATAGAGGAAATGAAGTTTGGGATCTGGTTCCAAGACCTTAAGGGACAAATGTGATTGGAACTAAATGGGTATACAAGAATAAATCCTATGAAAAAGGGGTGGTTACTAGAAATAAGGAAATATTAGTTGCACAAGGATACACTCAAATTGAAGGAGTGGATTTTGATGAAACCTTTGCCCCCGTGGCCAGAATTAAATCAATCAGACTACTCTTAGGAGTTACTTGCATTCTGAGATTTAAGTTGTTTCAAATGGATGTAAAGAGTGCCTTCTTAAATGGCTATCTGAATGAGGAAGTTTATGTGGAACAACCTAAGGGATTTATTGATCCAAGCTTTCCTAACCACGTGTACAAACTGAAGAAATCTCTATATGGATTAAAGTAGGCTCCAAGAGCTTGGTATGAGAGATTGACAAAATTTCTTGGTGAGAGAGAATATAGGAAAGGCGACATAGACAAAACTCTTTTTGTCAAGGAAGAAGAAGGGAAGATCATGATTGCACAAATTTATGTTGATGATATTGTGTTTGGTGGGATGTCAAATGAGATGGTTCAACATTTTGTCATGCAAATACAATCAGAATTTGAGATGAGCCTTGTTGGTGAGTTAATCTACTTTCTTGGTATGCAAGTTAAAAAAAATGGAAGATTCCATATTCTTATCTCAGAGCAAATATGCGAAGAATATAGTAAAGAAATTTGGGATGGAAAATTCCAGTCACAAAAGAACACCTGCTCCTACACATATGAAGTTGTCTAAAGATGAAAAAGGAGTAAGTGTGGATCAAAGTCTTTACATAAGTATGGTAGGCAGTCTACTATATCTCACAGCTAGCAGACCTGACATTGCCTTTGCTGTAGGGGTGTGTGTTAGATATCAAGCTGATCCTAAAATTAGCCATGCCAACCATGTGAAGAGAATTCTTAAATATGTGAATGGGACAAGTGATTATGGTATGCTATATTTTCATGGATATGGCTCTGATTAAAGTGGTTATTATAATGCTGATTGGACAGGAAGTGTTGATGATAGAAAAAGTACATCAGGAGGATGTTCCTTTCTGGAAAATAATCTCATTTCTTGGTTCAGTAAGAAGCAAAATTGTGTGTCTATGTCCACTGCTGAGGCTGAGTATATTGCTACAGGAACAAATTATTTTCAGTTGGTTTGGAAGAAACAAATGTTGATAGAATATAATGTCAAACAGGATGTCATGATATTATTCAGTGACAATCCAAGTGCCATAAATATATCAAAAAATCCTATTCAACACAGCAGGACCAAACACATTGATATCCGTCATCACTTCATAAGAGAGCTTTTTGAAGAAAAGATTATTGCCTTAAAACATGTAGCTACTTAATTACAACTGGCTGACATTTTCACTAAGGCTTTGGATGCAAACCAGTTTGAGGTTAAAAAGAAAACTAGGGATCTGCATATATGAGGGTTTGTAGCAATTAAGGGCGTGTGGGAATATCATTAAAGTTATATTATATCATTTATTATGTTTCCAACAAATTAAGTATCTTAAGCAATCATTTCAAGATTATCTCAAATACTCTCCCTCACGCTACGATATTACTTCCTTCTATTTCCATAATCTCTTCATTCTCCTTCACAAAAAAATAACCCTTGCTATTTTTCATCTCACTGTTTAAAAATACTCAAAGATGTCACAACATCATGCTTCATCTCCCTCAAAGTGCTCTTCTGATGAAGCCAAGGCTTCTAGGTCAAAGTCTGTCAACCATCCTTAGGATCTCTCCCTTGATAAAGTCCTGGTCGTCACTCCTCTAACAACTGTTCCACCTTCTGGGAAGAAGTTCAAGAAACCCTGATTGTCCCATGCAAAGAAATCCAAAGACGAGTTTGACACTTCTAAAGGTAATGCTCCTAATACTACTGATGATAGGTCAGAAAAAGACATTGTTAATGTTGATAGGAGAATTAGAAGGCTGGTAGATAATGTGTTAAATGAGGGTTTTGTTGTGCCTTGGATTTCTACACCTCTTTCCCAAATGCCTGCTCAGGCTGACAAAGATACCGATCCTCAAAATGCTGCTGAATCATCTGTCTTAAAGAAAGATGTTGTTGAAAGTGAACTTGGAAAGTTTGCTACATATGTTCTAGAAGAAGTGGAAGCTGATGTTGAATAATATGTTGAGACATCATCTTCTGAGAAGGACTCTTCTGCTAAGGAAGATGTTGCTGGCTCCAAAAATGCAAAGAATCCAAATGCTGAGAATATGGTGAATGTCAATGAGCTGTCTGACAATGACCTCGTTACCAATATAGTGCTTGGAATTTCTAAAAGGCTCAAGTCTAGAAAAGTGAAAGCTGTGGATGTCACATCCCATACCAAGAGTATCAAGAAGAAGACTATGTATTGTCCCCCAAAGCCCGGGAGTAAAGTGGTTCCTCCCTCCAACAAAAGAAAATTTAGACCTGATAACTCCTTAGATGATGATGAAGATGATGTCTAGGACATCTCTCATATGAAGAAGTCTACAAGCAACAAGCTTTCTGTCAGGGTGCCTGATTCTCCTCTTGACACAATTTAATTCCATTTTGTTGGTAATGCTAAAAAATGGAAATATGTCTTCCAAAGAAGGATTGCTCTTGAAAGAGAGTTAGGAGCAGATGCACTGGAGTGCAAAAAGATTATGAAGCTGATTTCCTTTGCTGGATTGATGAAGACTGTCACCAGGTTTGCAAAATGTTATGAGAGTCTTGTTAAGGAATTTATTGTCAATATTCATATAGATTGTGCTGATCACAGAAGTAAGGAATATAGGAAGGTGTTTGTTAGAGGTAGATATGTTGAGTTTTCCCCTGTTGTCATCAATAGATATCTGGGCAGGTCTGAAGATGATCACTGTGAGTTGGAAGTGACCGATAATCAGGTGTGCAAAGCCATCACTGCAAACCAAGTGAGTGATTGACCCTTGAAGAATAAGCTCTCTGTTAGTAAATTAAGTGTGAAATATGCTATCCTGCATAGAATTGGAGCTTCTAACTGGGTACCTACCAATCATACCTCAACCATTACAGTTGGTTTAGGAAAATTTATCTATGCTGTTGGAAATAAGAAATTGTTTGACTATGGTGCTTACATTTTTGAATAGACTGTAAAGCATCCCGGAACCCGTGCTATCAAGATGCCTATTGCATTTCCATCTCTTATTTGTGGAATTATTCTAAATCAACATCCTAGAATTCTGTATGGCACTGGTGTAGTTTGAAAAAGAGAGTTTGCCTTATCCCTTCACTTCAAGCTATTTTTAGGTAAACATGTCCTAAACATTGTTTTGACATCTGCATCCTCTGAAAATAAGACCTCAAGCAAGGATGATATGATTACTGAGTTAATAGAAACCTGGAAATAGCTTGATGAGGTAATCAGAGTTAGCTCATCAAGAAAGCTAAAATTTGAAAAGATGATCAAGGAGATGCAAAAGGATAATATTCTTGATGATAAGGTGGGTAATGAAGGAGAAGATTCTGATAGTGAAGGATGCTTCGAAGTTGCCAAGTCTACTAGTCCTGGAGATAGTTAGACTCTATGTTGGTGCCTTCTTTTTGTGTTTTTATTTTGTGTTTTGATCCCTATGTTCTTTTTGGAACTTGTATGTGCTTGACACTTGGATATTCTGGTATGTACTTCTTTTTCTACTACTCTCTTGAATGCATGTTTATTTGGCATATTATGTCTAAAAAGGGGGAGAGAAACTGATTGACTGACTGACTATCTGGTAAGTTTAAGGGGGAGCTTCATAAGTTTAGGGAAAGCTTATTGTCTCAGAAGATGCTCTGACATCTTCCACTGCTAAATGCTAACTGGGTTTCTTTTGCTTGTGCTGCTGCTATGATAATGTGCTCAAATAATGTTTTAGCCAAAATTTGCCAAATGGGGAGTTTGTAAGTGTTTGTTGGCAACAATTTTGGTAAAACACTGCTTTGGTAATGTTTTTCTTAATGTATTGACATTTGAAGTAAAACATCTCAATTGTTTTTGAATGATTTCAAAGAAGATGTCTTAACATCTGCCTTTTGATCTGAACGTGTTTTCAGATTTTCTGTTTCCTGTTTTTAAGCGCACCTTATTCAGGTTTTATGGTTTATATCTTACGAAAAATATGGAAGAATATTTTTCGATCTGTCTTACCTTTATGGATTATATCTTGGCCTACTTACATGGAGATATTCAAGGGTTTCAATATTTGTTTTTCAGTCCAAGCCCATAAAGAAGCTTTTGTGCCTTTATAAGGACTTGCATCCTTATTCGTACAATTGGAACAATTGAAGAAAAAATATATTCGGTGTGTTTAAAAGTCTGAATCTTTTAATTTTAATACATTCTAGTATTGTTTCAATAATTGAGTTATAATTCGTTAGTTGAGTTATAAATTATGGATCATTCATAAGCTTTTAAGTATTGAATGATTGAGGTTTTTCAAACTTAATAATTGTGTTGTTTTTCACTGTTAGTGATTGAAGGGATTTGAGGAGGGCCTCATACCTAGGTGTGTCTTAGGTAGAAGTATAGCACGTGTAATGATTAAGTGATTAGATCGTAAAATCGTTGTTTACTAAGGGTCTATGAATTGATACTTTTTAGTGGACTTGTCCCTGGATTGGTAGCCCCCAGAGTAGGTGTTATTATACACCGAACTGGGTTAACAATCCCTTGTGTTTTTAATGCTTTTATATTGTTGCATTTTATATTGTCCTCAGATATTTGTGTCGTGACATCTCCTTCGACATCACATATCTGATACCAGAATTTCACTGTGAAGATACCTTAAAACCTATTTTATAGTATTTCAATGCTCTCAACCTGAATTTGACAAAAATATACTAATTTTACTAATAACATGTGTTATATATAATCTTGTACAATCCATTGTATACTTCTAATACCCACAGTAGATGCGTAAGGAACACATTTTATATCAAATGTTTCATTTTCACTTAAAGGAATTTGATTAGAACTCTACTTAAAATGAGGTAGTAAGAGGAGTATTTACCGCCCTAGAACTTTCCACATGGAATCTCTACAACACTCTTTTGATATAATTCTCCTGTAACATCTAAATTTTATTCTCCTTTCTGACACACATGATTCTAATGCCAATAATCTATTTAGTTGCTCCAATGTCTTTTATATCAAATGATCATCCCAACCATTTCTTTAAATTATCAATGTTATAAATATGCTTCCCTATAATAATCATATCATCGACATATAGCAATAGGATAATGAAGTCATCATTAAATTTTTTTCTACCAAAGACACAATGATCTAAAGTAATCTCATGGTATCCTTGATCACACATAACATACTCAAACTTCTTGTACCACTGCCTTGGAGTTTGCATCAACCCATATAAACTTTTACCTAATCTACACACATAATCTTCTTTTCCTTTAACTTGAAAACCATCAAGTTGTTTCATGTAGCTCTCTTACCCTAAATCACCATGAAGAAAAGTTTTTTTCACATCCATTTGCTCAACCTCTAAATCAAGAGTAGCAGCCAAACTTAACACAGTTCTAATTTATGACATCTTTACAACACGCGCAAAAATATCATTAAATTAATAATAATTTATTTGATGGAAACCTTTCACCATAAATTTGGCTTTATACCTTGGAGAATTAGAGTTTCTCGCATGTTTAACTATATAGATCCACGTATTTTCCAAAGCCCTTTTGACTTCAAAAAACTTCACTAAACTAAAAGTGTGATTATCGTGCAACAGTTTCATATCATCCTGTAATATTTACCTCATCTCTAAGTTGTTGATCATCAACATAATCATGTGGCTAACCATTTTTATCATTACTACCAATAGTATCTAGATTATGAACAGGAAACCGAAATGGACCAGTATTATACAAACACACATCTTTATTAGTTGTAGTCATCTCTACCTTATCAATGTCTTCAATAGTCTGGTCTTCCATGAACACTGCATCACGGCGTCTGATAAGCGTATTCCATACATGATTATACAACATTTCATCAAACTCATCTTTCCCATATTCTATGAGTATAAAATGTTTTGAATTTGCATCCAACTTAGACCTTTCATCCTTTGGAATATGCACAAAATCCTTATAATAAAAAACTCTCAAATGGTCATGCTTGATATTCTTTCCAAACCAAATTTTATATGGAAATTCACTGTTCAAGGCTAAAGTAGGATTGAGATTAAGAACATGCACCACCGTGTATAGTGTCTCGCCCCAAAAATGATTGGATAACTTAGATTTAGAGAGCATAAACCTTACTCTATTAATTGGTGTTTCATTCATCCTCTTTGCCAAACCATTCAATTGAGGAGTTTTAGGAGGATTCTCTTCCTATGCAATGCATGTTACTTGCAATAGGCATAAGGATCCATGGTTCTCACCATAATTGTCAATTTGAACACATTTTAACTTCTTTTTTGTATGACTATAAACCAAAGCACATAATTATTTTAACTTCTCTAAAACTTGGCATTTTGTCTTCGAGGCTGTAATACGGTGGAAGAACTGACTTTATTGGTTTTTCATTTTTATCACAAATGTTGCGGTTAGGGTGAAAAGAACAGGAAATACATTTTTAAATATTTTGAGTTTGAGGGGTAGATTATGGAAAGGGAAGGTGTTAGCACCCTTTCCATCCGTAGTTATCTACGACCTCTTAGTTGCTAGCTCACTTTGAAAATTCTTTTTTGGTGTAAGTGTGTTTGAAAATATTTTGAAAAGATGCCTAAGTGAGGAGAACTTTGTAATGTTTCTCGTATCGTTGAGAACGTATACAAAGTGTTTATTGTCTTTGAAAATATTTAGAAAAGGGTTTGTGTATGTGTGAAAAATTGTTTTGTTTATTTTTGTGAGCAAACAACTATAAGCGGTCTACCTACTCGAACAATCTTTGTTCTTTTCCTCTTTTCCTTCAGACAGTGCTATCCTACTATTAGTCAGTAGGTAGTTCTATTGTTGGATGTTTGAGGGAGAGGCAAGGGTCATCACACAGTCATAAAGGCAATAGGTAGGGAACTTTAACAATTTTATCGTAAGGGACTAGATCGTTTATCGAAGGCAGCATTAGAGGGTCATCGAGGGACTACAATCTTTTTATATTGGAGGGACTTTGCTAAAGCGTCTCGCATTCGAGGGACATGACTGTTTTTTCGAAGGCAAAAACGTAGAGGTACCTTAGAGGTGCGCGTGTGAGAGTGTGTTGTGTTTCAATTATTTGTGTTGAACGTTAGGTTTGCTAACATTTGTTTTTAAGTCTTATCATGCAATCTTATTAAGCATACATCTAGTAGTTAAATATGTACATAGGGCAGAAAAATAAAAATGTGGAAAGTAAAGTCTAAGCTATTACATCGCTTCGGGATGGGGGGAATACAAACCAAGATGGGGAAAGAAAAATGTAAAGAGTCCTAATTTTAACTATTACATTCCTTCAACACTTACATAATTTTTCATGAAAATAAAAATGTGAAAGAAATAAAAAACGTGCGAAGATGAAACGGGAAAGGATGAAAAACCCTAAAAGATTCTAAGATTAGAAAAATGTTTTTGTTGTTTTTAATTTTTGTTTAGAAAAATAATTAAATTATAAGAACTTAATTCTAATTAGTTAATTAATTAAAAAAAGGTGATTAAATGATCGATTAATTTAATTAATAAAAACTTAAATATACTATTTTTTGTGATTTTCTGATTTTTTTATGTTCATAAAAAGAAAAAAAGATTTAAAGAAAATTAAATAAATAAAACAACAAAAAAAAGAAAAAGAAAAAGGGCCAGACACTTCAAAAAATAGTTAGAGGGTGTGAAATAGTAAAAAATTCCCAGGCCCATTAGCAATAGGGCCCAGGGGCCTGGAGATCCAGTGAGGGACGCTTCTTGGGCTTCATCATGGGGGCACGCCTTTGAGGCTTTGGATCTAGCCTAATGAAATCTGGTGGTCAGGAACTGGAGGTGCATGATGTACATATTTGGTCCCACTCATACCTGATCTATAAATTCATATCAACTCAAACAAATGTTAGCATACCATGAAATATGATTAAAATCAGAGATTTAAAATATTAAACTTTACCAAACCGGTGTTATCAAGTGGAGGCGTTCTAGGATTATGATGGAATGATCTTGGGCCTTGTAAAAACTCCTAGGGATTTCAGGAGGATGTCTTGAGGCTTGGTTTCAATCGAGAGAGGCTGGAACTTTGAGATATGACTTGCACCAATTCTTTGATTTTTTTGGAGAGTTTTTGGAAAGATTTTTTAGATAACTTTTGGAGACATTTTGCATGTAGAAATTTTATGGTCCATTATTTCTAAATGTATTGTGCATTTATAGAGTGAAATAGGAGGGTGAGGGTGAACCAATATGGAAGAAAACAATTCACTCATGGCTTATGAAACAAAAATCCAACACATTAAAAACTTACCATTTTTTAGAGATTGCTTCTATCTTTTGAGTTCTGCATGTACCTGGACAGGTTTTGGCTGAGTTCCACGAACTATTGGGCTCCAAGGCTGGATAAACCAAGCCCATATGCTTTAGCCCATGATTTTTGTGATTTTATTTAATTTATTTTGCATTTATTTGAATAAAAACAAAATAAATATAAATAAAATAATAAGAAAATACAATACAAGGTAAGAGTGAGTTTAGGAGTCTTTTTCAAGGTCATGGACATGTTTAAAGTCCAAAAATTTAGGTCACAAGTCCAAAATTTCAAGTTTGCACATTTAACATTTCATGCATTTCTTCAAAATTTCCCAACTTGTGAAACTTGTAACTTGCTAAATTTTCATCTTTTGAATATGATCTTGGATTTTTTTGGAAAGCCTAAGCCGTCCTCTACAATCTCTATGTTGATCATTTTTGCTTTTAAAGAAATTATCTTGATGTAAGTTGCCTTGACAAAAAGTGTCTTTTATTGACTTTTGAAAATGACCTATAATGTATGAGCTCATATCTTCAAAATGAAGCATTTTTTGGACTTGAGAATATAAGAAAAGTTGTATAGAATTGAATTTTCTTCAAAATGGACTTTGGTTGGGGAAAAGTTGATGAAGTATGTGAAAGTTATGCCTGGTCAAAGTTCAGTTGACTTCTCCTAAGGAAATCCGAATTTGGCAATTCTTGTCTTTTGATGATTTGAGAGCTTTCCATGGGGAATCATGATCAACCCTTGATCAAATGATGAATATCACTTAAAAATGTTTATGTTGACCAAAAATCTTGAAGTTTGACTGTATGTTGACCATATTTGACTTTTTGACCAATACAATTGATTTTCAATCATTTGAGCCATTGACTGAGCAAACTTTTGATGTAAGGCTTGAAACTTGACATGAACCTTGTTGAGGACCTATGAAGAACTATGGAATCCACTTTATACCTTTTCAAACCAAATTTCCTTGAGAAACTACAAAACCTAGTTGTGGGCTTTTGGCTTAGGAAGTGCATTTTGACTAGTCAACCCTTGAGATTCTTGAGGAGCCTTGAAAGAATGTCTTGAGAAGAAAAGGGGAAGGAAAATTTTGGGGTACAACAACTGCCCCTGTTCAATCTTCTTAAACTTGAAGAGTTATATTTGCATGTCCACCATTCGTGACTTGAAGTTAGAAGATGATTGAACACTTAAGTGCCCAAAAATTTGCGCTTGCCTATGCAAGAGGTAGCGTGGTTGGTTGATTGTATCATAAATGGGATTATAGATGCCATTTGGAGAGGTGACAAAGATTTGTTAGAGATGGGCTTATAGATTCCATTTGGTGTGGTGACGAAGATTTGTCGGAGATGGGCTTATAGATGCCATCCGAAGTAAATGTTGACTTCAACTGGAAGAAGTATCAGAATAAATCTCTGGTCGATTTAAACTTAACCAGCATATGTCTGTAACTTAACTATAAATGGATAAGAATCAAATTAAATATTTGAGTGATTTAAACTGAACCATAGAAAGGTCTTGATTTTCTTTAACTGGATAAGAATCAGAATAAAGATTCAGGCGATTTAAACTAAACTAGAAAAAGTGTCTAGTGGAAAAGAATCAGGATAAATCATTGGTTGATTTAAACTGAACTAGCAGATGTCTGTATTTGACTTTAACTGGATAAGAATCAGAATAAATCATTAGTCCATTTAAGTTGAACCATAGAAAGGTGTCTACTGGAAAATAATCGGGATAAATCATTGGTCGATTCAAACTGAACCAAGAGGTATTTAATTGTCATTAACTGGATAAGAATCAGAATAATCTTTGGGTCGATTTAAACTGAACCAGAGAAAGATCTACTGGAAATGAATCAGGATAAATTATTGGTCGATTTAAACTAAACCAGTAAAGTATCTACCAGAAACAAATTAAGATAAATCATTAGTCGATTTAAGCTACACCAGTAGAGGTCTTGAATTGTCTTTGGCTGGATAAGAATCAGAAAAATATTAGGGTCGATTGAACTGAACCAGAGAAAGTATCTACCGGAAATGATCAGGATAAATCATTGGTCGATTTAAACTAAAACAACATAGGTCTTGAATTGTCTTTGACTGGATAAGAATCAGAAAAATATTAGGGTCGATTTAACTGAACCAGAGAAAGGTGTCTACCAAAAATCGAATCAGAATAAATCATTGGTCGATTTAAACTGAGCCATCAGAGGCCTTGAATTGTCTTTAACTGGATAAGAATCAGAAAAATCTTAGGGTCAATTTAACTGAACCATAGAAAGGCGTCTACTGGAAAATGAATCAGGATAAATCATTGGTTGATTTAAACTGAAACAATAGAGGTCTTGAATTGTCTTTAACTGGATAAGAATCAGAAAAATCTTAGGGTCGATTTAACTGAACCAAAAAAAGTGTCTACCAGAAATGAATCAGGATAAACCATTGGTCAATTTAAACTGAACCAACAGAGGTCTTAAATTGTCTTTAAGTGGATAAGAATCTGAAAAATCTTAAGGTCGATTTAACTGAACCAAAGAAAGTGTCTACCGGAAACAAATCAGAATAAATCATTGGTTGATTTAAACTGAACCACCAGAGGTCTTGAATTATCTTTAACTAGATAAGAATCAGAAAAATCTTATGTTCTATTTAACTGAACCAGAGAAAGTATCTACCGGAAATGAATCTGGATAAATCATTGGTCGATTTAAACTGAACCATCAGATGTCTTGAATTGTCTTTAACTGGATAGGAATCAGAAAAATCTTAGGGCCGATTTAACTGAACTAGAGAAAGAATCTACCAGAAAATGAATCAGGATATATCATTAGTCGATTTAAGTTGAACTAGAAGATATATTTTGAGAATGACCTTCTGAGGAAAATGCTGAAATAGCCCTTCGTCAGGTGTAACCTTTGATAAGACTGTATGGTCATATAAGTAGTTGATGATGTTTGTCGATTGATCTTTTCTGAAAAGGTGAAGAGTTAGATGTATGCGATGTCATGATGTATGAAATGCATTGCATAACAATGTTCTCAAAATAAATGAGACTGTGCTATATGCATTTCGTATGCATATGCTATGACATTTGGTAAATGACGTATGAATGCGACATGTTTTTGAAGCGCATTTGTAAACTTGAACAACATCTTTGTTTGGGGAAAATAAATCTCTGACTGTTGCTCGGGATGAAGAGTATGTGTGTGATACGATGGGATAACTGACTTGACGTTTTGCGTTTGTGTTCGCAAATGTTACGGTTTAGCAAGAGTCGCCACCGACTTTTCTTTTATCCAATAAGGAAAGGTGAAAAAGCACAGGAAAGACCTTTAGAGATGTTTTCTTGAGTTCGGGGGGTAGATTATGAAAAGGGAAGGTTTTAGCACCCTTTTCATCCATGGTTTTCCATGGGCTCTTAGTTACTTGCTAGATCACTTACTTTTGTTTGAAAATATGCTTGCGGTGTGTGTTTTTGAAAGTATTTTGAAAATGTCTTTGTAACGGTTCTCGTATCTATAAGAATGCGTACAAAGTGTTTGTTTGGAAAATAGTTCAAAGATGAAAGTGTAAGTGTAAAAAATGTTTTGTTGTGAGAAAGCGAGTAACTGAGAGCGAACCTACCTACTCGAAAGGTCTTAGATATGCTTTTCCTCTTCCTTTAGATGTTGCTACCTTACCATTGATTTGGTAGGAAGCCCCATCGTTGGATGTAAAGGGACGGGCGTTTGGGTCATCGTGTGACCATGATAACAATGTTGTGAGATGGCTTAGAATTTTTCTTTAAGGACTAATATCATTTCGAAAAGCAACTTTGATAGCGTCATCGAGGGACTATGATCTTATATTTCGATTATTTTTGCTAAGACACCCCACATGCATAATATGGCCATTTTTAGGCAACAAGTGAGATTACCCTAAGGGTGCATGTGTGAAAGTGTGTTTAATTGCATGCATTTGTCTTTGATTTTTGGTGGTCTACTTGTTGGTTTTATCTTGCCATTCACGCCTAATTACTATACAGTATAAGAAAAATAGTAAATTGCGGAAAATGAAAATCCATGCTATAACAATATTTAGGGGATGGGGGTACATATTTATGAATGGGGTTGCAAGTAAAATTAAATCCTAAGTTATTATTACAACCATATCGAAATGGATCAGAATGTGCAAGAAATGTAAATTTCTTATTTATTTAAGAAAAGAAATAAGTTTTTTTTTGTCTAAGGAAATATTTTTTGGTCTTTTGTTTTAAGAAATAAAGTAAAGCATGGAAAAAATGTTTTTGGTGTTTGTTGATTAATGAAATATAAAGTGATAGCAAAGATAGTGAGAAAAAGTAAAAATAGAATCAGCGTGTTGCTGATTAAGGGGAGTCAGAAGTTCTGACCCTGGCGCACTGCAAAACAGAATTCCCGTTAGTAAAAAAAACATAAGTAGAGTCAGAAGTTCTGAGTCCACTGGGAGCACATCAACCTTCATAAGTTCTGATACCATTGGCAACATAGGAGGTTTCAGAAGTTCTGATACCACCAACAACAAAGTGGATTTCAGAAGTTTTGATACCACTGGCAGAACTTGGTCTCTCTTTCCATGTTAGTCAGAACATCTGCAACTTAGACATTTCTTCACAAAACAGAAGATGTGCATATAACAATTATGGCAGGTGTCATAGTGTTTCAGAAATAAGAAATACCAGAACTACAAATCAGAGGAAAATATGAATACTAATCCCAATTCTGAGTTCTAATTTCTTCCAGAAGTTCTGAACTGTTTTATTCCATACTTAGGCAGGCAAATATGTGAAGCCACAAAATATGTATAATGTAAGAAACATGATATCTACATTGTGTTTTTGAACATGCAAATCTGATAATGCTTAAGCAACGTGATAAGAGTCAGCAAAATCTTACCTTGCAGCTGGAAAAGATTCTGTAAACTGGAGGTTGGTCCTGGACCCTGGTGACGTTATGAGCAACTTCTTCACGTACTCAACAGGATTGAGGTTTTCAACTTCTAGAACAGCCAAGGGGTGATACTCTAACCTCTTTGAGGTGGAGGTGAATGGAAAGTGTATGGCAGTATGAATACAGAAGTTAGAATAGCCTCTAATATATGAATCCGCAATTGTGGGGATGGTTTTAGTCAAGGAAAAATGAAGTTTTGATGCTAGAATCAAATGCTAAGGTTTGGTATTTTGGTGTGTTTAGCTTTTCAGATTATTGGAATTTTGCAAAGATTCAAGGCTTTTTCTTTCTTTTGGTGATTCTCTCTCTCTCTTCAAAAACTAACCCTTTGAACATGCGATGGAATAAACTATTTATAGATGGATTTGTTGTGGTTTTGGGGGGAAAAACAAATTAGTTTTTAAACATTTTTGGCATACTGTACCTTTATTTTTAAATCACAGTTCTCGTAGGCTAAATTGGTGCAAGAAAAACGCAGGTGTGGACTGGATCAGCAGCACCTTGGAGTGTTGTGGCAGCTGGTTGCAGGACTATGCATAGCAGGGCAGCAGGTTACTTTAACGAGGTTTTTGGTGGTGTTCTGATCGCAGAATATCAGAAGCATAACCTCCAAATGCTGAAGGGGCATCTTTTGACCGGAGCGTTGTACATAGCCTCCATATGCTGAAGAATCATATTCTGACTGAAGCATTATGTTCTGGCCAAAGAGCAACGCTTCTGTATGTTCTGATTGAAGCATTATGTTCTGACCAAAGAGCAACGCTTCTGCATGTTCTGATTGAAGCATTATATTCTGACCAAAGAGCAACGCTTCTGCATGTTCTGATTGAAGCATTATGTTCTGACCAAAGAGCAACGCTTCTGCATGTTCTGATTGAAGCATTATGTTCTGACTAAAGAGCAACGCTTCTGCATGTTCTGATTGAAGCGTCATGTTCTGGACCGTGTTTGCAACTTCTGACGGCACTTGCATAGAGGCTGTCTCAGAAGTTCTGAAGTATCACATTCTCTAGACACTTAGAAAATTTTCTAAATGTTTAAAAATTTTGATTTTTTCAAAGTAACTTCTGACTTCTAATTTTTGACGAACCAATTTCATGCCTTAATGGAATATGATTCTTGGAACTTGATTTTGATTTAAAAGTCAAAGTTTGACTTTTTCAATGTACTTTTGACCACTTTGCCCTTATGGATGATTTCCTTAAAAAGTGATGATTCAAGACTTAGAACTTGATAGAAGCAAAACTGAGAGTCCAGGATGAATCTCTGAGAAACGGGAGGGAAAATTTTTGGGTACAATAGTTGCCCCTATTCAATCTTCTTAAGCCTGATGATGTAGATTGGCTGATCTGGCCTTCGTGATCTGAAGGCGGAATATGATTGAACACTAGAGTGCCCAGAAATTTGCACTCGCATGAAGTAACAATGATTGGTGATGTCAGGAATGGGCTTACAGATGCCATTTGGAAGGTGACGAGAAATTATAGGAGATGGGCTTAAAGATGCCATCCAGAAAAGATTGGTTGCATAAGAGATTCCTGGGTGAAAATTCCTGTACCTGCTGTCAAGGGGGACTTTACCGGGGAATGTTGATTTATGCACTGGGAAGTAAAGTCTAGGAGATTTTGGTTTTCCATTACTCTACTGGGAAATTAACTCTTGATTGAAGAGGTGAAAGTAGAATGTATACTGGCCAGGGTCCAGGATGTACAGCAATTCGTTGGGGAAATGTGAAATCGACCGCATATGATCGGGTCTAGGCCTTACAGTGTTGTGACCTATTGATTGGAGATAAGGGAGAAGGAACCTGGATAGTAGGGTTACTTAGAAATGAAAGCCTAGGTAGTAGGGCTGTGAGAAGGAACCTGGGTAGTGGGGTTACTTAGAAATGAAAGCCTAGATAGTAGGGGTTGTGAGAAGGAACTTGGGTAGTGGGGTTACTTCGAAATGAAAGCCTGGATAGTAGGGCTTGTGAGAAGGAACCTAGGTAGTATGATTACTTCAAAATGAAAGCCTGGATAGTAGGGCTTGTGAGAAAGAACCTGGGTAGTAGGATTACTTCGAAATGAAATCCTGGATAGTAGGGCTTGTGAGAAGGAACCTGGATAGTAGGGTTACTTCGAAATGAAAGCCTGGATAGTAGGGCTTGTGAGAAGGAACCTGGGTAGTAGGGTTACTTCAGAATGAAAGCCTGGGTAGTAGGGTTACTTCAGAATGAAAGCTTGGGTAGTAGGGCTTGTGAGAAGGAACTTGGATAGTAGGGTTACTTCGAAATTAAAGCCTGGGTAGTAGGGCTGTGAGAAGGAACCTGGATAGTAGGGTTACTTCGAAATGAAAGCCTGGGTAGTAGGGCTGTGAGAAGGAACCTGGATAGTAAGGTTACTTCGAAATGAAAGCTTGGGTAGTAGGGCTGTGAGAAGGAACCTGGATAGTAGGGTTACTTTGTTTGATCGCGTAGATTGGTTGACCCGTTTGGTTCCGGGAACTGATTTTTTCTCTTGGCTGCCTATAGATATGACATGTATAACTGCTGGAATTGTTGGTGATAATTGTCTTTCCTGAAGAGATAACAAGGTTAGTTATATGCGATGCATAAAATGAATTGTGAGATGATGTTCTCAAAATAAACGAGATTATGTTGTATGCGATATGTATGTGCATATCATGATGTATGAGCATGGTAGTTGTGACATATCCGAGTCCGGGAAAATAGATCCCTGGCTGTTGTTGGAGAGAAATATAATTCCTGACTGTTGTAGAGAAACGTGGCTCTTGTACTTCCACTGGGGATGATGAATGGAAGTGACTATGCTGGGGATCTGCTCTTTAATTATGGATGTTATGTCGGGGAGAGACTCTACTTGAGAATAACTCTGCGGGGAACCACTTGAAAGGTGAATTTCTGATAGCTGAAGTAATGGCCTCTGTCGGGGGTGGAGCTTCTGTATCCAGAGAAATAAACTCTGCTTGGGGAGTCAGAAATTTGTGATGATCCACTCGTGATTATGAAATCCGACTAGGGGACATGGGTGTCAGGCTTCTGGATGACTCTCGGATAGGGAGATTACTTTCCGTTTTGAGAGGATTACTATTGATGTTTTGATTACTTCTGCCCTGTGGGGAATATAAATGTTACAAGGTCACATGTATTGACGACTATGCTCCAAAGCTGTCTCTGCCCCGGTACCTGCTGGGCATGGTAACTATCGACTTTGATATTTTATGATCTTCCGTCGCTGTTTCCTAAGTTATGAGCAATTGTCTTTTGTTTCTATGCAAATATTTGTGAATAGAAATCATATTCAAATGCATATGTCAAGAATAAATCATTGGACGTTCTTGCAAAAACAAAATAGAAAAAAGAAAAACAAAATAGTTTTGTAAAAATGACTTGCATTAATTTTGAAGTTGGCCTATAACAGGTGTTTTTGTACAAGGAAGCTGACGCTCTAGTAAGAGAACGCTACCATAAAATGAAAGATATATAGTATTGCGTACAACTAAAAGAAAACAGCTATGTGCAATAATCCCATTTAGTTTCAAATCTGCTATTTCCACTATGCCTTCGAGTGTCTCCTCACTTTGCTGCTTGTCCGAAGCTGATTAGATTGATTGATGCCGTTGACAGTTGACACTAAAGTCAGGTCGCAGGGTGATCCAATGGGACATAGTGATACGCTTTTTGTCCCTAACTTTTTCCTGGACCGCCCTTTTGGGTTTTCGGCCCACCGGGATACCCTTTTTTGCCCAAGTCGCCTTTTCAGGTTTTCGACTTGCCGGGTGTACAGATTTTTTTATTTTCATCCCTTATTTTTGCCCGAACCTTTTTGGTTCGCCGGGAAACCCTTATTTTTGCCTAGGAAAGTCAACCTAGCGGGTCTTTGATTATGCGTAGTATCTTTTCACTATGTCTGCATTGATAGGATGAGGAAGGTCGTCACTGTCCATGGTGGTCAGAATCATGGCTCCACCTAAGAAAATGTTTTTAACCACAAATGGCCCTTCGTATGTGGGAGTCCATTTTCCCCGGGGGTCACCTTGCGGCAGTATGATACGCTTGATCACTAGATCTCCAACTCGATATTATTGACGCCTGACTTTCTTGTTAAAAGCCTTGATCATCCGCTTTTGATATGTCTGACCATGACAGATAGCAGTAAGTCTTTTTTCATCGATTAGATTTAACTGATCAAGTCGGGTTTGGATCCAATCGTCTTCATTTAGGCCTGCATCTCTCATAATCCTTAGGGAGGGAATTTGAACCTCAATGGGTAGGACTTCCTCCATGCCATATACCAGAGAGTAGGGTGTTTCCCCTGTCGACGTCTGTGCTGACGTATGGTACCCATGAAGGGCGAATGGTAGCATCTCATGCCAGTCTTTGTATGTCATCGTCATCTTCTGTATAATCTTCTTGATGTTCTTGTTAGCTGCTTCGACAACGCCATTCATCTTCGGCCGGTAGGGAGAAGAGTTGTGATGTTGTATCTTGAATTGTTTATAGAGCTTGGTGATCATTGTGTTATTGAGATTCGCACCATTGTTAATAATGATCCTCTCTGGCACACCATATCGACATATCAGATTATGTCGGATAAACCGCACCACCACGTTCTTGGTTACCGTGGCAAAAGAGGCTGCCTCAACCCATTTTGTAAAGTAATCAATGGCTACTAGGATGAAGCGATGTCCATTGGAAGCGGTGGGCCTGATTTCTACGATCATGTCGATGCCCCACATAGCAAAGGGCCAAGGAGCAGTTAAGACATTCAGAGGAACCGGAGGGACGTGCACTTTATCAGCATAAATCTGACACTTATGGAATGTCCGAGAGTGTTTATAGCAATCTGCCTCCATGGTAGACCAATAATAGCCTTCCCATAGGATTTTCTTTGCCATCATATGCCCACTGGAATGGGTACCAAAAGTGCCTTCGTGTAATTCAACCATGATCCTTTCAACTTCAACCTTGTCTACGCACCGAAGTAATACAGAGTCATGAATGCATTTGTACAAAATGCCGTTACTAAGGAAGAACTTAGCCGAGAATCTTCTTAGGAACTTCTTGTCATTTACTGAAGCTCCTTCTGGATATTCCTGAGACTCGAGATACCTTTTAACTTCATGGAACCAAGGTCGATCCACTACTTCTTCAGTACCGATCTCGTGATAGTAGGCTGGTTTATCCATCCGCTCAATGGTGATTTGAGGAGCCTCGTTATCCCAATTAAGTTTAAACATAGATGACATTGTAGCTAGTGCGTCTGCTAGCTGATTTTCTTCTCGCGGGAAATGCTCGAAGGTAATCTTCTCAAAATGCGAAAACAATGTCAACACATGTTCTTTGTAAGGGATAAGGTTGGGGTGTTTGGTGTCCCATTCCCCTTTGATCTGACTAATGACCAAAGTTGAATCTCCAAATACATCTAAGGATTTGATCCCCAAGTCTATAGCAGCTTTGAGACCGAAGATGCATGCTTCGTATTCTGCCATGTTGTTTATACAGTTGAAACAAAGTCTGGCAGTAAATGGAGTATGACATCCTTCCGACGATATAAGTACAACGCCGATGCCATTACCAAGTGCATTAGATTCTCCATCAAAGAACAGGGTCCATCGGGATTCTTGTTCAGGTCCATCATATTGCCTGATTTCTTCACAATTGTCTAATGTCATGATGTCTTAATCCGGGAATTCAAACTTCATGGACTGATAGTCTTCCACAGCTTGGCGAGCAAGGTGATCAGCTACTACACTACCTTTTATAGCTTTTTGGGTAGTATACTGTATGTCATATTCTGTCAGGATCATCTGTCATCTCGCTATTCTTCAAGAAAGAGCAGGCTTCTCAAAGATGTATTTTATCGGATCCATTTTAGATATCAACAGAGTAGTATTGGTCAGCATATACTGTCTCAGCCGGAGAGCAGCCCATGCCAGAGCGCAACAGGTTTTCTCGAGCAGTGAATATCTTGTTTCACAGTCGGTAAACTTTTTGCTCAGGTAATAAATAACATGCTCTTTTCGGCCAGACTCGTCATGCTGCCCCAACACACACCCCATTGAGTTTTCTAAAACAGTCAAATACAGGATTAAAGGTCTTTCCTCGACGGGTGGTAATAACACAAGAGGCTCTTGTAAATATTCCTTGATTTTGTCAAAAGCAACTTGGCATTCGTAATTCCATTTGACTACTTGATCTTTTTTCAAGAGCTTGAAGATTGGCTCACAAGTAGCTGTCAGGTGAGAAATGAACCTGGCGATATAATTCAAACGTCCCAAGAATCCTCTGACTTCTTTCTCAGTACGAGGAGAAGGCATCTCTTGTATCACTTTAACCTTGGTAGGATCAACCTCGATACCTTTGTTGCTGACGACAAAGCCTAGGAGCTTACCAGACCGGACTCCGAACATGCACTTGTTTGGATTCAATCTCAATTTATACTTCTTCAGCCTCTCAAATAGTTTCTGTAAGTAATCAAGGTGATCTTCTTCCGTTTGCGATCTGGCTATCATATCATCAACATACACATCTATCTCATGATGTATCATGTCATGAAATAAAGCTACCATGGCGCGTTGATAGGTTGCCCCAACATTCTTCAATCCGAATGGCATGACCTTATAGAAAAAAGTGACCCACTGTGTAACAAAGGTTGTTTTCTCCATATCCTCAGGTGCCATTTTGATTTGGTTGTAGCCTGAGAAACCATCCATGAAGGAAAACACTTTGTGTTGTACCGTATTGTCAACTAGAATGTCGATATGGGGGAGTGGAAAATCATCTTTGGGGCTTGCCCTGTTCAAATATCTGTAGTCCATACACATTCACACTTTACCGTCTTTCTTGGGCACATGAACAACATTGGCCACCCATTGGGGATAAGAGGTGACAGCCAAAAATCCAGCATTGAATTGCTTCATGACTTCTGCCTTGATATTTTCTGATATATCAGACCTCATGCGGCAAACCTTTTACTTTACTGGGGGAAAATCTTCTCTTGTAGGCAGACGATGTACCACAATTTCTGTATCAAGTCCCGACATGTCTTCATACGACCAGGCGAAGACTTCAACATAGTCGTGTAATAACTGAATCAGGCGCTCCTTGACACTGGGTTCCAAATTGGCACCCACCTTGACCTCCCTTTTGTCCTCCTCAGTACCTAAGTTAACTGTTTCAACCGACTCTTTATGCGGCTGAATGATCCTTTCTTCCTGTTGCAACAACCTGGCCAACTCCCCTGGCACCTCAAAATCCTCCTCACTTTCATCGTCGGCCTGGTAGATCAGATTTTCAAAGTCACAATTGGCCATAGCAGAACTGTTACCCATGGGATCCTGAGTGGACGTAGATATGCATTTTAATATGTGAGTGTGTGTAAGAGTATAGCTATTTTTGAAATAAAATGTAAGAAAGAAAGACAAAGAACATAAAATTTGATGCAAAAACGTCCATGATTCATTAATGACATATGAGAATGAAGTGACAACCCTCACAAATGGACCGTTGTGCCTCGGGCAAGACACAAGGTTTTAAAAGTATGAATTGTTTAAATATTACAAGCCTGAAAATATTAAAAGACAATTACTCTTGAATAAAAGTAAAAGGAATGAAATCTTTGGCCTCCCAATTATTGAGCCCTCCGCTGGTGGTTGGGAAAATCCATTCGTCCATGTCACAGCTGCCATCACTGTCTTCTACTGCATTGACTCCTTGATTGTTGATACGCAGAGGTGGTCCTCCAGTGTGAGAACGTCGAACAACTCTTTGGGCCTCTAAAGTGAACTCCAACCCAAATTTGTCGGACTTGTAGGGAATATCCGGAAGCTGACCCCAGATGGTACACCCTCCTTTTTCAATTACTTCTCGAGCATCTTTCAAAGAGGCCATCTTTAGTGGAGGTCTGGTAATCTTCGGGACCTTTGGAGTAGACTTGGTTGCCGCGACCGTTGCTGGAACCTCCTCAAAGTTCTGACAGGGAGTCTCGATGAATTCACCATCCATTTCAACATACCTGAAAGAGTTCAGATGGCTAACCATGTACTCCTTCTCTCTGTGAACTGTGACAATCTTTCCTTTAATCGGGTGTTTTAGCATTTGGTGCAAGGTTGAAGTGACGGCACCCGCACCATGGATCCAAGGCTGACCCAATAGACAAGAGTACGAAGGGCAGATGTCCATCACATAGAAAGTTGAGTCAAAAGTCCGAGTCCCAATTTTTATGGGGATACTAACTTCTCCGTGCACTGTCCTCTTGGAACCATCAATGGCCCTTACTATGATGTTGCTAGGTTTCAAGATGAGCCCCTCGTAATCCAGTCGGTCGAGAGAATTTTTAGGCAAGACATTCAATGATGAGCCAATATCCACCAGAACATGGACAAGTGTGGTGCCCCTGCATTCAATGGAAACATGCAAGGCATCGTTGTGCTTCCTTCCCTTAGAGGTTAAATCAGTGTCAGAAAAGCCCAATCCGTTATCAGCAGTTAGACTGGCCACATAATTTTCAAATTGGTCGATGGAGGTCTCTTGGGGCACGTGGGAGGTCTTAATAAACTTTACCAATGCTTTGGCATGGGCCTCAGAACACAAAGTAAGGACAACAATGATATCTTCGAGGGGGTCTGTCCCAATTGTTCTACAATGTTATAATCACTTTTCTTGATTATCTTCAGTATTTCTTCTATCTCCTCTCTAGAAGCTTCCAGGATGATCTCGGGACGCTCTCTTGCTTGGATAGGCTCATTCAAAGCCTCTTTTCCCCTTGTATCGGTAGCAGGGATAACAGTAGGAGTATCATTGGGAGTGTCGGTAGGAGTGGCAGTAGGAATGATCACAGGAGTAGCACCGGTCTTTGAGAAATCTCAGGTGAGAAGACTCTTCCACTTCTGGTTATTTTGCTGGTCCCAGTGATATTACCGATATCGGGATCAATATCTCTCGCAACTTCGTCTTTGACAGCCAACTAATCTTGCTTGACGCCATAATAATAAACGTCAGCCCCATAATTCCAGGGCACAACTTTATCCGAAGAGTAAGACATTGGTCTTGGCATAGTGATGATTAAAGGTGCAGACCTTGGAACAGATGTAATCCTGACGGGTCTTTTGGTGGAGACCCTGGGAGGATTATCGGAAATGGTGATTATCGAAACATCTTGATAAGAACTTTTGGTAGGAGGAAGCTTTTCAAATAGGATTTCTTTACTAGTCATCAGGTGCTGGACGCCTATCTTTAGTAACAAACAACCGTTCGGTAGAGACTTGCATAAGTGACAATCTTTATCGCAGCCTGGGAACAGACCAGCTTGCAATAGATTCTGTTTAATGGTCAACAGAGGAGTAACTAAGTCATTCACGGAGGATAAAAAACGATCATCATGAACGGCGTTGATACCTTGGCCATGTCTTGGCATTGGCGCCGTTATTACATTAGGCGTTTCTGGGGGATCAAATTCAGTCTCTTTCGCATCGATAAGGTCTTGCACCTTATTCTTTAAGGCCCAACAGTCATTTGAATCGTTCCCCAGGCTTTCAGAATGATAGGCACATCGAGCGTTTGAGTTGTAGCAAGGAGAGGCAGTATTGGGGTTCTTGGGAGCTTCCTTTAGAGTTGCCATATTGGTCTTCAGAAGGTGCGGCAAAACTTGAGACATGGTCATGTTGATCCGGGTAAATCGTCTCATAGGCGCTTCCGATTTACGCTGATAATTTCGCTGTTGATTTGGCACAGGATTAGAAATCATAACAGCCCCTACTACCGGGCGACGACCAGTTTTGTTTTGATTCCTATAGTCATATACAACACTAACCTCATTCTTTCCAACAAAGGGTTTCTTCACCATACTCGAGGATGCATCTCTTTGAATTTTTCCGCTTTTTATACAGGCTTCAACCCGCTCACTGGTCATGATTAATTCAGTAAATCCAACTGAGGAACTCCCGATCAGGTGGTTGAAGAATGGTCCTGACAAGGTGCCAAGTAACATATCCACTAATTCTCTGTCAGATAAAGGGGGTTGGACTCTGCCTGCGAGATCCCTCCATTTTTTAGCATAGGTTTTGAAACCTTCACCTGTTCCCATAGACATGCTTTGCAATTGCATCCTAGTCGGAGCTAAATCAACATTGTACTGATATTGTTTGTAGAAAGCGGCGACAAAATCTTCCCAATTGCGAACATTGGTCCCTTCCAATTGATAGAACCAATCCAACTGCGTCCCAGATAAGCTCTCTTGGAAGAAATGCACCCACAGGTTCTTGTCAGCCGTCTGGGGTTGAATCTTCCTGACGTATGACCTTAGATGTAGCTTTGGGAAAGAGACACCTTCGTATTTGGAGAAAGTGGGGACCTTGAATTTTTGTTGGATGACAACCCCTGAGATGAGTCCTAATTCTTCAAAATCCAAACCTGGTACCCTCTGAATCTCCATAGCATTCAAACGATCCTCTAGATGTTTGTATTTATCATCAGCAGGAGGATATTGCTCCTCAGAGTAATCAGGTTCTTCCTCTTCCATAGATGTTGGGTTATTGTTCACTTCCTGGGTTTGATTATCTCCTTCACCCGATGATGTTGCAAAGTCCAAAGTTCGTCTAGCTTGTCCTTTAAACCTTCTTCCCATGATCACAACACCGATTGATTTCTTCGCTTTTTTCTTCTTCTCTTTGGCCAGTAAAGTCTTCAACTCCTCTTGTCCTTTTGTCAGAGCTAAGAGCATCTGTTGAAATTGGGTGTTCTGCGCCTGAAGATCTTTCACAGTCTGTTCAACATCCATCTTACTGAAATAAACAGTAGAAGGATAAGGAGACCTGTTATGAGAAATCTGTATGATGTTATGATGAATGAAGATGCAATATGCAAATAATTTCAAGGAATTTTAGAGATTTAAGTTTGTTCAAAACAAAAAAGAACACACGTTATATTAAATCCAAATTTGAGTACATCATGCCTCTTCGGGCTTACAATGAAAGAAACAAAAATACAACAAAAAACTCCTAATACAAGAAGGTTGACCACATCCTCTTTGGAGAAATGTAGGCATTCATAGTTTTCTCTTCATGAAGCAGTTTGGTAAGCTCCAGAACCTTCTTCTCACTGGCGGAAAACTGGGCTTCAAAGGTGTCTCGCTCTTCCTTCAACTGAACCCAAGCTTTCTGCAAATCTTCGAGAGAGGTAGGCATTTCAGGATGAAGAATGGTGTATGGGACGTCTCCTTCAACAACAGACTCTATGAGGACAGGAAGGATGGAAGGATAAGGCATCACGAAACTCTGAGCACGAGCTCGCACCCACCTAAGGTAAGGCTCGAGAGGGATATAATTTTTGTGTCCCAAAGTTCTACTATCCACCTTGTTCACCATTCTCCAAGCTCGTGTAAACCTCTGGTGGTAACCTTGGTCTTCTTTGCCGTAATCGAACACCAGACCTTGAATGAGTGTCTCGTGGGGACCGTCTCTTCGGGCATACCCAAATTGTCGAAGAGCCAAGCAGGGATTATAGGTGATACCTCCCCTAATACCAAGCAGAGGTACGTTAGGGAATTCCCTGCAATGGTCAATGATAGAGACATCTTCCAAGGATCTCGAACACCAACAGATGTCATAATGGGTGAGGGACATCATCCTTTGGGACCATGTCAGTCTTTGCCCGTTCTTTAAGGCTGATTGAGGCAGGTGTGAAGTGAACCATTTAGCGAGTAGGGGAATACAACACAAAAGAGTACCTCTTTTCTTCATGGTGCGGGTATGAAGGCAATGCAAGATGTCTCCCAGTAAGGTAGGTATGTGATTGTGAGAGAGAAAGACATTGATGGCATTAACGTCTATTAACTGGTCCGAATTGGGGAACAGAACCAGACCATAAATGAGAAGAGCCAGGATGTCTTCAAAAGCTTGGAAGTCTATGTCGTCCCAAAATGAACGAGCTTTCTCCAATAGAAAATTGGATAGGAAACCTTTGACCCTGCTTCTTGTCTCCCAATTGGCTATGATGTCTGCTCTCTTTAGATGCAAAGCTTCAGTGATGACCTCAAGTTCTGGAATCTCTTCTAGACCGGTGAATGGTATCTGATCAAGCACGGGCACCCCTAAGAGTAGAGAGAACTCTTCTAGTGTAGGTACCAACTGATAGTCCGGGAAAGTGAAACAATGATGCACGGGATCAAAGAATTGGAACAGTACACACATAATCTCTTCTTGGAAACTGGATGTAGCCAAACTGAGGAGTCGACCATATTTCTTGGTGAAAGGAGAATCCTCGAGAACTCTTGAGGCTAACTCTTGAAGTTGAGGGTGTGCTTTACGAAGCTGATTCGAATGGTGTTTCTTCGGACATAATTCATGACCTACAAAACAAAAACAAAGATAAAATTCTAAATCCTTGAAATGGTTAGTGAGCATGCTCATGATGATTATGATGTTTATGATGTTATGTACAAGTATATACACACAAAGCAAACAAATCCCTATGTTTTAGGCTTGCATGAGGCTTTATAGGTAAGTACCCTCTTGAAGTTTAGTTGGCTCAAACCTGTCCTAGTAATAGTTATCGAGTTCTAAAGGATATCAATATCACCGACCTTTCTCTTGGGCGTTGTCTCAGCATAATCAGTCTTTTCTTGCGGCCGAGATATCCCAAAAGTCTCGCCTCAATGAGTGTGGTATCGAGTATCAACCAATTTTCAGCTTTACATCGAAATCGGCTATCTCACTACGTCCTAATGGCCAAGTTTATTCAATTAGGGTTCTAAAGCCCGTTAGTGCTTCATGACGCCACTCAGCGGCCCCGTATTCTCCTCGATTCACCACAAGGGATACCGGTACCCACAAATGCGTCACACTAACATAGCCATTGTTTCAACCATATTGGTCTATGTCGTACAGTTTCCACAATCTATTGCTATTTACCTAAAAAGGTGTCCCAGACCCGGGTGGAGGATCAAAGCAAGCCCAAACAGAGAACCAAATGTAAAGCATACAAATCAAATAATGAAAGCAAGTAAATGTGATCTAACCCTAAGGTAACCCCACTTTTAAGTGGTCCCCAGTAGAGTCTCCAGTTATGTGATACGGTGGGAGAACTGACTTGACGTTTTGAGTTTGTGTTTGCAAATGTTGCGGTTTAGAAAGAGTCGCCACCGACTTTTCTTTTATCCAATAAGGAAAGGTGAAAAAGCACAGGAAAGACCTTTATAGATGTTTTCTTGAGTTCGGGGGGTAGATTATGAAAAGGGAAGGTATTAGCACCCTTTTCATCCATGGTTTTCCATGGGCTCTTAGTTACTTGCTAGATCACTTGCTTTTGTTTGAAAATGTGCCTGTGGTGTGTGTTTCTGAAAGTATTTTGAAAACGTATTTGTAACGGTTCTCGTCTCTATAAGAACGCGTACAAAGTGTTTGTTTGGAAAATTGTTCAAAGATGAAAGTGTAAGTGTAAAAAATGTTTTGTTGTGAGCAAGCGAGTAACTGAGAGCGAACCTACCTACTCGAAAGGTCTTAGATATGCTTTTCCTCTTCCTTTAGATGTTGCTACCTTACCATTGATTTGGTAGGAAGCCCCATCGTTGGATGTAAAGGGACAGGCGTTTGGATCATCGTGTGACCATGATAGCAATGTTGTGAGATGGCTTAGCATTTTTCTTTAGGGACTAAGATCATTTCGAAAGGCAACTTTGATAGCGTCATCGAGGGACTATGATCTTATATTTCAATTGTTTTTGCTAAGACACCCCACATACATAACATGGCCATTTTTAGGAAACAAGTGAGATTACCCTAAGGGTGCATGTGTGCAAGTGTGTTTAATTGCATGCATTTGTCTTTGATTTTTGGTGGTCTACTTGTTGGTTTTATCTTGCCATACACGCCTAATTACTATACAGTATAAGAAAAACATTAAATTGCAGAAAATGAAATTCTACGCTATTACAATATTTAGGGGATGAGGGTACATATTTATGAATGGGGTTGCAAGTAAAATTAAATCCTAAGTTATTATTACAACCATATCGAAATGGATCAGAATGTGCAAGAAATGTAAATTGCTTATTTATTTAAGAAAAGAAATAAGTTTTTTTTGTCTAAGGAAATATTTTTTGGTCTTTTGTTTTAAGAAATAAAGTAAAGCATGGAAAAAAATGTTTTTGGTGTTTGTTGATTAATGAAATAGAAAGTGATAGCAAATATAGTGAGAAAAAGTAAAAATAGAATCAGCGTGTTGCTGATTAAGGGAAGTCAGAAGTTCTGACCCTGGTGCACTGCAAAACAGAATTCCTGTTAGTAAAAAAAACATAAGTAGAGTCAAAAGTTCTGAGTCCACTGGGAGCACATAAGCCTTCAGAAGTTCTGATATCACTGGCAACATAGGAGGTTTCAGAAGTTCTGATACCACCAACAACAAAGTGGATTTCAGAAGTTCTGATACCACTGGCAGAACTTGGTCTCTCTTTCCATGCTAGTGAGAACATCTGCAACTTAGTCATTTCTTCACAAAACAGAAGATGTGCATATAACAATTATGGCAGGTGTCATAGTGTTTCAGAAATAAGAAATACCAGAACTACAAATCAGAGGCAAATATGAATACTAATCCTAATTCTGAGTTCTAATTTGTTCCAGAAGCTCTGAACTATTTTATTCCATACTTAGGCATGCAGATACGTGGAGCCTCAGAATATGTATAACGTCAGAAACATGATATCTACATTGTGTTTTTGAACATGCAAATCTGATAATGCTTAAGCAACGTGATAAGAGTCAGCAGAAGCTTACCTTGCAGTTGGAAAAGATTCTGTAAACTGGAGGTTGGTCTTGGACCCTGGTGATGTTTTGAGCAACTTCTTCACGTACTCAATAGGATGGAGGTTTTCAACTTCTGGAACAGCCAAGGGGTGATACTCTGGCCTCTTTGAGGTGGAGGTGAATGGAAAGTGTATGGAAGTATGAATACAGAAGTTAGAATAGCTTATAATATATGAATCAGCAACTGTGGGGATGGTTTTAGTCAAGGAACAATAGAGTTTTGATGCTAGAATCAAATGCTAAGGTTTGGTATTTTGGTGTTTTTAGCTTTTCGGATTCTTGGAATTTTGCAAAGATTCAAGGCTTTTTCTTTCTTTTGGTGATTCTCTCTCTTCAAAAACTAACCCTTTGAACATGCGATGGAACAAAAAATTTATAGATGGATTTGTTGTGGTTTTGGGGGGAAAAACAAATGAGTTTTAAAACATTTTTGGCATACTGTCCCTTTGTTTTTAAATCACAGTTCTCGTAGGCTAAATTGGTGCAAGAAAAATGCAAGTGTGGACTGGATCAGCAGCACCTTGGAGTGTTGTGGCAGCTGGTTGCAGGACTGTGCCATAGCAGGGCAGTTGTTTACTTAAATGAGGTTTTTGGTGGTGTTCTGATCGCAGAATATCAGAAGCATAACCTCCAAATGCTGAAGGGGCATCTTCTGACCGGAGCGTTGAACATAGCCTCCATATGCTGAAGAATCATATTCTGACTGAAGCATTATGTTCTGGCCAAAGAGCAACGCTTCTGCATGTTCTGATTGAAGCATTATGTTCTGACCAAAGAGCAACGCTTCTGCATGTTCTGATTGAAGCATTATGTTCTGACCAAAGAGCAACACTTCTGCATGTTCTGATTGAAGCATTATGTTCTGACCAAAGAGCAACGCTTCTGCATGTTCTGATTGAAGCATTATGTTCTGACCAAAGAGCAACACTTCTGCATGTTCGGATTGAAGCATTATGTTCTGACCAAAGAGAAATGCTTCTGCATGTTCTGATTGAAGCGTCATGTTCTGGACCGTGTTTGCAACTTCTGACGACACTTGCATAGAGGCTGTCTCAGAAGTTCTGAAGTATCACATTCTCTAGACACTTAGAAATTTTTTTAAATGTTTAAAAAATTTGATTTTCTCAAAGTAACTCCTGACTTCTGATTTTTGATGAACCAATTTCATGCCTTAATGGAATATGATTCTTGGAACTTGATTTTGATTTAAAAGTCAAAGTTTGACTTTTTCAATGTACTTTTGACCATTTTGCCCTTATGGATGATTTCCTTAAAAAGTGATGATTCAAGACTTGGAACTTGATAGAAGCAAAACTGAGAGTCCAGGATGAATCTCTGAGAAATGGGAGGGCAAATTTTGGGGTACCACAATGTGTAAACTCCAATCTTCTAGGGATTGTTTCTGCTGGGGACCAATGCTTGCCGATTTGAGGAAACTCCGCTGGGGAACATTGATTTTTGCTCTTTGTTTGAGGAAACTAGGCTGGAGAGTATAAATTCCTGCTTGGGGAGAATAATTTAAGAACATTGGTAGTTCATTGCTCTATTGGGGAGTTTATACCCTAACTGGGGATGGAAAAGGCGGATAACCTTCCGACTTATCTGGGGAAGATAAGGTTGACTGGTATTTGATTTGATTCCAGGTTCTATAGAAACTCTCTAGGGATAGTGGCAACTTTATTGGGGAGAGGATTTTAGCCGATGATTTATGGTAAAAGTATACTCAAGCTGGGGAGTGTCAGAATAAATCTATGTCTTGATTTTATCGGAAAATGTATTGAATGGGTATCAGAATGATATCCATATTTGGAATATATCTGAACCATATCTGAAAGATGTACTGAATGAGTATCAGAATGAATATGTATCTTGATCGTATGTGCACTGTATTTAGAAGTAGATCTGGAGCGATGTCAGAATGTATAATTTTCCCTCTCACTTATCAAGAATTTGCTCACAAGATCTCCTTGGGCTCAAGACTGCACTAGGGTTTGATCAGCCCAAGACACCTCCTTAGGCACTGATGACCAAAATTAGGGTTTGAGTTTGCACAAATATTTTTGAACTTCCAATGCCCCATATGACTTTCATAGATCATTATGGACCCCCAAGATTACTCATGTCAAGTTTCAAGCCTTGTATCACACTTTTGATTAGTCAATTGAACAGTTGACCTAAAAATTAACTGTATTGGGGAAAAAGTCAACCATGGCCAATTTATAGTCAAA
Source organism: Vicia faba (assembly GCA_948472305.1). Lineage (NCBI taxonomy): Eukaryota > Viridiplantae > Streptophyta > Magnoliopsida > Fabales > Fabaceae > Vicia > Vicia faba. The sequence goes on from OX451735.1 coordinate 811,881,318, forward strand.
CTTCATAATTTTTTATCCGCATCAACATTTTGGACTCATATGTATCATTTGATCATGTTTGGACCATAATTCCTCAAATTTGATCAAATCTCCAAAAGGGCAAAATGGTCAAAATTAGGGTTTTGACTGGGAAAGGGAAATTTCTGATTTTTGACCTAGAAAACGGTCAATTGGTTTAAGGCATTATCTCAAGAGTCCAATTGCATCATTTTGACCTAATGACATGATTCAAAACATTGCAAATCCATTAGATTTACAGATGAATTTTGCAGTCAACTGATCAAAAGTCAACTGTATACTGAAAAGTCAAAGTTTGACTTTTTGGTCAAATTCAAGTGCCAAAGATCCCAATTCATCAAAAAATGTCAAAATAGGAAAATTATTCATCAAGAAATCAAGATTTCATTTTGAAAGTCAAAATTTCTAAACTTAGAAATTTTTCTAAGTGTTGAAAATTTCTTATTTTTTCATAACTTTGAGTAATTTTTTCATTATGATACAAGATGATTAAAAGGAAACTTCCAACATGAAAGTTGTATATATCCATGAAATATACAACTTTGCTTCACACAAATTCTTCCAAAATTTCTTGGATCTCAAGTTATAATTTTCTAAATACATGCTCATGAACTAAAAAAGACTTACTGAAATTTTGCCCTAGTTAGGCAGATTTTTTGACCTAACTTCATGGAAAATTTTCACATAGTTCCAAGGGTAAAATTCAAAATCAATTCAAAGATGGGTTGTAGAGCACATTGCAAGCTTTCAAAAATGTCCAAGAACTCCTTGAGATCATTCTTGAGTAGGGAGAATCGAAGAGATGGAGTTGGTGTTTTGTCACTTGAATTACAAGGCATTTTTGTGATGAACAAAAATCCAATTTCAAACCTATGCTGCACAATCTTGTTTTGTAGGCTTCTAAACCTCAATATCTCTCCATAATCAGAAGATTAAACTTGCTTTTGAGCTATTATCCAAGTGTTCCAAGCATTGTCCAAGCCAATTTGCCATTTTTAGAAGAAAGTTACCATTCCATTCTTGAAAAGTTGCTTTAATCACAAAGTCAACTTGTCTTGAGATTCTAACTTGTTCTTTCTTCACACACAACCCCTATAATCCAAAAGCAAGGTGTCTAAGGCATGAAGAAGCTCAGGACATGCTTGTACAACATTTGAGATTTGTCATTTCACTTTTCTTCAAAAGCAAGTTATAGAGCCATAACCCTATAACTCAGAAACCTGGAGAGATTTTGTGCTCTAATCCTTTCCATACATATTAACAAGTTTATTGCAAGCTAAGGCATGATTTTAAGCATCCAAAAACTGTCCCAAACACCTTTGCTGCACAAGACTGCTCAACTTGATAGTTTTGAGCCAAAACTCTCCATATCCATTTCCACTCGTGCGTTTTGATTCTTAATCATTCAAACACCTTACATACATCATACACAAGTGATCAGGCCCCTGTTTCAAGAATGTAACCCCTACACCACTATCCACTATTTTCAAATATCAAGCTTGCAGGTTGACTTGAGTAGGGAGATTCAGGGACTTTCAAAGCAAAGTAAGAGTTGGAATACACTCAAGGAGGTCCAAGCAAGCTAAATAGATCACCAGGCCATCTCCAAAGTTGCTCAAACTCCATTCACGACTCCAGCTGCAAGAGGTAAGTTTTCAAACTTCTATCTCTTCATACAAGCATCATTTGAGTTTTATTTGTGAAGATAAAATGTAGATACCATTGCCACGAAGCTGTACATATCCATAGTTTACATTTATATGGCCTGAGTTTAGAGAATTTTAGGGTTGAAGTTTTCTGCGATTTTTAGGTTTTGAATTAGGGCTAGAAAAATTCTCATTCATCTTTGATTGTTAGCTTAAGTTGTTTATATGTTTGGATTCATGGGAAAAAATACCATAACTTTCATGTTTGAACTTTTCATTTTTGTTGAGACATGAAGAAGATACAAGTCCTTTGGCTGGAGGTTGAAGATGAATTCTTCAGAACATGTTTTGCCTTACATATTTATTATTTCATTTATATAAACAGACGTATAGCCACCCTAGTGGTAAGGCAACGCGCTGGTAACCCAAAGGGCGTGGGTTCAACACCTAACGCGCTACTTTTTTTCATTTCTCACAATTTTTTCACTTTTTTTTTGTTTCCAAACAAGCAACGCTTGGGCTTTCAGCTTGGGCCTGATGATGTTTTTCTTTTACTAACCCCCTGATTTACTTGTGCACCATTGGCCCAATTTCTTTTATTATTTTCTTTTATTATTATTTCTTCTTTAATATTTTTATTTATTATTATTATTATTCTTATTATAATTATTATAATTATTCTCATTAAACATAAAAAAATCCAAAAAAATATTTTATTTACTCTTATTCATTTTATTTTCTTATAAAATATAAAAATATTAAAAACATTTTCTTTTAACAAATTAATTTCTCTTTTAAATAATTAAATATTTAGACTTAGGTTTAATAATTATTTTATTTTTCTTAATTAAAATTAATTTAGAATTTAGTTTTCTTTTAATTATTTAATTTTTACTTTTTATTATTATTTAACTTAAAACTCTTTTTCTTCATAAAAACCCTAAAAAATCATTTTTAATTTAATTTCTTTTCTCAATTAGTTTAAGTCAATTTTATTTTAATTTTAACTAATCGTTTTTTAATCAGGTTTAGGTTAAACTCATTTTATGAAAACCAAACAAAAATCATCTCTCTTTCTTTATATTCTTGTATTTATATATTTATTCAATTTTTTGTACAAATTCAATTTGGTTGTAATAGACTAATTAGGGTTTAATTTCTTGCAATCCCTGTTTACAAATTGTATTCCCCCTCCCCTAAATGATGTAATAGCATAGTAAATTTAATTCCCACAATTTATCGCTTTATATACAAATGCAAGTAATTAGGGTTTGTATGGAAAGAATAAAATCAATCAAATAGAAAACCATAATTCAAGACAAAATCAAGCATGAAAACAACACACTTGCACACAAGCACCCCTAGGGTTATCCCATTTGGTTGCCTTATACAAAATGGCCATATTACGCATGTGAGGTATCTTAGCAAAAACAAGCAAATACAAGATCATAGTCCCTCGATGACGCTATCTAAGTTGCCTTACAAATGATCTTAGTCCTTCAAAAAGAATGCTAAGATACCTTGCAATATTAATAATCATGGTTATACGATGACCCACGCCCGTCCCATTTACATCCAAATATATGGTTGCTTACCAAATCAATGGTAAGACAACAATGTCAAAAGAAAAGAAAATGAACAAGAAAGACATTTGAGTAGGTAGATTGCTCCCAATTACTTGCTCCATTTCAAAACAAACATCCTTGCTATTTTCAAAACAAACACTTATGCTTTTAAACATCTTACAAACTTGAAAACATTTTTGAAAGATCAACATCTTTGTATACATTCTTACGAACGAGAATCATTACAAAGATTTCCTAAACAATGGCCTCTTTACAAAATACTTTCAAAAAACCACATGAAGCATAATTTCAAACAAAAGCAAGTGATCTAGCAAGTAACTAAGAGCCCATGGATAACCATGGATGAAAAGGGTGCTAATACCTTCCATTTTCATAATCTACCCCCCAAACTCAAGAAATAATCTCAAAGGTCTTTCCTGTGCTTTTTCACCTTTCCTTTTGGATAAAAGAAAAGTCGGTGGCGACTTTTACTAACCGCAACATTTGCGATCAAACGCAAATCCCTCAAGTCAGTTCTCCAACCGTATTACAGAACTGGCGACTCTGCTGGGGATTGATTCTAAAAGTGGGGTTACCTTAGGGATATATCACATTTATTTGCTTACATTGTTTGACTTGTATGCTTTACATTATGGTTCTTTGTTTGGGTTTGAATCCTCTACCCGAATTTGGGATACATTATAGGTAAGTAGCAATACATTGTGGAAACTGTGCGGGGTATACCGACATGGTCTAAGCAATAGCTACGTTAGTGTGACATATTTGTGGGTACCGGTAGCCTTTGAGTTAATCAAAGAGAATACGGGGCCGCTAAGTGATGTCATGAAGCACTAATGAACTTTTAGAACCTTTACTTGACCAACTTGGCCTTTAGGATGTAGTGAGATGACTGGCTTTGGTGCAGTCCGAAGTTGGTAGATACTCGATACTACACTCATTGAGGTTTGGTTTCTTGGGATATTTCAGTCGCCATTAAAGAGGCTTATACTGAAACAATGATTAAGGAAACAAACCAGTGATATTGAGCTCCTTAGAACCCGGTTACTATTACTAGGACAGGTTTAAGCCAACTAAACTTAAAGAGGGTACTTACCTATAAAACTCCATGCAAGCCTGAACCTAAGGATTTGTTTGTTTTGTTTGTATATGCATACTTGTACATAACATCATGAACATCATGAACATCATATACATCCACTAACCATTTCAAGGATTTTGGGATTCATCTTTGTTCTTGTTTTGTAGGATATGGATTCACTTCGCAGGAAAACTATTCAAGTCAACCTTGTAAGAATCCCTCAATTACTCAAAGAGCTAGCTTCAAGGATTCCTGAAAACTCTCCATTCACTGAGAGACATGGTCGCCTACTCAACTTGGTCAGCTCCAACACAAATGAGGATATGATGAAGGTGCTTTTTTCAGTTCTTTGATCCTTCACACCATTGCTTCACATTTCCCGACTATCAACTTGTGCCTACTTTTGAAGAATTCTCCCAACTCTTGAGGATTCCCATTATCAATCAACTACCTTTCAACGGTACGAAAAGAGACCCAAAGCCAGAAGAGATTGCTCAAGATCTACACTTGCACTCATCTGATGTCACAACTCATTGGTAAACAAGGAGTGGTGTCAAAGGCTTCCTTGCAAAGTTCCTGTTTGAGAAAGCCCAAAACTGTTGGAATTCCTTGGACTTGCAAGCCTTTGAGGAAATTGTGACTCTCCTCATCTATGGGATGGTTTTGTTTCCAAATCTTGACCAACTCATAGATGTCAACACCATCAAAATCTTCATATCCCGCAACCCGGTGCCTACATTGCAAGGAGATATCCTACACTACTTTCACACTCGCACAATGAGGAAAAAAGGTGTTCTTATGTGTTTAACTCCTCTCTTGGCATGGTGGTTTATTTCTCATCTTCCCTGTGATACGGTTGCAGAACCGGACTGTTTTTTGGAAAATGCTGGTTTGCATTTTGCGTTTGTGTTTGCAAAATGTCGCGGTAAGCAAGATTCGCCACCGACTTTTATTTTATCCAACTGGAAAGGAAAAAAAGCACAAAAAAATTCCTTTTTCGAGATATTCTGAGTACGGGGGGTAGATTATAGAAATGGAAGGTATTAACACCCTTTCTATCTGTGGTTTTCCACGGGCTCTTAGGTACTTGCTCATCATTTTTAAAATTGCTTCTGTGTTTGTGTGTTTTGAAAAGTTTTTGTTTTTACTTCATTCTAACCCTTGCTTCTGTCTTCAAGAGTGTTACGAAGTGTTTTTGAAAACTTTGTTTGAAAGGAGTGTAAGTGTGAGAAAGTTTATTTTGAGCAAGTACCTACTAGCATCTACCTATTCGAAAAAAGAATGTTTCTGTTCTTGTTTCCTTTAGACAACGCTATCTCACTATTAGTAAGTAGGTAGCACCGTCGTTGGAGTTTTAAGGGTCAATTTGAAAGGGACGTATAATCACTAAAGCAATGTTAGGACGTCTTAGTAATAACCCTAATGTCTTAAGATCATATTTGAGGCAACATTTCCGAGGCAACATTTCCGAACGAGACATTTGATCTTTATTTAGACAAAAGAGCGACCACTAAAATACCCTATACTTAATGATCGTTTACCGAAGGAAACCGAAGTGGGAGTATACCTTAGGAGTGCGCATGTGTGAGTGATTCAATTTCAAGTTATTATCTTTGCACATTTAGGGTTTGCTAACTGTTTTAAAATTAACATACATTCTTGTCATGCAACCCTATTATCATACATCTAACAGTTAATATATGCAGAAATTAAAATGCGGAAAGTAAAGCTACGCTATTACAAGGCTTCGGGTGAGATTAATTACATAGCCAAAAACCCGTCAAAACGATAAATAAATGAAAAGTCCTAATTAAACTATTACATTCCATGAGCAGTTACATTAATATTGTAAAAATAAATAAGCGCACGATGAAACGAGAACGGGAGAAAAATAGGGTTTTGACCCCCTCTAACCTAATTAAAAGAAACATTATTTTTGTTGTTTTGATTATTTTAAGAAAATAATAAGATTTTAAATTAAATATGTACAAACTTAATTACTGATTAATTTTAAATCAAGAAAATTAATTACATTTGACCTATTTTTGTACTCTTGTGATTTTTTAAGAAAAGAAAATAGAAGTTAAATTAAACAAAAAACCTAATTTCTAATTTATTTTAATTTATTTACAAAGACAAATTAAAGTTATCCTAAAATTAAATAAACTAATTAAATTAATTTTTGATAAAAAAACCTAAATCTAATTTGGTGAAAATTGATTTTTTTGATTTTTTGATAAAAGAGTTAATTTTTGTGTTAGTGAAATAATTTAAATGAATTAAATAAAGAAAATATAAAAAGAAAAAGAAAAGGAAAATGGGCCTGGTAAACAGCAGATGGAAGGGGTTCCAATAGCATCCTTGGGGCCCAAAAGCAAGGGTCCATGTTAACTTCCCTGGATTCAGTGTTTGCACGTTGACTGGGATGCATGATGGATCCTCATGTAATGGCCTTCAGATTTGGCCTCCTGGAGATCTAATGATTGAGCCTTAAGGGCGCATGGTATGCCTCATGATGCGTGGGATATAGGATCTGTGAAGAAAATTTAAGAAAAATTGCAAATGTTTGGAGGCAGGGGTCGAACCCCTGACCTCATCCCTGCAATGCCTTAGCGCCTCCTTGGCTACCACTGGGCCACTTGATTCAACTTGTTAACATATGAAAAAAAACAATAACATAATAAAACAAAGCTATCTACCAAACACGCGCCAGAATTCAAATGGGCGAATGGGGTGGTGCCACGCAGGTCTTCTTCTTCTTCTCTCCGTTGGTAAAAGTTATGGACTTTTACCTACGGACAAAGGTCCGTAGCTATAACCCCTGCACATTTAAAAATCTCACACATGCACGATAAATGAAATCTAATGATGTAGATCAAATCACCTTGACTTTGTGATCATCATGGCACCTTTCTTGTGGACCAATTTTTCCTGTACAAAAAGATCCCAAAACGAGACAAAAAACCCTAACAATGGCATATCTCTATAGGGTTAGAAAAAAAATGCAATTAACTGTTATGAATAGCTTGCAAATGCTTCCAGGATTCAGAATATATACATGATTCATGCTACAAATGGTTAAACAAAGATATTCGATTTCAAGAATATGTCAAATCCGTAAACCACTTACAGTGGGTTTTAATGCACGAAAAGGCTTGCTTTTGATTGCTATGGCTTCCTTGAATGCCCAGGAAACGAAAGGAATGCTTGGCAAGGTTTGAAAGCACCTAGGAATATGAAAACAGATCACCACTTTGCTTGATTTTTTTCAAGTTTGTTCTTCCTCTTACACGCCTCAAAACCTTGTGCTTTTGATCTGCATTTGTTCAATATATATCACTGATAGAATTAGGTTTACAAATATGCATCCAATCTCTTTCAATTATGGTATTTGATCATGATTTGATTCCCATGAAGATATTTCCAAAATAAGCCAAAAATCAATCTTTTCATGCACAAACATGCCTTGCACAATTTGATTTTGTTGCTAGCTGTATAAGGGACCTGAAATATGCACCAAATCTCAAGACTTAAATGATTTTGATATTTCCATGATTTATTTTGATTTAATTTGATTTAATTGAAATAAAAAATCAAAATAAATGGCAAAAATAAAGTAAAGGCAAGTGGGAAGAGTTAGGGCTCGTGGACCATGTTACAAACTCAAAACAAGTGCAAAAAGTTGGGTCCATTTGACAAAAAATGCAATTTGAGGCACTTTTGACTTTTGACAATTTTGCAAAAAAGGTCAACTTCACCAATGCATAACTCCTTCAATTTTTACTCTTTGAAGGTGTTATTGGACTTTTTAGAAAGCTTGAGATGTCCTCTAATCAACACTTTTTGTCTCATCTAAATTGAGTCTTCCATGTTCATGTATGAAGCTTTGACAAAAAGGTGTTTTTGTTGACTTTTCAAAATGACCTATAATGTCCAAATTCATAACTTCTTGTGAGTACATATTTTGAACTTGGGAGATGAAGATGAATTGTAGGTAATTTCATCCTCTTAAAAATGAGCTTTGGATAGGTCATTCCCCATAAAGTATGAAAAAGTTATGCTTGGTCAAAGTTGAGTTGACTTTTCCTACAAAACCCTAATTTAACAACTTTTGGCTTTTGATGAATTGTGAGCAATCCTTGAGGAATCATGATCAAAACTTGATCAAATGATGAATAATACTTCAAAATTAGAATGTTGACCCAAAATCTTGAAGTTTGACTGCATGTGGGCCACAATTGACTTTTGCCCTAGCACAGTCGATTTTTCAAGCCTTTGAGCAATTGACTGAGCAAACTTCCGCTGCAAGGCTTGAAACTTGACATGGATGATCTTGAGAACATATTAGGACAATGGTGAGAATTTGGGATCCCTTGGACTCAAGTATCTTGATGCAACATGAAACCCTAATTTGAGGTAGACTGCCTTATGAGAGAGCTTGTCTGGTCAACCCTTGGACTTCCTTGAGAAATTTGAAGACCTCACTTGAAATGTATTGAGAAATATGAGAGGGAAAATTTTGGGGTACAACATTCCCCAATATATATTAAAGAATGAGAAAGGTTCAAGGTGGTCACAAAGATTGATGACGCTCAAACATTTGGACATTCATTGGTGCTCCCGATCCAAAGATAATATTATCATTGTCGACCGTTGTGGAGAATTCCCTAATCTCCCTTTAATTGGAATTAGGGGAGGTATCACCTACAACCCATTTTTAGCCTTAAGACAGTTTGGTTACGCCCGAAGGGATGGCCCGCATGAGATGCTGATTCAAGGTTTGGTATTTGACTACGACAACGACGATCAAGGTCTTCGCCAGAGATTTATCTGAGCTTGGAGGATGTTGAATAAGGTGGATAGCAAGACTTTGGGGCATAAAAATTCCATCCCTCTTGATCCTTACCTCAAATGGGTACGAACTCGTGCTCAGAGCCTTATGATGCCTTACCCCTCCATTCTCCCGGTAATCATTGAGCCTGTCATGGAGGGAGATGTTTCATACACTATCCTACATCCTGATATGCCCACCTCTCTTGAAGACCTACAAAGAGATTGGATACAACTCAAGGGGGAGCGAGATACTTTTGAAGCCCAATTCTATGCAAGCGAGAAGAAGGTTTTGGAACTCACTAGGCTACTTCATGAGGAGCAGACTCTCAATGCCTACATTACACCAAAGAGGATGCGTACTACCTTTCTATCTTAGAGTTTCTTATATCTGTCTTGTCCAAGAAGGCATTGATGTACTCAAGCTTTAATCTATTAATATAACGTGTGTTTCCTTTTTGTCTAAAAAAAATTTGAATCTTAAAATCCTTGAAAACATTTGCATATGCATTTATCATTCATCATAACATAAGCAGGTCTTTTGCAACAAGTCTCCTCATCTCTCTACTGTTTATTTCAGTAAGATGGATCTCGAGCAAACAGTAAAGGACCTCCAAGCTCAGAATACACAGTTTCAACAGTTGCTCTTGACCCTAGCCAAGGGACAAGAAGAGTTGAAGACTTTCCTAGCTAAGGAGAAGAAAAAGAAAACAAAAAAGGTAACCGGATTCCTAAACATGGGAAGAAGATTTCATGGGCAGACAAGAAGGACCTTAGACTTTGCAACGACATCCGGTGAAAGAGACAACCAAGATGGGAAAGGAAAGGAAACAGTTGTCCCGTCATAATCAGAAGAGGAAGAGGAATAAGAAGACTATTCTGAAGAAAAATACCCTCCAGTTGATGACAAGTACAAACATCTCGAAGAGCGGTTGAGTGCGATGGAAATCCAAAAGGTGCCTGGTTTGGACTTTGAGAAATTGGGGTTAGTATTGGGGATTGTCATTCCTCCAAAATTCAAATCACTTGTGTTCGCCAAGTATGACAGAGTCTCATGCCCTAAAATGTATCTCCGGTCATATATAAAGAAAATCCATCCCCATACCACTGACAACGACTTATGGGTACACTTCTTCCAAGACAGTCTGTCTGGAACTCAACTTGACTGGTTTTACCAACTAGAAAAAGGCAACGTTCACAACTGGGAAGATCTTGCTGCAACCTTCTACAAACAATACCAATACAATGCTGATCTTGCGCCTACCCGTACTCAACTACAGAGTATGGCCATGGTTTCTAATGAAGGTTTCAAGGACTATGCGCAAAAATGGAGAGATTTGGCTGGAAGAGTTCAACCCCCTCTATCTGAGAGAGAATTGGTAGACATGTTCTTGGGCACCTTGTATGGTCCCTTCTTAAATCATTTAATTGGAAGTTCATCTGCAGGTTTTACTGAACTAATATTGACCGGAGAAAGGGTAGAAGCCGGTACAAAGAGTGGAAAGATTCATAAAGATACATCCTCCTCTGCTGCCAAAGGAAGCCATTTATTGGAAAGAAAAAAGTGGTTCTTGTTTATCATCAGAGAAATAAAGATAGGGCCGAGCGCCGACCAATGGTGGGGGTTGTGATGATCCCTAAACTCGCGCCTGATCAACAAAGAAACAATCAACCAAGGATGGAAAGGCCAGTCAGGCAGTTCACCAGAATTAACATGACCCCGTCTCAGGTATTACCGCATCTACTAAGATCCAATTTGGTGACCTTGAAAGAAGCTCCGAAAAACCCCAACACAATATCTCCTCACTATCATCCCAATGCCCGTTGTGCATACCACTCTGAAAGTCCCAATCACGACACTAATAACTGTTGGGCTATAAAGAACAAGATACAAGACCTCATTGAAGCAAAAGAGATTGAATTCTATGCGCCCGAAAAGCCAAATGTCATTTCTGCCCCTATGCCCAGACATGGCCATAATACCAATGCCATTGAAGAAGAAATGTTTGTTACTTCAGTTGATGAACTTATGACCCCACTCTTGACTATTAAAATGAACTTGTTGAATGCCGGCATGTTCCCGGGCTGTGATGAAGTTTGTCATTTCTGTTTGTCCTCACCAACCAGCTGTCCTTTGTTGAAAGCAGGAGTCCAGTGCCTAATAGATAACAAAGAAATTTTATTCGAGAAGACTTTTGTTCCACCTGTTCCTTTTGAAGATGTTTCTATCATTACCATTTCCGCCAATTCTTCCAGGGTCTCCACCAAAAGACCCGTTAGAATTAAATCAGTTCCAAAAGCAACTCCTTTAATAATTACAATGCCTGGACCAGTCCCGTATTCGTTAGACAAAACCGTACCATGGAATTATGGAGGGGATGTCTACTATCACGACATTAAGCAAGATTGGCCAGGTACCGAAGATTCAAGTTCTGAGAAAGTGGATTCCGACGTCAGTAATATTGTAGGGACTAGTAAGATTACCCGAAGTGGTAGGATCTTCTCTCCAGAAATTGCTCCCCCAAAAGTAGTTTCTGGACCCGTAATCATTCCTGTTGTTGCTTCTCTTTCGAAGGCTATTCCCAGTCCTACAATCATTTCCAACAATACTCCAACTGACAAAGCTGTTACAACCCCTGTTATCATTCCTACCAACACTCCTGCTGTCAAATTAACTGATACTCGAGGTAAAAGTATTCTGATTGAGCCTGTCTGGACGAAGGCTCAGTCATTGGCTATCCCTGAGACGTCCCGGAAAGAGATGGAGGAAATTCTAAAGATCATAAAAAGAAGCGACTACGATGTAGTTGAACAACTGGGGCAAACCCCCTCTAAAATTTCCATGCTGGCATTACTACTATGTTCCGAGGCGCATGCAAAAGCCTTGGTAAAATTCCTGAAAACCGCCCATGTACCCCAAGAGACATCTGCCGATCAGTTTCAAGACTGCGTAGCCAGCCTAACTGCAGATAATGGTCTAGGTTTTTCAGATGTTGATTTAACGCCAAGGGGAAGGAAGCATTATGAGGCATTGCATGTCTCAGTTGAATGTAGGGGCACAACCTTGGCTCATGTTTTGGTGGACACTGGCTCATCTCTGAATGTATTGTCTAAAAAATCTCTTGATAGGCTTGACTATAAGGGATTGACATTGAACCAAGTAACATAGTAGTAAGGGCTTTTGACGGCTCGAAAAGGATGGTACATGGGGAGGTAGACATTCCCATAAAAGTTGGAACACAAACTTTTGATTCAACTTTTTATGTAATGGATATCCGTCCCTCATATTCCTGCTTGCTAGGCTGACCATGGATTCACAATGCTGGCGCTATCACTTCTACATTGCACCAAATGCTGAAATATCCAACTCAAGGGAAGATTATCACCGTTCATGGAGAAGAAGAGTATATGATCAGCCATCTCAATTCCTTTAGATATGTGGAATTAGATGGTGAATTTATTGAAACTCCATTCCAACACATTGAAGAAGTCCCGCAAGATATGGTAATAACCAAGGTTGTTCCCAAGATTACAAGGCCTCCACTCAGAATGTCATCTCTGAAGGATGCCAAAGCAGTGGTAGAAGAAGGTGGGTGCACTATCTGGGGACAACTCCCAAATATCCCATATAAGTCTGGAAAGTTTGGCCTGGGTTTCACTTCAAGTGCTCAGAAGGCTGTACGCCGTGCTCGTGTCAGAGGACCACCCCTGAAGATCAGCAACCGCGAGGTCAACGCCGTAGAAGATAATGAAGATAGTTGTGACTTGGAGGACTGAATATTCCCAACTGTTAGTGGAGGGCTCAGCAACTGGGAGGCTAGAGATTTTGTCCCGATCACTTTTATCCCACAATAATTTGTCTTTACATTTTGTTGGATCTGTAATATTAAAACAATTCGCACTCTTAAAACCTTGTGTCTTACCCCATGCACAATGGTCCATTTGTAAGGGTTATTATCTCATTTTCATATGACATCAATGAATCATGGACGTTTTCGCATACAAGCTTTTGTGCTCATTGTTTTTCTTTTTACATTTTCATTTCTTTCAAAGATAGTTATACCCTTACACACACTCACACTCACAATGCAGGTATACATCCATTCGGGATCCCATGGGTAACGATACTGCTATGGCCTTTTGTGACTCTGAAAATCTAATCTACCAAGCCAAAGACGAAGGTGAGGAATATTGTGAAGTACCAGGGGAACTTTCCAGACTACCACAACAAGAAGAGAGAACCATTCAGCCTCACGAGGAACCCGTGGATACAATCAACCTAGGTATCGAAGAAGACAAAAAGAGGTCAAGGTGGGTGCCAATCTGGAACCCGGTATCAAGGAGCGTCTGATTCAGTTGTTACACGATTATGTCGAAGTCTTTGCCTGGTCGTATAAAGACATGCCAGGACCTAATGCAGATATTGTGGTACATCGTCTGCCTACAAGAGAGGATTGTCCACCAGTAAAATAGAAGGTTCAGCGCACAAGGCCTGATATGTCAGAAAAGATTAAAGCAGAAGTCATGAAGCAATTCAACGCTGGAATCTTGGCTGTCACCTCTTATCCGCAATGGGTTGCCAATGTTGTTCCCGTGGCCAAAAAAGACGGCAAAGTACGAATGTGTATGGACTACAGAGATTTGAATAGGACAAGCCCTAAGGATGATTTTCCACTCCCCCACATTGATATTCTAGTTGACAATACGACACAACATAAAGTGTTTTCCTTCATGGACAGTTTCTCAGGTTACAACCAAATCAAAATGGCACCTGAGGACTTGGAGAAAACAACGTTTGTCACGCAGTGGGGCACTTTCGGCTACAAGTTGATGCCATTCGGAATGAAGAATGCTGGGGAAACCTATCAGTGTGCCATGGTAGCTCTATTTCACGACATGATACATCATGAAATAGAGGTATATGTGGATGACATGATAGCCAGATCTCAAACAGAAGAAGAGCATCTTGATCACTTACAAAAACTGTTTTAGAGACTAAAGAAGTACAAGCTGAGGTTGAATCCAAACAAATGCACATTTGGGGTACGGTCCAGTAAACTCCTAGGCTTTGTCGTCAGCAACAAAGGTATCGAGGTCGATCCTGCCAAAGTTAAAGCAATACAAGAGATGCCTGCTCTTCGCACTAAGAAGGAAGTCAGAGGATTCTTGGAACGTTTGAACTACATTTCCAGATTCATCTCTCACCTGACAACTACTTGTGAACCAATCTTCAAACTGTTGAAGAAAGATCAAGTAGTCAAATGGAATGAAGAGTGCCAAATTGCTTTTGACAAAATCAAAGAATACCTACAAGAGCCTCCTGTGTTGATGCCACCAGTCGAGGGAAGACCATTGATCATGTATCTGGCTGTTTTAGAAAACTCAATGGGGTGTGCATTGGGGCAGCATGACGAGTCTGGCCGAAAAGAGCATGCTATTTACTATCTGAGAAAATTTTTTACCGACTGTGAAACCAGATATTCACTTCTCGAGAAAACTTGCTGCGCTCTGTCATGGGCTTCTTGCTGGCTAAGACAGTATATGCTGACTCATACTACTTTGTTGATATCTAAAATGGATTCGATAAAATACATCTTCGAGAAACCTGCTCTCTCCGGGAGAATAGAGAGATGGAAGATGATCCTGACAGAATATGACATACAATATACTACCCAGAAAGCAATAAAGGGCAGTATATTAGTTGATCACCTTGCTGACCAAGCTGTAGAAGACTACCAATCCATGAAGTTCGAATTTCCAGATGAAGACATCATGATGGTAAATAACTGTGAAGAATTCAGGCCATATGACGGACCTGAACAAGGATCCCGATGGACCCTGTTCTTTGATGGGGCATCCAATGCACTTGGAAATTGTATCAGTGTTGTACTCATATCTTCGGAAGGGTGTCATACTCCCTTTACTGCCAGACTTTGCTTCAATTGTACAAACAACATGGCAGAATACAAAGCGTGCATCTTTGGTCTCAAAGCTGCCATAGACTTGTGGATCAAATCCTTAGATGTATTCAGAGATTCAGCTTTGGTTATCAGTCAGATCAAAGGGGAATGGGACACCAAACACCCTAACCTTATCCCTTATAAATAACATGTTTTGACATTGTTACCACATTTTGAGAAGATTACCTTCGAGCATTTCCTGCGAGAAGAAAATCAGCTAGCAGACTCACTAGCCACAATGTCATCCATGTTTAAACTTAATTGGGATAACAAGGCTCCCCAGATCACCATCGAACGAATGGAGGAACCTGCGCACTGTCACGATATTAATACTGAAGAAGTAGTGGCCGGCCTTGGTTTCACGAAGTCAAGAGGTATCTCGAGGCTCAAGAATACCCAGAAGGAGCTTCAATCAATGATAAGAAGTTCTTATGGAGATTCTCTGCTAAATTCTTCCTTAGTAATGGCATCCTGTACAAACACAATCATGACTTTGTGTTACTTCGGTGTGTAGATAAGGTTAAAGCTAAAAGAATCATGGCTGAATTGCATGAAGTCACTTATGGCACCCATTCAAGTGGGCATACTATGGCAAAGAAAATCCTATGGGCAGGCTATTACTGGTCTACCATGGAAGTAAATTGCTATCAACACTCTTGAACTTGCCATAAGTGTCAGATTTATGCTGACATGGTGCACGTACCTCCAGTTCCTCTGAATGTCTTGATAGCTCCTTGGCCCTTTGCTATGTGGGGAATTGATATGATTGGGGAAATCAAGCCGACGACCTCCAATGGAAACCGCTTCATCCTAGTGGCCATTGACTATTTTACAAAATGGGTTGAGGCAGCCTCCTTTGCTTCTATTACCAAGAATGTTGTTGCCCGTTTCATCAAACAAAATCTCATTTGCCGACACGATATCCTGGAAAGGATAATCACTGACAATGGTACAAATCTCAACAACACTATGATCACTGCCTTGTGCGAACAATTAAAGGTTTAGCATCACAATTCTTCTCCTTACCGGCCAAAGATGAATGGTGATGTCGAAGCTGCAAATAAGAACATTAAAAAGATCATACAGAAAATGACAGTCACATACAAAGACTGGCATGAGATGTTACCATTCGCTCTCCACGGGTATCGTGCCACAACTCGCACATCAACCGGGGCAACACCCTATTCTCTGGTTTATGACATGGAAGACGTCTTGCCTATTGAGGTTCAGATCCCCTCTCTAAGAATTATAAAGGATGCAGGGCTGAACGAAGACGACTTGATCCAGAATCGACTTGATCAACTGGACTTGATTGATGAGAAGAGACTTACTGCTGTTTGCCATGGTCAAATGTATCAAAAACGGATGATCAAGGCTTTCAACAAGAAGGCCAGACGCCAAGTGTATCAAGTTAGGGATCTGGTAATCAAATGTATCATACTGCCACAAGGTGATCCCAGGGGCAAATGGACTCCTACTTACGAAGGACCATTTGTAATCAAAAACATATTCTCTGGAGAGTCAATGATCTTGACAACCATGGATGGTGACGACTTGCCGCATCCTACGAACACGAACATAGTCAAAAGATACTATGCATAAGATACCCTCTAGGTTGACATACCTAGGAAAAACAAGGGCATTCGGGTGAACCAAACGGTTCGGGAAAAAATTAGGGATAAACAAAAAAAATCTGTACACCTGGCAAGTTTTAAAACCCGAAAGGGCGACTTGGGAAAAAAAGGGTTTCCCGGTGGACTGAAAACCCGAAAGGGCGGTCCAGGCAAAAGTTAGGGAATTAAAGCGTATGACTATGTCCCATTGGATCACCTTACGGATAACCTGGAAACTCAGGTTCTGATCAATTCAATCATCTTCGGATGAGGCAACAAATAGACAAAATGCTCAGAGACACAAAGGCTATAGCAAGATGGGAACCCCATGGGATTATTGCACATAGCTATATTTTCTTTGTATTGAAATTTTCATTTTTTCTTACGATGGTGTTCTCCTACTAGAATGTTCGTCTCATTGTACAAAAATAATTACTCAAAGTCAATGCAAAGATATTCCTTTGAAAGTGAAAAACTATATGTTTTTCTTTACTCTTGTGTTTTGTTTACAAAAACGTCCAATGATTCATTGTTGAACATATGCATTTGAACATAATTACTGTTTACAAATAAACAAAGTAAAAGACAATTACTAATGGCTTTAAGAGGTAGGGAAATCTCTCTAAGATATTTCCATAAATCCCCCACAATTTACAGTTTAATTCCCAGCGGAACAAGCTTCCAATTATCAATCCCCAGTAGAAGTCGTCAAATTTCTCAAGATTCCCCAATAGAATTTTACAAGCAGTATACGACATTTCCCTTACAACAGAGTTTATTTCTCTAAGCAGAAATTCATCAACACTTAGACTTCACAACATGAAGACTTATAATCAATATCCTCAGTAGCAGTCAGGGATTTATTTTCCCCAATCCAACAGCAGTGCAGCAAACTAGCTCACATACGCATACATTGCATCCATATATCATAAACATTGGTAACACGAATGCATTATACTATGCATTTCATACAACATAAACTTTGCATTTTAGCTAACATTTTATCTTTTTCAAGATAAGATTAATCAAACAGCTACCATTAACAATGTTCAAAGTCTTTTGATACAATTCAGATATGCTCCAGACACGGATGCCATCCTGATTCTCATTCAAATCCAACTTTCAGATACGCTCCAGACACGGATGCCATTCTGATACTCATTCAGATCCAACTTTCAGATACAGTTCAGATACGCTCCAGACACGGATGTCATTCTGATACTCATTCAGATTCAACTTTTAGATACAATTCAGATACGCTCCAGACACGGATGCCATTCTGATACTCATTCAGATTCAACTTCTCAGATACAGTTCAGATATGCTCCAGACATGGATGCCATTATGATACTCACCCAAATTCAAATCTCAGATACAGTTCAGATACCCTCCAGACACGGATGCCATTCTTACACTCATTCAAAACTAGGTTTTAGATACAGCTCAGATATGCTCCAGACACGGATGCCATTCTGATAATCATTCAAAATCAGCTCCTAGATACAGTTCAGATACGCTTCAGACACGGATGCCATTCTGATACTCATTCTTTCAGCTTACAAATTACAATACAAATAATCACTTTTGGATGGCATCTTTAAGCCCATATCCTACAGCTTTCTATCACCTTTCCAAATGGCATCTTTAAGCCCATTCCCTCAACCATCACATCACCGAGTGCAAATTTCTAGGCACTCTAGTGTCCAATCATCTTCCACCTTCGAGTCACAAATGGAAAAACTTGCCAATCTAACTCCTCAGGCTCAAGAAGATTGTACAGGGGCAGTGCGAAATAGCAAAAAATTCCTAGGCCCATTAGCAATAGGGCCCAGGGGCCTGGAGATCCAGTGAGGGACGCTTCTTGGGCTTCATTATGGGGGCGCGCCTTTGAGGCTTTGGATCTAGCCTAATGAAATCTGGTGGTCAGGAACTAGAGGTGCATGATGCACATATTTGGTCCCACTCATACCTGATCTATAAATTCATATAAACTCAAACAAATGTTAGCATGCCATGGAATTTGATTAAAATCAGAGATTTAAAATTTTAAACTTTACCAAACCGGTGTTATCAAGTGGAGGCGTTCTAGGATTATGATGGAATGATCTTGGGCCTTGTAAAAACTCCTGGGGATTTCAGGAGGATGGCTTGAGGCTTGGTTTCAATCGAGAGAGGCTGAAACTTTGAGATATGACTTGCACCAATTCTTTGATTTTTTTTGGAGAGTTTTTGGAGAGCTTTTTTAGAGAGTGTTTGGAGAGCTTTTGCATGTAGAAATTTTATGGTCCATTATTTCTAAATGTATTGTGCATTTATAGATTGAAATAGGAGGGTGAGGGTGAACCAATATGGAAGAAAACAATTCACTCATGGCTTATGAAACAAAAATCCAACACATTAAAAACCTACCATTTTTGAGAGATTGCTTGTATCTTTTGAGTTATGCATGAACCTGTGTTAGAACAAAGTTTGAATCTACTACCCTATATTTAAGTTTTGATGATAACAAAGTGAAAAGATATAGTATTTATAAGTTTCATGTATGAACTATCTGCTGCCTAAAATTATTATGTTCTGACTTGCAGATACTCTGATTGAAATAAGCAAGATCACATCTATTCAGCATCAGAACTTGATTTCAGACACCAGCATCAGAAGTTGCTAGATCAGAACGTCAAAATCAGATGATCAACTCACGTACATGCTGAAGCCTGATGAACAAGACTGCGCTCAACACTCTGATACAGAAACACAATAGTTCATCAGCAGCGAAGCAGAGTCAGAATGAGCCAAGCCAGAACTTGCATTAAGTAAGCAACGGTACTGTGCATTGAAAGCAAATTAATTCCAACGGCCTCATTCCAGACAAGATCTGCTCAATAAGGAAAGTTTGTTATTAGCATTGAATCAAGAATATTGCATCCAACGTTCATCATCTCAGTGCTATATAAACAAGGCTTTAAAGATTGAAATGGTTAATGCTCTCCAAATCTCTACACGCACAAAGCTGAACCATAATCTTCGTCCTATCAGTTTTGCTAAACCATACACTCTGATATTCCATTACTGTTTAGAAATCTAGTTTCTAAGCTTCAATTTGTGTATACATCACAGTTGTGATAAAGTTTTGTAGAAAACATCCACACACATAGTTTTATCTCTTTGTAAGAAAGTGTTACCTTGATAAACCGGGTTGTGGTTTGAATCAAGAAGGCTTTAGCAGTTGTTAAAGCAGTCTGTAATATTCAGTTGAATATAGTGGATTAAGACCTCGTTGGAGAGAGGCTAAATCACCTTGACTGGGTGGACTGGAGTAGTTTGAGATCAAACGAACCAGGATAAAAATATCTTGTCAATTGCTTTAGATTTCAGTTTTACAATTCAACCCCCCCTTCTTGTGTTTTTCACCACTTCAATTGGCATCAGAGCGCCTGGTTCTGAGCTAAAACACTTAACCGTGTCAGTACAAGATCCAGCGTCAGAAAAACACAATGGCAGGAAACAATTCTCACATCAGCAATGACAACAATGAGACAGAGACAGATTCAGTGGCAAACCTCCAGTCTTTGATGGAGAAAACTTTGATTACTGGAAAGACAGAATTGAAAGCATCTTTCTAGCACATGATGCTGATCTGTGGGATATGGTGACAGATGGATACACGCACCCTGTGAATGCAAGTGGTCAGAAGATTGATCGAAAAACAATGTCTGATCAACAAAAGCGTGACTTCAAGAATCACCACAAGGCCAGAACCATCCTCCTCAGTGCCATCTCCTATACTGAGTATGAAAAGATCTCCAACAGAGACACAACAAAGAATATTTTTGATTCTCTCAGAATGACGCATGAGGGCAACGTTCAGGTCAAAGAAACAAAAGCTCTGGCGCTCATTCAGAAGTATGAGGCGTTCAAAATGGAAGAATCTGAATCCATTGAAACTATGTTCTCTAGATTCCAGATTCTGGTAGCTGGTCTCAAAGTTCTGGACAAAGGATACTCTACTGCTGACCATGTCAAGAAAATCGTCAGAAGTTTACCCAAGCAGTGGAGGCCTATGGTTACTGCTCTGAAGCTAGCTAAAGATCTCAACAAAATCACTCTGGAGGAACTTATCAGCTCCCTCAGAAGTCATGAGATAGAGCTAGAAGCTGATGAGCCTCAGAAGCAAGGTAAGCCTTTAGCATTAAAATCTAACAGAAAATTTGAGTCTAAAGTTTTGCAGGCAGTTGAAGAAACATCTGATGGATCCTCATCAGAAGAAGACGAACTTTCCCTTCTCTCTAGAAGAGTAAATCAACTGTGGAAGCAAAGACAAAGGAAGTTCAGGAATCCCAGAAGATCTGATCAGAACGAGTCTTCTTCCAGATACAGAAGGACAGATTCTTCCTCTGGATATAGAAGATCTGAAGGCTCCTCCAGTAGCAAAAAGCCAAACACCAAAGACATCATCTGCTATGGGATGACTCAAGCAGATGACTCATCTGCACTGTATCTAGAAGAGAGTCTGGAATGAGTGTTAGAATGAATTTATATCTAGATTGTATATGAACTGTATCTAGAAGAGAATCTAGAATGAGTGTCAGAATGAATCTATATCTAGATTGTATATGAAATGTATCTAGAAGATGATAAACTATTGGAGAAATAAACCTTGTTGGGGAAATATTCTTGTTGAGAAAACACCCTTGTTAAGGAAATGAACTCTGCTAGAGAACATAAGTATGTAAGGGGGTTTTACAACCTTGGAGGAATAAGCTCAGCCGGGGAAGAGAAACTCCATGAACTGTACTAATTGGAACTTCGTATGTTGGTGATATTTATGGGGAGAAAATCATATTTCTTTATCATCTAGAGTGATCTCTACTTCTAAAGCCCTTGAATTCTAATCAGGGTGATAAGTCTTCTACTGATAGACAAGTGATGAGATGACAGGACATAGTCACACGCTTTAATCCCTAACTTTTACATAGACTGTCCTTTCAGATTTATAGTCCACCGGGATACCCTTTTTTACCCATGCCGCCTTTTCAGGTTTTCGACTTACCGGGTGTACAATTTTATTTATATATCCCTAATTTTTGCCCGAACTCTTTTGGTTCGCCGGGATGCCCTAATTTTTCCTAGGCCAGTCAACCTAGCGGGTCTTTTTTCATGCATAGTATTTTCCGACGATGTCCGTGTTCACAGGGTGCAGATAATTGTCACTGTCCATAGTAGCAAGTGTTGTAGCATTGTCAGAAAATGTTTGCTTGATCGTACATGGCCCTTTGCTGGAACTCATGTTCAATGCCCCAAGTGATTCAGATGGAGATCTGCCCCTGGCTATTCGACATTTTTGAGAGATTCCTTGAATCTTGACTCGACTTCCCCCAGATCAGTTAGACACCATATCATGCCCCTTGATTATGAAAGGCCTATTACTGGAAATGTATTTCCATTTGAGGTGATTCTATTCATTGAGAGGATTTTTGTTCATTGAATATCCGTCATGCAAATTTCTCTGCTGTCGAACAATTAGTCAAATGCAAACAATGAAATTTAAAAATGCAAAGCTTATGTCTGTCTTGAAGTTTTAAAAATTCATTTTTAGTAAACAAACATAATTTTGTAAGAATATGAATTCAACTCAGGACATATAGTAAACCTTACAGGAGTCAAGATCCCTTTTGTAACAATATGCTTTCAAACTAACCCATGCTTCAGCTAGGACTTTTAAGGGTTGTAGTGTGGCCTGGTTCACGGTTTAAGAATCAAATGATAAAGGCTCGAAATTTATTTATACCCACCCATTCTCTGTGATATTCTTCAGTCTTATACTCGGTTAATTGTGTGTATAGATCCCAATTGATTCTGGAATCTTTGCCCTGATATTCTGGTGATGGTTTGGATACCGAAAGTTTATTTGATAAGGAAATCATTTTTTTTTGTAACATTTTTTCTTTTGTTGAGGATTTGTATGGCCTATTTTTTATATATTTTATTATCCCTACATGTTCCTGAACTATTTCTTTTGTGATTACAATCAGCAGGATGCCCAATTTTCTTAAGTCTCCTTCGTAGGTTTTGACTTAACGGGCTTTTCTTTTAAAAAATAATCACTTCCTGTTTTAGTGATTACGGGGAACCATCATTGTCTTTTCTTTAAAGAACTTCTTTTTAGGTTTCTCTTTTTAAATATTTGGACAGTCGCTTTTGTAGTGACCTTGTTCATTGCATTTCTAGCAAACAATATCTCTGTTGCTTGATTTTCTGAATCCAGAAGATGGTTCATAATGGTTTCACGTTCTTCTGGAAGTTCTGAACTTCCTCTGCTTGTGCTTCCACAACTGATTGACTCTTCTAGAGAGAAGAGATAGTTCGTCTTCTTCTGACGAGGATCCACCAGAGTTTTCTTCTTTTGCCTACAAAACTTTAGGTTCATATTTTTTGTTAGATTTAAGAGCTAAAGACTTACCTTGCTTCTGGGGATCATCTTCTTCTAGTTCTATCCCGTGACTTCTCAGGGAGCTGACAAGTTCTTCAAGAGATATTTTGTTCAAATCTTTGGCAAGTTTTAGGGTTGTGACCATGGGTATCCATGTCTTGGTTAAACTTCTGATGATTTTCTTTACATAATCTGCAGTTGAGTACCATTTATCTAGAACTTTTAGTCCAACAACCATAATTTGAAATCTTGAGAACATTGTTTCAATGGTTTCATCTTCTTTCATTTTGAAAGCTTCACACTTCTGAATAAGAGCAAGAACTTTGGTTTCTTTGACTTGCGTGTTGCCTTCATGCGTCATTCTCAAGGAGTCAAACATGTGTTTTGCTGATTCTCTGTTTGTGATCTTCTCATACTCTGTGTCTGAGATAGCATTCAAGAGAATTGTTATGGCTTTGTAATGATTTCTGAATTATCTCTTTTGATGATCTGTCATTATTTTTTTATTGATATTATGGAAGCTTTCATCAATTGGGTGTATGTACCCATCAGTCACCATATCCCAAAGATCAGCGTCATGAGCTAGAAAGAAACTTTTGATTCTGTCTTTCCAGTAATAGAAGTTTTCACCATCAAAGATTGGAGGTTTTCCGCTGATTATGTCTTTCTCATCATGATAATCATTGCTGATGTTCTGACTTAGTCCATGTGATACGGTGGTAGAACCGACTGTTATATACTGGTTTTGTGTTTTATATTCGCAAACATTGCGGTAAGCAAGAGTCGCCACCGACTTTTCTTTTATCCAAATTAAGGAAAGGGTGAAAAGAACATAAAAGACCTTTTTCGAGATTATTCTAAGTAAGGGGGTAGATTATGGAAAGGGAAGGTGTTAGCACTCTTTCCATCCGTAGTTATCTACGGGATCTTAGAGGTTTGTCATTTTGAAAGTACTTTTGTGCTTTGTGTGTTTGAAAATTTGTTTTGAAAATGCCTTGGTATGGCAGACTTTGTAATGTTTCTCGGGAATGTGGAGAAAGTATACAAAGTGTCTTGAAAATGATTTTGAAAAGTAATTTTTTGTGTAAAGTAGTTTTTTATTATTATAATTAAAATGATTAAGAGATGAAATAATTAAATAAAGCAAAAATAAAAGGAATTGGGCTTGACGGCTGAAGTAGAATGGGGGTGCAATTGAAATTTTGCTAAGCCCCGATTGTGACGCCCAGGTCCATCCTTGGATCCAGTGTGGGTAGTACTTGATGGTACATGGTATCTCATGTTCTAGATGTCATGCATTCCATGTAATTCCCCTAACCTGCTCTAAGCATATCCAGGAACTCATATACACATTAGAACATTCAACAATTAATAAAAATAGAGATTCAAATTTGAGATTATACCAAAACGGTGATAGCTTGGATCCGGTGATATGGGACCTTGCAATCTTTGAGGATGGTTGGAACAAGTCCCTGGGAACCTCAAGAGCAATGTATGATTACTAGTTCGGACCAAAAGTACCTGCAAAGTGGGTTTCAAATTGTTACTGCTTTTGATAATTTTGTAAAAATGGTAGAGCTCTCTCTAGGTTGTGTAGGTGTGTCTTGAAGCTTGCTAATGTGTCCTTTATATAGAGAGGAGGGAGGAGACAAGAGAATAAAGGTAATAACAAGCATAAACATGTGTTTTTTAAAGCCATGAATGATGTTTTATAACTTTTCCAAAGACATGGAATCTTATTCTTTTTGAATTTGAATGAATGTGGACATTTATTGCACGAAATTTTATGGGTCTAGGCTGTCCAAAACATCAACCCAAAGCTCAAAGCCCATTTCCAATTATTTTATACATTTTATTTTATATTTATTTGAAATAAATTAAAATAAATATGAGTAAAATAGTTAGAAAATGCAAGGCATGGAAAGAATAATTTTAGAGGTCCTCTATTGGCCTAGGAAGATGTTTGAAGTCTAATAAATTAAGCCATTGATCTAAAACTTCAAGTTTTCTCAATGCATAATTCTTGAAAATTCCCAAATCTTCCCAACTCGGGAAAGCCATAAATTGCTCAATTTGTATCTCATTATGATGATATAGGACTTTTTGGAAAGCCCAAGATATCTACTTCAATCTCTCTATTGATCAATTTTGCATTTAAAGATTTTATCTTGATGTAAATGGTCTTGACAAAAAGTGCCTTTTGTTGACTTTTTCAAAATGACCTGTAACATATAAGCTTGTATCTTTAAAATGGTGCATTTCTTGGACTTGAGGGATGAAGAGAAGTTATAGGGAATTGGATTCTCTTCAAAATGAGCTTTGTTTGGGAAAAAATGGACGAAGCATGAGAAAGTTATGCATGGTCAATGTTTGGTTGACTTTTCTCTAGAAACCCTAATTAGCAATTCTTGACTTTTGATGAATTAGGAGCATTTCTTGAGGGGTCATTATCAACCCTTGATCAAATGATGGATATCACTTCAAAATGTTGATGTTGACCAAAAATCTTGAAGTTTGACTGTATTTAGACCATAGTTGACTTTTGACCTAGTATAGTTGATTTTCAAGCATTTGACAAATTGACTGAGCAAACTTGTAGTGCAAGATATGAAATTTGTCATGGATAATCTTGAAGACATATTAGGACCATGGAATACATTTGAGACCTTTAGATCTCACATATCTTGGTGAAAAATGAAACCCTATTTGGAAGGCCAATGCTTAGGAGGAGAATTTGTTTGATCAATTCTTGGTCAATCTTGAGCAATTGAGGACCTCTAGGAGTATGTCTTGTGTGAAAATGGGAGGGAAACTTTTAGGGTACAACAGCTGCCCCTATTAAATCTTCTTAAACCTAAGGATTTAGATTGGCTTGTCTGCCTTTCGTGATCTGAAGGTAGAAGATGATTGAACACTAGAGTGCCCAGAAATTTGCACTCACATGAAGTAATACTGATGGTTGATGACGTTGGGAATGGGCTTACAGATGCCATTTGGAGAAGATGACTGAAAGTCATCGGAGATGGGCTTAAAGACGCCATCCAGAGAATATGATTGAGATTCATCGGAGATGGGCTTAAAGATGCCATCCAGAGTAGATGATGACTTCATAAGAGGTCTCTTTATGGGGATTCATGTTCCTGTTGTCTGAGAAGGAGTCCACTGGGGGATGTTGATTTTTGTTGTTTTCCTATTTGAGGAAAACTCTTTGGGGAATAAAGTCTAGGAACTTCAATTGTCCATGGCTCTACTGAGGGGTTATCTCTAGATTGGAGAGATGAAAGTTTATTGTTTTCTGGTTAAAATCCAGACTTCACAGTAATTTGGTTAGGAGAATGAAATTAACTACTATCTAGAAATGTATCAGAAGAAACCTGTGTAGGGCTGTTTCAGGATGAGTCCAGGTAAGACTTCATCTGGAAGTGTATGAGAAGGAACCTGGGTAGGGCTGTTTTAGGAGATATATAAGATGGAGCCTGGATAGGGAAGCTTCAGGATGAGTCTGGGTAAAATTGCATCTGGAAATTGTGAGACGGAACCTGGATAGGGTTGCCTCATGATGAGTTTGTGTAAAACTGCATCTGGAAATTCAAGAGAAAGAACTTGGGTAGGGTTGCCTCAGGATGAGTCTGTGTAAAACTGCATCTGGAAATTGTGAGAAGGAACCTGGGTAGGGTTGCCTCAGGATGACTAAGTGTAAAACTGCATCTGGAAATTGTAAGAAGGAACCTGGGTAGGGTTGCCTCAGGATGAGTCCGTATAAAACTGCATCTGGAAATTCAAGAGAAGAAACCTGGGTAGGATTGCCTCAAGATGAGTCAGTGTAAAACTGCATCTGGAGATTGGGAGAAGGAACCTGGGTAGGGTTGCTTCAGGATGAGTCCGTGTAAAATTGCATCTGGAAATTCAAGAGAAGGAATCTGGGTAGGGTTGCCTCAGTATGAGTCCGTGTAAAACTGCATTTGGAGATTGTGAGAAGGAACCTAGGTAAGGTTTCCTCAGGATGAGTCAGTGTAAAACTGCATCTGGAAATTCAAGAGAGGGAACCTGGGTAAGGTTGCCTCAGGATGAGTCAGTCTAAAACTGTATCTGGAGATTATGAGAAGGAACCTAGGTAGGGTTGCTTCAGGATGAGTCCGTGTAAAACTTCAGAAGGAGGGAGAAGGAACCCGTGTAAGATTGCTTCATGAAGAGCCCGTATAAAGCTGTATTTGGAAGTAAGAAGAAACCCATGTAATATTGCTTCATGAAGATCCCGTGTAAAGCTGTATTTGGTAGTCAGAAGAAACTCGTGTAAGATTGCTTCATGATGAGCCCGTGTAAAGCTGTATTTGGTAGTCAGAAGAAATCGTGTAAGATTGCTTCATGATGAGCCTGTGTAAAGCTGTATTTGGTAATCAGAAGAAACCCGTGTGAGATTGCTTCTTGATGGGCCCGTGTAAAGCTGTATTTGGTAGTCAAAAGAAACCCGTGTAAGATTGATTCATGATGAGCCCGTGTAAAGTTGTATTTGGTTGCACAGATAATTACTCTGTTTTGTTTCAGGAGCTAATTCTGGACCTGTTGAAAATTCTTGATGAAAAATATCTATTGATCGACCTTTCCTGAAAAGGTAAAGCGTTAGCTGTATGCAATGTCATGATGTATGAAATGCATTGTGTAATGGTGTTCTCAAAATAAATGAGATTGGGATGTATGCATTTGTACTGCAGATGCTATGACGTTTATAGAATGATTTATAAATGCAATATGTGAATGTATCAGTTGTTCTATTGCAGTGCTGTTGAATTAGGGAAAATAAATCCCTAATTGCAGCTGGCGATGAAGAATGTAGGTCTTCAGATTTTGTTGAAGTTGAGCTGTTGGGAGATGATCTTCCGTTGTTAGAGAAATAAACTTTGTTGGGGAATGAAAGCTCTGTGCACTGCTTGAAGATTTTTTGAAATCCTATTGGGGAACCCATAGAAGTTTAACAACTTTACCAGGGAAAACCTGATGTTGGAGCAGTAGTTGGAAATTCCTGTTCTGCCGGCGATACAAGAACATCTGACATCACTAGGTTGTAAGCTGAGGATATGGCGACGACTTTTTAGTAAGATGCCCCTGCCTCTGTACCTGCTGGACAAAGTACCTACAAATACTTTGTGGATGGTTTGAGTGTCATCTCAACTGCTGGAGTGCTTGGTAAATGCTGACCAGGATGATAAGTCTTCTACTGATAAACAAATGACAAGATAACAGGACATAGTCGTACGTTTTTAATCCCTAACTTTTGCTTGGACCGCCCTTTCGGGTTTTCAATCCACCGGGATACCATTTTTTGCTCAAGCCTCCTTTTCAGCTTTTCAACTTGTCGGGTGTACAATTTTTTTGTATATATCCCTGATTTTTTCCCGAAATCTTTTGGTTCGCCGGGATGCCCTTAATTTTTCCTAGGCCTGTCAACCTAGCGGTTCTTTTTCATGCATAGTATTTTCTGACTATGTCCGCGCTCATAGGATGTGGAGAGTTGTCACCGTCTATGACAACAAGTGTTGTAGAAATGCCGGAAAATGTTTATGTGATCACATGTGCCCTTTCATACGTGGGAGTTGTGCGGGGCTGCTTCTGGATGAATCTGGTGCACCTGATGTTTGATCAAGTTTCTGATAGTCTTGAATTTCCTAGGTATCTTTTCTAAGAACTGTCATGGAAGGATTCAAAGACATGATACTGACACCATCTGATACTACTGGCACAGACAAGCAATTTGGTGGTACCAAAGATTGAAATTTCAGTGATTTTCTGCTGGAATCCCCGATCAATGTAACAGCCCCTGAGTGATTCAGATGGAGATCTTCCCCTGGCTATTTAGCATTTTTGGAGAGATTCTTTGCATATTGGCCTGACTGCCCCATATTAATTAGACATCATGTCATGCCCCTTGATCATGAAAGGCTTGTGTGATACGGTGGCAGAACCGACAGTTTAATACTGGTTTGCGTTTTGTATTTGCAAATGTGCAGTAAGCAAGAGTCGCCACTGGCTTTTTATTTTATCCAACAAAGGAAAGGGAAAAGAACAGAAAAAACCTTTTTCGAGATTTTTTGAGTACGAGGGGTAGATTATAGAAAGGGAAGGTGTTAGCACCTTTTCTATCGGTGGTTTTCCACGGGCTCTTAGGTACTTGCTCATTTTTAAAATTTCTTGTGTGTGTTTATTTTGAAAAGGTTTGTTTACTTCGTGATAACCCTTGTATCTGCCCTCAATAGTGTGACGAAGTTGTTTTGAAAACTGTTTTGAAAGTGTTTGTGTGAGATTTGTTTGTTTAAGCAAGTACCTAGGAACTATCCACCTACTCGAAAAAAGTCTGTTCGTTTTCCTTTAGACAACGCTATCCTACTATTAAGGAGTAGGTATCTCCATCGTTGGAGTTTAAGGGACATTCGAAAGGGACGGAATGATAACTGAAGGAAACAAGTAAGGATACCTTAGCATTTTGAAGAGACTATCGTCATAAGATCATTTCTTGTAGGAAACTCGAGGGACAATGAGGGACTATGATCTTTATGAAGACTTTGAACTACAGGTCATTACTAAGATATCCCCACGTTCGAGGGACACGACCATTATTTCCGAGGAAACCAAGTGAGGCAAAACCCTAGGAGTGAGCATGTGCAAGTGTTTGATTTCAGTTTCATTTATCTTGCGCATTTAGGGTTTTCTACTGTTTTAAATTGATTTATCTTGCCATTCAATCCTATTACCCATACATTTAGGCAGTTTATAATTGCAGAAATTAAAGTGCGAGAAATTAAAAACCCTAGATATTACAAGGCCTTAGGGAAGGGGATTACATAATCAAAAAACCGGGGAAAATAGTAAATGCGAAATAGTAAACCTAATTAACTATTACAAACTCGAAGCAATTACATTAATGGTAAAAACAATGAAATAAATACGCGCAAAGTAAATTAAACAGGGAATTAAATTCAGAAACAATTAATTGGTGAATAAAGAAAATATATATTTTTGGATTTTTATGAGAAAAAAATAATTAACTTTGCAAATTTGCCTAACTTATATTTAATTTTAATTATGGAAAAAAGTATTTAAGTTAACCTATTTAACCTAATTAATTAATGCAATTAAATATTTTATAAAAAAACTAATCTTAATGTTTTTTTGTGATTTTCTGATTTTCTAATTTAATTAAAAAATAATGATTTTTTTGGTAAAAATAAACAAATAATTAAAACAAAAAAAAGAAATTAAAAAAAGAATAAAAAGTGGGCCTGATGTGATGAGCAATTTAGGGGTGTGCTGAAATTGGTGTTAGGCCCAGAGCTGGTGGCCCAGTTGTCTAGCGCGTGATTCAATGAAGCTTCCTTCTGAGGGTCCATCATGTGGCTGCAATCTCGGAGCGTTGGATCTGGTTGGAGATAAATCTGATGATTACGCATCTTGGGCGTATGATGGACACTGGATAGTGAGGCACGCTGGATCTGAAATAAGAAACTCATAAAATATAAAAGGTCTGGACCTGGGATCAAACCCAGGTCCTCCCTTTCACAAGTTCACTTCCATTGCCATCTGTGCTGGATGTTAACTCATGAACATAATCACTCAAAAATATTATATATTAAACCAACCATTAAATCCCAGTCAGCAAAAAATAAATGCGTCAGCATTTCAAGAGCCATTCATGTTATAAGAAATTGCCACGCCAGGCCTTCACCTGAGGAAGACAAGTCAACGACGCTGGAGCTATGCTCCGGTCGTCTTCTCCAGCCCAATCAATGGCTAACCTGCAAATGTTTTGAGATTTAAAGCTCACAAAAGGACCTATTCTATGTAAAATCATCTCCCGAGTTCAAATCTGAACTTAGTTTTGACGGATCATGGTTGTATCAAGAGTTTTGAAAACGTTTTCAGGTCATGCCCTAAATATGGCATATGGTTATTTCTGCGTGCATGCTTGCCACTAACAATTCAAAACACTTAAGAATAACATTATGAACATATAACAATGCAAGAAATCAATGTATATTGCATGATTCAAAAGTTTGAAGCTTAAAAATTTACCAACTCGTAGGGTATTGGAAAGAGTGGTCCTAGGTGTCTTGGCCTTCAAGAGTGGATGAAATGAGATGCTGAGATCTCTAGGAGAGTGCTAGCATGCTTGGCAACGATTAAAAATGACTGTATTGTGTGCTACAAGATTTCTCCTCTCTTGAATATTTTTGAAACTTTGTTCTTGGTTTGGAGACAGCCTTTTCGTGTCCTTTAGGTCCGGGATTGTTGTGGTTATATATTGTAGCACATTAGGTCAACATAAGTGGAAAAAATCCAATGCTTTGATGAAAAATATTCTTCCTTCAATTATTTGATTTTTTTTGTTTATATTTGGAACAAATCCAATCTTACTCTCTCTCCACGAATTTTCCTTGATTTGCCAGCTTTTTTTTATTGTTATATGGTGAGAAAAAGATTTGCAATAAAATCTTTTATTATTTTGATTATTTATTTGATTTAATTTGACTTTTAAATGATTAAAATCAAAATAAATTAAATAAATAAATCAAATAACACATGGATAGGTGTTTGGGTCGTGGGCCATGCTATAAGTAAGATGCAAGCATAAAAAGTTAGGCCCATTTGACAAAAAATTCAATTTTGGGCATTGTTGACTTTTGACAATTTTCCAAAAATGGCCAACTTTGACAATGCATATCTCCTTCAATATTGACCCTAAGGGAGTGTTCTTGGGCTTTTTAGAAAGCTTAGGATGTCCCCTAAACAACCCTTTGTTTTCATCTCAATTGGATCCTCCATATTCATGTAAGAAGCTTTGACCCAAAAGGTGTTTTTGTTGACTTTTGAAAAGGACCTATAATATATGAATTTATATCTTTTCATGAGTGCATTTCTTGAACTTGAGGGCTGAAGATGAATTGTATGGAATTGAATTCCCTTCAAAATTAGCCTTGGATGGGAAATTTCTGATAAAGTATGATACAGTTATGCATGGTCAAAGTTTGGTTGACTTTTCCTATAGAAACCCTAATTTAGCAACTTTTGAGTTTTGATGAATTTGGGGAATTTCTTGAGGAATCATGATCAACCCTTAATCAAATAATGGAAATTACTTCAAAGTGTTGATGTTGACCAAAAATCTTGAATTTTGACTGTAGTTGGGTCATAGTTGACTTTTGACTTAACACCGTTGATTTTCAGGTATTTGAGTAGTTGACTGAGCAAACTTCTTGTGCAAGGCATGAAACTTGGCATGGATGATCTTGAGAACATATTAGGACCACGAAAAAGGTTTTAGACCTTTGGAGTTCACCCATCTTGATGAAAATGGAAACCCTAGTTTGAGGTCCATTATCTTAGGAGAGCATTTGCCTGATCAATCCTTGGGCATCCTTGGGCAAGTTGAGGATTTCAATGAACATATGTTGAGTAAAATGGGAGGGGAAATTTTGGGTTACAACAGCTGCCCCTATTCAATCTTAAACCTGAGGATGTAGATTGGCTGGTCTGCCTTTCGTGATCTGAAGGTAGAAGATGATTGAACACTAAAGTGCCTATAAATTTGCACTCGCATGAAGTAACACTGATTGGTGATATCAGGAATGGGCTTATAGATTCCATTTGGAAGAAGATGACGAAAGATCGTCGGAGATGGGCTTAAAGATGCCATCCAGAAAAGATATCGGTTACATAAGAGATTCCTTTGCGAGAATTCTTGTAACTGCCGTTGATGAGGACTTCGCTGGAGAATGTTTATTTACGTCTGGGGAAATAGAGTATAAGAGCTTTGGTTGGCCATTACTCTACTGGGGAATTAACTCCTGATTGAGGAGGTGGAGAGTAAGTTGCATATCTGGTTAGGGTTCAGGCTGCACCGCGACTTACTGGGGAAATGTGAGATCGACCGTATCTGGTCGGGTCCAGGTCTTACAATGTTGTAAAATGTTGTCTGGAGATAAGGGAGAAGGAACCTGGATAGTAGGGTTGCTTCGAAATGAAAGCTTGGATAGTAGGGCTTATGAGAAGGAACCTAGGTCGTAGGGTTACTTCGAGATGAAAGCCTGGATAGTAGGGCTATGAGAAGGAACATGGGTCGTAGGGTTACTTCAAAATGAAAGCCTGGATAGTAGGGCTATGAGAAGGAACATGGGCCATAGGGTTACTTTGAGATGAAAGCCTGGATAATAGGGTTATGAGAAGGAACCTGGATAGTAGGGTTACTTAGAAATGAAATCCTAGATAGTAGGACTATAAGAAGGAACTTGGATAGTAGGGTTACTTCGAAATGAAAGCCTGGATAGTAGGGCTATGAGAAGGAACCTGGGTCGTAGGGTTACTTCGAAATGAAAGCCTGGATAATAGGGCTATGAGAAGGAACCTGGGTCGTAGGGTTACTTCGAGATGAAAGCCTGGATAGTAGGGCTATGAGAAGGAACCTGGGTCGTAGGGTTACTTCGAAATGAAAGCCTGGATAGTAGGGCTATGAGAAGGATCCTGGGTCGTAGGGTTACTTCGAAATGATAGCCTGGATAGTAGGGCTTATGGGTAGGAACCTGGATAGTAGGGTTACTTCAAGGTGGAAGCCTGGATAGTAGGGCTAAGGGAAGAAACCTGGATAGTAGGGTTACTTCGTAATAAAATCCTGGATAGTAGGGCTTATGGGAAGGAACCTGGATAGTAGGGTTACTTCACTTTGTCGCGTAGCTTAGTTGATCCGTTTGTTTTTGGGAACTAATTTTTTCATTAGTCGTCTGCAGATATGACCTGTATAACTGTTGGAATTATTGGTGATAATTGTCTTTCCTGAAAAGATAACAGGGTTATTTGTATGCTATGCATGAAATGCATGGCGAGATGATATTCTCACAATAAATGAGATTATGCTGTATGCAACATGTATGCACATGTCATGATGTGTGAACATGAGATGCTATTGTGACATATTCGAGTCTGGGAAAATAAATCCATGACTGTTGCTGGAGAGTATGGCCTTCCTGACAATTGTAGAGAACTGTGGTTCTTTTACTTCCACTGGGGATGGTGAACAGAGATGACTATGCTGGAGATTTACTCCTTGTTGTTTGTGAATATTCTGCCAGGGAGAGAATCTGTTTGAGAATAGCTCTGCAGGGGAATAATTCTCTTGGAAAGTGAACTTCCGTAGCTGAAGGGATAAACTCTGTCGGGGATTGAGCTTCTGTATTCAGAGAAGTAAACTCTGCTTGGGAGACAAATTTTAATGACCCTCTTGCAATTATGAAATTCGGCTGGGGGAATATAACTGGAAGCTCTCTGAAGGGAACCGGCTGGGGAAAGTACCTCCTGCTTTGGGGAAGCTGAGATCAATGCTTTGATTACCTCTTTACTCCATGGGGAGTACAAATGTCATAATGTTGTACGCACTGATGACTGTATTTAAAAGCTTTCTCTGCCTTGGTACCTGCTGGACAGAGTAACTATCGGGTTTGGACATTTTTTGTTTTTGTCCCTGTTTCTTAAGTTACGAGCAATTGTCTTTCCGTTTCTTATGTAAATATTTATGAACAACAATCATATTCAAATGAATATGTAAAGAATAAATCCTTGGACGTTCTTGCAAAACAAAACAGAAAAAGAAAAACAAATAGTTTTGTAAAAATGATTTGTATTGATTTTCTAAGTTGGCCTATAATAGGCGTTTTTGTACAAGGGAGTTGACACTCTAGTAAGAGAACGCCGCCGAAAAATGGAAATTATACAATATTGTGTAAAAAGAAAACAACTATGTACAACAATCCCATTGGGTTCCAATTCTGCTATTGCCGCTCTGTCTTCGAGCATCTCATCACTTTGCTGCTTGTCCAAAGCTGATTAGATTGATTGTCACCATTCGAACTTGACAGTTGATACTGAGGTCTTGTCGCAAGGTGATCCAATGGGACATAGTGATACGCTTTACATCCCTAACTTTTGCTAAAACTGCCCTTTCAGGTTTTTAGTCCACCGGGATAACCTTTGTTGCCCAAGTCGCCTTTTCAGGTTTTCGACTTGCCGGGTGTACAGATTTTTCCATTTTCATCCCTTATTTGTGCCCGAACCCTTTTGGTTCACTAGGAAGCCCTTATTTTTGCCTAGGCCAATCAACCTAGCGGGTCTTTTATCATGCGTAGTATCTTTTCACTATGTTCGCATTGACAGGGTGAGGAAGTTCGTCACCGTCCATGGTGGTTAGAATCATGGCTCCACCCGAGAAAATGTTTTTATTCAAAAATGTCCCTTCGTAGGTGGGAGTCCATTTTCCCCTGGGATCATCTTGCGGAAGTAAGATGCGTTTGATCACTAGATCTCTGACATGATATTCTTGACGTCTGACTTTTTTGTTGAAAGCCTTGATCATCCGTTTTTGATACATTTGACCATGACAGACAACAGTAAGTCTCTTCTTATCGATCATATCTAGTTGATCAAGTCGAGTCTGGATCCAGTCGTCTTTGTTCAAACCCGCATCCTTCATAATCCTTAGAGAAGGAATCTGGACCTTAATAGGTAGCACTTCCTCCATGCCATATACCAGAGAGTAGGGCGTTGCCCCTGTCGACGTCCATGCTGAGGTACGTTACCCATGAAGAGCGAATGGTAACATCTCATGCCAGTCTTTGTATGTCACCGCCATCTTCTGTATAATCTTCAATGATAATTCTCTCTGGCACACCATACTGACAAATCAGGTTATGCTTGATGAACCGCGCCACGACGTTCTTGGTCACAGTAGCAAAAGAGGCTGCCTCAACCCATTTTTTGAAGTAATCAATGGCCACCAGGATGAAGCGATGCCCATTGGAAGCAATAGGCCTGATTTCTTTGATCATGTCAATGCCCCACATTGCAAAAGGCCAGGGAGCCGTCAAGACATTTAAAGGAACTGGAGGCACATGCACCTTATCAGCATAGATTTGGCACTTATGACAGGTTCGGGAGTGCTGATAACAATCTGCTTCCATAGTGGACCAGTAGTATCCTGACCGTAGGATTTTATTAGCCATGGTATGTTTACTTGAATGGGTTCCGAAGGTACCTTCATGTAGATCTGTCATAATTCTCTCTGCTTCGCTCTTGTCTACACACCGCAGTAAGGTAGAGTCATGGTTGTGCTTGTAGAGGATTCCATTACTGAGGAAGAATTTCGCAGCAAACCTTCTCAGAAACTTCTTATCGTTGATAGATGCCCCCTCGAGGTACTCTTGAGTCTCGAGGTGCCTTTTTACTTCGTGAAACCAGGGTTTGTCTGCTACCTCTTCAGTATCAATCTCGCAGCACTGCGCTGGTTCATCCAATATTTCAATGGTGATTCGAGGAGCTTCGTTGTCCCACCTAACTTTGAACACGGAAGACATGGTGGCTAGCGCGTCCACTAACTGATTCTCCTCTCGTGGGAAATTTTCAAAGGTTACCTCCTCAAAGTGCAGGAGCAATGTCAGCACGTGCTCTTTGTATGGGATGAGATTCAGATGCTTCGTATCCCATTCGCCTTTGATCTGACTTATCACCAAGGCTGAATCCCCGAAGACATATAAAAACTTGATCCCGAGGTCAATAGTAGCTTTGAGACCCATGATGCAAACTTCATACTCCGCCATGTTGTTAGTGCAGTTGAAACATAGTCAGGCAGTGAAAGGAGTATGACAGCCCTCAGGAGATATGATTACGGGGCCAATGCCATTATCGAGTGCATTCGAGGCTCTGTCAAAAACCATAGTCCATCATGATCCTTCCTCAGGTCCTTCATCCGGTTCAGGTCCTTCATAATCAGTCACCAGCATAATATTATCGTCCAGGAACTCAAAATTCATGGACTGGTAGTCATCCATGGCTTGATGAGCCAAATGATCCGCTAATACACTT
The DNA here is from genome assembly GCA_948472305.1 of Vicia faba. Taxonomy (NCBI): domain Eukaryota; kingdom Viridiplantae; phylum Streptophyta; class Magnoliopsida; order Fabales; family Fabaceae; genus Vicia; species Vicia faba. The sequence goes on from OX451735.1 coordinate 811,918,372, forward strand.
CCCTTGATTGCTTTCTGGGTTGTATATTGTATATCATATTCAGTTAAGATCATTTGCCATCTCTCTATTCTTCCGGAGAGTGCGGGCTTCTCGAAAATATATTTGATTTGATCCATCTTAGATATCAACAAAGTAGTGTGGTTCAGCATATACTGTCTTAGTCGGAGAGCAGCCTGTGCCAAAATGCAGCAAGTTTCTTCGAGCATTGAGTATCTTGTCTCACAGCCGGTAAACTTTTTGCTAAGGTAGTATATTACGTGCTCTTTTCGACCAGACTCGTCATGCGGCCCCAACACACACCCCATTGAATTTTCTAGCACTGTTAAGTATAATATCAGAGGTCTTCCTTCAACCAGAGGAATCAAAATTGATGGTTCTTGAAAGTATTCCTTGATCCTTTCGAAAGCAGTCTGGCATTCGTTGTTCCACTTTACCACTTGATCTTTCTTCAGAAGCTTGAAGATGGGCTCACAAGTAGAAGTCAGATGTGAAATGAACCTGGCGATATAATTCAAGCATCCTAAGAAACCTCTAACTTCCTTCTCATTACGGGGAGCCGATATCTCTTGTGTGGCCTTTACCTTTGCAGGGTCTACCTGAATACCTTTGTCACTGACGATGAAACCCAAAAGCTTACCAGACCTTACTCCAAAGGTGCACTTGTTCGGATTCAACCTCAACTTGTATGTCTTCAACCTGCCGAACAACTTTTGTAGATGATCAAGGTGTTCCTCTTCGGTTTGAGACCTGGCTATCATGTCATCAACATAAACCTCGATCTCATGGTGAATCATATCATGGAACAAGGCGACAATGGCTCGCTGATAAGTTTCCCCGGCATTCTTCAACCCAAAAGGCATCACCTTGTAACAGAAGGTGCCCCACTGTGTGGCGAAGGTTGTCTTCTACATGTCTTCAGGAGCCATCTTGATCTGGTTGTAGCCAGAGAAACCATCGATGAAGGAGAATATTTTCTGCTGCGCGGTGTTGTCAACCAGAACGTCAATGTGAGGAAGCGGGAAGTCATCCTTGGGGCTCACTCTGTTCATGTCTTTGTAGTCCACACACATCCGTACCTTACCGTCCTTCTTAGGTACCAGAACAACGTTAGCAACCCACTGCGGATAGGAGGTGACAGCTAAGAATCCAGCGTTGAACTGTTTCATAACCTCTGCTTTGATCTTCTCTGACATTTCAGGGTGCATACGGTGGACCTTCTGTTTAACCGGAGGACAATCTTCTTTAGTCGGCAGAATGTGTACCACAATATCAGTGTCTAAACCAGGCATGTCTTCATATGACCAGGCAAAGATCTCAACATAATCGTGCAACATCTGTATCAGCCGTTGTTATACATTATTCTCTAGATTTGTGCCGAACTTGACTTCTTTTCTGTCCACCTCCGTGCCCAAGTTTATCGTCTCAACTGGCTCTTCATGAGGCTGTATAGCCCTTTCTTCCTGCTGTATCATTCTAGCAAGTTCTCTAGGCACCTCACAATCGTCCTCACCTTTGTCCTCGACTTGGTTGATCGGATTTTTGAAGTCATAACTGGAAATAGTAGAACTGTTATCAATGGGATCTAGAGTGGATATGGATCTGCAGTTTGATACGTGAGTGTGTGTAAGAGCATAATTGTATTGATAAAGTAAAAGCATAAAAGGAAAACAGAGAGCGTAAAATTTGTATGCAAGGAACGTCCAATATTTTATTGATGATATATGAAATGACATATAATAACCCTCACAGATGGAACCATTGTGCCTCGGGTAAGACACAAGGCCATAAAGTTTAAATTGTTTTTTACAAACTCAGAAAACAAGTAAGACAATTACTGCGAAATAAAAGAAATTGGTATAAAATCTCTGACCGTCCAATTACTCGGTCCACCATGGGTAGTCGGGTAGATCCAGCTGTCAATATCGGAATCTTCCTCACTGTCTTTAATAGCATTGACACCACGATTGCTGATATGTAGGGGAGGTCCTCCAGCCCGAGTGCGTCGAACACCCCTTTGAGCTCCTGAAGTAAATCCTAAACCAAATTTGTCAGTTTTGTGAGTAAAATCAGGGAGCTGTCCCCAATTGGTACATCCACCTTCTTCAACTACTGCTCTGGCGTCCTTGAGAGAAGCATTCTTCAGAGGAGGTTTGGTTCAGGTGGTAGTTTCAGTTGACGCTAAAATCTGGGGAACCTCTTCAAAGTTTTGACAAGGAGTCTCTATGAATTCCTCGCCCATCTCCATATACCTGAAGGAGTTCAGGTGACTCACCATATACTCCTCTTCACCATGCATAGTGACAATCTTCCCCTTCACCGAATATTTCAGCATTTGGTGCAGTGTAGAAGTAGCGGCCCCAGCTCCATGGATCCAAGGATGACCCAACAAACAAGAGTATGATGGCCTGATGTCCATCACATAGAAGGTGGACCCAAACGTATGAGAGCCTACTTTGACAGGGATGTCCACCTCCCCATGCACCATTCTCTTCGACCCGTCAAAAGCCCTTACCACAATGTTACTAGGCTTTAAGGTCAAGCCTTCACAATCCAGCCGATCAAGAGCCTTCTTAGGCAGAACATTCAGTGAAGACCCAGTATCCACCAGCACATGAGCCATAGTGGTGCCCCTGCATTCAATCGAGACGTGCAGAGCATCATTATGCTTCCTCCCTTTCGGTGTTAAGTCGACATCTGAAAAACCCAACCCATTGTCAACAGTCAAGCTGGCCACACAGTCTTTGAATTGATCGGTTGAGGTTTCTTGCGGCACATGCGCAGCCTTGAGGAATGCAATCAAAGCCTTTGCATGGGCCTCATAACATAACAACAAAGACAACATCGATATCTTCGAGGGGGTCTGCCCCAGCTTCTCGACCACATTGTAGTCGCTCTTTTTGATTATTTTTAAGATTTCCTCTATCTCTTGCTTAGAGGATTCCACAACATCTTTTCTAGGTGCCTCCGTCCGGGTAGGCTCACCTATAGCTTCTTTGCCTCGAGTCCCAGATGACTCATCGACAGGGTAACAACTGGAGTAAGAACGGGAGTAGTAGCTGAAGTACTAGAAGGAACGACAGATGGAATAACAACAGGCTTAGTGACAATCTTTGGGGAGATTTCGGGAGAAAACACCCTTCCACTTCTGGTGATCTTGATGGTCCTGAAAATGTTACTGACATCGGGATCAGCCTATTCAGCCTTCAAATCTTGTTTAACACCATGATAGTAAACATCAGCGCCATAATGCCAAGGGACAGCTTTGTCCGAGGCATATGGGACAGGACCAGGAAAAGTGATTATTAATGGAGCAATTCTTGGAGTAGGTGTAATCCTAACAGGTCTTTTAGAGGAGACATTGGAAGGATTGGCGGAAATGGGTATAATGGCAACATCTTCAAGCGGAACAGTCAGAATCAAAGTCTTTTCAAACAAAATTTCTCTACTGTCCGTCAGGCGTTGAACACCTGCTTTCAGCAAATAGTAACCAGTGGGCAGAGATGAACACATGTGGCAACCTTCACCACAACCCGGAAATAAATCGGCCAACAACAAATTCTTCTTAACAGTCATAAGAGGAGTAGAAACTTCATCAACAGAGATAACGAATAGGTCAGTATCAATGGCATTAACTCCACGGTTGTGCTTGGGAATGGGAGCAGTTATGACATTGGGCTTCTCCGGAGCATCAAACTCAATCTCCTTGGCTTCAATTAGATCTTGTACTTTATTTCTCAAAGCACATCAGTCATTTTTATCGTGACCAGGACTCTCAGAATGGTAGGCACATCGAGCGTTTGTATTGTATGGAGGAGATGTGGTGTTAGGATTCTTGGGAGCCTCTTTCAAGGTTGCCATTTTGGATCTTAGCAGATGGGGTAGAACCTCAGTCTATGTCATGTTAATCCAGGTAAATTTCCTTTGCGGTATTTCTATCCTTTGTTGATTGTTGCATTGTAGGGTAGCCGCAGGCCTAGGTATCATCACAGCACTTACCGTTGGACGATGGTTTGTGTAACACCCCAAATCTACCCCGCAATTATATTAAAATCAGAGTGCCAAAATTTCCGCAAACATGAGGCATTACTTTCTCATTCCAAAAACCAACAACATAAAAACCTATCATAATAGATACATAGCACATATTGATCCAAAGAACTTATAACAATTTATTAGTCTTCAAAAGTATTTCAACTTGATTCCATAAATATGCAGCGGATTCATAACTTTAAAACTTTAAAGGAAACATAGCATATTTTAAACAACTTAATTCAAAGAAAACAACTTCTTAAAACAACAACTTGAATTAAACTTAAAACATCATAAAATCAAATAAGCGTCATCCCCCCCCCCCCCCGAGTGCTACGTATCGGAGCGACGACACTAATAAGCTACTAAGTCTCTACTCCAAGTTACCTGCACGTTACCAGTATAAAGGCAACGACGAAACAAATAAAGGGGTGAGACATCGAATAATATAAATAAGATTATGATAATTAATATATTAGACAAGAGCATTATAAACTTCACCGCTTCTCATCAACACACAACAATCAATAAACATTCACAATTATCATTAGCGATTTAAAATGCAATTCGAATGCGACACAACTGTGCATATGCATGTGGTACCAACAGGGCTTCAGCCCTCTTCACTAATTGCCAATTAATAGAGGCACAAGGCATAAGCCTACTTCAAAAATCCGCCAATACAGGCCTTCACAAAATGCAAATGTATGAGACTCATGTAACATACAACATCACATATATATCATTCACCACAAACTTCATTACGAGGCATTCGCCTACATCCCCGCATCACTGACAATAAGCCTAACACTTCACGTATTCAATCACATCTCAATTATCTCAAAACAACAACATCTCATGAACATCTTAGAATAACAACATCTCATAAACATATCAGAACAACAACATCTCATAAACATCTCAAAACAACAACATCTCAATCATCTCAAACATCTCAATTAATAACATCTCATAACCTCAAAATAATTTATTAAACATAATTTATTATCACAAAAATCATCGAACACAACTTCATCAATAACATCTCTCTAATACTCAACTGTATAATAATAGTACAGTAACCCATCCTGTTATTCTGCTAATTTATATCGTTACTGTCACTAATCCTACTGTCATAATTCTAACAGCAGCCTCTAAACATCTACTATTCATCAATCTGTCCCAAAAACAGCACAACGGCCATCTACGTGAATTAATCCTAAATCCTAAATTAGTTACTAGGATTACACTTCTTAATCATCATCTAAATCATCTAGATTAGAGTTCGTCGCGTTAGTAAATCAACGCTTCAAACGACATCTCAAACAACATCCTACAACTCAAGTTACAACTATTTAAAAACTGATTCCGTCCAAAATTATTTAGTATGGGTCGACACAAAACTCCTTAGATCGACTCATCCTGATTCATTTATATGCTTTGAGTCGACACATCCTCCTTATGGATCGACTCATTCTGGCTTTCAATACAACATGTATCGACACATGCACTCTTCGTGTCGACTCATCCTGAGTCTTGTACTCATCATGCATCGACACATCCTCTCTTCGCGTCGACTCATCCTGAGTCTTATACTTAACATGCATCAACATAAGCCCTACATGCATCGACTCATCCTGAGTCGAATATCCTTCATGTATCGACACATGCAGCTTGGGGTCGACACATCCTTTGACAGTCTGCATAATTTTCTGTGTTTTCTACTGTAATTCACTACGGGAATCATACTCTTAACCTTACAAACCTTATTATGATCATGATAATTCATCACCTAATATTACACTCTATTACTCCATTGATCAAACAACATAATAACATCATTATTCATCTAGAATTCATCAATATTCATCATACATCATTCATAACACATCTAATTCAACAAACAAACAACAATTACATCTAACCTCACATATCAAGTATCATTAACCCAATTATAAAGCCAGAACCCCACCCTTACATACGAACCATCATATTCCCGGTTATAAAATCCGAACCCCACCCTTACCTTTTGGTTTTCTGGCCGGTCGAATTCTCGGGTTGAAACTGCAACTGGTTTGACGACAACTTCTCTAAATTTCATTGCCTCCCACTTAGTGCATCTAAACCCTTATTTCTTCTACTGCTACGTGATAATTGTTTTTCTTTTGGTTTTTGGCTGCTAGCTTCTATATATCATAACCTAATATAATAATAGGTCTACTAATAACTTTAATGGGCCTATTAATTCTATTCCTAATCTTGCTATTTCACACACCCCACTTGACCCAACTAATAAAATAACATTATACTAAAATCAACATTAAATCCAATATTAATTTCTCTTGACTAAATTGACTAATTATTCGATTATCAATTCTAACAATATATATATTATCCAATAATGCTCCTTATAATTATTCCGAAAATTCATTCTTCGACTAAATTCCAACAGTTTAAATCCTCAATAATTCATTTAAATAATTTAATGAATTTCCGGGCGTTACAACTCTCCCCCACTTAGAATATTTTCGTCCTTGAAAATTCATCCGAAACCACTTCCCTTAACTTCGCCTCCACCTCTAGCCTTCCGATATAATCACAACTTACTAAAATTAAAATTTAACGCACACGTGCAATTCTATTTCAACTCATCCAACAACAATAATAATAACTAACGAAGTTCTATCAACGAAACACGTACCTCTGGTTCCTCTCTCCTCGTTTCCCATTGGAGTTTCCACCAACGCGAACACAAACAATGGTAAAAAATAATTAACAATACTCTATTGTTAAAGACTCAACAACTTTGTCCGGACGGACTGACCTTGCTCTAATACCACTAATGTAACACCCCAAATCTACCCCGCAGTTATATTAAAATCAGAGTGCCAAAATTTCCACAAACATGAGGCATTACATTCTCATTCCAAAAACCAACAACATAAAAACCGATCATAATAGATACATAGCACATATTGATCCAAAGAACTTATAACAATTTATTAGTCTTCAAAAGTATTCCAACTTGATTCCATAAATATGCAGCAGATTCATAACTTTAAAACTTTAAAGGAAACATAGAATCTTTTAAACAACTTAATTCAAAGAAAACAACTTCTTAAAACAACAACTTGAATTAAACTTAAAACATCACAAAATCAAATAAGTGTTCATCCCCCCTCGAGTGCTACGTATCAAGGCGACGACACCAACAAGCTACTAAGTCTCCACTCCTCGTTACCTGCACGTTACCAGTATAAAGGCAACGGCGAAACAAATAAAGGGGTGAGACATCGAATAATATAAATAAGATTATGATAATTAATATATTAGACAAGAGAATTATAAACTTCACCGCTTCTCAACAACACACAACAATTAATAAACATTCACAATTATCATTAGCGATTCAAAATGCAATTCGAATGCGACACACCTGTGCATATGTATGTGGTACCAACAGGGCTTCATCCCTCTTTACTAATTGCCAATTAATAGAGGCACAAGGCATAAGCCTACTTCACAAATCCGCCAATACAGGCCTTCACAAAATGCAAATGTATGAGACTCATGTAACATACAACATCACATATATATCATTCACCACAAACTTCATTACGAGGCATTCGCCTTCATCCCTGCATCACTGGCAATAAGCCTAACACTTCACGTATTCAATCACATCTCAATTATCTCAAAACAAAAACATCTCATAAACATCTCAGAACAACAACATCTCATATACATCTCAGAACAACAACATCTCATAAACATCGCAAAACAAAAACATCTCAATCATCTCAAACATCTCAATTAACAACATCTCATAACCTCAAAACAATTTATTAAACATCATTTATTATCACAAAAATCATCGAACACAACTTCATCAATAACATCTCACTAATACTCAAGTGTATAATAATAGTACAGTAACCCATCCTATTATTCTGCTAATTTATATCGTTACTGTCACTAATCCTACTATCATAATTCTAACAGCAGCCTCTAAACATCTACTATTCATTAATCTGTCCCAAAAACAGCACAACGGTCATATACGAGAATGAATCCTAAATCCTAAATTAGTTACTAGGATTACACTTCTTAATTATCATCTAAATCATCTAGATTAGAGTTCGTCACGTTAGTAAATCAACGCTTCAAACGGCATCTCAAACAGCATCCTACAACTCAAGTTACAGCAATTTAAAAACTGATTCCGTCAAAATTATTCAGTATGGGTCGACACAAAACTCCTTAGATCAACTCATCCTGCTTCATTTATATGCTATGAGTCGAAACATCCTCCTTATGGATCGACTCATTCTGGATTTCAATACAACATGTATCGACACATGCACTCTTTGTGTCGACTCATCCTGAGTCTTGTACTCATCATGCATCGACACATCCTCTCTTCGCGTCGACTCATCCCGAGTCTTATACTTAACATGCATCGACACAAGCCCTACATGCATCGACTCATCCTGAGTCGAATATCCTTCATGTATCGACACATGCAGCTTGGCGTCGACACATCCTTCGACAGTCTGCATAATATTTTGCGTTTTCTACTGTAATTCACTACGGGAATCATACTCTTAACCTTACAAACCTTATTATGATCATGATAATTTATCACCTAATATTACACTCTATTACTCCATTGATCAAACAACATAATAACATCATTATTCATCCAGAAATCATCAATATTCATCATACATCATTCATAACACATCTAATTCAAGAACAAACAACAATTACATCTAACCTCACATATCAAATATCATTAACCCAATTATAAAGCCAGAACCCCACACTTACATACTAACCATCATATTCCCTGTTATAAAATCCGAACCCACCATTACCTTTTGGTTTTCTGGCCGGTCGAATTCTCTAGTTGAAAAGGCAACTGGTTTGACGACAACTTTTCTAAATTTCCTTGCCTCCCACTTGGTGCCTCCAAACCCTTTTTTCTTCTACTGCTACGTGATAATTGTTTTTCTTTTGGTTTTTGGCTGCTAGCTTTTATATATCATAACCTAATATAATAATAGGTCTACTAGTAACTTTAATGGGCCTATTAATTCTATTCCTAATATTGCTATTTCACACACCCCACTTGACCCAACTAATAAAATAACATTATACTAAAATCAACATTAAATCCAATATTAATTTCTCTTGACGAAATTGATTAATTATTCGATTATCAATTCTAACAATATATATACTATCCAATAATGCTCCTTATAATTATTCTGATAATTCCTTCTTCGACTAAATTCCAACAATTTAAATCCTCAATAAGTCATTTAAATAATTTAATGAATTTCCGGGCGTTAGATTTAGCTCTGCTCTGACCTCTTGGGCTATAGATAGCACTGGCTTCCTTCTTGCCTGCGAAAGGCTTCTTTATTGAGCTCGAAGAGGTGTCTTTCTGTATTTTGCCACTCCGGATCCCAGCTTCTACCCTCTCTCCTGTTAATATCAGCTCGGTGAAACCAGCTGATGAGCTACCAATCAAATGATTGAAAAATGGACCAAACAGCGTCCCAAGAAACATGTCAACCAACTCCCTGTTAGACAAAGGGGGTTGGACTCTCCCAGCCAAATCTCTCCACTTCTATGCATAGTCCTTAAAGCCTTTACCTGCACCCATGGACATACTCTGGAGTTGAGTACAAGTAGGGGCAAGGTCAGCGTTCTATTGATACTGCTTGTAAAAAGCAGCAGCCAAATCTTCCCTGTGATACGGTGGGAAGAACTGACTGTTTTCGGAATGCTGGTTTGCGTTTTGCGTTTGTTTTTGCAAAATGTCGCGGTAAGCAAGAGTTACCGTCGAATTTTATTTTATCCAACAAGGAAAGGAAAAAAGCACATAAAAATTCCTTTTTCGAGATATTTCTCGGGTTCGGGAGGTAGATTATAGAAAGGGAAGGTATAGCACCCTATCTATCCGCAGTTACCTACGGGCTCTTAGGTACTTGCTCAATTGTTTTCAAAATTGCTTTATTTGTGCTTGTGGGTTTGAAAAAGTTTTTGTTTGAAACTTCGATTTAACTCTTGCTTCTGTCCTCAAGAGTGTAATGAAGTGTTTTGGAAAACTTTGTTCGAAAATGAGTGTAAGTGTGAAAAAAGTTTTGTTTTATTTTGAAAGAGAAAGTATCTAAGAACTATCTACCTACTCGAAAAAGGAATCTTTCTATGCTAATTTCCTTTAGACAAATGTTATCCCACTATTAACGAGTAGGTAGCACCGTCGTTGGAGTTTAAGGGTCAATTCGAAAAGGGACGTACAGTCACCAAGCAATGTTAGGACACTTAAGCTGTAACCCTAATGTCTTAGATCATTTGTTTGAGGCAACAATATCCGAGGCAACCGTTTCGAGGCGACTATGATCTTTTAGACAAGAGGACGACCTCTAAAGCGACCTATACTTAATGACCGTGTACGAAGGCAACCAAGTGGTGTGTACCCTAAGAGTGCGCATGTGCGAGTGTGTCATTTTCAGTTTATTTTTATCTTTGTACATGTTAAGGGTGATCTAATTTGATTTTAAGATTAACATTCAGTCTTGTCATGCAAACCCTATTATCAAACATCTAACAGTTATAATTTGCGGAATTAAAAGTGTGGAATTTAAATTACAAGGCGTCGGGTATTTACATCGCCAAAGACAAACCCTTTGAAAAATAAAATAAAGCGAATAAAAATAATTCAATGTCCTATTTAACTATTACAATCCGGAAGCAGGTACATTATTGGATAAGGAAAAGTAAATTGCGGTGCAAAATTAAATCGGACGCATGATTAGGGTTTTGACCCTTTTGGTTAAAGAAAATATCTTTTTTAGGTTTTTGTTGTTTTTATTTTAAGAAAGAAAATAAACCTAAGTTAAACAACTAAATTAGATTAATAAATTAATTAAATGAAAAAATTAATTATTTTTGGAGTTTTTGATTATTTAGGAAAGAAATTAAAAATGATTAAATTAGTGGTTAATATCTAATTAAATGTAATTAATTAAAATTATTTACAAAAATAAATTAAATTTTTCTAATTAAAAACCTAGTTAATTAATAAATTTATTAAGAAAAATAAAAGTTAAAAATTTGATTGAAATAAAAAATATTTTTTTGTGATTTTATTTAATCAAAACAGAATTTTGGGATTGGTTAGAGAGTTAATTAAATAAAATAAAAACAATTTAATCAAGACAAAATAAATAAAGAGAGAGGAGTGTTGGGCCTGTTTCAGGGGTGTGAGGAGCAATTCTGTAGGCCCAATATTTTTGGCCCTTTTGACTCTTTGTGATCTAGTATACACATGTTGACTTGGCTCATGGTGGACCTCCAACTTTTTGACCACCAGATCTGGCTCTTGGCCATCTGGAATTTGGATGGATGAGGGCGCATGGTAGGTTGTAAGCTAGAGCATGCATTAAATCACCTGAAAAACAAAATTATTGAGAAAGTGGGGGACCTGGGATTCGAACCCAGGTCCTGAAGGAGAATGCTTCGCTTGCTGGCCACCATGCCACATTTATTTATTTGTTATATTAACACAAATTAATTATAATATAATAAATCAAGAATTATTGGTCAGAAAAAAAATAAAACGCGCGCTATGTTTGAACCGGCCAATGGATGGATGCCACGCATCATCCCTGACCTCCCAACCGTGGCCAAAAGTATCACCACTTATACCAACGGACAGGAGTCCGTAGCTATAAGCTTGCTCGTCTCAAAAATCCTTCTCAGGCCACAAAAATGAATTTCAAGGGCATGGTTGCGTTCGTCTCACCCTCCCGGTCACAACCATGTCCATTATGGGGGTCAATTGTACCTGGAACAAAAACGCCCAAAAATGCAGACCAAACCCTAACAATGGTGGTTTGCAGTACAGATCATATAAACGAAATTAAATGATGCCAAAAGTTTGGAAATGTTCTTGTGATCATGAATATACCATTAGTTTTCTCAAATGATGCAAGAACAAATCAAATCGAATTCAAGAACAGGGATCGTTTTCGTGAGACTTACAGTGCATTTGGAGGCTTGAGGATGCATGGTTTTGATCCAGTTAGCTTGTGTGAATGGTCAGGAAGCGATTGAGACCACTCTCGCGTCCTGAAACTGCCTCTAACCCTGACTTTGATCTCTCACTGTTTTGTGATTTTTTCAATTCTTGTTCTGCCTCTTCCAACACTTGCCAACCCTTATTTCGTGTCCTTGATCTTGCTTATGTATTGTGCTTTGCATTAGGTCTACAAACTTGGTTCAAATCTCTCCATATCAATGCCCATGAGTTGGATTTGATTCTTCCATTAAATCTTTCCAAATTTGATTCAAATCATATCTTCTTGTACACTTATGCCTTGATACGAGTTAGGAGATGTGCTAGCTGTCCATTGAAGCCTATAATCAACAAAAAATCTTTGGTTATCAATATTTTTGATTTTATGTGATTTTATTTGATTTAAAATGAATAAATTCAAATAAAAATCAAATTAAATAATAAAAATGAGATATGGACACATGGATGGAGCTAGGGCACGTGGGAAATGATGAAAACTCAAATCAAGTGGAAAAGAATGGGCCCATTTGGCAAAATTTGATGTTTTGGGGATAGTTGACTTTTGGCAATTTTGCAAAAAAGTCCAACTTCAACAATCCATAACATCTTAAATTTTGAAATTTTGGAAGTTTTCTTGTACTTTTTAGAAAGCTTTATATGTATTCTAACCAACCCTTTTTGTCTCATCTCATTTTGATATTCCATGCTCAAGTTATAAGCTTTGGAAAAAAAGGTGTTTTTGTTGACTTTCAATAGTGACCTATAATGTCCAAATTCATAACTTCTTGGGAGTGCATTTTTTGATCTTGGGGTATGAAGATGGATTGTTGAAAATTGCATCCTCTTCAAAATGAGATTTGGATGGGTCATTTCTAATAAAGTATGAGAAAGTTATGCTTGGTCAAAGTTGAGTTGACTTTTCCTACAAAACCCTAATTTAGCAACTTTTGAGTCTTGATGAATTTTGAGCAATCCTTGATGAATCATGATCAACCCTTGATCATATGATGAAATATACTTCAAAATGATAATGTTGACAAAAAATCTTGAAGTTTGACTGTATATAGGTCATAGTTAACTTTTGCCCTAGCACAGTCGATTTTTGGACCTTTGACAATTGACTGAGCAAACTTCCTCTGCAAGGCTTGAGATTTGACATGGATGATCTTGAGAACATATTAGGACATTAGGGAGAACTTGAGGTCATTTGGACTCAAGGATATTTATGCAACACAAAACCGTAATTTGGGGTTGACTGCCTTAGAAGATAGCTTGTCTGACCAACTCTTGAGCAAACTTGAGCAACTTGGAGATCTTTTCTTGCAATGTTTTGAAAAAGATGGGAGGGAAAATTTTGGGGTACAACAGCTTCCCCTGTTCAATCTTCTTAAACCTGAGGATGTAGATTGGCTTTCGTGATCCGAAGGTGGAAGATGATTGAACACTAAAGTGCCCATAAATTTGCACTCGTATGAAGTGGTATCATCATTGTGATGTCGGGAATGGGCTTACAGATGCCATTTGGAGATTGCTGGTGGGAGGATGGGCTTAAAGATGCCATCTGCAGGAGTGTCGATCGCCTAAGAGATTCCTTAGCGAGAACTTGCATACCTGTTGTTGTGGAAGATTTCGCTTGGGGAAGTCTGATCTTTGTTGAGATTTAGGAACTTGCCTGTACTTCAATTGAGAGAACATCTCTGCTGAGTTTTAAGAACTTGTCCGTAATTCAACTGGGGGGAAACATCTTCGTCGAGATTTAAGAACTCTCCCGTAATTCAATTGAGAAAACTCTGCTGAGATTTAGGAACTCGTTTGTAATTCGACGGAGGAACTTGTCGAGATTTAGAACCTTATCTGTAATTCAACTGATGATAATTCGGTTGAGATTTAAGAACCGTCCAGTACTTCGACTTTGGGGAAACATCTTCATTGAGATTTAGGACTTGTGTGTAATTCAACCGAGGATAATTCCGTTGAGATTTAAGAACTGTCAGTAATTCGACGGAGGGACTTTGTCGAGATTTAGAACCTTATCTGTAATTCAACTGAGGATAATTCGGTTGAGATTTAAGAACCGATCAGTACTTCGACTGAGGGAAACATCTTCATCGAGATTTAGGACTTGTCTGTAATTTAACGGAGGATAATTCTGTTGAGATTTAAGAACTGTCAGTAATTCGACGGAGGAAAATTGTCGAGATTTAGAACCTAATCTGTAATTCAACTGAGGATAATTCGGTTGAGATTTAAGAACCGGTCAGTACTTCGACTGAGGGAAACATCTTCATCGAGATTTAGGACTTGTCTGTAATTCAACCGAGGATAATTCTGTTGAGATTTAAGAACTGTCAGTAATTCGACGGAGGAACTTTGTCGAGATTTAGAACCTTATCTATAATTCAACTGAGGATAATTCGGTTGAGATTTAAGAATCGGTCAGTACTTCGACTGAGGGAAACATCTTCATCGAGATTTAGGACTTGTCTATAATTCAACCGAGGATAATTCTGTTGAGATTTAAGAACTGTCAGTAATTCGACGGAGGAACTTTGTCGAGATTTAGAGCCTTATCTGTAATTCAACTGAGGATAATTCAGTTGAGATTTAAAAACTGGTCAGTACTTCGATTGATAAAAAGCTTCATAGCTGAGAATTCAATCGCATCCTTCCTGAAAGGTAAAGGTTAGCTGTATGTAATGCATGATATGTATCAAGCAATGATGTTCTCAAAATAAAAGAGATTTTGTTGCATGATGCTTATATGCATGCGTCATGATGTATGAAAATGTAATGTTTTTAGCTGGGAAAATAAATCCCGGATAGCTGCTGGAGAAAAGAGTTGAATTCTTCGTTTCTGCCGGAGATAGCGAATGAAGATGATTGTGAGCATAAACCTGCAGGAGAGGATAACTCTGTTGGGGAATAAACTGATGAGGAGATTACTCTGTGGGGAAGAGATTCTCTACTGAGGATTCCACCAATAAATTCTGTTGGGGATGAATTACCGTTGCTAGTGATACTGAATCCTGTTGGGGATTGACTTCTGTTTGTGAAGGGAAAGAACTCCACTGGGGATGATCTTTCAGTTGCGAATTCACTAGGGATAACCTTTTAGATTCTAATGGGGATAATTCTTTGAGCTCTGCTGGGGACAATCTTCCAAAGTCTACTGGGGATGATTCTCCAAATTCCACTGGGGAAGCTTTTTCAGACTGCGCTAAGAAAATTTCAAACTCCACTGGGGGTATTTTGTATCCTGCCGAGGAATATTCTTATACTCTGCTGGGGAATATTAAGACTCTTCAGTGATGATGGTGAATAAACTCTGCTTGGGGAGGATATTACCGATTCATTTACAGTTGCAAGTCTCAGCTGGGGAGAGCTATCATTACTGTCTTTTTCTTACTCTGCGGGGAGTGAAAGCACTTTAACCATATTCTTCAGCTGAATCTACCTTTGTACCTGGTGGATAGAGCAACTGTAAAGCTTGGACAATTTTTATTGCCCCTGTTTCTGATATTACCAGTAATCGTCTTTTGTTTTGCGTGTAAATATTTATGAGCAGCAATAAATGTCAAATGCATATATCAAAAATGAACATTGGACGTTCTTTGCAAAACAAAACAGAAAAAGGAAAAACAATTTGAAATTTCTGAAAATGAATTGTATTGACTTTGAAGTTTGGCCTGTAAATAGGCGTTTTTGCACAAGAGGCTGACGTTCTAGTAAGAGAACGCCTCAGAATAATAGAATTTACACAATTTGTGAAAAACTAAACAAAACAGCTATGTGAATAATCCCACTGGGTTCCAACTCTGCTATTGCCTTTATGTCCTCGAGCATCTCATCACTTTGCTACTTGGTTGAAGGTAGATCAGATTGATTAGTGTCGTCCGGACTTGATAGTTGATACCGAAGTCTGGTCGCAAGGTGATCCAATGAGACATAGTGTTACGCTTCGATCCCTAATTTTTGCCTGGACCGCGCTTTCGGGTTTTCAGTCCACTGGGATACCCTTTTTTGCCCAAGCCTCCCTTTCAGGTTTTCTACTTGCCGGGTGTACAGATTTTTTTGTTTTCATCCCTTATTTTTGCCCGAACCCTTTTGGTTCGCCGGGAAGCCCTTATTTTTGCATCGCTCGGTGATCATCTTATTGTTGAGATTAGTACCATTGTCTATTATGATCCTCTCTGGTACACCGTATCGAGAGATCATATTGTGCCGAATAAATTGTGCCATGACGTTCTTGGTTACAGTAGCAAAGGAAGCTGCTTTAAACCACTTTGTAAAGTAATCAACAGCTACCAGGATGAAACGATGCCCGTTGGACGCTGTAGGTCTGATCTCGCCGATCATATCAATGCCCCACATTGCAAAAGGCCACGGAGCTGTCAAGACATTCAGATGTACTAGAGGTATGTGCACCTTATCAGCGTAGGCTTGGCACTTGTGACAGGTCCGAGAATGCTGATAACAGTTGGCTTCCATTGTGAACCAATAATATCCTGCCCGAAGGATTTTCTTTGCAATGGTGTGTCCACTGGAATGAGTTCCGAAAGTACCTTCATGTAACTCTACCATAATCCTTTATGCCCCATTCTTATCCATACATCATAGTAAGGTTGAATAATGGTTGCGCTTGTAAAGGATGTCATTGCTGATGAAGAACTTCGTCGTGAACCTCCTCAGAAACTTCTTGCCATTGACAGATGCACCCTCGGGGTATTCCTGAGTCTCAAGGTACCTCTTCACCTCATGAAACCAAGGTTTCTCTGCTACCTCTTCAGTCTCAATATCACAGTAATGTGCAGGTTCATCCAACCTTTCAATGATAATCTGGGGAGCTTCGTTGTCCCAATTAACTTTGAACATAGAAGACATCATAGCCAGCGCGTCCGTTAACTGATTCTCCTCTCTTGGGAAGTGTTCAAAAGTTATCTCCTCGAAGCGGGGAAGCAACGTCAATACATACTCCTTGTAAGGAATAAGATTAGGGTGTTTTGTATCCCACTCACCTTTGATCTGGCTGATCACGAGAGAGAAATCTCCGAAAACACTTAGAAATTTAATCCTTAGGTCAATTGTTGCTCGAAGACCCATGATGCATGCTTCATACTCCGCCATATTGTTGGTGCAGTTGAAACATAATTGGGCGGTGAACGGAGTATGAGAGCCTTTAGGAGATATGATCACGGTGCCAATGCCATTACCCAAAGCATTCGAAGCTCCATCAAAGTACATAGACCATCGGGATCCTTCCTCAGGTCCTTCATCCGGTCCAGGTTCTTCGCAGTCGGTCACTATCATGATATTCTCATTTGGAAATTCAAAGTTCATAGACTGGTAATCATCCACTACCTGATGTGCCAAATGGTCTGCTAACACACTTCCCTTGATTTCTTTTTGGGTGGTGTACTGGATATCATACTCAGTCAATATCATCTTCCATCTTGCTATTCTCCCAGATAAGGCGGGCTTCTCGAAGATATACTTGATTGGATCCATCTTTGATATCAACAAGGTGGTGTGAGTCAGCATATATTGTCTCAGCCGGTGAGCAGCCCATGCCAAAGCCCAACAAGTTTTCTCGAGCAGTGAGTATCGGGTCTCACAGTTGGTAAACTTTTTGCTAAGGTAATAAATAGCATGCTCTTTTCGGCTAGACTCGTCATGCTGCCCCAGCACACACCCCATTGAGTTATCGAGTACTGTCAAGTATAAGATCAGAGGTCTCCCTTCAACTGGAGGCATCAGAATAGGTGGCTCTTGGAGATATTCTTTGATCCTTTCGAAAGTGGCCTGACATTCATCGTTCCATCTTACCACTTGATTTTTCTTCAGTAGTTTGAAGATTGGCTCACAAGTAGCAGTCAGGTGTGATATGAATCGGGAAATGTAATTCAACCGTCCCAAAAAGCCTCTGACTTCTTTTTCTGTCCGGGGAGCTGGAATTTCCTGTATAGCCTCCACCTTTGCAGGATCTACCTGAATACCTTTATCGCTTACGACGAAACCTAGCAGCTTGCCAGATCTCACCCCGAAGGTGCACTTGTTCGGGTTTAACCTCAAATTGTACAACTTCAATCTGTCAAATAACTTCTGAAGATGGTCCAAATGTTCTTCTTCAGTCTGGGATCTTGCAATCATGTCATCGACATATACCTCAATCTCATGATGGATCATGTCATGGAACAAAGCGACCATGGCACGCTGATACGTTGCCCCAACATTCTTTAATCCGAAAGGCATGACCTTGTAGCAAAAGGTACCCTATTGAGTAACAAAGGTTGTCTTCTCCATGTCTTCGGGAGCCATTTTAATCTGATTATAACAGGAGAAACCATCCATAAAGGAGAAGACCTTATGCTGTGCGGTGTTGTCAACCAGAACGTCGATATGAGGCAGAGGGAAATCATCCTTGGGGCTCGCCCTGTTCAGATCCCTATAGTCAACACACATTCAGACCTTGCCATCTTTCTTCGGTACAGGAACCACGTTGGCCACCCACTGTGGGTAAGAAGTAACTGCTAGAAAACCGGCGTCAAACTGCTTCATCACTTCAGCCTTGATTTTCTCAGACATATCCGAGCGCATTCGGCGGACTTTCTGTTTTACTGGAGGACAATCTTCCTTGGTAGGTAGGCTGTGAACCACAATATCAGTATCCAACCCAGGCATGTCTTCGTAAGACCAGGCAAAGATCTCAACATAGTCATGCAGCATCTAAATCAACCGTTTCTTAACGCTAGACTCCAAATTTGCACCGATCTTGACTTCTTTCTTGTCCTCTTCTATACCCAGATTTACTGTTTCCACCGGCTCTTCATACGGCTGTATGGCCCTCTCTTCTTGAAGTAGTAGTCTAGAAAGTTCACCAGGAACTTCACAATCATCTTCACCTTCGTCTTCGGCTAAGTTGATCGGACTTTCGAAGTCATAACTGGCAGTAGCAGAGTTGTTACCAGTAGGATCCAGAGTGGATGTAGACCTGTATATGTGAGTGTGTTTAAATAGCTGTTTTTGCAATATATAATAAAAGAAAAACAAGGAGCGCAAAATTTGAAATGCAAGAAACTTCCAATGCTTTTATTAATGATATATGGAGATGACAAATATCAAGCCCTCACAAACAAATCCATGGTGCCCCGGGTAAGACACTGGGACGTAAAGTTTAAAACATTGTCTGTTACAAATTCAAAACAAAAGTCTCATTACTGGGTGTGATCGGTGGATCTGGAACTGACTGTTTTAAAGCTGGTTCGCGAAATGTCGCGGAAGCAAGAGTCGCCACCGTCTTTTATTTTCTCCAATTGGAAAGGACAAAAGCACAGAAAAATTCCTTAAAGAGATTGCTCTCGGTTCGGGAGGTAGATTATAGAAAGGGAAGGTGTTAGCACCCTTTCTATCCATGGTTATCCATGGGCTCTTAGGTACTTGCTCATTTGTGTTTTCAAAATGTTTGTTTGCTTTTCAAGTGTGTGTGGGTTTTGAAAAAGTTCGTTTGAAAACTTCTAGGTAACTCTTGTATCAGTCCTCAAGAGTGTATGAAGTATTGTTTGAAAACTTTTTGAAAGTGTAAGGTGTGAAAAGTATTTTGTTTGTTTTTGAAAAGAGCAAGTACCCATGAGTCATCTACCTACCCTAAGGAATTAAGCTGTGTAAGTGTCCTTTAGATAGTGCTATCCCACCATTGAGAGGTAGGTAGCACCACCGTTGGAGGTGTTCGGGTCAATTCGAGGTTCGGGACATGGTGATCACCAGAGCAATGGGAAGACACCTTAGAAGCTACCCTCATGCCAGGTTCCCGGATCATGAGGACTTACTAAGACATCCTCTACTCGACGATCACCTTTCGAGGGGCAAGGCAACAGTGAAGCGTACCCTAGGGGTGGTGTGTGAATTGTGTGTCATTTTCAGTTTATTGTTGTCTTGTCATGCATTGGTGATCTACGTTTCGATTTTATTTTTGGGCATTCATTCTTTCATGTTATTGTTTAGCAATTAAAAGGTGCAGGAATTTAAAGTGCGGAAAAGATAAATGGTCATACGCTATTACAAAGGCGCGGGTCTACAACGCCAAATTAATCCAGACCCGATTTAAAATAAATTGCAGAAAATAAATGTCTAATGGCTATTACATGGCTTTGGTACAAGTACATTATATTTACATCAAAAATAAATAAAATGCGCGAAACAAGGAAAATATGACCGAATGCGAGGGCGTTGAACCCTTTGAAGGAATTTAAAATAATTAAGTTAAAATAATTAAATTAAATAAATAAAAGAAGAACTTATTTTTATGTTTTTTTTTGTATTTATGACATTAAAGAAAATTAAATTAATTAAAAGTCAAGTAATTAATTCTAATTCTAATTGTTTTTAATTTATTAAAGAAAATGCATTAAAGTTAAAACCTAAAGTTAAAACTAATTAATTATAAAACTTATTTACAAAATTAATGGTTGATGACAAAATATTTAATTAATTACAAAAAAAAGGGAAAAAGTATTAAAGATCTAATTTTATTATTTTTTGGTTTATTGAGAAAAAAAAGAATTAAATTATAACCTAGGATTAAATCTAAATTAATTATGGAATTTAATTACAAAATTAATACTAAAATAAAATTATTGTTTTTATCTTTTTCTGATTTTTTTGTGATGTTTTTCATATTTTGGTAAGAATAATTAATTAAATAAACAGTAATTAAAATAAAAATAAGAATTAAAACAAGAATAGAAAAAAAACGAAAAGAAAGTGCAAACCAAAGGGGGTCTGCCCCTGATTTTGGAGGTATAGCCCAAGGTTTCTGGCCCAATAAGCTTTGATCTTTTTTGACTTTTCTGACTAGCATGTGGTGCGTGGACTAGGGCTTAGTGTGTTCACCCAATCTGTGCCTTTGATCTGAAGCAGCTGGACGCGTGGAAGGATAGATCTGAAGGAGGTATGGTGAGCTCCAACGCTTGTGCTGCATGTGAAGATGATTGGAAAAATATTATGGAAATTATACAGACCTGGGGCTCGAACCCAGGTCTTGGACGTTACAAGCATATGTACCTGCCACTGAGCCACTTCAATTACATTTAATATATAATATCAATTAAATAATATAAAAGAAAAGCAAGATTAGTGGGAGTCAGCGCGCGAATTTTTAAATCAACGTATCATGCTTTGCCACGAGGTCATCTTCCTCGTTTTCCCTGAAACTAAAACATTGGGCAACGGTTTCTATGGCGTGCTCTTAGGGACGTTTCCAGAAAATAGCGATTAAGTGTAGAACGCTCATAAATTGGGCGCGAGTATGTTAATCTCTTCGTCTCAGCTTGCTAAATTGAATGGTGGTTGTCTTGAGTCCTAATTTTTCCTCTTTGCAAAAGCCCTAATTCCAAGCTCTGAAAAACCTAGAAAATAAACATGGCAAAATCGTGTATAGCACAGAAAAAAGCAATTGAACATATTGGTTAGCCTCAAAACATCCTAATGAACATGAATCAATGGAGAAAATGCTGTAAAAATGCTTAAATCATGATGCACGATTTTGAGTTTTTCTCTGCACAGTTCATGTCCAATATACCAATTCTTCGTGCTTTGAGGGTTGTCTTTGATTGGAACACGTTCAGGAGCCTTCAAGGAAGTTAATGGACTATGAATTATGCCTTGAATCAACCTCTAAAGTGGTTTCCAGTTTTGAGATTTTTTGTGAAAAGTGTGAGTTTGTGTTTTTAGTTCTGGCGCAGCTTCTTGTGTCAAATGGTCTCTGATCACTTCTATATGTCTTATGCAATGTATATCAATGAAAATTATGGCCAATAAAGCCTTGCTTTGATGATTTGGATTTTCACATAAACCACCATAACCAACTTTCCATTTTTGATTCAAATTTGAATTCTTGCCTTGTTTGAGCCTTAGCACGAAAAATGGTAGGCACATAATGATGCTTCAAGGTTAATCAAAGCAAAATATCCCTTTAAATTAATTTTTTTGAATTTCTTTTGATTTTAAAAGATTTAAAACTAATTAAATCCAATAAAATCAATAAAAATGAAAAAATTAATAAAAAAAATCTGAAATAAAAGATGGGACACGTGGGAAGCATGGCCAAGTCAATTCAAGTGGAAAAAGTGGGGCCCTTTTGTCAAAAATGAGATTTCAAGGACAAATGATTTTGGCCATTTCACAAAAATTTCCCAACTTCTCCAATGCATAACTTGCTCAATTTTTAATATTTGCTCATGTTCTTGGACATTTTGGAAAGGTTTTTGAGTCCTCTAACCAATGCCTTTGGTCCCATGTCATTTTGATTTACCAATCTCAAGTTATGGCCTTTGACTTAAAGTCCCTTTTTGTTGACTTTTTAAAATGACCTATAATGTTGAAATTGATAACTTTTTGTGAGAGCATTTCTTGGACTTGAGGTATGAAGATAACTTGTAGGAAATGTCTTTCTCTTCAAAATGAGCTTTGGATGGAATTTTTCTGATAATCCATGTGAAAGTTATGCCCTGGTCAATTTCAGTTGACTTTTTCAGCTGTCCAAATAAGGAAACTTTTGCATCTTGATGATTTCTGAGCCAAATTTTGAGAATCATGATCAAGCATTGATCAAATGATGTTTGTGGCTTCAAAATGATATCATGACCAAAAATTTGAACTTTTGACAGCCAAATGACCATTTTGCCCCTACAGTTGACTGTAGTGCAATTTAGGGTTTTGACTGTGCAATTTTGAGCTGAATGCCTTGAAACTTGATATGAGGATGCTTGACCACATTTGTAGGCATGTGAGACTTGATTGGGCCTTTGAAAACTTCATTTTCTTGATCAGCCTCAAAACCCTAATCTTGACTGTATATGAGATCTTTGACTGTGCAACCCTTGGGGAATTTTGCAGCTTGGCTTGGCAATTTCTTGAAGAATATGGGAGGGAAAATTTTGGGGTACAACAGTTGCCCCTGTTCAATCTTCTTAGACCTGAGGATGCAGATTGGCTGACGTGCCTTTCGTAATCCGAGGGTAGAAGATGATTGGACACTAGAGTGCCCAGAAATTTGCGCTCACATAATAGCAGTGTGATGGAAATGGGCTTATAGATGCCATTTAGAGGTTGATGAATAG
Organism: Vicia faba; assembly: GCA_948472305.1. Taxonomy (NCBI): domain Eukaryota; kingdom Viridiplantae; phylum Streptophyta; class Magnoliopsida; order Fabales; family Fabaceae; genus Vicia; species Vicia faba. The sequence continues at coordinate 811,941,604 of OX451735.1, forward strand.
GATGATGGGCTTATAGATGCCATCTGGATGTTGATCGCGTAGGAGATTCCTTAGCGAGAACCTGCATACCTGCAAAAGAAACATGAGTACCTGACAAGTTGCAGGAGTTGATTTCAGATGCTTGGTATAGATGTGTCCTGACTGGTTACAGGAGCTGAGTCTGGAGCTTCAAACGGCGATGAATGAACCAGGGATGGTTACTGCCTTAGCATGAATGATAAGAGAATCTTGGGCGACTTTAACTTCAACAACGCTCGTTGAGAAAAATCTTGGGTGTCTTCTACTGGGATAAGAATCAGGGAGATCTTAGGGTCGATCTGACTGAACCAGAGAAGGCCTTTGACTGGATAAGCATCAGGAAAATCTTAGGGTCGATTTAACTGAACCGGTCTAGGTCTTGAAATATCTTCAACTGGATAAGCATCAGGGAGATCTTAGGGTCGATCTGACTGAACCAGAGAAGGCCTTTGACTGGATAAGCATCAGGAAAATCTTAGGGTCGATTTAACTGAACCGGTCTAGGTCTTGAAATATCTTCAACTGGATAAGCATCAGGGAGATCTTAGGGTCGATCTGACTGAACCAGAGAAGGCCTTTGACTGGATAAGCATCAGGAAAATCTTAGGGTCGATTTAACTGAACCGGTCTAGGTCTTGAAATATCTTCAACTGGATAAGCATCAGGGAGATCTTAGGGTCGATCTGACTGAACCAGAGAAGGCCTTTGACTGGATAAGCATCAGGAAAATCTTAGGGTCGATTTAACTGAACCGGTCTAGGTCTTGAAATATCTTCAACTGGATAAGCATCAGGGAGATCTTAGGGTCGATCTGACTGAACCAGAGAAGGCCTTTGACTGGATAAGCATCAGGAAAATCTTAGAGTCGATTTAACTGAACCGGTCTAGGTCTTGAAATGTAGCTTGAGAACTTTAACTGGATCTTTCCTGAAATGTAAAGGTCAGCCATATGCAATGCATGATATGGATCAAGTAATGATGTTCTCAATATATATGAGATTCGTATGATATGATGCGTTTATGCATGCTATAATGATGTTTTATGTATGTTTTTGTCTAGGAAAGTGAATCCTTGACGGGTGCCGGGAAGTCGTATCCTGGGCTGATGTTGAAAAATAGATTTTGCTTCCGCTGGGGATGATAGTTGCAAGAATACCGGTAGGAGAAGATGACTCCGTTGCGGAATAAACTTGGCAAATGGAGGATTTTGCGGGGAATAAAAAGATACTCTAGCGACCATGCTGGGAAGTAATACTCTGTGGGGAGAGAGATGCCTTGCTGAATTGTTGAGAGTTACTTGCTGGGGATACCCTTGTTGTATTGGAAGTATTGATAGACTTCGCTGGGGATAAGAAGGCTTCGTTGACGACGCTCTTTCCGTGGCTTTTGGCTGAGGATAACCCAGTTATATCCTATTGAGGAAACAACTCTTTAAATCAAGCCGGACGAAGCGTTCGTGCTCTGCGAGGGTAAACTTCCAGAATCTACTGGGGATAAGCTTACTGCTTGGGGATATAAATTCCACTTTCCTGGAGAAACTGGATTGGATTCTTCTGGGGAAGTTTTGAGATGTATCGGGGGAAGTGACATCACTGAATGTTTGATATACCGCCGGGGAACAATCTTTAGACCAAGACTACCGGGGATGCTTGTTAAGAATACATGTACTGCTGGGGAATGTTGAGATCTGCTGGAGGACACCCAACTTCCTTAAGGTCTGATAACTTTGCTTGGAGAGGAGTGCACTGACTTGCTGGCTCATTCTCTGGGGAATTAGGACATACTGGTCGTGCCTTTTAACTGAACCTACCTTGGTACCTTGGAGGATAGAACAATTAGATTGTTTAGACAACTCTTTATTGCCCCTGTTTCTAACGTTACCTGTAATTACCCTTTGTTTCGTACGCAAATATTTATGAGCTAGCAAATTATTGTCAATGCATATATCACAAATTGGACCTTGGACGTTCTTCGCAAAACAAAACAGAAAAAGAAAAATAAATAACAATTGGCACTTTTAACTGGATAGTATATTTGTATTGATTTTCGAATGGCCCGAAAACAGGCGTTTTGTGTACAAGAGGTTGACGCCCTAGTAAGAGAACGCCGCTGAACAAAAGAATTTATACAAGTTTGTACAAGAGAAAATAAAGCAGCTGTGTGAAATGAATGATCCACTGGGTTTCAACTCTGCTATTGCCGTTACATCTCCGAGTGTCTCATCACTTGATGACCTAAACGAAGATGAAGCTGACTGATCGATGCCGTCTGAACTCGATGTAGATACCGGATTCTGGATGCAAAGTGATCAATGAGACATAGTATTACGCTTTTATCCATAACTTTTGCCTGGACCGCCCTTTCGGGTTTTCAGTCCACCGGGATACCCATTTTTGCCCAAGCCGCCTTTTCAGGTTTTCGACTTGCCGGGTGTACAGATTTTTTTCATTTCATCCCTTCATTTTGCCCGACCCCTTTTGGTTCGACGGGAAGCCCTAATTTTTGCCTAGGCATGTCAGCCTAGCGGGTCTTTTTATGCGTAGTATTTTTCCGACTATGTCCGCGCTCTCAGGATGTAGGGAGTTGCTCCTGTTAGAAGTGTTTTCGTCATGCTACCAGAAGATGTTTGATCAGGCAAGATTCATTGCTGCAGTGCCCCAAGTGATTCAAGCAGAGATTTGTCCCAGGCTATTTGGCATCTTGAGAGATTCCTTGAATCTTGATTGGACTGCCCCAGATAATGGACCATGGTCATGTCTGCCCCTTGATTGGAAGTATTTCTGTTCATTAGGCATTCGTCGTGCGAACTTCTATGATGTTCAAACAAAAAGTCATATGCAAACAAAGTTATGTTAAAAATGCAAAGCTTATGTCTGTCTTGAAGATTTTGAAAATGCATTCTTTTTCATAAAACAAGTGAATGTTTGTAAAACGTGATGTCAACTCCGTATTTACCGTAAGCCTTAAGGAGTCAGGATACCTTTCGTAACAGTATGCTTTCGAACTAACCCATGCTTCAGCTAGGACTTTTAAGGGTTATAACGTGGCCTGGTTCACGGTTTAAGAAACAAAGGATAAAGGCTCAAATTTTATTTGTACCCACCCGCTCTTCGTGATGTTCTCCAAACCTAAACTCAGTTGATCGTGCGTTAGACCTTGTTTGGGTCTTTGCTCTGAAATTCCAGTGATGGTTCGGATGTTGAACGTTTATTTGAATAGGCAGTCATTTTTTTGTTTTTGTTGAGGGCTTGTATGACCTCTTTCTTTTTGATTTCTCTATCCCTATTTTCTTTTTGCCTGAACTGTTTCCCTTTTTGGAATTACAGTCAGCGGGATGCCCCAGTTTCGTAAGTCCCCTTTTATAGGTTTTGACTTATTGGGCTTTTCATTTATATATATTTTTTTTGATAATGACTGCCCGTCCTCATGATTGTTCTGAACCATCACTGTCTTTTTTCGTTTCGTAAGGATCTCTTTGGTGCCATTCGTTATGCACTTGGATCAACTGAGAGAACTACCCTGCCCCAGGTTGTGATTAAGGGTTGTAAATTTTTGAAAATAAAACTCCTACTTCTTTGGCTCAGATGGGTTAACGAGGGATTATCATCCTTATAACTCCAGTGTTTAGGGATTGAAACAATGCCTGTACCTCATCAGCGGGGTCCGTTCAAATGCATACTGTAATGATCGCGGTATCGTTTTCGTCATCCTCCCTCAAGAGGCTTAGAATTGTTAACCGAGCATTGAACATCACAAAAATATGAAAACAGTTTTAAGCATAATAAATGCGAATATATTGCTTCAGAACAGACATATGCGATGCATTAATGAAATAACAACATTTAACAATGAACAAATGTTTGAACAATCAAAAGAAAATTACAACTTGAGCATTCGAATGAACAAAAGTCTTCTAGTCTCAGGGCTTATCATTTCAAATGGGGAACCTCGCAGGGATAGTAGAAGAACTCGACCTGACCATCTGGGGTGAATTCCACAGCTCCTTCATCAATCAGGCTTTGGATTTTGTACCTCAACTTCCAACAGTCATCAGTATCATGCCCCGGGCTGTTAGAATGGTATGCGCACCTGGCCCCAGGATTATAGTTGGGTGAAGAAGTCTTAGGATTAGGGTGAGGTCCTATCAATGTCACCAGATTCAACTTCAACAGGTGTTGCAAAGCTTGGGACAGCGACGTGTTGAGCTGGGTGAATTGCCTTCTGGGCTTGCTCTGATCAACCCGTTGCTCTGGGCGAGGTTGTGGTTGGAGCTGTGAAGTAGTAGCAGCTTGGAGAGGTCTATTCATTGAACCAAGCCTTTGACTTCTTGGAGGCTGATTACCGGTTTGGCCTCCAGCCTTGGCTACTTGCTTCATACTGTCTTGCTGAAGCTGGTTGATCACAGTTCTCAACTCTTCTTGTTCCCGAGCTAAGCCTTGGATAAGGGCCATTTGCCCCAGCATCTGAGTCCTCATTACGTCTATCTCAGCTTGCATATGTTTCAGCCGTTCATCTTTACCGTCTTCTGGACTGTTCTTGACCAAATTCCCCATGAGGAGCGTTCTCAACTCTTCCTGCCCCTTGGATAGGCTTAGGAAGATCTCCCTGAACTGAGTCTCTTGAGTAGGGAACTCCTGGGTGTTTGATTGGAAAGCCATTGCTGAAATAAACAGCGAAGAGGGTAAGTGGCCTGTAACAAGGGTACCTGTTATGCAATGATGTGTATGTATGCATGCAATGTTTTCAAGGATCTCGCGGGGTAAGCAAGAAAATTTGTTAGAATTTGAAACCGGTAGCTTGATTGAAGGAACTTCATATTGTTGAAAGTCCTTCTTCAAGGGTCAAAAGGCTCACCATATCCAGTGGGTCATAGCCCCTGACTTTAGTCATCATGTCTAGTTTTGATTTCCAAACAACCTTGGTTAAGGGAACCTTCTTCAAGAGTCAGAGCTCACCATATCAAGTGGGTCATAGCCCCTGACAACTTTGGCTAGAGGAAAATAAATCCTCTTTGCCCCTTGCTGGGGTAGTTGATTCACCATGACCTGCATCACAAGCCCCTTGAGATCCTTGAAATGGATTAGGATGTATGCAATGGTATGATGTCATGATGCATGGGGTAATATGGATAAACCCTGTTATGAGCCCTTGTTAAGGACTGCAAACCAAAACCTGCAAGAAACTCAAGTAAAACCTGTCATGAGTCCCAATTAAGGACTATAAACAAAACCTGCAAGAAACTTGGTAAACTTTGTTATGAGTCCTAATTAAGGACTATGACAAAAAACTGCAAGAAACTTAGTAAGCCCTGTCATGGGTCCCAGTTAAGGACTAAAACAAAACCTGCAAGTAGTTCATGTGTCAGTTTAACAAGCATGCAAGTAGGCAAGTACGAAGGCACACAAGTCACACAAAAGAGCCCTTAGAGTTTAGGCCAGCATGAGGTCTAGGTATTACCCTCTTGAAGTTGGTGGGCTCAACCTGTCCTATTAGAGTAACCGGGTTCTTAGAGGATCCCAATATCATTGGATTGCTTTCATTGTTCATCGTTTCGATTTAGCCACTGACTGGCGATCAAAATATCCCAAGAAAACAACCCTCAATCGAGTGTAGTATCGAGTATCAACCGACTTTGGAGTACACCAAAGTAGTTATCTCACTATCCTAAAGAGGCCAAGATGGTTCAATTAAGGTTCCTAAGGTCTGTTGATGCTTCACGACACCACGCGGAGGCCCCGTACTCTCCTTGATTGAACTCAAGGGTTACCGGTACACACCAAAGTGCCACATCAACGTAGCAGACTGCTTCAACCATGTCGGTATACCCCGCACAGTTCCCTCACATCCTTGTTGCTACTTTCTAAGAAGGTATCCCCAGATCCGGGTTAGGATCTATAGAACTCCCAAGACAGTCCCACAATTTAAAGCAAACAAATCAAAGCAATTGAAAACACAGTGATCTTAGTCCTAAGGTACACCTCACTTTATAAGTGTCCCCAGCAGAGTCGCCAGTTCTGTGATCGGTGGATCTGGAACTGACTGTTTTAAAGCTGGTTCGCGAAATGTCGCGAAAGCAAGAGTCGCCACCGTCTTTTATTTTCTCCAATTGGAAAGGACAAAAGCACAGAAAAATTCCTTAAAGAGATTGCTCTCGGTTCGGGAGGTAGATTATCGAAAGGGAAGGTGTTAGCACCCTTTCTATCCATGGTTATCCATGGGCTCTTAGGTACTTGCTCATTTGTGTTTTCAAAATGTTTGTTTGCTTTTCAAGTGTGTGTGGGTTTTGAAAAAGTTCGTTTGAAAACTTCTAGGTAACTCTTGTATCAGTCCTCAAGAGTGTATGAAGTATTGTTTGAAAACTTTTTGAAAGTGTAAGGTGTGAAAAGTATTTTGTTTGTTTTTGAAAAGAGCAAGTACCCATGAGTCATCTACCTACCCTAAGGAATTAAGCTGTGTAAGTGTCCTTTAGATAGTGCTATCCCACCATTGAGAGGTAGGTAGCACCACCGTTGGAGGTGTTCGGGTCAATTCGAGGTTCGGGACATGGTGATCACCAGAGCAATGGGAAGACACCTTAGAAGCTACCCTCATGCCAGGTTCCCGGATCATGAGGACTTACTAAGACATCCTCTACTCGACGATCACCTTTCGAGGGGCAAGGCAACAGTGAAGCGTACCCTAGGGGTGGTGTGTGAATTGTGTGTCATTTTCAGTTTATTGTTGTCTTGTCATGCATTGGTGATCTACGTTTCGATTTTATTTTTGGGCATTCATTCTTTCATGTTATTGTTTAGCAATTAAAAGGTGCAGGAATTTAAAGTGCGGAAAAGATAAATGGTCCTACGCTATTACAAAGGCGCGGGTCTACAACGCCAAATTAATCCAGACCCGATTTAAAATAAATTGCAGAAAATAAATGTCTAATGGCTATTACATGGCTTTGGTACAAGTACATTATATTTACATCAAAAATAAATAAAATGCGCGAAACAAGGAAAATATGACCGAATGCAAGGGCGTTGAACCCTTTGAAGGAATTTAAAATAATTAAGTTAAAATAATTAAATTAAATAAATAAAAGAAGAACTTATTTTTATGTTTTTTTTTGTATTTATGACATTAAAGAAAATTAAATTAATTAAAAGTCAAGTAATTAATTCTAATTCTAATTGTTTTTAATTTATTAAAGAAAATGCATTAAAGTTAAAACCTAAAGTTAAAACTAATTAATTATAAAACTTATTTACAAAATTAATGGTTGATGACAAAATATTTAATTAATTACAAAAAAAAGGGAAAAAGTATTAAAGATCTAATTTTATTATTTTTTGGTTTATTGAGAAAAAAAAGAATTAAATTATAACCTAGGATTAAATCTAAATTAATTATGGAATTTAATTACAAAATTAATACTAAAATAAAATTATTGTTTTTATCTTTTTCTGATTTTTTTGTGATGTTTTTCATATTTTGGTAAGAATAATTAATTAAATAAACAGTAATTAAAATAAAAATAAGAATTAAAACAAGAATAGAAAAAAAACGAAAAGAAAGTGCAAACCAAAGGGGGTCTGCCCCTGATTTTGGAGGTATAGCCCAAGGTTTCTGGCCCAATAAGCTTTGATCTTTTTTGACTTTTCTGACTAGCATGTGGTGCGTGGACTAGGGCTTAGTGTGTTCACCCAATCTGTGCCTTTGATCTGAAGCAGCTGGACGCGTGGAAGGATAGATCTGGAGGAGGTATGGTGAGCTCCAACGCTTGTGCTGCATGTGAAGATGATTGGAAAAATATTATGGAAATTATACAGACCTGGGGCTCGAACCCAGGTCTTGGACGTTACAAGCATATGTACCTGCCACTGAGCCACTTCAATTACATTTAATATATAATATCAATTAAATAATATAAAAGAAAAGCAAGATTAGTGGGAGTCAGCGCGCGAATTTTTAAATCAACGTATCATGCTTTGCCACGAGGTCATCTTCCTCGTTTTCCCTGAAACTAAAACATTGGGCAACGGTTTCTATGGCGTGCTCTTAGGGACGTTTCCAGAAAATAGCGATTAAGTGTAGAACGCTCATAAATTGGGCGCGAGTATGTTAATCTCTTCGTCTCAGCTTGCTAAATTGAATGGTGGTTGTCTTGAGTCCTAATTTTTCCTCTTTGCAAAAGCCCTAATTCCAAGCTCTGAAAAACCTAGAAAATAAACATGGCAAAATCGTGTATAGCACAGAAAAAAGCAATTGAACATATTGGTTAGCCTCAAAACATCCTAATGAACATGAATCAATGGAGAAAATGCTGTAAAAATGCTTAAATCATGATGCACGATTTTGAGTTTTTCTCTGCACAGTTCATGTCCAATATACCAATTCTTCGTGCTTTGAGGGTTGTCTTTGATTGGAACACGTTCAGGAGCCTTCAAGGAAGCTAATGGACTATGAATTATGCCTTGAATCAACCTCTAAAGTGGTTTCCAGTTTTGAGATTTTTTGTGAAAAGTGTGAGTTTGTGTTTTTAGTTCTGGCGCAGCTTCTTGTGTCAAATGGTCTCTGATCACTTCTATATGTCTTATGCAATGTATATCAATGAAAATTATGGCCAATAAAGCCTTGCTTTGATGATTTGGATTTTCACATAAACCACCATAACCAACTTTCCATTTTTGATTCAAATTTGAATTCTTGCCTTGTTTGAGCCTTAGCACGAAAAATGGTAGGCACATAATGATGCTTCAAGGTTAATCAAAGCAAAATATCCCTTTAAATTAATTTTTTTGAATTTCTTTTGATTTTAAAAGATTTAAAACTAATTAAATCCAATAAAATCAATAAAAATGAAAAAATTAATAAAAAAAATCTGAAATAAAAGATGGGACACGTGGGAAGCATGGCCAAGTCAATTCAAGTGGAAAAAGTGGGCCCCTTTTGTCAAAAATGAGATTTCAAGGACAAATGATTTTGGCCATTTCACAAAAATTTCCCAACTTCTCCAATGCATAACGTGCTCAATTTTTAAGATTTGCTCATGTTCTTGGACATTTTGGAAAGGTTTTTGAGTCCTCTAACCAATGCCTTTGGTCCCATGTCATTTTGATTTACCAATCTCAAGTTATGGCCTTTGACTTAAAGTCCCTTTTTGTTGACTTTTGAAAATGACCTATAATGTTGAAATTGATAACTTTTTGTGAGAGCATTTCTTGGACTTGAGGTATGAAGATGACTTGTAGGAAATGTCTTTCTCTTCAAAATGAGCTTTGGATGGAATTTTTCTGATAATCCATGTGAAAGTTATGCCCTGGTTAATTTCAGTTGACTTTTTCAGCTGTCCAAATAAGGAAACTTTTGCATCTTGATGATTTCTGAGCCAAATTTTGAGAATCATGATCAAGCATTGATCAAATGATGTTTGTGGCTTCAAAATGATATCATGACCAAAAATTTGAACTTTTGACTGCCAAATGACCATTTTGCCCCTACAGTTGACTGTAGTGCAATTTAGGGTTTTGACTGTGCAATTTTGAGCTGAATGCCTTGAAACTTGATATGAGGATGCTTGACCACATTTGTAGGCATGTGAGACTTGATTGGGCCTTTGAAAACTTCATTTTCTTGATCAGCCTCAAAACCCTAATCTTGACTGTATAGGAGATCTTTGACTGTGCAACCCTTGGGGAATTTTGCAGCTTGGCTTGGCAATTTCTTGAAGAATATGGGAGGGCAAATTTTGGGGTACAACACTGGGTAATAAAAGAAATTGGGATGAAGTCCTTTGCTGTCCAATTTCTTAATCCACCATCGGTAGTTGGGTAAATCCAGCTGTCAAACTCAGACTCTTCAACATCGTCTTCAATGGCATTCACTCCTAAATTTCTGATGAACAAGGGAGGTCTTCCAATCCGTGCACTCCGAACAGCCCTTTGAGCTTCTGCAGTGAAACCCAAACCAAACTTGGTAGTCTTATGTGCAAAATCAGGGAGTTGGCCCCAATTTGCACACCCACCTTTATCGACAACAGCCCGGGCATCCTTGAAGGAAGCCATCTTCATTGGAGGATCTTCAGTAACAGTTTCAGTTGATGCCAGCGTCTGGGGAATTTCCTCAAAATGTTGAAACGGGGTTTCAATGAACTCCCCATCCATCTCTATATATCGGAAAGAGTTGAGGTGGCTCACCATGTACTCCTCTTCTCCTTGTACTATAACAATTTTCCCTTTGACTGGGTATTTCAGCATCTGGTGGAGCGTAGAAGTTACTGCCCCAGCTTTGTGGATCCACGGGCGACCCAGCAGACAAGAATAAGATGTCCGAATATCCATCACATAGAATGTAGATGCGAAAACCTGAGAACCAACCTTAATCGGAATATCCACTTCTTCGTGTACAATTCTCTTGGACCCGTCAAAGGCCCTGACCACAATGTTGCTTGGTTTTAACTCTAACCCTTCACAGTCTAACCGGTCTAGAGCTTTCTTGGGTAACACATTCAGCGATGACCCAGTATCTACCAATACGTGAGCAAGAGTAGTGCCCCTGCATTCAATGGAGACATGTAGGGCGTCATTGTGATTCTTCCCCTTAGCAGTCAAGTCAGCGTCAGAGAAACCCAACCCATTATCAACAGTCAAACTAACCATAAAATCTTTAAACTGATCAGCTGATGTCTCTTGCGGTACATGCGCAGTCTTCAGGAAAGCAATCAGAGCCTTGGCATGGGCTTCTGAGCAAAGCAACAGAGACAACATAAAGATTTTGGATGGGGTTTTCCCCAGCTGCTCGACTACATTGTAGTCGCTCTTTTTGATGATCTTCAAAATTTCCTCCATCTCTTGCCGAGAGGCTTCAACAGTAATCGTCTTTGGTGCCTCCATCTGGGCAGGCTCACCGGTGGTCCCTTTGCCCTGAGTGTCAGATGACTCATCAACAGGGGTAAGAATTGGAACTTGAACCGGGACAGTAGCAGGTGTATTGATAGGCGTAATAACAACAGGCTTCCGAACAGTTGGCACAGAGATCTCAAGGGAGAAAAGTCTTCCGCTGCGGGTGACTTTACTAGATCCAACAATATTGCTGATGTCAGCATCAACATCCAAATCTTGTTTAACTCTGTGATAGTACACGTCAACCCCGTAGTGCCAAGGGACATCTTTATTTGATGTATAGGGGATAGGCCCAGGAATGGTGATGATCAAGGGAGCGATTCGTGGAACAGATGTAATTCTAACAGGCTTTCTCGAGGAAGCCTTGGAAGAATTATCGAAAATGGTGATTATAGCAACTTCTTCAATAGGAACCAAAGTCTTCTCAAACATAATTTCTTTATTATCCATCAGGCGTTGGACACCTGACTTCAAAAGATGGCAACCGGTAGGTAGGACAGAACACATACGGCAACCTTCATCACAGCCCGGAAATAAACCGGCTAACAAAAGGTTCTTCTTCACAGTCATCAATGGAGTAACAATTTCTTTCACAGAAACCACAAACGAGTCTTCATCTATAGAATTCACTCCATGCTTGGGCATAGGAGCAGTCACAACATTAGGTCTTTCAGGTGCTTCGAACTCAATCTCCTTCGCATCAATCAAGTCCTGTACTTTGTTCTTCAAGACCCAGCAGTTATCTGTATCATGCCCCGGGCTATCAGAGTGAAAAGCACAGCGGGCATTCGGATCGTACATCGGTGATGTTGTGTTGGGATTCTTCGGGGCCTCCCTCGAAATTACCAAGTTGGTCTTCAATAACTGCAGCAGAATTTGAGATAAAGTCATGTTGAGCTGAGTGAATTGTCTTTGCGGCCTCTCGGCCCTAGGCTGATTGTTGCGCTGAGGAGAAACAATAGGTCTTGATATAACCACCGCATTAACAGCTTGGTGGCGTTCAGGTCTATTATGGCTCTTTGCACTGTAAATTACGCTCGACTCCTTCTTAAAAGGCTTCTTCTTGGCGCTTGATGAAGCACCCTTCTGTATTTTACCGGATTTGATACCGGCCTCAATCCTTTCCCCGGTCATAATCAGCTCTGTAAACCAGGACGATGAACTCCCAATCAGATGGTTGAAATACGGACCAGACAAGGTCCCTAGAAACATGTCCACTAGCTCCCTATCAGCCAAGGGTGGTTGCACTCTTCCAGCAAGGTCCTTCCACTTCTGAGCGTAGTCTTTGAAACATTCACCCGCGCCCATAGACATACCCTGAAGTTGGGTACGCGTGGGAGCGAGGTCGACATTGTATTGGTACTGCTTGTAGAAAGCAGCAGCCAAATCCTCCCAATTACGAATACTAGCTCCTTCTAGCTAGTAAAACCATTCAAGCTGAGTCCCTGAGAGACTGTCTTGAAAGAAGTGGATCCAGAGGTTCTTGTCAGCCGTGTATGGCTGAATCTTCCTAACATACGAACGGAGGTGCAGTTTCGGGCAAGAAACCCCGTCGTACATAGCAAAGATTGGTGCTTTAAACTTGTGGGGAATTACCACCCCAGATGACATACCCAAATCACCAAAGTCCAGACCAGGCACTTTCTGAACTTCCATCGCGCTCAACCGGTCTTCCAGTTGCTTATATCTATCCTCGGCCGAAGGATACTAGTCTTCGTCAAAGTCAGTCTCGTTGTCTGAAACCATAGGGCTAGGAGCCCTCCTTTCTTCCTGATTATCTCCACCTCCAGATGAGTCAGTCAAATCAACCTCTTCTCGCAAATTATTCCCAAATCTACGACCCATGTTCAGTAGGACCGTCTTCTTCTTCTTCTTCTTCTCTTTCAAGATAAGGGTCTTCAGATCTTGCTGACCCTTAGCCAAACTCATGAACAATTCCTGGAACTGGGCATTTTGAGCTTGCAGAGCCTTGATTGCTTGTTCAGTTGATGTTTCAGAAGACATGATGATGAAATAAATAGCAAAGAAGATGAGAAAACCTGTAAGGGTACCTGTTATGAGGTGCATGGGAATGATATGCACATGATATGATTTCAAAGACTTTAGGGATTCAAATTCGTAAGCCAAAATGAAACACACTTTTATTAGATAATCTTTGAATTCAATTGTTCAACAGATGCCATTAAGGCATTACAAGAAGGAAAAACTGAAAAGTAAATCAAAACTAGAGATAAAAAATACAATCAGCGCTCCCATGGTCGTTTCTTGTCGGTGCGGACATAGTCGTTGAGGATCTTCTCATTCTCCAATTGCCTTGTCAACTTTTGAATCTTCTTCTCTTGCTCGTGATACTTTTCTCTGTAAGTATCGCGCTCTTCTCTCAACTGCATCCAAGATCTTTTTAATGCCCCAATGTCAGTAGGCATGTATAGATGGAGGATGGTAGGAGGAACCCCTTCTTCATCAACAACATCAACAATTATAGGCAAGACGACTTCGTACGGCATTCCCAGCTTTTGGGCACAGACTCGAACCCATCAGAGATATGGCTCCATCAGAAGAGAAGTCTTCGCACCTAGCTCATGCGGATCAGACCTGTGTACTCTATCCTAAGCTCTTATGAATCTGCGGCATTGCTCGTCACTATCCCCTTAGAAGTCAAAGACAATGCTCGGCATTAGCAACTCATGAGGTTCTTCCCTCCTAGCTCGCCCAAACTGACGTAAGGCCAAACACGGATTATAGGTGATTCCTCCATGGGTTCCTAGTAGTGGAACATTGGGGTATTCCCCACAGCGATCAATAATAGCTACATCTTCCATACCCTTAATAGTCCAAATGATGTCCATGTGAGAGAGGGACATAATCCTATTGGCCCAACCCATGCCTTCCTTGTTCTTCAAAACTGATTTGGGTAGGTGAGAAATAAACCACCTCGCCAGCAATGGTGCACAACACATAAGGGTTCCCCGTTTTCGAGCAGTACGGGCATAAAGAGAGTGCAAAATGTCACCCAAGAGAGTGGGAACAGGATTACCAGACATGAAAATCTTCACTGCATTCACGTCGATGAAAGAATCTGAGTTAGGAAACAACACCAAACCATATATGAGAAGAGCTAGAATGTCTTCAAATGCCTAGAAGTCTAGACTGTCCCATAACTGATTAGCCTTACCAACCAAGAATTTAGTCAAGAAGCCCTTTGTTCCACTACGAGTTTCCCAATTAGACATTACCTCAGCCTTTGTCAGATGGAGGGCTGAAGCAATCTCTTCTGGCCTAAGGATTTTCTCCCAATCTGTGAACGGGGTCTGCTCTAGAATGGAGATGCCCAGCAGATCAGAGAACTCTTCAAGGGTAGGGACCAACTGGTATTTCGGAAAAGTAAAGCAATGGTATTGTGGATCAAAGAACTGGACTAAGACACTCATCATTTGTTCGTCCAATTTGGAAGTGACCAAACCCAGGAGGTGACCATGTCTTCTGATAAAGGAGGAAGTATCTGAAATCTTTGCAACCAATTCCTTAAGCTGAGTGGGATACTGGACAAAGTTGATCCGAATAGTGTTTCTACGCATGGGTGCCATGACCTACAAAATAGAACAAAGATGAATCCCCTCTGTCTTTGAAATGGGTTAGTCCAATGCAAGATGTATGCAATGTCATGATGCATGATGTCATGATAGAAAACACACCACAGGTATCCACAAATAGCAAACATGGTAAGGGAAAACAAGTCACATAGATAGCCCTTAGATTTCAGGCTGGCAAGGAGCTTAGGTACTACCCTCTTTCAGTTCAGTTGGTTCAAACCTGTCCTAGAAATAGTAACCGAGTTCTAGAGGATCTCAATATCATTGACCATCCTCGATCGGTCATAATTCCAGTTTAGCAACCTTTTCTTGCGGCCGGAATCATCGCGAGAGTTTGGTCTCAATGAGTGTAGCATACTGCTACTGTTCTATGGCCAAGTTGGTCAATTATAGGTTATAAGGTCAGTTGGTGCTTAATGACCCCTTAGAAGACCCATATTCTCCTTGTTCCACCATAAGGGATATCGGTACAAACTAAAGTGCCACACCAACGTAGCTACTTCTTCAACCGTATCGGTCTACGCCGTACAGTTCCATCACAGTTTATTGCTACTTACCTAAAGGGTATCCCCCAGATCCGGGTTAGGATCTATAGTAACTCCAATTCAAACACACAAAAATAAAGCAAACAGATCAATCAATTGAAAACAATATGATGAACTATTCCTAAGGTACACCCCACTTATAAGCGTCCCCAGCAGAGTCGCCAGTTCTGTGATACGGTAGGAAGAACAGACTGTTTTCGGAATGCTGGTTTGCATTTTGCGTTTGTTTTTGCAAAATGTCGCGTAAGCAAGACTCGCCACCGACTTTTATTTTATCCAACAAGGAAAGGAAAAAAGCACAGAAAAATTCCTTTTTCGAGATATTTCTCGGGTTCGGGGGGTAGATTATAGAAAGGGAAGGTATTAACACCCTTTTTATCCGCAGTTATCTACGGGCTCTTAGGTACTTGCTCAATTGTTTTCAAAATTGTTTTCTTTGTGCTTGTGGGTTTGAAAAAGTTTTTGTTTGAAACTTCGATTTAACTCTTGCTTCTGTCCTCAAGAGTGTAATGAAGTGTTTTGGAAAACTTTGTTCGAAAAGGAGTGTAAGTGTGAAAAAAGTTTTGTTTTATTTTGAAAGAGAACGTATCTAAGAACTATCTACCTACTCGAAAAAGGAATCGTTCTATGCTAATTTCCTTTAGAAAATGCTATCCCACTATTAACGAGTAGGTAGCACCGTCGTTGGAGTTTAAGGGTCAATTCGAAAAGGGACGTACGGTCACCAAAGCAATGTTAGGACACTTTAGCTGTAACCCTAATGTCTTAGATCATTTGTTTGAGGCAACAATATTCGAGGCAACTGTTTCGAGGCGACTATGATCTTTTAGACAAGAGGATGACCTCTAAAGCAGCCTATACTTAATGATCGTGTACGAAGGCAACCAAGTAGGGTGTACCCTAAGAGTGTGCATGTGTGAGTGTGTCGTTTTCAGTTTATTTTTATCTTTGTACATGTTAAGGGTGATCTAATTTTATTTTAAGATTAACATTCAGTCTTGTCATGCAAACCCTATTATCAAACATCTAACAGTTATAATTTGCGGAATTAAAAGTGCGGAATTTAAATTACAAGGCGTCAGGTATTTACACCGCCAAAGACAAACCCTTTGAAAAATAAAATAAAGCGAATAAAAATAATTAAATGTCCCATTTAACTATTACAATCCGGAAGCAGGTACATTATTGGATAAGGAAAAGTAAATCGCGGCGCAAAATTAAATCGGACGCATGATTAGGGTTTTGACCCTTTTGGTTAAAGAAAATATCTTTTTTAGGTTTTTGTTGTTTTTATTTTAAGAAAGAAAATAAACCTAAGTTAAACAACTAAATAAGATTAATAAATTAATTAAATGAAAAAATAAATTATTTTTGGAGTTTTTGATTATTTAGGAAAGAAATTAAAAATGATTAAATTAGTGGTTAATATCTAATTAATTAAAATTATTTACAAAAATAAATTAAAGTTTTCTAATTAAAAACCTAGTTAATTAATGAATTTATTAAGAAAAATAAAAGTTAAAAATTTGATTGAAATAAAAAATATTTTTTTGTGATTTTATTTAATAAAAACAGAATTTTGTGATTGGTTAGAGAGTTAATTAAATAAAATAAAAACAATTTAACCAAGACAAAATAAATAAAGAGAGAGGAGTGTTGGGCCTGTTTCAGGGGTGTGAGAAGCAATTCTGTAGGCCCAATATTGTTGGCCCTTTTGACTTTTTGTGATCCAGTATACGCATGTTAACTTGGCTCATGGTGGACCTCCAGCTTTTTGACCACCAGATCTGGCTCTTGGCCATCTGGCATTTGGATGGATGAGGGCGCATGGTAGGTTGTAAGCTAGAGCATGCATTGAATCACCTGAAAAACAAAATTATTGAGAAAGTGGGGGACCTGGGATTCGAACCCAGGTCCTGAAGGAGAATGCTTCGCTTGCTGGCCACCACGCCACATTGATTTATTTTTTATATTAACACAAATTAATAATAATATAATAAATCAAGAATTATTGGTCAGAAAAAAAAAACACGCGCTGTGTTTGAACCGACCAATGGATGGATGCCACACATCATCCCTGACCTCCTAACCGTGGCCAAAAGTATCACCACCTATACCAACGGACAGGAGTCCGTAGCTACAAGCTTGCTCGTCTCAAAAATCCTTCTCAGACCATAAAAATGAATTTCAAGGGCATGGTTGCGTTCGTCTCACCCTCCTGGTCACAACCATGTCCATTATGGGGGTCAATTGTACTTGGAATAAAAACGCCCAAAAATGCATACCAAACCCTAACAATGGTGGTTTGCAGTACAGATCATATAAACGAAATTAAATGATGCCAAAAGTTTGGAAATGTTCTTGTGATCATGAATATACCATTAGTTTTCTGAAATGATGCAAGAACAAATCAAATCGAATTCAAGAACATGGGTTGTTTTCGTGAGACTTACAGTGCATTTGGAGGCTTGAGGATGCGTGGTTTTGATCCAGTTAGCTTGTGTGAATGGTTAGGAAGCGATTGAGACCACTCTCGCGTCCAGAAACTGCCTCTAACCCTGACTTTGATTTCTCACTCTTTTGTGATTTTTTCAATTCTTGTTCTGCCTCTTCCAACACTTGCCAACCCTTATTTCGTGTCCTTCAGCTTGCTTATGTATTGTGCTTTGCATTAGGTCTACAAACTTGGTTCAAATCTCTCCATATCAATGCCCATGAATTGGATTTGATTCTTCCATTAAATCTTTCCAAAGTTGATTCAAATCATATCTTCTTGTACACTTATGCCTTGATACGAGTTTGGAGATGTGCTAGCTATCCATTGAAGCCTATAATCAACAAAAAATCTTTGGTTATCAATATTTTTGATTTTATGTGATTTTATTTGATTTAAAATGAATAAATTCAAATAAAAATCAAATTAAATAATAAAAATGAGATATGAACACATGGCTGGATCTAGGGCACGTGGGAAATGATTTAAACTCAAATCAAGTGGAAAAGAATGGCCCATTTGGCAAAATTTGAAGTTTTGGGGATAGTTGACTTTTGGCAATTTTGCAAAAAAGTCTAACTTCAACAATGCATAACTTCTTCAATTTTGAACTTTTGGAAGTGTTCTTGGACGTTTTAGAAAGCTTGAGACGTCCTCTAACCAACCCTTTTTGTCTCATCTAATTTTGGTATTCCATTCTCAAGTTATAAGCTTTGGCAAAAAAGGTGTTTTAGTTGACTTTCAAAAATGACCTATAATGTCCAAATTCATAACTTCTTGTGATTGCATTTTTTGATCTTGGGGTATGAAGATGGATTGTAGTAAATTGAATCCTCTTAAAAATGAGCTTTGGATGGGTCATTTATCATAAAGTATGAGAAAGTTATGCTTGGTCAAAGTTTAGTTGACTTTTCCTACAAGACCCTAATTTAGCAACTTTTGAGTCTTGATGAATTTTGAGCAATCCTTGATGAATCATGATCAACCCTTGATAAAATGATGAATTATCCTTCACAATGAGAATGTTGACAAAAAATCTTGAAGTTTTACTGTATATAGGTCACAGTTGACTTTTGCCCTTGCTAAGTCGATTTTTGGACCTTTGAGCAATTGACTGAGCAAACTTCCTCTGCAAGGCTTGAGATTTGACATGGATGATCTTGAGAACATATTAGGACATTGGGGAGCACTTGAGGTCATTTGGACTAAAGGATCTTGATGCAACACAAAACCCTAATTTGGGGTTGACTGTCTTAGGAGATAGCTTGTCTGACCAACTCTTGAGCAAACTTGAGCAATTTGGAGATCTTTTCTTGCAATGTTTTGAGAAATATGGGAGGGAAAATTTTGGGGTACAACACTCCTAGTTTCAGACATTGGTTCCCTCCAGTTGATAGAACCATTCAAGCTGAGTCCTTGACATATTGTCTTGAAAGAAGTGAACCCACAAGTTCCTATCAATGGTGTGAGGGTGAATCTTCCTCAAATAGGAATAGAGATGAAGCTTGGGACAAGACACCCCATCATACTTTACAAAAACTGGAGCTTTAAACTTTTGTGGGATGACTACCTCAGACACCAATCCCAGCTCTTCAAAATCCAGCCCTGGTATTCTCTGGATCTCCATAGAGCTCAACCAATCCTCTAACTACTTGTATCTACCCTCAGTGGGAGGATACTGCTCATCATTGTAGTCTGTATCATTGTAAGAAAATTCAGGGCTAGGGTTCTTCTCCCTTGTCTCCATCTCTTGATTCTCTCCTTCTTTGGACGAGGAGGTCAGATCGACTGGTTGCTTTAACGGCCCCCTGAACCTTCTGCCCAGATTCAGAACACCAGAGGTCTTCTTCTTCTTCTTCTTCTTCTTCTTCTTCTTCTTTTCCTTCAGGATAAGGGCCTTCAAGTCCTCCTTCCCTTTTTCCATAGTTATGAACATTTGTTGAAATTGGGCGTTTTGTGCCTGAAGATCTTTGATGCTTTGTTCAGAAGATATTATTTTGCTGAAATAAACAACGAAGAGGATGAGAAACCTGTAATGGTACATGTTTATGCAATGTCATGGATGGTATGCGTATGTAATTATTTCAAGGACTTGTAAAGGCTCAAATTTGTTTAACCAAAAAGAAACACACGTTAATTGTATTAATAAGTTTGGATGGTTGCAAAGAATTCCCTTTAGGCTTACAATCAAACAAACCAAACTTAAAACAAAAATAAAATTAGGTCTCCCAAGAGCGCATCCTCTTTGGTGTAATGTAGCCTCCTTAATGGCGACTGAAATATCCCAAGAAACCAAACCTCAATGAGTGTAGTATCGAGTATCTACAAACTTCAGACTGCACCAAAGCCGGTCATCTCACTACATCCTAAAGGCCAAGTTGGTCAAGTAAAGGTTCTAAAAGTTCATTAGTTCTTTATGACATCACTCAGTGTCCTTGTATTCTCTTTGATTAACTCAAAGGCTACCGGTATCCACAAATATGTGGCACTAACATAGCTATTGCTTAGACCATATCGGTATATCTCGCACAGTTTCCACAACGTATTGCTACTTACCTATAATGTATCCCAAATCCGGGTAGAGGATTCAAACCCAAACAAAGAACCATAATGTAAAGCATACAAGTCAAACAATGTAAGCAAATAAATGTGATCTATCCCTAAGGTAACCCCACTTTTAGAATTGTCCCCAGCAGAGTCGCCAGTTCTATGATGCGGTGGGAGAAATGACTTGAGGGTTTTGCATTTGATTGCAAATGTTGCGGTTAGCAAGAGTCGCCACCGACTTTTCTTTTATCCAAAAGGAAAGGTGAAAAAGCACAGGAAAGACCTTTGAGATTGTTTCTTGGGTTCGGGGGGTAGATTATAAAAAGGGAAGGTATTAGCACCCTTTTATCCATGGTTTTCCATGGGATCTTAGTTACTTGCTAGATCACTTGCTTTTGTTTGAAATTGTGCTTTGTGTGGTTTTTGAAAGTTTTTTGTAAAAAAGAGGCCATTGTTTAGGCAATCTTTGTAATGATTCTCGTTCGTAAGAATGTATACAAAGATGTTGATCTTTTGAAAATGTTTTCAAGTTTTGTAAGATGTTTTGAAAGTGTATGTGATTGTTTTGAAAATAGCAAGGATGTTTGTTTTAAAATGGAGCAAGTAATTAGGAGCAATCTACCTACTCAAAAGTATTTGTTGTTCATTTTCTTTTCCTTTGACATTGTTGCCTTACCATTGATTTGGTAAGCAACCCTATCTTTGGATGTAAACGGGACGGGCGTGGGTCATCGTATATCCATGATTATAAATGTTACAAGGTATCTTAGCATTCTTTTAGAGGGACTAAGGTCATTTTGTAAGGAAACTTTGAATAGCGTCATCGAGGGACTATGATATTGTATTTGCTTGTTTTTGCTAAGATACCTTACATGCGTAATATGGCCATTTTTGTAAGGAAACCAAGTGGGATAACCCTAGGGGTGCTTATGTGCGAATGTGTTATTTTAATGCTTGTTTTTGTCTTGGATACGGGTTTTTTAAATATGATTGATTTTATCTTCCCATACAAATCTTAATTACTAGCATGTTATGTAAAAGCGATAAATTGCAAAATTTAAATTTACTATGCTATTACAACATTTGTGGGAGGGGGTATACAATTTATGAATGAGGATTGCAATAATATAAACCTAATTAATCTATTACAACCAAATTGAATATTGTAAAAATAATTGAAATAAATAATATACAAGATGAATTAAATATGCAAGAAATGTAAATGCAAAGAAAAGATTTTTTTTTTGATTTCTTAAGAAAAAGGGTCTTGATTTTAACCTAATTTGATAAAGAAAATAATTAGTCAATTTCAATATCATTAAGATTCAATCTTGTTGATACTCCTTGGCTAATGTCACCAATAATTTTGTCAATAGGATGGTCTCTATGAGTTCTCCATTCTTTTGGTAGATCATTGATGTTTGAATCTTGTTGTACACTATTTTCTTGATTTTCCGATGATTTCACAACTTGATCATTTAAAAGTTCTTTCGGGGGTAAATCTATAGGATCATCATCATCACACACAACTACTTCCTCCTTAGAGGTGTTAGTTTCATCAAAAGATACATGCATAGATTCTTCAATAGTTAAAGTTATTTTATTATAAATTCTATATGCTTTACTAGAAAGAGAATAACCAAGAAATATACCTTCGTCGGATTTCTCGTCAAACTTACCGAGATTGTCTTTGTCATTGTTAAGAACAAAACAATTGCATCCAAAAATGTGGAAGTGAGCAATATTTGGCTTTCTTCCTTTGAAGAGTTCATATGGAGTCTTCTTTAATATAGGTCTAATGATAACTCGATTTCCAACATAACATGTCGTACTAACCGCATCCGCCCAAAAATATTTAGGAAGATTTGCATCACTAAGCATTGTTCTTGCAAGTTCCACTAGAAACCTATTCTTTCTTTCAACTACTCCATTTTGTTGTGGAGTTCTAGGTGCTGAAAAATTATGAGAGATACCATGTTCTTCACAAAATTCTTCAAATTGTGCATTTTGGAATTCTCCACCATGATCACTTCTTATGGATACAATCTTTAGTGATTTTTCATTTTGGATTTGCTTAGCATACTTCTTAAAAGCTTTAAAAGCATCACTTTTCTGCACAAGAAACAAAGTCCAAGAATATCTAGAAAAATCATCAATAATGACTAAAGTGTATGCATTACCTCCGAAACTTTTTGTTCTTGATGGACCAAAGAGATCCATGTGTAACAATTGTAGTGGCCTTGTAGTAGACACCACATTCTTAGATTTGAAAGTTGATTTGGTCTGTTTGCCCTTTTGGCATGCGATACATAATTTTTCTTTGATGAACTTCATCTTTGGTAGACCAATAACTAAGTCATGCTTAACCAATTTGTTCAAGTGCTCCATGTGAATGTGAGCAATCCTCTTGTTCCATAACCAAGCGTCATTGTTGTTTACCATAAGACATTGTACCTTCATAGACAAATCATCTAAAGTAATCATAAAAATATTGTTAGATCTTATACCTTTGAGTTTTACCTCATTGGTTGCCTCATCCATAATAAGGCATTCTTCTTTGTTGAATTTAATCTTGAACCCTCTATCACAAAGTTGACTTATGCTAAGAAGATTGTGTTTTAATCCTTCAACATAGAGAACATCCTCAATTTGAATGGATGGAGGTGTGCCAACTATTTCAACGCCAAGAATCTTTCCTTTGGTGTTGTCTCCATAGGTGACATACCCTTTAGCATTATGTACTAGATATGAAAATTGGTGTACATCTCCTGTCATATGCTTTGAACATCCACTATCAAGATACCAAACATTTGATGTGGATTTCAAGCATACCTACAAAAACAAATTATTCTTTGTTAGGTACCCAAGTTGCCTTGGGTCCTTCATAGTTAGTTCCCTTTTTCACCCACACATAATGCCCACTTGCTATACTAAAATTTCTAACATAGCAAGCATTAGGTGTATGACCTTTAATACCACAATAAAAACAAGTAGGTTCAAAGTTACTTCTATATCTAGGAGGATAATATTTCTTCTTAGGAAATGTTTTCTTTTTGGATATATTAGCCTTTTTCTTTTGATGATTATGAACAACTTGCTTCTTTTCTACTTTCTTGGGATTGGAACTATTACTAGCCTTTACAAAAACAGTGGGATTATTACTTGGTTTCTTAGAATTCACATAACCAAGACCTCTTTTATCATTTGGATAACGTTGTTGGCTTAGTAATCCTTCCAATCCTATTTGTCCTTTTTCATATCGTTCAATGACTCTTTTCAATTGAACAATTTGAAATATATTTGATTCACACTTGGAGCATGCAAAGTTTTCCTTTTCTTTAATAAAATTTTGTTTTTGAAGATCAAAATCTTTAGTCATGGTGTCAATTTTTTCTAGACAAATTAGAAGTTCTTTTTCTTGATTTGACACCTTTTTGTATAAACTTTTGCATTCCTTCAAGAGTTCATCAATAGCACCTTGAACATCATCATCAAAAAGATTAAATTCATTACTAACCTCTTCTTCATCGTCGGAGTGATGTGAAGCCATCAATGCTAGATTTGCACATTCGTCGCTTTCCGAATCGGATGAAGAACTTATCTCATTATCTTCCCATGCAACATAAGCCTTTTTGTTCTTGAACTCCTTTTTGCCTTTGAATCCATTTTTCTTGGAGAGTTTTGGACAATCCGGCTTTATGTGACCTTGCTTTCCACATTCATAACATGTGACATCTTGTGTTGATGTGGAGGCTTCTTTATCTTTATGCTTATAGAATTTCTTTCTTTTGACAAAGTTAGCATTATGAAGATTATTTTTATGACCAAAATATTTTCCTAACCTTTTTACAAGAAGCAAGAGATTTTCATCTTCCTCCGATGCATCTTTATCTTGACTTTCTTTTGAATCAACTTTCAAAGCAATGCCTTTGGATTTCTTCTCATGATTCTCATGTTTTTCAAGTCTTCCAAGTTCCGTCTCATATTCTTGAAGCTTTCCGAAAAGCGTTGCCGAAGTCATAGTTGCTAGGCTTTTCTTTTCGGATATTGCTGTCACTTTTGGTTGCCATTCCCTAGTTAAAGATCTAAGCAATTTAAGATTTAATTCATCGTTAGTTAAAGTCTTACCAAGTTCCTTCAAATGGTTTGTCAAGTGAACGAATCTCTTTTGCAAGTCAAGGATAGATTCTCCGGGCAGCATTCTGAATAATTCATATTCTTGACTCAAAGTGTTCAATCTAGACCTTTTGACTTCGGCGGTTCCTTCATGAGTTTCTACAAGAGTATCCCAAATTTCCTTTATCGTTGTACATGCCGATACTCGGAAAAATTCATCCATACTAAGAGCACTTTGGAGAATATTGATTGCCTTTTTGTCAAAGAGAACTTTTTTCTTGTCATCGTCATCCCATGATGCTTTAGGCTTTGATGACCCAACACCATTGACAACACACACGGGAGTAAATGGACCATTCTCAACAGCATTCCATATTTCTTCTCCTTGCGCTTCAAGATGAGCCTTCATGTGAATTTTCCAAAAGTCAAAGTATTCACCACAAAACAATGGAAGTTTTTTGTTACTACCACCATCTTTGAAAACCGAATTTTGATTTGGATTTGCGGAAGCCATTCTGGATCTTTAGGAACAAGTTACCTATAACTTGCTCTGATGCCAATTGTAAGTCTCAGAGTGCCTAAGAGGGGGGGGGGGGGGGTGAATTAGGTATATAAAAATTTATTCGGTTTTATGAGAATACTTGAAGTAATTTTTGGTTAAGTGTTTGAAAGTTTTGGTTATATCTTATCTTTTCCTGATTATGGTGATGAAAGCGATAAATGCGGAAAAGTAAAGAACACGGTGATATATCCTGGTTCCCCTCACAATCCGAGAGTACTCCAGTCCCCTTTCCAACACTAAAGAGATTTCACTATAGTTAGAATGATTGTACAACCTATGCTTACTATCTAACCTATAGGGTGACCAAAGGTTCTTAACACCTTTAAGATCAAACAAACACTAATGTGAATGAAGAACAATCCTCTTCAAATCACAACACTTACTTCCAACAATCCTGGATAGTAAGGGAATAATTTCTTTTGTAATACAATGATTAATTTGAAATAGATGGATATCACTTATCAATCTTCAATTGATCTTCTTCTTCAAGATAAAAACAATTCTCAAGCAATGATTATAAATGTTCACAATGTATGTATGAAACTTGTAATGAATTCTTAATGAAAATGTATATGGCAAGTTTCACAAAATTATGAACACATGAAAGTTTAAGTGCAATTTTGAATGAATGAAAATTGTTTTGAAGAAGTTTTATTGTTGTTATGAAAGTTATTGATTGATCGATATTGAAAATCTGAAAATCTGCACATTTTATAAAGACACAAATACCTCTTCATTCATGCCATTTGATATGAAAAGATGCAATGCATTCATGAAAGGATACCTCTTGAAAAATGTTCAAAGACCAAAAGAAAAGCTGCACTGGTTCGCTAGGAACCGGTTCTGACACAGGAAGAACCCGGTTCTTAGTGAACGTTATAAGTCAGAATTCAAAAATATCACGCAGGAACCGGTTCCCCTATTGGTACAACCCGGTTCCTGGTACAAAATCCAGGGACATGTTTTTTGAACAAGTTTGGAACTCGGTTCCCTGTTAGGGAGGAACCGGTTCCTGAAAATTAATTTTCTAAAAAACCTTTTAAAAAAGATCCCAAACATATTTTTTTCTTAACATTAAAAATGTGGGATATGTATATGATTATGAATGCAATTTTGTGAACATCTACATTCAAGATTAAGAATTATTTATATCATTTGACATTTGTTGATTCTTCAATAATTCTTCTTCTAATCTTCAAGACTTGTATATGATATTGATAAGCTTTTTGCACATCCTTTGAATGTTGATGTCCATGTTGTCTTCATCAAAACTAATGCTTTAAATATGACTTGAGAAGCTTGCAATTACAACTTCATCTTCAACCTTGAGCCATGGCCGGACCACTTGTGTCTTCCTCATTTCTCCATAAAAATGGAAAGTTCAAACATGAAAGTTGTGGTGTTTCTTCCTATGAATTCAACCATATAACTCATGTAAACAAAAAGTCAAAGATAAAATCTAATTTTACTGGCCCTAAATTGTAACCTAATTTTCTCAGAAATTTCAAATCCAAATTTCTCTATACACAGTTAATATAAATGGAAACTATGAACATGGTTAGCTTTAGAGCAAGGATATCTACATTTTGTTTTCACAAATTAGGATCAAATGATACTTGTATGAAGAGATAGAAGTTTGAGTTTTTACCTCTTGCAGCTGGAGTCGTGAATGGAGTTTGAGCAACTTTTGAGATGGCCTGAGGACCTGTTTATCTTGCTTGGAACTCCTTGAGTGTATCCCAACTCTTACTTTGCCTTGAATGTCCCTGAATCTCTATACTCAAGTCAACCTGAAAGCTTGGTTTTTGAAAATGGTGGATAGTGATGGAGGAGTTACAGTGAGGAAACAAGGGTATGGATTGCATTGGTATGATGTATATAAGGTGTTTGAGTTATTATTTTTCAAAACGCACGAGTGGGAATGAAGAACATGAGTTTTGATTCAGAACTGTATGTTAATGGTGCTCTTGAACAGGTTTTTGGTTTTTGAATGTTTGAGGCAGTTTCTGGTCAATAGCATTCGTGTGTCAACTTGTAAATAGTGTGTCTACTTATAAGCAAGAGGTTTTAAGACTTGTAACAACTCAGATTTCAAAAACTCACATGTTTTGCTTGGTTACTTGTTTTTGAAGCAAAGCTAGCAAGCATGGTTTCAAGGTGAAGTAAAAAGCATGTAGGGGGGCTGAGACCTTTAAACACACTTTCTATGATGGTGTGGAGTGTCTTTGTGCAGAAAGAACAAATGCAAGGCTCAATGCAAGCTGACTTTGCATAAAGCTTGCTTTTCTTAAATGGCAATGTTGCCTTTCTTCCCAAAATGGAATTAACTTTGTACAATGCATTGAATGCTTGGATTAAAGCTTCCAACAACTGTGAAAACATTAAATTATGGAGTGAAATTCAAGTTAGAAGCCTGCAAAGTGGTATTTGTACAACATGCTTGAGGATTAGATCCAATGTTCTTCACAAAATGGCTTGTAATCCAAGTGACAAAACACCAACTTCATCTCTTCGATTCTCCCTACTCAAGAATGATCTCAAGGAGTTCTTGGACATTTTGGAAAGCTTGCAATGTTCTCTACAACTCATCTTTGAATTTCTTTTGAAGATTCCCCTTGGAACTATGCGAAAAATTGCCATGAAGTTAGGTCAAAAATCTGCCTAACTAGGGCAAAATTTCACTAAGTCATTTTTAGGTCATGAGCATGTATTCATAAAATTATAACTTGAGATCCAAGCATTTTAAGGAGAAGTTGTGTGAAGCAAAGTTGTATATTTCATGGAGATCTACAACTTTCATGTTGGAAGTTTCTCTTGAATCATTTTTCATCATGGTGAAAATTTGGCTCAAAGTTGTGAAAAAAATAAGAAATTATCTATAATTAGAAAAATTTATGTTAAGAAATTTCATATTTTCCAAATAAAATCTTGAATTCTTGATTTCTTGATGAACAAGTTTCATATTCTGACATGTTTTGAGGAATTGTGATCTTTGGCATTTGATTTTAACCAAAAAGTCAAATTTTGACTTTTCAGTATACAGTTGACTTTTGATCAGTTGATTGAAAAATTCATCTATCAATCCAATGGAATTGTAGTGTTTTGAACCATGTAATTAGGTCAAAGTGATGCAATTGGACTCTTGAGATCATTCCTTAACCCAATTGATCATTTGCTAGGTCAAAAACCAAAAATTGCCCTTTCCCAGTCAAAACCCTAATTTTGACCATTTTGCCCGTTTGATGATTTGATCAAACTTCTTGAGGAGTTGTGGTCCAAACTTGATAAAATTCTACACATGAGTTTAAAATGTTGGTGTGGATAAAAAATTATGAAGTTTGATTGTAAATTGACCATGGTTGACTTTTTCCCCAATACAACTGATTTTTGGTCAACTGTTCAATTGATTGATCAAAAGTGTGATTTAAGGCTTGAAACTTGACATGAATAATCTTGGGGGTCCATAATGATCCATGAAATTCATATGGGGCATTGGAAGTTCAAGAATCCTTGTGCAATATCAAACCCTAATTTTCAGTTATCAGTGCTTGAGGAGGTGTCTTGAGCTGATCAAACCCTAGTGCAGTCTTGATCCAAAGGAGATCTTGTGAGAAAATTCTTGATAAGTGAGAGGGAAAAATTTGGGATACAACAGCTGCCCCTGTTCAATCTTCTTAAACCTGAAGAGTTAGATTGGCGTGTTTTGCCAATCGTGACTCGAAGGTGGAAGATGATTGGACACTAAAGTGCCCAGAAATTTGCACTTGATGATGTGAAAGTCGAGGGAATGGGCTTAAAGATGCCATTTTGGAGAGGTGCTAGAAAGTTGCTGGAGATGGGCTTGTAGACGCCATCCAAAAGTGATTGTTGAATTGTAATTTGTTAGTTGAAAGAATGAGTACTAGAATGGCGTCCGTGTCTGAAGCGTATCTGAACTGTATCTGGAAGCTGATTTTGAATGATTATTAGAATGGCATCCGTGTCTGGGGCGTATCTGAACTGTATTTGAGAAGTTGAATTTGGATGAGTATCAGGATGGCATCCGTGTCTGGAGCGTATCTGAACTGTATCTAAGAGTTGAATCTGAACGAGTATTAGGATGGAATCCGTATCTGGTGCGTATCTGAACTGTATCTGAAGATTGAATCTGAATGAGTATCATAATGGCGTCCATGTCTGCAGCGTATCTGAACTGTATCTGAGAGTTGAATCTGAATGAGTATCAGAATAGCATCCGTGTTTGGAGCGTATCTGAACTGTATCTGAGAGTTGAATCTGAATGAGTATCAGAATGGTCCGTGTTTGGAGCGTATCTGAAATGTATTTGAGAAGTTTAATTTGAATGATTATCACAATGGAATCCATGTCTGGAGCGTATCTGAACTGTATCTGAGAGTTGAATCTGAATGAGTATCAGAATGGCGTCCGTGTCTGGAGCGTATCTGAGTTGCATCTGAGAAATTTTGAACATTGCTAATGATAACGATTAATCTTATCCTGAAAAAGATAAAATTTTAGTTAATATGCAATGTTTATGTTGTATGAAATGCATAGTATAATGCATTCGTGTTATCAATGCTTATGATATATGGATGCAACGTATGCGTATGTGAGCTAGTTTGCTGCACTGTTGTTGTACTGGGGAAAATAAATCCCCGACTACTGCTGAGGATATGTAAGTCTTCATGTTTTGAAGTCAAAATGTTGATGAATTTTTGTTTAGAGAAATAAACTCTGTTATAAAGGAAATGTCATATACTGCTCATAAAATCCTATTGGGGAATCCTGAGAAATTTGACGACTTCTACTGGGAAGTGATAACAGGGAGTTTTGTTCCGCTGGGGATTTAAATGATGTACTGCGGGGATTTATTAAGGAATATCCTAGAGTTATTTCCTTATCCATTCAACCCATCAGTAATTGCCTTTTTCATTTTGTTTATTTGTAAACAGTAATTATATTCAAATGCATATGTTCATCAATGAATCATTGGACGTTTTTTTTGAAACAAAATACAAGCGTAAAGAAAAAAACAGATAGTTTTTGTACTTTCAAAGAGACATCGCTGTATTGATTTTGAGTAAGATCTTTGTACAAGGAGACAAACATTCTAGTAAGAGAATACCGTCGTAAACCAAAAAATGAAAATTTTGATACAAAGAAAAGATAGTTATGTGTAAAACTCCCATGGGGTTTCCATTCTGCTATAGCCTTCGTATCTCTGAGCATCTTGTCTATTTGTTGCCTTTTCCAAAGCTGATTGAATTGATCAGAACCGCTGAATTTGTTAGTTGAAGCCAAAGGTTGTCTGTAAAGTGATCCAACAGGACACAGTCATACGCTTTACATTCCCTAACTTTTTCCTGGACCGCCCTTTCGGGTTTTCAGCCTACCGGGAAACTCTTTTTTGCCCAAGTCGCCCTTTCGGGTTTTCAACTTGCCGGATGTACAATTTTTTTTGTTTTATCCCTAATTTTTGCCTGAACCCTTTTGGTTCTCCGGGATGTCCTTGTTTTGCCTAGGTATGTCAACCTAGCAGGTCTCTTATGCGTAGTATCTTTTGACTATATCCGCGTTCGCAAGGTGCGGCAGGTCATCGCCATCCACGGTGGTCAAGATCATTGCCCCACCAGAGAAAATGTTTTTGATTACAAATGGTCCTTCATAGGTAGGAGTCTACTTGGCCCTAGGATCACCTTGTGGTAGTATAATGCGTTTGACCACCAGATCTCTAACTTGATACACTTGTCGTCTAACCTTTTTGTTGAAAGCCTTGATCATCCATTTTTGATACATTTGACTGTGGAAAAAAGCAGTAAGTCTCTTTTCATCAATCAAGTTCAGTTGATCAAGTCGAGTCTGGATCCAGTCGTCTTCACTCAGCCTTGCATCCTTTATAATTCCCAAAGAGGGGATTTGGACCTCGATAGGAAAGACAGCTTCCATGCCGTAAACCAGAGAATAGGGTGTTGCCTCGGTTGATGTGCGAGCCGTGGTACGATACCCGTGGGGACCGAATGGTAGCATCTCATGCCAGTCTTTGTACATGACTGTCATTTTCTGTATGATCCTTTTAATGTTTTTATTTGCAGCTTCGACAACACCATTCGTCTTTGGCCGATAGGGAGAAAAATTGTGATGCTGAATCTTGAACTGTTCGCACAAGGCGGTGATCATAGTGTTGTTGAGATTTGTACCATTGTCAGTGATGATCCTTTCCGGGATACCGTACCGGAAAATGAGATTTTGCTTGATGAAACGGGCAACAACATTCTTGGTAACGGAAGCGGAGGAAGCTGCCTCCACCCATTTTAAAATAGTCAATGGCCACTAGGATGAAGCAGTGTCCATTAGAGGTTGTCGGCTTGATTTCCCGAATCATATCAATCCCCCACATAGAAAAGGTCCATGGAACTGTCAAGACATTCAGAGGAACCGGAGGGACGTGCACCTTGTCAGCATAAATCTGACACTTATGGCAAGTTCGAGAGTGTTGATAGCAATCTACTTCCATGGTAGACCAGTAATAGCCTGCCCGTAGGATTTTCTTTGCCATCGTATGCCCACTGGAATGGGTGCCAAAAGTTCCTTCATGCAATTCAGCCATGATCCTTTCAGCTTCAATCTTATCTATGCACCGAAGTAACACAGAGTCATGATTGTGTTTGTACAGAATATCGTTACTAAGGAAGAACTTAGCAGAGAATCTCCTTAAGAACTTCTTATCATTGATCGAAGCTCCTTCTGGGTATTCTTGAGCCTCGAGATACCTCTTGATTTTGTGAAACCAAGGCTCGTCCACTACTTCTTTAGTATTAATCTCGTGACAGTGCGCTTGTTCCTCCATTCGTTCAGTGGTGATCTAGGGAGCCTTGTTATCCCAATTAAGTTTAAACATAGATGACATTGTGGCTAGAGCGTCTGCTAGCTGATTTTCTTCTCGCGAGAAATACTCGAAGGTAATCTTCTCAAAATGTGGTAGCAATGTCAAAACATGTTCTTTGTAAGGGATGAGGTTTGGGTGTTTGGTGTCCCATTCCCCTTTGATCTGGCTGATAACCAAAGCTGAGTCTCCGAATACATCCAAGGATTTGATCCCCAAGTCTATGGCAGCTCTGAGTCCAAAGATGCATGCTTCGTATTCCGCCATGTTATTTGTACAATTGAAGCAAAGTCTGGCAGTAAAGGGAGTATGACACCCTTCCGGAGATTTGAGTACAACACCAATACCATTCCCGAGTGCATTGGATGCTCCATCAAAGAACAAGGTCCATCGGGATCCTTGTTCAGGTCCGTCATATGGCCTGAATTCCTCACAGTTGTCTAATGTCACGATGTCTTCATCCGGAAATTCGAATTTCATGGACTGGTAGTCTTCTACAGCTTAGTGAGAAAGGTGATCGGCTAATACACTTCCCTTTATTACTTTCTGGGTAGTATATTGTATGTCATATTCTGTCAGGATCATCTGCCATCTTGCTATTATCCCAGAAAGAGCAGGCTTCAAGAAGATGTATTTTATCGGATCTATTTTAGATATCAACAAGGTAGTATGAGTCAGCATAAACTGTCTTAGCCGGCGAGCAGCCCATGCCAGAGCGCATCAAGTTTTCTCGAGCAGTGAATATCTGGTTTCACAGTCAGTAAAATTTTTGCTCAGGTAGTAAATAGCGTGCTCTTTTTGTCCAGACTCGTCATGCTGCCCCAATACACACCCCCATTTAGTTTTGTAAAACAGTCAGATACATGATCAACGGTCTTCCTTCGACTGGTGGCATCAACACAAGAGGCTCTTGTAAGTATTCTTTGATTTTGTCAAAAGCAACTTGGCACTCGTCATTCCACTTGACTACCTGATCTCTCTTCAACAATTTGAAGATTGGTTCACAAGTAGCTGTCAGGTGAGAGATGAATCTGGAAATGTAGTTCAAACGTCCCAAGAAACCTCTGACTTCCTTCTCAGTACGAGGAGTAGGTATCTCTTGTATTGCTTTAACTTTGGCAGGATCGACTTCAATACCTTTGTTGCTGACGATAAAGCCTAAGAGTTTACCAAATCGTACCCCAAATATGCATTTGTTAGGATTTAACCTCAGCTTGTACTTCTTCAGTCTCTCGAACAGTTTTTGTAAGTGATCAAGATGCTCCTCCTCTGTTTGAGATATGACTATCATATCGTCCACATAGACTTCTATTTTGTGATGTATCATGTCGTGAAATAGAGCTACCATGGCACGCTGATAGGTTGCCCCAACGTTCTTTAGTCCGAATGGCATCACCTTATAGCAGAAAGTGTCCCACTGCGTGACAAAGGTTGTTTTCTCCATGTCCTCAGGCGCCATTTTGATTTGGTTGTAACCTGAAAATCCGTCCATGAAGGAAAACACTTTATGTTGTGTCGTATTGTCAACTAGGATATCAATGTGGGGGAGTGGAAAATCATCCTTAGGGATTGCCTTATTCAAATCTCTGTAGTCCACACACATTCGCACCTTGTCGTCCTTTTTGGGCACGTGAACAACATTGGCAACCCATTGGGGATAAGAGGTGACAGCCAAATCCAGCGTTGAATTGCTTCATGACCTCTTCTTTAATATTTTCTGACATATCAGGCCTCATTCGACGAACCTTTTGCTTTTCTGGAGGACAATCTTCTCTTGTAGGCAGACGGTGTACCATAATATCTTCATCAAGTCCTGACATGTCTTCATACGACCAGGAAAAGACTTCGACATAATCGTGTAACAACTGAATCAGGCTCTTCTTGATACTGGGTTTCACATTGGCACCCACCTTGACCTCTTTTTTTCCTCTTCGGTACCTAGATTGATCGTATCCACGGGTTCCTCATGAGGCTGAATAGTTCTCTCTTCTTGTTGTAGCAATCTGCCAAGTTCCCCTGGTACTTCACAATCTTCCTCACCTTCGTCTTCGGCTTGGTAGATTAGATTCTCAGAGTCACGAAAGGCCATAGCAGTATCGCTATCCATGGGATCCCGAATGGATGTATACTTGCATTGTGAGTGTGGGTGTGTGTAAGGGTATAGCTATCTTTGAAAGAAAGTAAAATGTAAAAGAACAACAATGAGCACAAA
Organism: Vicia faba; assembly: GCA_948472305.1. Classification (NCBI taxonomy): domain Eukaryota; kingdom Viridiplantae; phylum Streptophyta; class Magnoliopsida; order Fabales; family Fabaceae; genus Vicia; species Vicia faba. The sequence goes on from OX451735.1 coordinate 811,975,454, forward strand.
AGTTTGTATGCGAAAACGTCCATGATTCATTGATGTCATATGAAAAATGAGATAATAACCCTTACAAATGGACCATTGTGCCTCGGGTAAGACACAAGGTTTTAAGAGTGCGAATTGTTTTGAATATTACAGATCCAACAAAATGTAAAGACAAATTACTGAGGGATAAAAGTGATCGGGGCGAAGTCTCTAGCCTCCAAATTGTTGAGCCTTCCATTGACAGTCGGGAAGATCCAATCCTCTAGGTTGCAGCCATCTTCACCGTCTTCTACCGTGTTGACTTCACGGTTGCTGATCTTCAAGGGTGGTCCTCCAACACGGGCACGACGTGCAGCCTTTTGAGCATTTGAAATGAAACCTAGGCCAAACTTGTCAGACTTATATGGGATATCTGGGAGTTGTCCCCAGATAGTGCACCCTCCTTCTTCTACCACTACTTTGGCATCCTTCAGCGAAGACATCCAGAGTGGAGGCCTTGTAATCTTGGGAACAACCTTGGTTACTGCCACCTCTTGGGGGACCTCTTCAAAGTGTTGAAATGGATTTTTAATGAACTCACCATCTAATTCCACATATCTGAAGGAATTGAGATGGCTTATCATGTATTCTTCCTCTCCATGAACGGTGATAATCTTCCCTTGAACTGAATACTTCAACATTTGGTGCAGCATAGAAGTAACAACGCCAGCATTGTGGATCCATGGTCGTCCTAGCAGGCAGGAGTATGAAGGGCGGATGTCCATTACATAAAATGTTGAATTGAAAGTTTGGGTTCCAACTTTTATGGGGATATCCACTTCCCCGTGCACCATCCTCTTCGAGCCGTCAAAAGCCCTTACCACTATGTTTCTTAGATTCAAAGTTAACCCCCTCACATTCAAGTCTATCAAGGGATTTGTTGGGTAATACATTCAGAGATGAGCCAGTGTCCACCAAAACATGCGCCAGAGTTGTGCCCCTACATTCTACTGAGACATGCAATGCCTCATTATGCTTCCTTCATCTTGGCGTTAGATTAGCATCCGAAAAACCTAAACCATTATCCGCAGTTAGGCTGACTACGCAGTCTTGAAACTGATCGGAAGATATCTCTTGAGGTACACGGGCGGTTTTTAAGAACTTTACCAAGGCTTTTGCATGTGCCTCGGAACATAGTATTAATGCCAGCATGAAGATCTTAGAGGGAGTTTGCCCCAGTTGTTCAACTACATCGTAGTCGCTTATCTTTATAATTTTTAAGATCTCCTCCATTTCTTTCTTGGAGGTTTCAGGGATAGTTAATTACTGAGCCTTCGTCTGGACAGGCTCAATCATAACACCTTTTCCTCGAGTCTCAGTTGACTCGGCAACAGGAGTGTCAGTAGGAATAATTGCAGGGGTTGTAACGGCTTTGTCAATTGGAGTATTTGCATAGATGATTATGGCGTGGGAGTGACCTTTGGAGCAGCCACATGGATGATTACGGGTCCAGAAACTGCTTTTGGGAGAGCAATTTTTGGAGAAAAGATCCTACCACTTCGGGTAATTTTTCTAGTTCCTGCAATATTACTGATGTCAGAGTTGACCTTCTCGGAGCTTGAATTTTCGGCGACTCGCCAGTCCTGCTTGATACCATGGTAATAGACATCCCCTCCATAATTCCATGGTATGGTTTTGTATGATGTATATGTGACAGGTCCAGACATTGTGATTATTAAAGGAGCTGCTTTCAGAACTGATGTAATTCTAACGGGTCTTTTGGTGGAGACCCTGGAAGAATTGGCGGAAATGGTAATGATAGAAACTTCTTCAAAATGGACAGGTGGAACATAAGTCTTTTCAAACAAAATTTCTTTTTTATCTATTAGGCACTGAACGCCTATTTTCACAAAGGACAATCGGTTAGGGAGGACAAACAGAGATGGAAAACTTCACCACAGCCTGGGAACACACCGACATTTAAGAAATTCATTTTAATGGTCAGAAGTGGGGTCATGAGTTCATCAAATGAAGTAACAAAAAATCCTTCTTCAATGGCATTAATATTGTGGCCATGTCTAGGCATAGGGGCAAAAATGACATTTTGCTTTTCAGGCGCGTAGAACTCAATTTCTTTTGCTTCAATGAGGTCTTGTATTTTATTCTTTATATCCCAACAGTTATTAGTATCGTGACCAGGACTTTCAGAGTGATATGCGCAACGGGCATTGGGATGATAATGAGGAGATGTTGTATTGGGGTTTTTCGGAGCTTCTTTCAAGGTCACCAAGTTGGATCTTAGTAGATGCGGTAATATACTTGAGACGGGGTCATGTTGATTCTGGTGAACTTCCTGAATGGCCTTTCCATCCTTGGTTGATTATTTCTTTGCTGATCAGACACAGGCTTTGGGATCATAACAGCCCCCACCATTGGTCGGCGTTCGGCCCTATCTTGGTTTCTCTGCAGGTATACGACAACCACCTCTTTCTTTCCGATAAAGGGCTTCCTTACAGCTGTAGAAGAAGATGTGTCTTTCTGAATCTTTCCATTCTTTATATCGACTTCTATCCTCTCTCCGGTCAATATTAGTTTAGTAAAGCCTGCAGATGAACTTCCGATTAAATGATTGAAGAAGGGACCAGACAAGGTGCCCAAGAACATGTCTACCAATTCTCTCTCAGATAGAGGGGGTTGAACTCTTCCATCCAAATCTCTCTATTTTTGTGCATAGTCCTTTAAACCTTCATTGGAAACCATGGCCATACTCTGGAGTTGAGTACGGGTAGGCGCAAGATTAGCATTGTATTGGTATTGCTTGTAGAAGGCCGCAACAAGATCTTCCCAATTGTGAATGTTGGCTCTTTCTAGTTGGTAAAACTAGTCAAGTTGAGTTCCAGACAGACTGTCTTGGAAGAAATGCACCCATAGGTCATTATCAGCGGTATGGGGTTGAATTTTCCTCACATATGACCGGAGATGCATTTTAGGGCATGAAACTCCGTCATATTTGGATAACATAGGTGCTTTAAATTTCGGAGGAATCACAATCCGCGACACCAAACCCAATTCCTCAAAGTCCAAGCCAGGCACCTTTTGGATTTCCATCGCGCTCAAACGCTCTTCGAGATGTTTATACTTGTCATTAGTTGGAGGGTATTGTTCTTCAGAGTAGTCTTCTTCTTCCTCTTCCTCCTCTGATTCTGTCGGGACAACTGTTTCCTTGCCTTTACCATCTTGGTTGTCTCTTTCACCGGATGTTGTTGCAAAGTCTAAAGTCCTTCTTGTCTGCCCATGAAATATTCTTCCCATGTTTAAGACTCTGGTTACCTTCTTTGTTTTATTTTTCCTCTCTTCAGCCAACAAAGTCTTCAATTCTTCTTGCCCCTTGGCTAGGGTCAAGAGAAAATGTTGAAACTGTGTATTCTGAGCTTGGAGGCCTTTCACTGTTTGCTCGAGATCCATCTTACTCTAATAAACAGTAGAGAGATGAGGAGACTTGTTGCAAAAATCTGCTTATGTTATGACGAATGGTACATCCATATGAAATGTTTTCAAGGATTTCAAAGATTCAAATTCGTTTTAGAAAAAAAGGAAACACACGTTATATTAATAAGTTAAAGCTTGAGTACATTAATGCCTCTTGGGAAAAATAATACAAAAACTCTAAGATAGAAAGGTAGTGCGCATCCTCTTCAGTGCAATGTGGGCATTCAAAGCCTGCTCCTCATGAAGTAGCCTAGTGAGTTCCAAAACCTTCTTCTCGCTTGCATAGAATTGGGCTTCGAACGTATCTCGCTCTCCTTTGAGTTGTATTCAATCCCTTTGTAGGTCTTCAAGAGATGTGGGCATGTCAGGATGTAGGATAGTGTATGGAACATCTCCCTCCATGACAGGCTCAATGATTACCGGGAGAATGGAGGGGTAACGCATCATAAGACTCTGAGTGCGAGTTCGTACCCATTTGAGGTAAGGCTCAAGAGGGATGGAATTTTTGTGCCCCAAAGTCTTGTTATCCACCTTGTTTAACATCCTCCAAGCTCGGGTAAATCTCTGGCGAAGACCTTGATCGTCGTTGTCATAGTCAAATACCAAACCTTGAATCAGCATCTCATGCGGGCCATCCCTTCGGGCATAACCAAACTGTCTTAAGGCTAAGCAAGGGTTGTAGGTGATTCCTCCCTTAATGCCAAGTAAAGGTACATTGGGAAACTCTCCACAACGGTCGACAATGATAACATTCTCTTTGGATCGAGAGCACCAATGAATGTCTGAATCTTTGAGCGTCATCAACCTTTGTGACCACCTTGAACCTTGCTCATTCTTTAATACAGATTGGGGAAGATGAGAAATAAAACATCTTGCCAAGAGAGGAGTTCAACACATAAGAACACCTTTTTTCCTCATTGTGCGAGTGTGAAAAGAGTGTAGGATATCCCCTAGCAATGTAGGCACCAGGTTGCGTGATATGAAGATTTTAACAATGTTCACATCTATGAGTTGGTCAGGATTTGGAAAAAAAACCATCCCATAGATGAGGAGAGCCACAATTTCCTCAAAGGCTTGCAAGTCTAAGGAATTCCAACAACTTTGGGCTTTCTCAAATAAGAACTTTGCTAAGAAACCTTTGACGCCACTCCTTGTTTCCCAATGAGTTGTGACATCAGATGAGTGCAAGTGTAGAGCTTGAGCAATCTCTTATGGCTTTGGATCTCTTTCCGTACCTTAGAAAGGTAGTTGATTGAGAATGGGAATCCTCAAGAGTTGAGAGAATTCTTCCAAAGTAGGCACAATTTGATAGTCGGGAAAGGTGAAGCAATGGTGTAAAGGATCAAAGAACTGAAAAAGCACTTTCATCATGTCCTCATCTGTGTTAGAGGTGACCAAGTTGAGTAGGCAACCATGTCTCTCGGTGAATGGAGAATTTTCAGGAATCCTTGAAACTAGCTCCTTAAGTTGTGGAGTGATTCTGACAAGGCTGACTTGAATAGTTTTCCTGCAAAGTGAATCCATATCCTACAAAATAAGAACAAAGATAAACCCAAAAATCCTTGAAATGGTTAGTGGATGTATATGATGTTCATGATGTTATGTACAAGTATGCATATACAAACAAAGCAAATAAGTCCTTAGGTTTAGGTTTGCATGGAGTTTTATAGGTAAGTACCCTCTTGAAGTTTAGTTAGCTCAAACCTGTCCTAGTAATAGTAACCGGGTTCTAAGGAGCTCAATATCACTGGTTTGTTTCCTTGGTCATTATTTCAGCACAAGCCTCCTTAATGGCGACCAAAATATCCCAAGAAACCAAACCTCAATGAGTGTAGTATCGAGTATCTACCAACTTCGGACTGCACCAAAGCCGGTTATCTCACTACATCCTAAAGGCCAAGTTGGTCAAGTAAAGGTTCTAAAAGTTCATTAGTGCTTTATGACATCACTCAGCATCCCCGTATTCTCTTTTATTAAATCAAAGGCTACTGGTACCCACAAATATGTCGCACTAACATAGTTATTGCTTAGACCATGTCGGTATACCCCGTACAGTTTCCATAATGTATTGCTACTTACCTATAATGTATCCCTAATCCGGGTAGAGGATTCAAACCCAAACAAATAACCATAATGTAAAGCATACAAGTCAAACAATGTAAGCAAATAAATTTGATCTATCCCTAAGGTAACCCCACTTTTAGAATTGTCCCCAGCAGAGTCGCCAGTTCTGTGGTGTAGTGGGAGAACTGACTTGAGGGTTTTGCGTTTGATCGCAAATGTTGCGGTTAGCAAGAGTCGCCACCAACTTTTCTTTTATCCAAAAGGAAAGGTGAAAAAGCACAGGAAAGAACTTTGAGATTGTTTCTTGAGTTCGGGGGGTAGATTATAAAAAGGGAAGGTATTAGCACCCTTTTTATCCATGGTTTTCCATGGGCTCTTAGTTACTTGCTAGATCACTTGCTTTTGTTTGAAATTATGCTTTGTGTGGTTTTTGAAAGTATTTTGTAAAAAAGAGGCCATTGTTTAGGAAATCTTTGTAATGATTCTCGTTCGTAAGAATGTATACAAAGATGTTGATCTTTTGAAAATGTTTTCAAGTTTTGTAAGATGTTTTGAAAGTGTATGTGATTGTTTTGAAAATAGCAAGGATGTTTGTTTTGAAATGGAAGAAGTAATTAGGAGCAATCTACCTACTCAAAAGTATTTCTTGTTCATTTTCTTTTCCTTTGACATTGTTGTCTTATCATAGATTTGGTAAGCAACCCTATCTTTGGATGTAAACGGGACAGGTGTGGGTCATCGTATAGCCATGATTAGCAATGTTGCAAGGTATCTTATCATTTTTTTAGAGGGACTAAGATCATTTTGTAAGGCAACTTTGAATAGCATCATCGAGGGACTATGATCTTGTATTTGCTTGTTTTTGCTAAGATACCTTACATGCGTAATATGGCCATTTTTGTAAGGCAACTAAGTGGGATAATCCTAGGGGTGCTTGTGTGCAAATGTGTTATTTTCATACTTGTTTTTGTCTTGGATTAGGGTTTTTTATATTTGATTGATTTTATCTTCCCATGCAAAGCCTAATTACTAGCATGTTATGTAAAAGCGATAAATTGCGAAATTTAAATTTACTACGCTATTACAACATTTGTGGGAGGGGTATACAATTTATGAATGGGGATTGCAATAATATAAACCTAATTAATCTATTACGACCAAATTAAATATTATACAAATAATTGAAATAAATAATATACAAGATGAATTAAATATGCAAGAAATGTAAATGCAAAGAAAAGATTTTTTTTTTTGGTTTCTTAAGAAAAAGGGTCTTGATTTTAACCTAATTTGGTAAAGAAAATAATTAGTCAATTTCAATATCATTAAGAAAAAGATTCTTGAATAAAACCCTAATTCTACTTAAAAAGAAATGAAGTTTATAAAAAATATTTTTTTTATATTTTTATATTTTTTGTCTTGAAAAAATAAATTATAGTGTTATAAAAATATTCTCTAGTCTTTTTGATATCAAAAATAAATTTTCATTAGTATAAGATAAATAATATTTTAGTTTTAATTAAATCTTTACAAGGAAATTATTAAAAGTAACTATAGTATGATAAATAAAATAATTTTTATATGGAAAAATAATTAAATTATGTCAAAATATAAATCTACATTTTTTATACATTTTATGATTTTTTTGGTATTTTAGAAAATATATTTAAAAGAAAAATAAATAAATAAATAAAAACAAAATGGGCCAGGGTGGTGTCATAAGTAAACAGGGTGTATGTTAGCAAAAACAAAAAAAATAATGCCAGACCCAAAGGGCCCAGCGACTGCAAACAAAAATCAGAAAAATGTCAAAAATGTGAAAAAAAGCAAAATGGTCTCGTTGGGGCTTGAATCCAGGACCATAGGGTGAAAAGGCGTGCGCTTTACCACTGGGGTGGATATGCATCCGTTTTTATAGGCAAAAACATAAATATATAAGGCAAACTTCTTTCTGAAGGCAACTTCATCTTCAACCTTGAATCATGGCCGGACCACCTGTATCTTCCTCATTTCTCCACAAAAATGGAAAGTTCAAACATGAAAGTTATGGTGTTTCTTTCCATGAATTCAACCATATAAATTATGTAAACAAAAAGTCAAAGATAAAATCTAATTTTACTGGCCCTAAATTGAAACCTAATTTTCTCAGAAATTTCAAATCCAAAATTCTCTATACATAGTTAATATAAATGGAAACTATGAACATGGTTAGCTTTAGAGCAAGGATATCTACATTTTGTTTTCACAAATCAGGATCAAATGATGCTTGTATAAAGAGATAGAAGTTTGAGTTTTTACCTTTTGCAGCTGGAGTCGTGAATGGAGTTTGAGCAACTTTTGAGATGGCCTGAGGATCTGTTCAGCTTGCTTGTACCTCCTTGAGTGTATCCCAACTCTTACTTTGCCTTGAATGTCCTTGAATCTCTCTACTCAAGTCAACCTGTAAGCTTGGCTTTTAAAAATGGTGGATAGTGATGGAGGAGTTACAGTGAGGAAAAAAGGGTATGGATTTCTTTGGTATGATGTATAGAAGTTGTTTGAGTGATTAGTTTTCAAAATGCACGAGTGGAAATGGAGATCATGAGTTTTGGTTTAGAACTGTATGTTAATGGTGCTCTTGAACAGGTTTTTGGTTTTTGAATGTTTAAGGCAGTTTCTGGGAAATAGCATTCGTGTGTCAACTTGCAAATAGTGTGTCTACTTATAAGATAGAGGTTTTAAGACTTGTAACAACTCAGATTTCAAAAACTCACATGTTTTGCTTGGTTACTTGTTTTTGAAGCAAAGCTAGCAAGCATGGTTTCAAGGTGAAGTACAAAGCTTGTAGGGGGGCTGAGACCTTTAAACACACTTTCTCTGATGGTGTGGAGTGTGTTTGTTCAGAAAGAACAAATGCAAGGCTCAATGCAAGCTGACTTTGCATAAAGCTTGCTTTTCTAAAATGGCAATGTTGCCTTTCTTCCCAAAATGGAATTAACTTTGTATAATGCATTGAATGCTTGGATTAAAGCTTCCAACAGCTGTGAAAACATTAAATTATGGAGTGAAATTCAAGTTACAAGCCTGCAAAGTGGTATTTGTACAACATGCTTGAGGATTAGATCCAATGTTCTTCACAAAATGGCTTGTAATCCAAGTGACAAAACACCAACTTCATCTCTTCGATTCTCCCTACTCAAGAATGATCTCAAGGAGTTCTTTGACATTTTGGAAAGCTTGCAATGTTCTCTACAACTCATCTTTGAATTTCTTTTGATGATTCCCCTTGGAACTATGCGAAAAATTGCCATGAAGTTAGGTAAAAAATCTGCCTAACTAGGGCAAAATTTCACTGTCATTTTTAGTTCATGAGCATGTATTCATAAAATTATAACTTGAGATACAAGCATTTTTAGGAGAAGTTGTGTGAAGAAAATTTGTATATTTCATGGAGATCTACAACTTTCATGTTGGAAGTTTCTCTTGAATCATTTTGCATCATGGTGAAAATTTGGCTCAAAGTTATGAAAAAATAAGAAATTTTCTATACTTAGAAAAATTTCTAAGTTAAGAAATTTCATCTTTTCCAAATAAAATCTTGAATTTCTTGATTTCTTGATGAACAAGTTTCATATTCTGACATGTTTTGATGAATTGTGATCTTTGGCATTTGATTTTGACCAAAAAGTCAAAGTTTGACTTTTCAGTATACAGTTGACTTTTGATCAGTTGACTGAAAAATTCATCTGTCAATCCAATGGACTTGTAGTGTTTTGAACCATGTCATTAGGTAAAAGTAATGCAATTGGAATCTTGAGATCATTCCTTAACCCAGTTGATCAGTTTCCAGGTCAAAAACCAAAAATTGCTCTTTCCCAGTCAAAACCCTAATTTTGACCATTTTGCCCTTTTGGTGATTTGATCAAATTTCTTGAGGAGTTGTGGTCCAAACTTGATCAAATGATACATATGAGTTTAAAATGTTGGTGTGGATAAAAAATTATGAAGTTTTACTGTAAATTGGCCATGGTTGACTTTTTCCCCAATACAGCTGATTCTTGGTCAACTGTTGAATTGACTGATCAAAAGTGTGATTCAAGGCTTGAAACTTGACATGGATAATCTTGGGGGTCCATAATGATCCATGAAAGTCATATGGGGCATTGGAAGTTCAAGAATCCTTGTGCAATCTCAAACCCTAATTTTCAGTCATCAGTGCTTGAGGAGGTGTCTTGAGCTGATCAAACCCTAGTGCAGTCTTGATCCAAAGGAGATCTTGTGAGAAAATTCTTGATAAGTGAGACGGAAAATTTTGGGGTACAACAGCGAGAATACAAAGAGTTTAGAATATCCCCAAGTAATGTAGGCACCAGATTATGAGACAGAAACACCTTAATAGTATTCACACCTACGAGTTGGTCCGCATTAGTGAAAAGTACCATCTCGTAGATGAGGAGTGCCAATACCTCTTCGAAAACTTGTAAATCCATGGTATCCCAAAAATAGTAAGCCTTCTCGAATAGAAATTTAATCGGGATTCCTTGGACACTTCCCCTTGTTTCCTAATTTGTCTCTACATCGGACCGTTGTAAGGACAGAGCTCGAGCAATCTCTCCAGGCTTTGGATGTTCTTCCGTACCATTGAAAGGTAACTGATCAAGAATAGGTACCTCAACAACTGAGAAAATTCCTCCATAGTAGGCACTAGCTGGTAATCCGGGAAGGTGAAGCAATCGTGCAAAGGATTGAAGAACTGAAATAGCACTTTTAACAATTCTTCATCAGGTTTTGAAGTGACCAAGTTCAGCAACCGACCATGTTTCTCAGTGAAAGGAGAGCTTTCAGGAATCATTAATGCCAAGTCCTTTAGTTGGAGAGGCACTTTCACAAGGTTAATCTGGATAGTGTTCCTACGGGCGGATGCCATGTCCTACAAAACAAAGCAAATATGAGCCCTAGAAAAATCCTTGAAATGGTTAGTATGATATCTTGTGCTTATGTTGTCATAATTATGCTAAAAAATCACATGTATAGCAAGAAACAAACAAGTCACACCAAGTCCTTAGGTTTAAGGCCTGCATGAGTTTTAAGGTCATACCCTCTTGAAGTTGGATTGGTTCAACCTGTCCTATAAATAGTAACCGGGTTCTAAGGGATTTTAATATCGCCGATCTTTCCCCGAAGCTTCGTTCAATAGGCGATTGACTCGCAACCAAACAAAACTTAAGAGTTAAACCTCAATGAGCGTAACATCGAGTATCTGTCGACCTTGGGAATACACCAAATTCGGCCATCTCGCTACGTCCTACTGGCCAAGTTGTGCAATTAAAGGTTCTAAGGTTAATTGATGCTTTAAGACACCACGCAGCCGCCGCGTACTCTCCCTGATTGACTCAAGGGTTACCGGTACCAACCAAAGTATCATATCAACATAGCTACTATTTCAACCGTGTCGGTATACCCCACACAGTTCCCTCATAGTTTATTGCTACTTACCTAAAATGTGTCCCTAGATCCGGGTGTAGGATCTACATAATCCCAACAAAACCCTTGAATATAAAGAAGGCAATGCAAAACAAGAAAGCAATTTTTAGAAATGAAGTAGATCCTAAGGTATACCCCACTTATTATTCCCCAGCAGAGTCGCCAGTTCTGTGATACGGTGGCAGAACCGACAGTTTAATACTTGTTTGCGTTTTGTATTCGTAAATGTGCGGTAAGCAAGAGTCGCCACCGACTTTTATTTCATCCAACAAACGAAATGGAAAAGAACAGAAAAAACATTTTTTCGAGAGTTTTTGAGTACGGGGGGTAGATTATAGAAAGGGGAGGTGTTAGCACCCTTTCTATCCGTGGTTTTCCACGGGCCCTTAGGTACTTGCTCATTTTTAAAATTGCTTTTGTGTGTTTGTTTTGAAAAATTTTTTTTACTTCGTGATAACCCTTGTATTTGTCCTCAAGAGTGTGACGAAGTTGTTTTGAAAACTATTTTGAAAGTGTTTGTGCGAGACTTGTTTGTTTGAGCAAGTACCTATGAACTATCCACCTACTCGAAAAAAGTGAAGGGTGAGAAAACACTTAGAAGGGGGGGGGGGGTTGAATAAGTTTTTCTTTTTCTTTTTCTTAAAGGCTCAACAATAATGGAAAGACACAATTATTTTTATCCTGGTTCGTTTGAACTCAAACTACTCCAGTCCACCCGCCAAGGTATTTATATGAAAACTTTTGAGAAATAGGTTTTAAAAAATAAACCTGTAAAAATAATTAATTAAAAAGAATCTAATCATTACTAGCATTTAATGATATTGAAAATTGAGGGGAAAGCATGAAATTTGAGCAAATCATAACAGTTACCTAGGAACGGCGTCAATAGCTTTGCACGCGTGACCTTTCAGAAATGTAACACATGTTCATCTCCTGAAGGTTGCATGGGACAGCTGTTTGATATAATGAACTGTTGAACTATACTTGTAATGAAACATTAGAGCATTTCAGAACTTTATATATAGCTTCTGATGTAACTTGTCTTCTAACTCCTGAGGAGTTGTTAATCAGAACATTCATTTCAGAATATTCTAAAGGCAAACATAGAAGATAAATACAATTTTATTCAAGACATAATTCCATACAAATATTTTTCAAAATGAATTTAAATCTATCTTCTGAAAGGGGTTTGGTAAAAATATCAACCCATTGATGGTCTGTTTTTACAAAGTTTAAATTTAAAATTCCTTTCTGAATGTAGTCCCTTATAAAATGATATTTAATTTCTATGTGTTTAGCTTTAGAATGTAAAATGGGATTTTTAGAAAGACAAATTTGCGAGGTATTGTCACAGAAGATAGGAATCTTACTTTCATAAAGATTAAAATCTTCTAGCTGACTTTTCATCCAGATCATCTGAGAACTACATCCAGCAGCAGATATATACTCAGCTTCTGTTATTGAAAGTGCAATTGTTGCTTGCTTCTTACTGTACACCGAGATAAGATTGTCACCCAGAAACTGGCAGCTTCCAGAGGTGCTCTTTCTTTCAATTCTATCTCCAGCAAAGTCAGCATCACAATAACCTACTAGTCTGAAATATTTTGATCTTCTGTAACACAGACCCAAATTAGTAGTCCCTTTCAGATACCTCAAAATTCTCTTAACAACAGTTAAGTGAGATTCTCTAGGATTTGATTGGAATCTAGCACATAAACATACGCTGAATAATATATCAGGTCTAGATGCAATCAGATAGAGAAGGGATCTAATCATACCTCTGTAGAGCTTCTGATCTAACTTCATACTTACCGCATCTTTTCTAGAATGCGTGTTGGATGCATTGGTGTCTTAGCATCTTTGCTTTCTGACATCTGAAATTTCTTCAGAAGTTCTTTAACATACTTTGTCTAATGTATGTAAGTACCTTCTGGAGTCTGGTTAATTTGTATTCCCAGAAAGAACTTCAATTCTCCCATCATGCTCATCTCAAATTCTGCCTGCATGGTCTCAGCAAATTCTTTTCCAAAGGAGATATTAGAGGTTCCAAAAATAATATCATCAACATAAATTTGACAAATTAAAATGTCATTTTTAAATTTCTTTCTGAATAAAGTTATGTCCACTTTCCCTCTGGTAAAATGTTTTTCTAAAAGAAACTTACTTAAACTTTCATACCAAGCTCTAAGAGCTTGTTTTAAACCGTATAAAGACTTTTTAAATTTAAAAACATGTTCTAGATACTTTGAGTCATTAAAGCCAGGAGGTTGATGGGCATAAACTTCTTCTTCTATATAGCCATTTAAAAATGCATTTTTAACATCCATTTGATATAATGAAATGTTATTTTGAACAACAAAAGAAATTAATAATATAATAGATTCTAACCTGGCGAATGGGGTAAAGGTTTCATTATAATGAATTCCTACTTGTTGACTATAACCCTGTGCAACCAGTCGTGCTTTTTTTATGACCACCTCTCCTTTCTCATTTAGTTTTTTTCTGAAAACCCATTTAGTACCTATAATGTTGAATCCTTTAGGTCTTGGAACTAGATCCCATACATTCATTCTGGAAAATTGATTGAGTTCATCTTGCATGGCTAGGATCCAATCATTGTCTTCCAGAGCTTCATCAATAGAGGTTGGCTCAATCAGAGATACCAATCCAAATAATTATTCTTCATTGATTCTGAGAGAGGATCTTGTTCTGATGGGATCTTCTTTCCTTCCAATAATCACGTCTTCTTTATGAGTTGAAGAGATTCTGGGAAACGTTTTCTGAGTGGGTTGTTCAGATATTCTGAGATTATCAAGAGCATTATCAAGAGGAGGATCTTCTAAGTCTTCCTTTTCTTCTGAGTCTTCCTTTGCTTATGACTTTTCAGAGTTTGAGAGATGATCTTCTGTACCTACAGAAATATCAATTTGCTTTGGCTGTTTCTGGCCAAGCTTGTCACCAAACCTGACTTTGATTGATTCTTCAACAATCATAGTTTCTGTGTTGTATACTTTATAGCCTTTTGAGCGTTCATAATATCCAAGCAGAAAACACTTTTGTGCTTTAGAATCAAACTTATTTAGATTTTCTTTAGTGTTCAGAATAAAACAAGTACATCCAAAAGGATGGAAATAAGAAATGTTGGGTTTTCTGTTTTTCCATAATTCATAGGGAGTCTTTTCAAGAATAGGTCTTATAGAGATTCTATTCTGAATATAACATGTTGTGTTCACAGCTTCTGCCCAAAAGTGCTTAGCCATATTTGTTTCATTGATCATGGTTCTGGCCATTTCTTGTAACATTCTATTCTTTTGTTCTACAACTCCATTTTGTTGGGGAGTTCTAGGACAAGAGAAATTATAAACAATACCTTTTTCTTTAAAAAAATTTTCAAAATAATGGTTTTCAAATTCTCCTCCATGATCACTTCTGACTTTTATAATTTTAAAATCTTTTTCGTTTTGCACTTGGTTACAGAAGTCAACGAACAAAGAATGTGACTCATCCTAGTGTTTTAAAAACTTAACCCATGTCCATCTGCTATAGTCATCAACAATGACCAATCCATACTTCTTGCCTCTGATGGATGCAGTTTTAACTGGCCCAAACAGATCAATATGAAGTAGTTCTAATGGCCTAGAGGAAGAAACAACATTTTTTGATTTAAAAGAAGGTTTTGAAAATTTTCCTTTTTGACAAGCTTCGCACAGAGCTTCTGAGTTGTACTTCAGATTGGGAAGTCCTCTGACTAAATTTAGTTTATTTAATTGAGAGATTTTTCTTAAGCTGACATGTCCCAACCTTCTGTGCCATACCCATTGCTCATCACTAACAGACAAAAGGAATTTAACATTATGAGTTTTAAGATCTGACAAATCAATTTTGTATATGTTGTTCTTTCTCTTGCCAGAAAAGAGGATTGTTCCATCTTTTTGACTAATAGCTCTACAAGAATTTTGATTAAAGATAATGTCATAACCATTGTCACTTAATTGACTTATGGACAACAGGTTATGCGCTAATCCTTCTACTAATAAAACATTAGAGATAGAAGGAAGATTACTGTTTCTAATGGTTCAAGAACCAATAATCTTCCCTTTCTGATTACCTCCAAACTTGACGTCTCCTCCAGCTTTAAATTACAGGTTTTGGAACATAAACTTTCTTCCCATCATGTGTCGTGAGCACCCATAGTCCAGGTACCATGACTGGTGTCTCAATTGAGCTGTTAAGGACATCTGCGACAAATATTATTTTATCCTTAGGTACCCATATCTTTTTGGGTCCTCTTGGGTTAGAGTATTTAAAGTTTTGTGTAAACTTTGGATTAGCATAAGAGTTTCCAGAGTGTGATGTATATTTAATATCATGTGTGTGTCAAAATATGAATTGTTTGTTCAGAGGTTTATATGTGAAAGTCATCTTAGCAACAGGTTTTGGTATATATGTATCCTTTCCTTTGGGAGTTTAATATATAATTCCTCTTATGTTGTTCCCACTAACTCCATAGATCATTGAAGCCATTTTGCATCTATCTATGCTTTTAGCAAGAAAAGTTTTAAAACTAGAGTCGTATTCTTTCAGAATATCTTTTGAACTTGACGCAGACTCTGAAATAGAAATTTTTTGAACCTTTTGAATTTCTTCTTTAAGTTTAAAATTATTTTCTTTGAGTTCATAGTTTTCTATTTCATGTTTCTCAAGATCAGATGCAAGACTCTTCTTGAGTTTCTTGTATTTGATTTTGAGTTAACTATAGTTTTCCAGAAGTTCTGATAAACTTTCAGCAAGTTCAGTTCTAGTAAATTCAGAGAATACCTCTTTTTGTTCTGACTCACAGTCTGAGTCATCTGCTGTAGTAGCAATCAGAGCTAGGTTGGCATTCTTATCTTCAGAATCAGTTTCATCTTTAGAGGACTCTGAATCGTCCCAGGTGGCCATCATGCCTTTCTTTTTACCAAACTTTTTATTTGGTCTTTCTCTTTGAAGTTTTGGACAATCACTCTTGTAGTGTCCAGGTTCTTTACATTCATAACAGATTATCTCTCTTCTATTTGACTTTTTGTGTCCAGAAGATTCTGGTTAATCTTCTGACTTCTTGAAGTTCCTGAACTTCTTCTGTCTATGCTTCCACATTTGGTTGATCCTTCTGGAGAGCAAGGATAATTCATCTTCTTCTGACGCAGATTCTTCAGAGTTTCCTTCTTCATCTTGAAAAGCGTTAGTTTCATATTTTTTTAATTGATTTAAGGGCAAAAGACTTACCTTTCTTCTGAGGCTCGTACTCATCAAGTTCTATCTCATGACTTCTTAAAGCGCTGATGAGTTCTTCAAGAGACACGTTGTTCAGATCTTTTGATACTTTGAAAGCAGTGACCATAGGTGCCCATCTTCTGGGTAAACTTTTGATGATCTTCTTAACGTGGTCTGCCTTAGTGTATCCCTTGTTCAGAACTCTCAGGCCAGCGATCAGAGTTTGGAACCTTGAGAACATAGCTTCTATAGATTCACTTTCTTCTACTTTGAAGGCTTCATACTTCTGGATGAGAGCCAGAGCTTTAGACTCCTTCACTTGAGCGTTTCCTTCATGAGTCATTTTGAGAGACTCAAACATATCATGTGTTGTATCTCTATTTGTGATCTTCTCATATTCCATTTTAGAGATAGCATTTAGAAAAATATTTCTAGCTCTGTGGTGATTTTTGAAATCAGCTTTTTGTTTTCTATCCATATTTTTCTATCAATATTGTTTCCTTCTGAGTCTATAGGATGTGTATAACCATCCAAGACTATATCCCATAAATCACTATCATGACCTAGAAATAAACTTTCTATTCTATCTTTCCAATAATCAAAATCTTCTCCATCACACACTGAAGGTTTGGTGTAGTTATTGTTGTTTTGTTCAGTTGCCATTGTGTTTTCTTTCTGGATCATTTCCTGACACGGTTAAGTGTTTGCGCTCAGAGTCAAGCTCTGATACCAATTGAAGGGTGAGAAAACACTTATAAGGGGGGGGGGGGGGGGGGTTGAATAAGTTTCTCTTTTTCTTAAAGGCTCAACAATAATGGAAAGACACAGTTATTTTTATCCTGGTTCGTTTGAACTCAAACTACTCCAGTCCACCCGCCAAGGTGATTTCGCCTTTCTCAACAAGGACTTAATTCACTATAATCAAACAGATTACAATCATACAACCAAACTGTTGTGACTAACAAATCAAAGCACAAGTAAACTTACAAGTGACTAACACCACTAAGACTCAAACTAGTCCTAGCCTTCTTGAGAAATCTGACCAAACTTGGTCTCTAAAGGAACAAATATAAGAATTAAATCTTTACAGATAGTGAAACAAATTGCTTCTTAGAAAGCTATATCATAAACTGTGATTTTTCACTAAGATTAGTTTTGCACAAAGTGTTTGTAAAATGATTTGTGAGCAGCATAATATTTTCACGTAGTTTTTTTGGTTGTTGGCTTGCAAAAAATGATATTATATTTATAGCATGAAGAAAACGACCGTTGCTTCCTTCAAAAGTGGAGAGCAATTAATGTTTGCGTGTTTGCTTGCAGTATTGCATTTTCCAATGAACTACTGTAGACACTTGAGTGCATGTAGCCATCTTTGCATTAAATGAACAAACGACACTTGTCAGAGCATGTTTCCTGAAACTTGACAAGACTTGTTAGATTTTTTATTCTATCAGAACTAGCTTCACATCTTGCTTCAGAATATGCTTGCAAATAACTTCTTATCAGCGCTTGTTTGCATAATTCTTCTGAACAAAGTTCACATGGAAACTTGCTAAGCTTTATAAGATGCATAAAATAGTTTCTTATCAGAGTCAGCATTAGAACTTGCACTAAAACAAATAGTTCTTTCAACAAAGAACTTCTTCATTTATTTTCAGCTCAGCACGTCAAAATGATTTTCATCTAGGAAAATACTTCAGTCAGAACATTATCTGAAACAAATAAATATGCTCATCAGAGTATCAATTATATAAAATATATTTTATTGTTATCATCAAAACTCTGAGATATGATCAGAACCAATCTTGTTCTAACAATCTCCCCCTTTTTGATGATGACAAAAATATTCAGATTTCGAAATAAAATTGAACAAGAGATAAGAATCTCCCCCTGAAATAAATATTTCTATAAGAAAAACTTCCTGTGAATTTTCATCAGAGCTTTGAAATTTTCTTCTATGATTTCTTCAGTAAGACTTTTAAAGATAATGTTCAGTTGAATTAAACTTCCAGAGTTTAGTGATACCTGCAAAATTCTTTTAAACATTGAAAGAAATCTTTGTATTTTGTTAGAATGTTTGAGACTTAGTCCCATAACTGTTAATCAGAGATTAGATCAAAATACTCATTTTCTCCCCCTTTTTGGCATAATAAAAAAGTATATAAAAATAATTGAAGAGCGTAAAGGTTTTAAAAAAAAATTCAGAGGTATAAAACAAGAAACAGAATGACACTAAGGATTTTTTTAGAAACAAGAGCCAAAAGAAGATTCTTGATCTAAGATGCAGATTCCTCTTGTTTCATCATCCAGTTTCTGATTTCTTTGTTAGTCTCATCTTGTTTGTCCAAGCGCTCATGAATAGCTTCATTTTCCTTCTTAAGCTCATTCAGAGTCTCCATAACCAGTGAAGTAGGAGTAGAGGATGAAGAAGCTTCAACAGATACATCCTTTGGAGTAGAAACCGTTGAGTCAAAACGAACAAATGTTGAAAGAAGAGTGCCCAGATCCACCATAATAGTTGGCACAGGTTCAGGTGCAGCTTTAGCAGAAGGTTAATTAAACAGAACAATTTCTAGAGGATTTGAATCTTCAGAGGCATCTTTAGATTCATCTTCTGAAATTTCCATTTGATCAACAGGAGCATTAGCAATCATCAGAGTGGACTTCTTGTCCCAAATATCAGCAGCTTCTGACTGGAAGGCATGCAGATGTTTGGACAAGTTCTCAAACACTTGAGAGTGACATAAGTCTTGTAACTTCAGTGAATCAGTATCTAAGGTTCTTCTGAATATTTCCCACAGAAGATCTGTTGTTGTTGGGTTCACATTTTTGTTGCAGTCTTCCTTCAACAGGTCCAACCAAGCTTGAACTTATAACTTCTAGACTATCCACTAGAATGAGAGTGGTTCTCTCTGGAATGATATACTGTTTAGATTAGGTGTTTCCAGAATGAGTAGAGGAGGAAGCCATTTGAGCACTTAGGTTGAGAGAAGAAAATGGGTTGTAGAGAAAAATACACAGAGACGGTTAAATTTTGAAAGAGAAGGTAAAAAGTGAGAAAGGGGTTTTAGAAAGGTATTTATATGAAAACTTTTGAGAAATAGGTTTTAAAAAATAAAACTGTAAAAAAAATTAATTAAAAATAATCTAATCATTACTAGCATTTAATGATATTGAAAATTGAGGAGAAAGCGTGATATTTGAGCAAATCATAACAGTTACCTAGGAACAGCGTCAATAGCTTTGCACGCGTGACCTTTCAGAAACGCAACACGTGTTCATCTCCTGAAGGTTGCATGGGACAGTTGTTTGATATAATGAACTGCTGAACTATACTTGTAATGAAACGTTAGAGCATTTCAGAACTTTATATATAGCTTCCGATGTAACTTCTCTTCTAACTTCTGAGGATTTGTTAATCAGAACATTCATTTCAGAACATTCTGAAGGCAAACGCAGAAGATAAATACAATTTTATTCAAGACATAATTCCATACAAATATTTTTCAAAATAAATTTAAATCTATCTTCTGAAAGGGGTTTGGTAAAAATATCAACCCATTGATGGTCTGTTTTTACAAAGTTTAAATTTAAAATTTCTTTCTGAATGTAGTCCCTTATAAAATGATATTTAATTTCTATGTGTTTAGCTTTAGAATGTAAAATGGGATTTTTAGAAAGACAAATTGCAGAGGTATTGTCACAGAAGATATGAATCTTACTTTCATAAAGATAAAAATCTTCTAGCTGACTTTTCATCCAGATCATCTGAGAACTACATCCAGCAGCAGATATATACTCAACTTTTGTTGTTGAAAGTGCAATTGATGCTTGCTTCTTACTGTACCACGAGATAAGATTGTCACCCAGAAACTGGCAACTTCCAGAGGTGCTCTTTCTTTCAATTCTATCTCCAGCAAAGTCGACATCACAATAACCTACTAGTCTGAAATCTTTTGATCTTCTGTAACACATACCCGGATTAGTAGTACCTTTCAGATACCTCAGAATTCTCTTAATAGCAGTTAAGTGAGATTATCTAGCATTTGATTGGAATCTAGCACATAAACATACGCTGAATAATATATCAGGTCTAGATGCAGTCAGATAGAGAAGGGATCCAATCATACCTCTGTAGAGCTTCTGATCTACCTTCATACTTACCTCATCTTTTCCCAGAATGCATGTTGGATGCATTGGTGTCTAAGCATCTTTGCTTTTTGACATCTGAAATTTCTTCAGAAGTTCTTTAACATACTTCGTCTGATGTATGTAAGTACCTTATGGAGTCTGGTTAATTTGTATTCCCAGAAAGAACTTCAATTCTCCCATCATGCTCATCTCAAATTCTGCCTGCATGGTCTCAGCAAATTATTTTCCAAGGGAGATATTAAAGGTTCCAAAAATAATATCATCAACATAAATTTGACAAATTAAAATGTCATTTTTAAATGTCTTTCTGAATAAAGTTGTGTCCACTTTCCCTCTGGTAAAATGTTATTCTAAAAGAAACTTACTTAAACGTTCATACCAAGCTCTGGGATCTTGTTTTAACCGTATAAAGACGTTTTTAATTTAAAAACATGATCTGGATACTTTGAGTCATTAAAGCCAGGAGGTTGATGGACATAAACTTCTTCTTCTATAAAGACATTTTAAAATGCACTTTTAACATCCATTTGATATAATGAAATGTTATTTTGAGCAGCAAAAGAAATTAATAATCTAATAGATTCTAACCTGGCGACTGGGGAAAAGGTTTCATTATAATCAATTCCTTCTTATTGACTATATCCCTATGCAACCAGTTGTGCTTTGTTTCTAACCACCTCTCATTTCTCATTTAGTTTGTTTCTGAAAACCCATTTAGTTCCTATAATGTTGAACCCTTTAGGTCTTAAAACTAGATCCCATACATCGTTTCTAGAAAATTGATTGAGTTCATCTTGCATGGCTAGGTTCCAATAATTGTCTTCTAGAGCTTCATCAGTAGAGGTTGGCACAATCAGATATACCAATCCCAACAATGATTCTTTATTGATTCTGATAGAGGATCTTGTTCTGATGGGATCTTCTTTCCTTCCAATAATCACGTCTTCTTTATGAGCTGAAGAGATTCTGGGAAACCTTTTCTGAGTGGGTTGTTCAGAGATTCTAAGATTATCCAGAGCATTATCAAGAGGAGGATCTTCTAAGTCTTCCTTTGCTTTTGAGTCTTCCTTTGCTTCTGACTTTTCAGAGTTCGAGAGATGACCTTCTGTACCTATAGAAATATCAATTTGCTTTGGCTGTTGCTGGCCAAGCTTGTCATCAAACCTGACTTTGATTGATTCTTCAAAAATCATAGTTTCTATGTTGTATACTCTATAGCCTTTTGAGCGTTCAGAATATCCAAGCAGAAAACACTTTTGTGCTTTAGAATCAAACTTGTTTAGATTTTATTTAGTGTTCAGAGTAAAACAAGTACATCCAAAAGGATGAAAATAAGAAATGTTGGGTTTTCTGTTTTTCCATAATTCATAGGGAGTCTTTTCAAGAATAGGTCTTATAGAGATTCTATTCTTAATATAATATGGTGTGTTCACAGCATCTGCCCAAAAGTGCTTAGCCATATTTGTTTCATTGATCATGGTTCTGGCCATTTCTTGTAACGTTCTATTCTTTTGTTCTAGAACTCCATTTTTTTGGGGAGTTCTAGGACAAGAGAAATTATAAACAATACCATTTTCTTTAAAAAAAATTCAAAATAATGGTTTTCAAATTCTCCTCCATGATCACTTTTGACTTTTATAATTTTAAAATCTTTTTTGTTTTGCACTTGGTTACAGAAGTCAACGAACATAGAATGTGACTCATCCTTGTGTTTTAAAAACTTAACCCATGTCCATCTGTTGTAGTCATCAATAATGACCAGTCCATACTTCTTGCCTCTGATGGATGCATTTTTAACTGGCCCAAACAAATCAATATGAAGTAGTTCTCATGGCCTAGAGGAAGAAACAACATTTTTTTGATTTAAAAGAAGGTTTTGAAAATTTTCCTTTTTGACAAGCTTCGCACAGAGCTTCTGAGTTGTACTTCAGATTGAGAAGTCCTCTGACTAAATTTAGTTTATTTAATCGAGAGATTTTTCTTAAGCTGCCATGTCCCAATCTTTTATGCCATACCCATTGCTCATCGCTAACAGACAAAAGGCATTTAACATTATGGGTTTTAAGATCTGACAAATCAATTTTGTATATGTTGTTCTTTCTCTTTCCAGAAAAGAGGATTGTTCCATCTTTTTGACTAACAGCTCTACATGAATTTTGATTAAAGATAATGTCATAACCGTTGTCACTTAATTGACTTATGGACAACAGGTTATGCGCTAATCCTTCTACTAATAAAACATTAGAGATAGAAGGAAGGTTACCATTTCCAATGGTTCAAGAACCAATAATCTTCCCTTTCTGATTACCTCCAAACTTGACGTCTCCTCCAGCTTTAAATTCCAGGTTTTTGAACATAGACTTTCTTCCCGTTATGTGTCGTGAGCACCCAGAGTCCAGGTACCATGACTGGTGTCTCAATTAAGCTGTTAAGGACATCTGCAAAAAATATTATTTTATCCTTAGGTACCCATATCTTTTTGGGTCCTCTTGGGTTAGAGTATTTAAAGTTCTGTTTAAACTTTGGATTAGCATAAGAGTTTCCAGAGTGTGATGTATATTTAATATCATGTGTGTGTCCAAATATGAATTGTTTGTTCAGAGGTTTATATGTGAAAGTCATCTTAGCAACAAGTTTTGGTATATATGTCTCCTTTCCTTTAGGAGTTTAATATCCAATTCCTCTTATGTTGTTCCCACTAACTCCATAGATCATTGAAGCCATTTTTCTTCTATCTATGCTTTTAGCAAGAAAGGTTTTAAAACTAGAGTCGTATTCTTTAAGAATATCTTTTAAACTTGACGCAGACTCTGAAATAGAAATTTTTTGAACCTTTTGAATTTCTTATTTAAGTTTAAAATTATTTTCTTTGAGTTCAGAGTTTTCTGTTTCATGTTTCTCAAGATCAGATGCAAGACTCTTCTTGAGTTTCTTGTATTTGATTTTGAGTTGACTATAGTTTTCCAGAAGTTCTGATAAACTTTCAGCAAGTTCATCTCTAGTAAATTCAGAGAATACCTCTTTTTGTTCTGACTCACAGTCTGAGTCATCTGTTGTAGTAACCATCAGAGCGAGGTTGGCGTTCTTATTTTCAGAATCAAATTCATTTTCAAAGGAATCTGAATCGTCCCAGGTGGCCATCATGCCTTTCTTTTTACCAAACTTTTTATTTGGTCTTTCTCTTTGAAGTTTTAGACAATCACTCTTGTAGTGTCCAGGTTCTTTACATTCATAACAGATTATCTCTCTTCTGTTTGACTTTTTGTGTCCAGAAGATTCTGGTTTATCTTCTGACTTCTTGAAGTTCCTGAACTTCTTCTATCTATGCTTCCACATTTGGTTGATCCTTCTGGAGAGCAAGGATAGTTCATCTTCTTATGACGCAGATTCTTCAGATTTTCCTTCTTCAGCCTGAAAAGCATTAGTTTCATATTTTTTAATTGATTTAAGGGCAACAGACTCACCTTTCTTCTGAGGCTCGTGCTCATCAAGTTCTATCTCATGACTTCTTAAAGCGTTGATGAGTTCTTCAAGAGACACGTTGTTCAGATCTTTTGATACTTTGAAAGCAGTGACCATAGGTTCCTGTTTTCTGGGTAAACTTCTGATGATCTTCTTAACGTGGTCTGCCTTAGTGTATCCCTTGTTCAGAACTCTCAGGCCAGCGATCAGAGTTTGGAACCTTGAGAACATAGCTTCTATAGATTCACTTTCTTCTACTTTGAAGGCTTCATACTTCTGGATGAGAGCCAGAGCTTTAGACTCCTTCACTTGAGCGTTTCCTTCATGAGTCATTTTGAGAGACTCAAACATATCATGTGTTGTATCTCTATTTGTGATCTTCTCATATTCCATTTTGGAGATAGCATTTAGAATAATATTTCTAGCTCTGTGGTGATTTTTGAAATCAGCTTTTTGTTTTCTATCCATATTTTTCTATCAATCTTGTTTCCTTCTGAGTCTATAGGATGTGTGTAACCATCCAAGACTATATCCCATAAATCACTATCATGACCTAGAAATAAACTTTCTATTCTATCTTTCCAATAATCAAAATCTTCTCCATCAAACACTGAAGGTTTGGTGTAGTTATTGTTGTTTTGTTCAGTTGCCATTGTGTTTTCTTTCTGGATCATTTCCTGACACGGTTAAGTGTTTGTGCTCAGAGTCAAGCTCTGATACCAATTGAAGGGTGAGAAAACACTTAGAAGGGGGGGGGGGGGGGTTGAATAAGTTTCTCTTTTTCTTAAAGGCTCAACAATAATGGAAAGACACAATTATTTTTATCCTGGTTCGTTTGAACTCAAACTACTCCAGTCCACCCGCCAAGGTGATTTCGCCTTTCTCAACAAGGACTTAATTCACTATAATCAAACAGATTACAATCATACAACCAAACTGTTGTGACTAACAAATCAAAGCACAAGTAAACTTACAAGTGACTAACACCACTAAGACTCAAACTAGTCCTAGCCTTCTTGAGAAATCTTACCAAACTCGGTCTCTCAAGGAACAAATACAAGAATTAAATCTTTACAAATAGTGAAACAAATTGTATCTTAGAAAGCTATATCACAAACTGTGATTTTTCACTAAGATTAGTTTTGCACAAAGTGTTTGTAAAATGATTTGTGAGCAGCTGAATATTTTCACGTAGTTTTTTTGGTTGTTGGCTTGCAATAAATGATCTTTTATTTATAGCATGAAGAAAACGACTGTTGCTGCCTTCAAAAGTGGAGAAAAATTAATGTTTGCGTGTTTGCTTGCAGTATTGCATTTTCCAATGAACTAGCGTAGACACTTGAGTGCATGTAGTCGTCTTTGCATTAAATGAACAAACGACACTTGTCAGGGCATGTTTCCTGAAACTTGACAAGACTTGTTAGCTTATTTATTCTATCAGAACTAGCTTCACATCTTGCTTCAGAATATGCTTGCAAATAACTTCTTATCAGCACTTGCTTGCAGAATTCTTCTGAACAAAGTTCACATGGAAACTTGCTAAGCTATAAAAGATGCATAAAATAGTTTCTTATCAGAGTCAGCATTAGAACTTGCGCTAAAACAAATAGTTCTTTCATCAAAGAAGTTCTTCATTTATTTTCAGCTCAGCATGTCAAAATTATTTTCATCTAGGAAAATACTTCAGTCAGAACATTATTTGAAACAAATAAATATGCTCATCAGAGTATCAATTATATAAAATATATTTTATTGTTATCATCAAAACTCTGAGATATGATCAGAACCAATCTTGTTCTAACAAAAAGTCTATTCGTTTTCCTTTAGACATTGCTATCCTACTATTAAGGAGTAGGTAGCTCCATCGTTGGAGTTTAAGGGACATTCTAAAGGGAGGAAATGGTCACTGAAGGCAACAAGTAAGGATACCTTGGAATTTCGAAGGGACTATCGTCATAAGATCATTTCTCGTAGGCAACTCGAGGGACAATGAGGGACTATGATCTTTATGACGACTTTGAACTGCGGGTCATTGCTAAGATATCCCTACGTTCGAGGGACACGACCATTATTTCTGAGGCAACCAAGTGAGGCAAAACCCTAGGAGTGAGCATGTGCAAGTGTTTGATTTCAGTTTAATTTATCTTGCGCATTTAGGGTTTTCTACTGTTTTAAATTGATTTATCTTGCCATTCAATCCTATTATCCATACATCTATGTAGTTTATAATTGCGGAAAGTAAAGTGCGAGAAATTAAAAACCCTAGCTATTACAATGCCTTGGAGAGGGGGATTACATAATCAAAAAACCGGAGAAACTAGTAAATGCGAAATAGTAAACCTAATTAACTATTACAAACTCGGAGAAATTACATTAATGGTAAAAATAATGAAATAAATACGCGCGAGAGTAAATTAAACGGGGAATTAAATTCAGAAACAATTAATTGGTGAATAAAGAAAAGATATTTTTTTTAGATTTTTATGAGAAAAAAATAATTAACTTTGCAAATTTGCCTAACTTCTATTTAATTTTAATTATGGAAAAAAGTATTTAAGTTAACCTAATTAACCTAATTAATTAATGCAATTAAATATTTTATAAAAAAAAGTAATCCTAATGTTTTTTTTATGATTTTATGATTTTATGATTTTATGATTTAATTTAAAAATAATGATTTTTTGGTAAAAACAAACAAACAATTAAAACAAATAAAAGAAATTAAAAAAAGAATAAAAAGTGGGCCTGATGTTATGAGCAATTTGGGGGGTGTTAAAATTTGTGTTAGGCCCAGAGTTGGTGGCCCAGTTGTCAAGTGTGTGATTCAATGAAGCTTCCTTCTGAGGGTCCATCATGTGGCTGCAATCTTGGAGCGTTGGATCTGGCTGGAGATAGATCTGATGATTACGCATCTTAGGCGTATGATGGACACTGGATAGTGAGGCGCGCTGGATCTGAAATAAGAAAATCAGAAAATATAAAAGGTATGGACCTGGGATCGAACCCAGGTCCTCCCTTTCACACGTTCACTTCCCTTGCCATCTGTGCTGGATGTTAACTCATGAACATAATCACTCAAAAATATTATATATTAAACCAACCATTAAATCCCAGTCAGCAAAAAATAAATGTGTCAGCATTTCTAGAGCCAATCATGTTATAAGGAATTTCCACGCCAGGCCTTCACCTGAGGAAGACAAGTCAACGACGCCGGAGCTGCGCTCTGATCGTCTTCTCCGGCCCAGTCAACGGCCAACCTGCAAATTTCGTGAGATTTAAAGCTCACAAAGGGACCTGTTCTATGTAAAATCACCTCCTGAGTTCAAATCTGAGCTTGGTTTTGACGGATCATGGTTGTATCAAGAGTTTCGAACATGTTTTCAGGTCGTGCCCTAAACATGACATATGGTTATTTCTGCGTGCATGCTCGCCACTAACAATTCAAAACACTTCAGAACAACATTATGAACACATAACAATGCAAGAAATTAATGTATATTGCATGATTCAAAAGTTTGAAGTTTAAAAATTTACCAACTCGTGGGGTATTAAAAAGAGTGGTCCTAGGTGTCTTGGCCTTCAAGAGTGGATGGAATGAGATGCTGAGATCTCCAGGAGAGTGCTAGGATGCTTGGCAATGATTAAAACTGGTTATATTCCGTGCTACAAGATTTCTCCTCTCTTGAATATTTTTGAAACTTTGTTATTGGTTTGGAGGCAGCCTTTTTGTATCCTTTAGGTCTGGGATTGTTGTGGTTATATATTGTAGCACATTAGGTCAACATAAGTGGAAAAAATCCAATGCTTTGATGAAAAATATTCTTCCTTCAATTATTTGATTTTTTTGTTTATTTTTGGAACAAATCCAATCTTACTCTCCACGAATTTGCCTTGATTTTCCAGCTTTTGTTGATTGTTATTTGATGAGAAAAATATTTGCAATAAAATCTTTTATTATTTTGATTATTTATTTGATTTAATTTGAGTTTTAAATGATTAAAATCAAAATAAATTAAATAAATAAAGCCAATAATACATGGAAAGGTGTTTGGTTCGTGGACCATGCTAGAAGTAAGATACAAGCATAAAAAGTTAGGCCCATTTGACAAAAAAAATGCAATTTTGGGCATTGTTGACTTTTGACAATTTTCCAAAAATGGACAACTTTGACAATGCATATCTCCTTCAATTTTGACCCTAATGGAGTGTTCTTGGGCTTTCTAGAAAGCTTAGGATTTCCCCTAAACAACCATTTTGGTTTCATCTCAATTGGATCCTCCATGTTCATGTAAGAAGCTTTGACCCAAAAGGTGTTTTTGTTGACTTTTGAAAAGGACCTATAATGTATGAATTTATATCTTTTCATGAGTGAATTTATTGAACTTGAGGGATGAAGATGAGTTGTAAGGAATTGAATTCTCTTAAAAATGAGCCTTGGATGGGAAATTTATTATAAAGTATGAGAAAGTTATGCCTAGTCAAAGTTTGGTTGACTTTTCCTATAGAAACCCTAATTTAGCAACTTTTGAGTTTTGATGAATTTGGGGCATTTCTTAAGGAATCATGATCAACCCCTGATTAAATGATGGAAATTACTTCAAAATGTTGATGTTGACCAAAAATATTGAAGTTTGACTATATGTGGGTCACAATTGACTTTTGACCTATCATAGTTGATTTTCAAGCATTTGAGCAGTTGACTGAGCAAACTTCTTGTGCAAGGCATGAAACTTGGCATGAATGATATTGAGAACATATTATGACCATGGAAAAGGTTTGAGACCTTTGGAGTTCACCCATATTGATGAAAATGGAACCCTAGTTTGAGGTTCATTGTCTTAGGAGAGCATTTGCCTGATCAATCCTTGGGCATCCTTGGGAAAGTTGAGGATTTCAATGAACATACGTTGAGTAAAATGGGAGGGAAAATTTTGGGGTACAAAATCTTGTTATTGGGAATGTTTTTTCCGTCTTAGGTGACTCTGTCCATTGAGGGGGTCTTTGTTCACTGAATATTCGTTGTGTGAATTTCTCCACCATTTGAACAAGTAGTCATATGCAAACAATGATATTTTGAGAATGCAAAGCTTATGTCTGTCTTGAAGTTTGAAAATTCATTTTTTAGTAAAACAATTTTTTTTTTTGTAAAAGTGTGATATCAGCTCAGGATTTATAGCAAATCCTACAGGAGTCAGGATACCTTTTGTTACAGTATGTTTTCAAACTAACCCATGCTTCAGTTAGGACTTTTGAGGGTTATAACGTGACTTGGTTCACGTTTTAAGAAACAAAGGATAAAGGCTCAAATTTTATTTGTATCCAACCCACTCTTCGTGATGTTCTTCAGTATTATGCTCAGTCAATTGTGCATTTTGAATCCCAGTTGAGTTTTGGAATGTCCTTGATGTTCTGGTGATGGTTCAGGAATTGAACATTTGTTTGAGAAGGCAGTAATTTTCTGGACCTTTTCTTTTTGTTGATGATTTGTAGGACCTCTTTCTTTTTTGATTTTGTTATCCCTGTCTTTTGCCTGAACTATTTCTTTTGTGATTACAGCCAGCGGGATGCCCCAATTTTTCTTAAGTCTCCTTCATAGGTTTTGACTTATGGGATTTTATTTTAAGAGATAATGACTGCCTATTTTGATGATTACGCGGAAGCTATCACCGTCTTTTGATTTGGGAGGATGTCTTCGATGCCATTCATTGTGTACGAAGGGGAATATTGCGACTGAATGCGCGTCTGAATTGACTGAGAAACTACCCTGCCCCAGGTTATGATTAAGGGTTTTAATTTGTGTGAAAAGAAAAACTCCTACTTCTTAGGCTTAAAGGGGTTGACTAGAGATTATCTTCCTTATAACTCCATTGTTTAGGATTTGAAACAACGCTTGTACATCGTCAGCGGGGTCTGTTCAAAAGCATATTGTAGAGATTATGGTATCGTTTTCGTCATCTTCCCTCTAAAGGCTTAGAGCTTTTGATTGAGAGTTGAATATCACAAAAAGTAAGTAAAAATAAGAATGAAATGATTCAAGACAAACATATGCAATGCATTGATGAAATGACAAAGTTTGATATGAATAAATGTTTGAACAAACAAAAGAAAATTAAAAATTGAGAATTCAAATGAACAAAAAGCCTCTTTGTCTTGGCTTGTCACTTAAGATGGTATGCCTTTGAGGAATGGCAGAAGAATTCCAGTTGGCCATCTTGTGCAAATTCTAACGCTCCTTCATCAATCAGGGTTTAAATTTTATATTTCAATGTCCAACAGTTATCAGTATCATGCCCCAGAATGTCGGAGTGGTATGCACACCTTTCATTGGGATGGTAAGTAGGAGCAGAATTATTAGGATTCTGAGGAGGATCCTTCAATGTGACCAAATTCAAATTCAACATGTGTTGCAAGACTTGCGACATTGGTATGTTGAGTTTGGTATATTTCCTAGTGAGTGCATCCCGCTTACGCTGATTACCCTGTGGTTGTTGGTGAGGTTGTGGTTGGGCTCATGATGTAGAAGAAAATTGGAAAAGTCCACTCTCCACCAAGCCAACTCCTTGTCTCATTAGGGTATGATTAACAAATTGATCCTCAGCCTCGACCGTTGTTTCATACGGTTGCGACCATCTTGATGAAGTTTGCTGACGAGGATTCTTAGCTCCTCTTGTCCCCGGGCTAGGCTTTGGATAAGAGCCATTTGACTGGTCATTTGGGTCCTCATTCTTTCCATCTCAGCTTGCAGTTGTTCAACCTGGTCATCCTAGTTGTTGTCAGGACGTTTCTTGGTCAGATTCCTAGCGAGGAGTGCTTTCAATTCTTCCTGCCACTTGTATAGGTTTAAGAACATTTCCATGAACTGAGCCTCTTGAGTTTGTAGATCTCTATTGTCTTGTTTGAGAGCCATTGCTGAAATAAACAGCGAGAACATGAGAGACTTGTACTGGAGACTACCTGTTATGTAATGACATGTATGATATGCAAATGTTTTAAAGGATCTCACGGGGTAAACAAGAAAAATGTTAGGCGTCAACTGCAGCTTTGATTGAAGAACTTCGTATTGTTGAATGTACCTCTACGAGAGTCAAGCTCACCATATCAAGTGGTTCATAGCCCCTGACTCAAGTTTTCGTGTTTTGGTCTTTTGACGGCATTGGCTAGAGGAAAACAAATCCCCTTGCCCCTTGCTAGACGTATGCTTTATCATAACCTGCATCACAGGCCCTTGAGATCCTTGAAATGGTTAAGGAAATGCTATGGTATTATGCTATGACGCGTATGCTATGCATCAAGCACAAGCGCAGGGTTAGAAACCAATTTATTGGATTTATACAAACAAGGTCCTGCAAGGAATACAAACAAATCCCTGCAATGAGTTCAAATTGTTAGGCAAAGAAAGCAAACAAGTCACACAAGTAACCTTAGGTTTAGGATTTCATTGATTCCATAGGTAAGTACCCTCTTGAAGTTTAGTTGGCTCAACCTGTCCTAGTAATAGTAACCGGGTTCTAAGGGATCTCAATATCATTGATCTTTCCCACAAGTTTCATTCCGATAGACAACTAACTTGCCACCAAACAAAACTCGGGAGTCAAATCTCAATAAGTGTAGCATCGAGTATCAACCGACTTTGGGGATACACCAAAGACGGCTATCTCACTACGTTCTAATAGCCAAGTTATTCTATTGTACCCCAAAATTTTCCCTCTCATGTTTTCAAAGGTCTTCCCCTACATGATTGTCCATAAACCCTTGCCTAAGAAAAAAAGGAAATTTTTGAGTGGTGTTTAAGTACCTTTCGATTGGCCTCATGACAAGCCTTTCGATTGGCATTATGTCAAGGCTTTCAATTGGAATCTCCAAAATGCCTTTCGATTGGCATCTCCAAGATGCCTTTCGATTGGCATCTCTAAAATGCCTTTTGATTGGCATCTCCGAATTGCCTTTCGATTGGCATCTACATAAAGCCCTTCGACTGGCCCGTTAAAAAGGTCTTTCGATTGACATTTTTAACAAGGTCTTTCAATTGGTATGGTAACAGTGTCCTTCGATTGGCATTTCAATAAGACCTTCAATTGGCATTCTAAAGGGTCCATTCGAAGAAGCTTTCAAAGGCTCCATTCGAAAAAGATGCAAAGGTCCATTTGAAGAAGCTTTCAAAGGGTCCATTTTAAGAACATGCAAAGGTCCATTCGAAGAAGCTCTCAAATGGTCATTCAAAGGGGGCCCATCAGCCCATTCGAAAGGGAGCATTCAAAGGAGGCCATCAGCCCATTTGAAAGAGGGC
The DNA here is from genome assembly GCA_948472305.1 of Vicia faba. Lineage (NCBI taxonomy): Eukaryota > Viridiplantae > Streptophyta > Magnoliopsida > Fabales > Fabaceae > Vicia > Vicia faba. The sequence goes on from OX451735.1 coordinate 812,007,582, forward strand.
ATTAGAAGGCCAGTTACACAATAGCAAATTCAAAAAGGGACAAGATCCCATGTGTTTGGCCAACATTGCAAATTCTCATTCACGGCTTTCAAACACAATCAAGGTTGTTTAAACCTTTTCCTTCTTGTCCCCTCTACGCCTCTATATAAAAGAGATCACAAGTGTTGTAAAAAGGGGGAGAACGAAAAAACATTAGAGAGACGCTGCCCCAAAATCCATCAAAGGTTGTCATAATTTTCCAAGCCAAAGTCACCCTTCAATAAAAGTAGCCAAGCCCAAAAGCCCCAGATCGAAGGTGCCTACATCCAGGAAGTGCCCAAATCGAAGTTTCAATGTATTGGTAAGAAAAGGTAAATTATCCAACCTTGTATTTGCATAACACATCCATACTTGTTGTTACCTTCGATTTTCCATCCTAGACAGGATCAAAGGGCCTGGGTTTGGCACCCAGGTCACGTTCTTCATTTGCTAACATTTGCTGCAGACATAGTCTGAAAAGACTTAGCAAGCGCAGGATCGAAGGACCTAAGTTTCAATACCAGGTCCTGCATTTTATTTCGCTAATATACTTTTGCAGGTATAGCATCCCATATCGAAGGGAACATCTTCTCTGGATCGAAGTTGCCCATTAGCCTGCTAGATCGAAGGAGGCATCTCCTTCCTGGATAGAAAGCCATGACCTTCTGGATCGAAGAAGATATCCCCTTCCCTGGACCGAAGGCTATTCACGTCCACTCCTTAGCCCAATCGAAATAAGGCATCTTCTCTGAATCGAAAAGGCCTTAATTCCCCTTGGATCGAAGCTCCCTTTTGCTCCCTAGATCGAAGGGTGTCCCTTGCATTTCATTTTTTTGTTTTCATTAAATTATTTTATTTTTTACATTAAAATCAAAATCACAAAAATATTTAGGCTAGTTGTTTTTTCCAATTAGATTAATTTTTTAAATAAATTAATTAATCATTTTAACATTTTTTTCCTTAAAATTAAAATTAAATAGTCTTAGGCCTTATTTTCTTTTATACCAAAAACAACAAAAAAATTTCTTTTCTTTAGGATTTTTTAGACGTCTTTTCTATTTCATGCGTGTTTATTCAATTCCGTATTTTTTTACTATTATTGTATCTGCCTACCGGATGTAATAGATAAAATTATGATATTTACTACTTTATTCCCCATTATCCTTGTACAATGTAAACCCCCTCCCCAAAGCATTGTAATAGCGTAGGACCTCTATTTTCTGCATTTTCTTTTTACTACTTTTCATATTAACTGCTAGTAACTAGACATGTATGACAAAGACTGAAATCAAACACTAGCAAACCTAATAAAAAGACAAAAATAACTGAAACACAACACACTTGCACACAAGCACCTCTAAGTTACACCCACTTTGGTTGCCTTTAAAAAACAGTCATGAGGCAGGAATGCTTTAGCAAAAACTCGTAAAACCAAAAGATCATAGTCCCTCGATGACCCTACAGTTGCCTTATCGGTAAATGATCTAGTCCTTAAAACAGAATTGCTAAAGCATCCCCGAAATTTCCTTCGTGATTGTAAAATGTCCCTTCGAATGTCCCTCTACATCCAACAATAAGGCTACCTACTCACTAATAGTAGAATAGCATTGTCTAAAGGAAAAGAGGAAAAGAACGACCCTTTTTGAGCAATAAAGTAGATAGTTGTTAGAAGTTTGCTCAAAAATTTTGCACTTACACAGAAAACTACTTTTCAAAAACAATTTCAAAACACTTTGTATACTTTCTCTACTATCCCTAGAAACATTACAAAGTTCGCCGTACTAAAGTATTTTTCAAACATTTCAAACACACAAAGCACAAAAGCATCTTGAAAAATGAGCAAACCTCTAAGAGCTTGTGGAAAACCACAAATGGAAAGGATGTTAATACCTTCACTTTCCATAATCTACCCCCTTACTCAGAAACATCTCGAAAAGGTCTTTTTTTGTTCTTTTCACCATTTCCTTTGTTGGATAAAAGAAAAGACGGTGGCGACGCTTGCTTACTGCAAATTTGCGAACAAAAAAACGCAAACCAGTATATAAACAGTCGATTTTGCCACCATATCACAGAACTGACGACTCTGCTAGGGATAATACAAAAAGTGGGGTTAGCTTGGAGTTAGTTCATTATTTAACTCCTTTGTGTGCTTTGATTGCTTTACTTTTGAGGGCTCTATTTGGGGTTACTATAGATCCTACACTTGGATTTGGGGAAACCTTTTAGGTAAGTAGCAATAGATCATGGAAACTGTGCGGGGTATACCGACACGGTTGAAGCGGTGGCTATGTTGATGCGACACTTTGGTTGGTACCGGTATCCCTTGAGTTAATCAAGGAGAATACGGGGCCGCTGCGTGGTGTCATAAAATGTCAATTGACCTTAGAACCTTTAAATGAACAACTTGGCCATTAGGACGTAGCGAGATGGCCATCTTTGGTGTATTACCATAGTCAGCAGATACTCGATGCTACACTCATTGAGATTTGACTCCTGAGTTTTGTTTGGTTGCGAGTCATTTGCCTATCGAACGAAGCTTGTGGGAAAGATCAGTGATATTGAGATCCCTTAGAACCCTGTTGCTATTTATAGGACAGGTTGAACCAACTAAAATTCAAGAGGTTACTTACCTACAAACCCCATGCAAGCTTAAACCTAAGGCTGCTTATGTGACTTGTTTGCCTTCATTGTATAATAACTTGAATTCTTTGTAGGGTTTACTTGCTTACATAACCTTACACTTTGCTTAACGCATAACATATACATCATAACATCATGCCACAACATTTCCTTAACCAGTTTAAGGATCTCAAAGGTTTATGATGCAGGTTAGGATAAATCAGATGTCTAGCAAGGGGCAAGGGGATTTATTTTTTTCTAGCCAATGCCTTCAAAAGATCAAAACACAACAACTTGAGTTAGGGGCTATGACCCACTTGATATGGTGAGCTTGACTCTCGTAGAAGGATGTTCAACGACATAAAAGTTCTTCAATCAAAGCTACAAACTTCAAATGCTGACATTTTCTTGTTTACCCCGCAAGTCCTTAAAAACATTTCATATGCATATCATACATGTTATTGCATAAACAGGTTTCAAAGTAGGGTTCTTATCCCTTTGCTGTTTATTTCAGCAAGAAGAAATGGCTCTTGAACAAACAGTCAAAGACCTTCAGGCTCAAAACGCACAGTTCCAACAAATGTTCCTGACTCTGACCCAGGGGAAAGAAGACCTGAAAGCTCTGATAGTCAAAAAGAAGGCTAAGAAGGCAAAGAAACCAGTTCATGTTTTGAGTGTGGGAAGAAGAAGACCAGCTAAGCAAGCTCTAGATTTCACAACCCCGTCAAAGGGAGGAGGTAATCAAGAGGAAGAAGACAAGGAATCAGATGAATGAGACAATAATCTAATGTCTGAAGAAGATGAACTTGACTATTCTGAGGAGCAATATCCTCCTACTAAGGATAAATACAAACGACTGGAGGATCAGCTCAATGACATGGAGATTCAAAGGGTGCCCAGTCTGGATTTTGAAGAATTAGGTTTGGTTCCAGGGGTGGTCATCCCACCTAAGTTTAAGGTCTCCATCTTCGCCAAATATGATGGTGTTTCTTGTCCCAAGCTTCACTTGAGGTCATATGTCAGAAAAATCCAGCCTCACACTGCTGACCGGAAGTTATGGGTCCATTTCTTCTAAGAAAGTTTGGTTGGCAGTCAACTGGATTGGTTCTATCAGCTAGAAGGAACTGACATCCATACCTGGGAAGACTTGGCTACTGCTTTCTATAAGCAGTACCAATACAACGTTGACCTGGCACCAACTTGAGTGCAACTTCAGAATATGTCCATGAGCTCAAAAGAAGGTGTTGTACCCCAAAATTTTCCCTCTCATTTTACTCAACACATGCCCATTGAGGTCCTTAACTCGCTCAAGAATGCCCAAGAGTTGACCAGACAAACTCTCTCCTAAGGTAATGTACCTCAAACCAGGGTTTCCATTTTCATCAGGGTGTGGGAACTCCAAAGGTCTCTGTGATACGGTGGGAGAACTGACTTGAGGTTTTGCATTTGTGTTCGCAAATGTTTCGGTTTAGCAAGAGTCGCCACCGACTTTTTATTTTATCCTAAGGAAAGGTCAAAAAGCACAGGAAAGACCTTTGAGATGTTTTCTTGGGTTCGGGGAGTAGATTATGAAAAGGGAAGGTATTAGCACCCTTTTCATCCATGGTTTTCCATGGGCTCTTAGTTACTTGTTTAGATCAGTTGCTTTTCTTTTCAATTGTTTGAAATGGTGCTCTTCAATTGTTTGAAATGGTGCTTTGTGTGTGGTTTTGAAAGTTGTTTTGAAAAGAGGCCATCGTTGTGGAAACCTTTGTAATAATTCTTGTTTGAATGTATACAAAGGTGTTTTTGTCTTTTGAAAAGTTTTCAATGTTTGAAAGTTGGATTTTGAAATTGTGTTGTGAAGTGTGTTTGAAAATAGCAAGGATGTTTTTGCAAGCTTTTGATCAAGTAACTAAGAGTTGTCTACCCTATTTTACTCAAAGATCTTTCTTATGTTTTTAACCCTTTTAACAATGTTGTTTCACCATTGTATTTGGTGAACAACCTTGTGTTAGGATGTTAAACGGGACAGGCGTGGGTCATCGTATAGACCATGATAGCAATTGTGTCAAGTATCTTTGGCAATTTTTCTTGAGGGACTTGATCATTTTTGTTTAGGTAACTCAGATAGCGTCATCGAGGGACTATGATCTTTTGTTTTGTTTTTGTTTTGCCAAAGTACTTAACATGCATATCATGGCCCATTTTTGAAGGCAACAAGTGGATTGTAACCCTAGGGGTGCAAGTGTGCATTGTGTTTGTTTTTTCATGCATTTTTGTCTTTGATTAGGTCAAACTAATTGTTGGTTTTGATTTTGCATACAAACCCTAATTCTCTAATCATGGCATAATTGAAAGCGTTAAGTGCGAGAATTTAAATTCTAAGCTATTACAATCATGATTATGGGGATGGGGGTACAATTTTGAATAGGGGATTATTTGACAATAAATTTAAACCCTAAGTTATTACAACCAAATTGAATTTACAATGTATAATATTTAAATGTACAAAATTTAAATGGCAAAAAAAACAAATATTAAATAAAAATATATTATGCAAAAAAAAAGTTTTTTATGTATGTAAAAATATTTTCAATGTAAAGAAATATAAAGAAATAAAAAAAGATTAATTTTATTTATAAAAGGGGTAAACCCTAATTTTCCTTAAAGAAAATAATATTATATTATTTATATACAAAAATATATTAATATGTACAAAAATAAAAATATATTGAAAAAAAGTGTTTTTTAGTATAAAATAACAATAAAAATAAAAATGTACTATTTTTGTATTTATATATATATATATATATATATATATATATATATATATATATATATATATATATATATATATATATATATATATATATATATATATATATATATATATATATATATATATATATATATATATATATATATATATATATATATTAAATATATTAAATATATTAAGGATGCATAAAATAAAATAAAATATTTACAAAAATAAAATATATTCAAGAAAATATTTTCAATGTGAATAAAAAATAAGAAATGAAAATAAAAGTATTATTTACATTATTTTTCAAGTCTTAATAATATATAAAAAGTATTTAATATGTTTTTTATATTTGAAAAATAAAATAAAATGCCAAATAAATGTAAAAAATTATAAAAATATTTTTGGAGCATTTTTTATGTTTGAAAATAAAATATCAAAGTTAGAAAAGAAAATAAAAATGCAAAAATGTCAAAATACAAGAAAATGGGCCAGGGGTGCATTTAGCAAAATGGGGGTGCAGGTAGCAAGAAGGCCAGGCCCAGCCCAAGCCTTCATCTTCTTCCTCCAGCCATTGTCAAACGCGCGCGCGCCATGAACAAACTGTAACATCCTGGAAACGTGATCTTTTGCCAAAACTCACAACATCAAACTTGTAGAGAATTTAAATATGAATCTAACCATATAAAGCATTTAATCTAACTCTCAAAGACCAGAGAGAATTTCTCTGGACCTAAAATCTAACCTAACTTTTTCAGCATGTTCATGGATGAAATTCTCCTAGCACACTTAATATAAATGAAACCTGAGCATATGTATGGTTTTAGGGCAATGAGTAATACATCTTTCATTCACAAACCCAAGGCTAAATGTTCCTAAATAGAGATAGAAGTTGATGAAAAACATGTTTCAGTTGGATTCGAGTTGGACAATGCAGCAACTTTCAGTGAGGCCTGAGGTTCTTTTGAGCTTGCTTGATGTTCTCTGGACCTTTCCCAATGCTTAGTTTGCCTCGAATGTCCCTGAATCAACCTCTAGAAGTCAACCTACATAAGCTTGAAACGAAAATGGTGAACACTGTAAATGGAGTTACAGTTGGCAATGGAGGTTTGGGATAGCTTGAGTGAGTTGAATGGAAGGTATTGGAACAAGTTTAGGGCAAAACGCACGAGGCAATGTGAAAATGGAAGTGATTCTGCAGGGCCTGCCCTGTTTTGCAAGAAAATGTGGTTTTTGTGTATAAGGGTGTTTGAGGGATGAAGGGCTCGTGTTTCTGGCTTACAAGGATGTGCAAAACTTGTTTGAAATGTTGGCTTAAGTTGATTATATCAGATATGCAAGTTTTTGTCCTTTTGGCACAATGACTTGGTTTTGAAGCAAAAGGTGAGAGTTGACAATACAATGGTTGTACTGGCTTGTAACCTAGCTGCACAAAGTTGTTGAACTTTTCCTGACATTAGGGAGCCTTGTTTGCAGCAAAGGGCTTGGTGTATGGCTCAAGAAATGAAACTTGACATAAAGCATGCTTTATGTAAAGGGAAGTGCTACCTTTATGCCCAAAATGGAATTATTCATTGTGTCAAGCTCTAATGATCAGAATAACACTAATGTCCAATGTATTTGCATTCAAATTTTTAGTGTAAATTGGTTTAGAGACCTGTAATCAAGTACAAAGCTAGTTTGGACATATTTTGCAAGTTGTATGAACATGTATTGGCCATGGTTACAAAGTGAGTTTTTGCCAACTTCAAGCATTCGATTCTCCCTAACCACAAATATGTTTGAGGAGTTACTGGACAATTTGGAAAGCTTGCAACATGTACTATAATCCATATTTGAAATGAAACTTGAGACTCCAACTGGAACTATGTGAAAAATGGCCAAGAAGATGGGTCAAAATCCTGCCTAAATTAGGGCAAAATTTCTCTAAGTTAAAAGTTTTAGGGACCCTTGTTCCAAACATCATAACTTGAGATCCAAGCTTCTTTTGAGAAAACTTTGTGAATCAAAGTTGTATACTTTGTGGAGGACTACAACTTTCATGTTGTAAGTTTTATTTGAATCCATTTGCATCATAGTATAAATGTGGGGCAAAGTTAGGAAAAATTAAGAAAATTTCATAACTTAGAAAATTTTGAAGTTATGAAAATTTTCAATTTCAAACCCTAATTTGCAATTTTGGGTTTCTTGATGAACACGTTTCATAATTTGACACATCTTGGTGAAAAATGACCCTTGGCACTTGATTTTGACCAAAAAGTCAAAGTTTGACTTTTCAGTATACAGTCAAATTTTGATCAATTGACTGAAAAATCCATCTGTCAATCCCATGCATTTGAGATCTTTTGAACTTTTTGAATAGGTCAAGATAATGTCATTGAGTCCTTGAGCCCATGGTTGAACTTGATTTGCCACTGGCTAGGTCAAACAGTTAAAAATTGCCTTTGTACAGTCAAAACCCTAAAAATGACCATTTTGCCCCTTTGGTGATCTGATCAAAATTCTTGTGGAATTATGGTCCAAACTTGATCAAATGGTTCATATGAGTTCATAATGTTGATGTGGGTCAAAATTCATGAGGTTTGACTGTAGATTGGTCACAATTGACTTTTTCCCCAATATAGCTAATTTCTAGGTCAACTGTCCAATTGACTGGGCAAAAATTTGATTCAAGGCTTGAAACTTGGCATGGACAAACTTATGAGTCCAACATGAAGTATGAAAGTCACTTTGGGCATTGTAGGTCAAAATATCCCTGTGCAAACTCAAACCCTAATTTAGGTCAACAGTGCAAGGAGGTGTCTTGAGCAGAGCAAACCCTAGCTTGGTCTTGAGTTCCAAGAGTCTTGTGATGAGAAATGTTGATAAAATGAAAGGGAAAATTTTGGGGTACAACAGTTTACCCTGTTCAATCTTCTTGAACCTGAAGAGTTAGATTGGCGAGTTTGCCTTTCGTGACTCGAAGGTAAAAAGAGGATTGGACACTATAGTGCCCGTAAATTTGCACTAGTTAAAATATTGTCGAGAGAATAGGCTTAAATATGCCATTTGGAGATGGTAGAATCTTACTGGAGATGGGATTAAAGATGCCATCCAAGAATGTTTGTTGAACTTCAATGTTGTAGGTCAGAAGAAGTAGCATCAAAATGGTATCCGTGTCTGGAATGCATTTGAACTGTATTTGGAGACTGAGTCTGTATGAGCAAAAGAATGGCGTCTATGCCTGGAGTGTATCCAAGCTGTAACTGTATTTGATCTTTGAATGAATATGAGAATGACTGCCGTGTCTGGAGTGTATCTGTATTCTGAATGGGTAACAGAGAAACATCTGTATATGGAGCAACTATGTGCTAGGGATAAGTTCTGAATGAGTGGTAGAATGGAAACCGTGTCTGGAGCGTATCTGGACAGTATCTGAAATTGAGATCTGTATGAGTAGCAGATTGACTTCCGTGTCTGGAGTGTATCTGAAACTGTAACGGGGATCTAAATAAGTGACATAATGACTTCCGTGGCAATTTGCACTGATGGGAATCAAACTTATGGTGTAAGGGCCAGAATGGCATCCATGTTTAGAGCGTATCCAAACTTGAAGTTGACAGTTGAATCTGAAAGAGAGATAGAATGGCTGCCGTTTCTAGAGCGTATTTAGTCTGTATCGGATTGCTGGAGTCTAAATGAGTAATAGAATGACCGTCGTGTCAGGGGTGTATCCATAATGTATTTTGACTTGAAATTTTGAATGAGTGATGGAATGACTGCCGTGTCTGGGGTGTATCCATATTGTATCTGAAATCCCTGAATAGTTGTTAGTGATAGCCTTTTAATCTTATCCTGGAAAGGGTAAAATGTTAGCTAAAACACGAAGTTATGTTGCATGATATGTATGATGCAATGAACTATGTTTCATCAATGTTTATGATATATGAATGTAATGGATGTGCATGTAAGCTGATTATCTGTCTTGTTGAGGAAAATAAATCCTTGATAATCGGAGATAATGAGATCTTTGACTGCTGACGGAGAAAGTAAATTCTTGACCGACGCTGAGGATTCAAAAAAATATTTGATTGTTGAAGATGAGAAATCCTTGCTGACTGCTTGAGGATTAAAAATTTTGAGAATGAGGAATCCTGGGACCACTGCTGGGGATTGAAAATCCTTGGTGACTTGTGGGGATTAACAAGAGCTTTGACAACTTCTGCGGGGAATGACTTTCCTGAGAAATAAGGAAAACTCTGAAAATCTCTACTGGGGAATTAAAACCTGGAAGGCTTCTACTGGAGAAATGAGACCGAGAATCTTCGATCTGCTGGGAAATAACTCTGCGGGGAGAATGTTTACTCGGTCGGTGAAATCAGGAGCTTGGGTTGTACGCCAATTTACCGGGGAAGTTGGGGAACACTGAATGGTTCTCACTGAGGATTGATAGTTGGAATTTTGACTTCGCTGGGGAATAAGGTTTTAGAATATTCTAGCTCCGCTAGGGATATGTATTTTAGGGTTTTCGGGCTCCACTAAGGATCGGGAGTTTGGAGACTTAACTCTGATGGGAATTTTAAAACTTAACTCCGCTGGGGGATAAAGTTTAGAATACTATGGTTTCGCTGGGGATCTTGAAATTTAACTCTGCTAGGGATGTATACTTCAAGGTTTTAGCTTTGTTGAGGATCTGAATGATGTACTGCAGGGGATTTCTGGAATAGCACAAAGATATCTTCCTACACCTTCAAACCATCAGTAATTATCCTTTCTCAATTTCGTTTTATTTGTAAGCAGTGATTATATTAAAATGCATATGCCTATTTAACAAAATATTGGACGTTTTCAAATAAAACATAAGTGTAAAAAAGAATGAAAGGCAAGCAAATTTCCGCACTTTGAAGTATATTTGTATTAACTTTCATAAGTATCTTTGTACAAAGGAGACATACATCCTAGTAAGAGAATGTTGTCGTAAAAATTGAGAAAAATTTTATACAAAAATAAAGATGGCTATGTGTAACAATTCCATGGGGTTCCCATTTTGCTATAGCCTTCACAACTATGAGTATCTTGTCCATTCGCTGCTTCGTCCGCTGATGATTGGATTGATCAGAATCTTGGAGCTTGTTGGTGAAGAGATTGTTCTTAAAGTGATCCGACGAGACATAATCATACGCTTTAATTCCCTAACTTTTACCTGGACCGCCCTTTCGGGTTTTCGATCCACCAAGAAACCCTTTTTTGCCCAAGTCGCCCTTTCGGGTTTTCAACTTGCCGGGTGTACAAATTTTTTTGTTTATCCCTAATTTTTGCCTGAACCGCCCTTTCGGGTTTTCGATTCACCGGGATGCCCTTTTTTGCCCAAGTCGCCCTTTCGGGTTTTCAACTTGTCGGGTCATTTTATGCGTAGTATCTTTTGACTATGTCTGTGTCCGCAGGGTGCGGCAAGTTGTCGCCGTCCATGGTGGTCAGAATCATTGCCCCACTAGAAAATATGCTCTTGATCATAAATGGTCCTTCGTAAGTAGGAGTCCACTTGCCCCTGGGATCACTTTGCGGTAATATGATCTGCTTGATTACAAGATCTCTGACTCGATATTCCTGACGCCTGACTTTCTTGTTAAAAGCCTTGATCATCCGTTTTTGATACGTCTGACCATGACAAACAGCAGTAAGTCGCTTCTCGTCGATCAAGTTAAGTTGATCAAGCCGGGTCTGAATCCAATCGTCTTCACTCAAACCGGCATCCTTCATAATCCTTAAGGAGGGAATCTGAACTTCCATAGGTAAAACAGCTTCCATGCCATATACCAAATAAAAGGGGGTTGCCCCTGTTGAAGTACGTGCCATGGTGCGATACCGGTGTAGAGCAAACGGTGACATCTCATGCCAGTCCTTGTAGGTGATTGTCATCTTTTGAATGATCTTCTTGATATTTTTGTTCGCGGATTCAGCAACACCGTTCATCTTTGGCCGATAGGGGGATGAATTATGATGATAAATCTTGAACTGCTCGCACAGAGCGGTGATCATAGTGTTATTCAAATTTGTACCGTTGTCTGTGATGATCCTGTCCGGGATACCATGCTGGCATATGATATTCTGCTTGATGAAGCGGGCAACCATATTTTTTGTAACTGAGGGGTAGGAAGCTGCTTCGACCCATTTGGTGAAGTAATCAATAGCCACCAGGATGAAGCGATGTCCGTTGGATGCTGTAGGCTTGATCTCTCCAATCATGTCAATGCCCCACATTGCGAATGGCCAAGGAGCTGTTAGAACGTTGAGAGGAACAGGAGGAATATGCACCTTGTCAGCATAGACTTGGCATTTGTGGCAAGTGCGGGAATGTTGATGACAATCAGCTTCCATGGTAGACCAATAGTAGCCTGCCCTTAGAATCTTCTTAGCCATCATATGTCCGCTCAAGTGGGTGCCAAATGTGCCACTATGTATCTCGGTTATGATCAACTCAGCTTCAACCTTGTCCACACAACGAAGTAGAACACAATCATGGCTGCGCTTATAAAGGATACCTTTGGTTAGGAAGAACTTGGCAGCAAATCTCCTTAAGAACTTTTTGTCATTGACAGAAGCTCCTTCAGGGTATTCTCGAGTCTGGAGATAACTTTTGATTTCATGAAACCAGGGTTGTTCCACTACTTCTTCGGTATTAATCTCATGATAGTGCGCAGGTTCGTCCATTCGCTCGATGGTGATTTGGGGAGCCTCATTATCCCAGTTGAGTTTAAACATGGACGACATTGTAGCTAGAGCATTTGCTAGCTGATTTTCTTCTTGCGGGAAATGCTCGAAGGTAATCTGCTCGAAATGAGGCAGCAATGTCAAGACATGTTCTTTGTATGGGATAAGATTAGGATGTTTAGTGTCCCACTCTCCTTTGACTTGACTGATAACCAAAGCCGAGTCCCCAAATACGACCAAAGATTTGATTCCCAAGTCTATAGCAGCCTTGAGACCAAAGATGCAAGCTTCATATTCAGCCATGTTGATGGTACAACTGAATCAAAGTCGGGCAGTGAAGGGTGTATGGCAACCTTCAGGAGAAATAAGTACCGCTCCGATACCGTTGACAAGTGCATTCGAAGCACCATCAAAGTACAGGGTCCATCGGGATCCTTGTTCAGGTCCGTCATACGGTCTGTTACCTTCAATGTTGTCCAATGTCATGATGTCCTCGTCAGGGAAGTCGAATATCATAGATTGGTAATCTTCGACGGCTTGATGAGCTAGATGGTCATCTAGTACACTCCCCTTTATAGCTTTTTGGGTAGTATATTGGATATCATACTCAGTTAGGATCATCTGCCATCTAGTGATCCTTCCAGATAAAGCAGGCTTCTCGAAGATATACTTAATCAGATCCATCTTGGAAATCAACAATGTGGTATGAGTCAACATATACTGCCTTAGCCGGCGAGCAACCCATACCAAAGCGCAGCAAGTTTTCTCGAGCAGTGAGTAGCGAGTCTCACAGTCGGTAAACTTTTTGCTAAGGTAATAAATGGCATGCTCTTTTCGGCTAGACTCGTCATGTTGGCCCAGTACGCACCCCATTGAGTTATCCAAAACAGTCAGATACATGATTAACGGCCTTCCTTCGACGGGTGGCATCAAGATAGGAGGTTCCAGTAAATACTCCTTGATCTTATCAAAAGAAACTTGACAATCATTGTTCCATTCAACTACTTGATCTTTCTTCAACAACTTGAAGATTGGCTCACAGGTAGATGTTAGGTGAGAGATGAACCTTGCAATATAGTTTAAGCGTCCCAAGAATCCTCTAACCTCCTTTTAAGTGCCAGGGGCAGGCATTTCTTGTATATCTTTACCTTTAGCAGGATCAACTTCAATGCCTTTGTTGCTGACGATAAATCCCAAAAGTTTACCAGACCTGACTCCAAAAGTGCACTTGCTTGGGTTCAGTCTGAGCTTATACTCCTTCAACCTGACAAACAACTTTTGCAGATGATCAAGGTGTTCTTCTTCTGTCTGTGAACGGGCTATCATTTCTTTTACATAAACTTCAATCTCATGATGTATCATATCATGAAACAAAGCTACCATGGTGCGCTGATAGGTTGCCCCGACATTCTTCAGTCCGAATGGCATCACTTTGTAGCAGAAGGTACCCCATTGTGTAACAAAAGTAGTCTTCTCCATGTCTTCAGGGGCCATTTTGATCTGGTTGTATCCCGAGAATCCATCCATGAAGGAAAATAACTTGTGTTGAGCTGTGTTGTCAACCAAGATGTCGATGTGTGGTAGTGAAAAATCATCTTTAGGGCTAGCCCTGTTTAAGTCCCGATAGTCTACACACATTCTGACTTTGCCATCCTTCTTAGGTACAGGCACAATGTTAGCAACCCATTATGGATAGGAAGTAACAACCATAAAGCCAGCGTTGAATTGCTTCATTACCTCAGCTTTGATCTTCTCAGACATGTCGGGCCTCATTTGGCGGACCTTTTGTTTGATCAGTGGACAATCTTCTCTTGTAGGGAGATGGTGAACAACGATATTTGTGTCTAATCCTGGCATGTCTTCATAGGACCAGGAAAAGATCTCAACATATTCGTTCAACAACTGCACTAAGCGCTCTTTGACACTTGGTTCCAGGTTGGCACCCACCTTAACCTCTTTCTTGTCTTCCTCTGTTCCCAAGTTGATGGTTTCTAGAAACTCTTCATGAGGTAGAATAGCCCTCTCTTCTTGTTGCAAAAGTCTGGCTAACTCTCCCGGCACTTCACAATATTCGTCAACTTCGTACTCAGCATGATTGACCAAATCTTCAGAGTCACTGAAGGCTAAAGCAGAATAGTCACCCATGGAATCCGGAGTGGATGGGTACCTGCATCTTGTGAGTGTGGGTGTGTGTAAGGGATATCCATCCTTTAAACAAAACAAAATGTAAAAGGAAAGAAAATGAACACAGCAGTTTATAGATGAAAACGTCCAATGATTCATTAAACATGGCATATGATAATGAAGAAAATCAAGCCCTTACAAATGGACCTACATGAAGGTACCTTCGGAACACATTCCAGTGGACATACCATGGCAAAGAAAATCCTTCGGGCAGGATATTTCTGGTCCACAATGGAAGCCGACTGTTATCAGCATTCTCGAACTTGTCATAAATGCTAGATCTATGCTGATAAGGTGCACATTCCTCTGGTTCCTCTGAACGTCTTGACATGACCTTGGCCTTTTGCAATGTGGGGCATTGATATGATAGGCGAAATAAGACCTACGGCATCCAACGGGCATCTCTTCATCTTGGTAGCGATTGAGTACTTCACAAAGTGGGTCGAAGCAGCTTCCTTCGCTACCGTAACCAAGAACGTCGTGGCACGGTTCATTCGGCATAACCTGATCTGTCGATACGGCGTACCTGAGAGGATCATCACGGATAATGGTACCAATCTTAACAACAAGATGATCACTGAGCTATGCGAGCAATTCAAGATACAGCACCACAACTCTTCTCCCTATCGACCGAAGATGAATGGGGCTGTAGAACCAGCGAATAAGAACATCAAGAAGATTGTGCAGAAGATGACAGTGACCTACAAAGATTGGCACGAAATGTTGCCGTTTTCTCTTCATGGGTACCGTACCTCAGCACGGACGTCAACAGGGGCAACTCCCTTTTCCTTAGTCTATGGCATGGAGGTAGTCTTGCCTATCGAAGTTCAGATACCCTCTCTCCGGATAATGAAGGATGCATGTTTGAGCGAAAATGACTGGATCCAGACTCGGCTTGATCAATTAAACCTAATTGACGAAAAAAGACTCACTCCTATTTGTCATGGTCAGACGTACCAAAAACGGATGATCAGGGCTTTTAACAAGAAGGGCAGACGACAAGAGTATCAAGTCTGAGACCTGGTAATACAGCGCATCATTCTTCCTCAAAGTGATCCCAGGGGAAAATGGACCCCTACGTACGAAGGGCCATTTGTGGTTAAGAATATCTTCTCGGGAGGAGCCATGATTCTAACCACCATGGATGGTGACGACCTTCCTCACCTCGCCAATGCAGACATAGTAAAAAGATACTACGCATGAATTAAAGACCCGCTAGGTTGACACACCTAGGCAAAAATAAGGGCTTCCCGACGAACCAAAAGGGTTCGGGCAAAAATAAGGGATGAAATGAAAAAAAATTGTACACCCGGCAAGTCGAAAACCTGAAAAGGCGGCTTGGGCAAAAATGGGTATCCCGGTGGACTGAAAACCCAAAAGGGCGGTCCAGGCAAAAGTTAGGGATAAAGCATAATACTATGTCTCATTGGATCACCTTGCATCCAGAAGTCGACATCAACTATCGGGCTCAAACGACACAAATCAATCAGCTTCATCTTCAACTAAGCAGCAGAGTGATGAGACGCTTGAAGACATAAAGGCGATAGCAGAGTTGGAACCCAGTGGGATTATTTTTCACATAGCTGTTTTGTTTCTTTTTCACAAAATTGTATAAACTATATTTTGCTCGGCGGCGTTCTCTTACTAGGACGTCAGCCTCCTGTACATAAAACGCCTATTTACAGGCAAATTTCAAAATCAATACAAGTTCAATTTTCCAGACAAATTACCCATCGTTTTTCCTTTTTCTGTTTTGTTTTGCAAAGAACGTCCAATGTTCATTTTTGATATATGCATTTGACATTAATTTCTAATCATGAATATTTGCATGCGAAACAAAGGACTAATTACAGATGACATCAGAAATAGGGGCAATAAAGAATTGTCTAAGCGATCTAGTTGCTCTGTCCACCAAGGTACCAAGGTAGGTTCGGCTGAAGAACGTAACCTGGATACCTTCACTCCCCGTTGAGTAAGACAAGATTTAGCATTACTCTTCCCAGGAAGAGTTGGTCTCCCATCAGCCCTAAAAAGGCACAGTATCTCCAGCAAGTCAGCGATACTCTCCCCAAGCAGAGTTAGTCTACTGTCAGCCTTAAGGAAGTTGGATATCCCCAGAAGATCTCACCATTCCCCAACGGAGTATAGACATTCCTCAGCAAGCATCCCCGGCGGTCTTAATATAAGATTATTCCCCGGCAAAATACCAGACACCCCAGTGGAACCATTCCCCAGTACAGTCTGAAAATTTTCCCCAGGAAAGTTGAATCATCCTCCCCAGTAGATTCTGGAAGCTTATCCCCTGCAGAGTACGAACGAATCTCCCCGGTTTCATTCAAAGGTTATTTCCCACCAGGGTATAACTGGGTTATCCTCAGCTAATTACCACGGAAAGTTCGTCCTCGGCGAAGTTCTTCCTATCCCCAGTGGAGTTCATCAAATTCCCCAACATAACTCATCAGTGGAATCCCCAATGGAGCTCTCATCAAAACCTCAACGAAGTATCTCTTCCCACAGAGTAATTCCCCGCAGAGTAATCTCTCCAGCAAGTTTATTCCCCAACGGAGTCATTTTCTCCTACCGGTTTATTCTTGCAACCATCATCCCCAGCAGAAGCGAAGAACTCTACTCTTCAACATCAGCCCATGATTCCACAAACTCCCGGCAGTTGTCAAGGATTTATTTTCCTAGACAAAAATACATTCATCACATTATCATACACCATGACGCATGCATATACGCATCATATCACACGATCTCATTTATTTTTGAGAACATCATGACATCATCATGACATTGCATACAACTAATGTTTTTGCCTTTTCAGAAAAAGGACAATCCAAAGATGATTACTATCAACTGTCACAATTCCAGATTCGATACCTATACCCAGCCAGGGCATATCTGAAGACGACAAATTCCGGATTCGATTCCTGTATCCAGCCAGGGCATATCTGTAGACGACAAATTCCAGATTCGATACCTGTACCCAGCCAGGGCATATCTGAAGACGACAAATTCCAGATTCGATTCCTGTATCCAGCCAGGGCATATCTGTAGACGACAAATTCCATATTCGATACCTGTACCCAGCCAGGGCATATCTGAAGACGACAAATTCCGGATTCGATTCCTGTATCCAGCCAGGGCATATCTGTAGACGACAAATTCCAGATTCAATACCTGTACCCAGCCAGGGCATATCTGAAGACGACAAATTCCGGATTCGATTCCTGTATCCAGCCAGGGCATATCTGTAGACGACAAATTCCAGATTCGATACATGTATCCAGCCAGGGCATATCTGCATGAAGAGTTTAGAGATTCGATACCTGTATCCAGCCAGGGCACGTCTGTAAGCAACCTTTTGAAGTTCTGGATTTGATTCTTGTATCTAGCCAGGGCATATCTGTGAGCGTTTGATTGTAGATTTGATACCTGTATCTAGCCAGGGCATATCTGCAGGAAGAGACTGAAGATCAACACCTGTAGCAAGCCAGGAAACCATCTTTCTTTCTCAGGTACGCAAGTTCTCGCTAAGGAATCTCTTACGCGATCGACACCTCCAAATGGCATCTATAAGCCCATTCCCGACAAGGTTCTGTCACACCTCCAGATGGCATCTATAAGCCCATCCTCCTATCCATCCTACCTCCAAATGGAATCTATAAGCCCATTCCCGACATCACATTGCTGATACTCCACTATGCGAGTGCAAATTTCTGTTCACTTTAGTGTTCAATCATCTTCCACCT
Source organism: Vicia faba (assembly GCA_948472305.1). NCBI lineage: Eukaryota > Viridiplantae > Streptophyta > Magnoliopsida > Fabales > Fabaceae > Vicia > Vicia faba. Next base: position 812,025,594 of record OX451735.1, read on the forward strand.
TCGGATCACGAAAGGCACGCAAGCCAATCTACATCCTCAGGTCTAAGAATATTGAATAGGGGCAACTGTTGTACCCCAAAATTTTCCCTCCCATTTCATCAATATTTTCTCACCACAAGACCCTTAGAGCTCAAGATCAAGTTAGGGTTTGCTCTGCTCAAGACTTCTCCTTGCACTGTTGACCCAAATTAGGGTTTGAGTTTGCACAAAGATGTTTTGACCTAAAATGCCCAAGATAACTTTCATGCTTCATGTTGGACTCACAAGTTTATCCATACCAAGTTTTAAGCCTTGATTCCAATCTTTGCCCAGTCAATTGGACAGTTGACATAGAAATCAGCTATATTGGGAAAAAGTCAACTGTGGCCAATTGACAGTCAAACCTCATGATTTTTGACCCACATCAACATAATGAACTCATATGGACCATTTGATCAAGTTTGGATCACAATTCCACAAGAAATTTGATCAGATCACCAAAAGGGGAAAATGGTCATTTTTAGGGTTTTGACTACACAAAGGCAATTTTTGACTGTTTGACCTGGCCAATGGAAAACCAAGCTCACATATGGACTCAAGGACTCAATGACATAGTCTTGACACATTCAACAAGTTCAAAAGATCCCAATTGCACAAGATTGACAGATGAATTTTCCAATCAACTGATCAAATTTGACTGTATACTGAAAAGTCAAACTTTGACTTTTTGGTCAAAATCAAGTGCCAAGATCCATTTTTCATCAAGACATGTCAAATTATGAAACTTTTTCATCAAGAAACCAAAAATTGCAAATTAGGGTTTAGAATGAGAAAATTTCATAACTTAGAATTTTTCTAAGTTATGAAACTTCCTCATTTTTTCCTAACTTTGTCCAATTTTTTCATCAAGATACATTTGGATTCAAACAAAACTCAAAACATGAAAGTTATAGTCCATTGCAAAATCTCCAACTTTGATTCACAAAGTTTTCTCAAAAGAGGCTTGTAGCTCAAGTTATGATTTTTGGAATAGGGGTGCAAAACATTCTTAACTTAGAAATTTTTTGACCTATTTTAGGCAGGATTTTTGCCTAACTTCATGGCCACTTTTCACATGCTTCCACTTGAAATTTCAACTTTCATTACCAATATGGATTGTAGTACACATTCCAAGCTTTCCAAATTGTCCAAGAACTCATCAAACACCCTTGTGGTTAGGGAGATTCGAATTTGTGAAGATGGGCAAAAGTCACTTTGTTCATAAGCCAATTACATGTTCATAACATTGCCATTTTCAAGTCAGCATGTTCCAAGCTAGATTACAGGTCTCTAATCCCATTCTTACTCAATAATTTAATGCAAAACCTTTATGTCCTAGCATTATCTTGTTCATTAAGTCATTACACAAAGGTTTAGTCTTAAAATGGAAAAAGCATTTTAGCCATTTTTGAAAAGAAGTGCTTTATGTCAAAAGCAAATCAAAGAAGTACCAAAGAAGATCTTTTGGGCACAAGTTCATGAACAAATTCCTCTAATCAAGAGTGATTTATGCAGCATAGATTGAGGGTAGTAGGGGACTGCATTGTGAATACACATTTTCTTACTTATCAAAGAAGCAACTTTGCAAAACGAGACCAACATTGAGTTCCTGTAAGCACAAGCCTAAACAAACATCTTGAACACTTTCCAAACATCAAACCAAGTTTGAAACACGACCAAACCACCTTCAATACCTCCTCATTCACAGAAATACCTTCTTGCTGCAAAAACAGAGTTTTTTCTGCAACTTGAATCCCACAGCATCATTCCATCGTGCGTTTTCATCCAAACCAGCTCAAACACATTCTATAACATCCATATAAACTATCCCAAGCCTTAGATACAGACTGTAACACCTCTAGCAAAGCGTGCAATTTTCACTTTTCTCTCTTGCAGGTTGACTTCCATGGCTTGATTCAGAAGGATTCAAAGCACACCAAGCATAGAGGAAGCATCCCTGGACCTCAAGCAAGCTGTACAAGTCCTCAAAATTCATTGAAAGTGCCTCCATTGTTGTACACGATTCAAGCTGAACAGGTAAGAATTTGAACTTTTATCTCTCTATCCAAGCATATCTAGGCTTAAGTTTGTGAAGAAGTTATGTCCTACTCATGTCCCTGAAGCCACCCATATCCCCACTTTCCATTTATATTGTGTGTGCTGAGAGAATTTAAGACATGAACATTGGAAAAAACTTAGGTTAAAAATTGGGGGAGAAGAAATTCTCTCTCATTTGAGAGTTAGAACAACTTTTTTATATGTATGAATTCGTGATTTAATGCTCTACATAGTTTATGTTGTGAGTTTTGGCTGAAAATCAAAGAATCAGGAGTTTGTTGTTGAAGCAAGGAGGCGCGCGAATTTCAAACAAACTGGCTGGAGGTTGAAGAAGATAGACTTGGGCTGGGCCTGAGTTTTGTTTTTCTGTTTACACCACTTTTTTTCACTTACACCCCCTTGGCCCATTATGTGATATATTTGTCATTTTTGATTTTTTTCTTTTTGATTCTGATTTTATATTTTTGCTCAAACATGAAAAAACACTAAAAATATTTTTTCACATTTTTTTAAATATTTTTTTGGCATTTATTTGTTTGGTTAGGCATATGTATGTAAATAAATATATATATACTTTTTATTTAAACCCTAGAAAATAATACAAATACATTTTATTTTCTGATTTTATTTTATTTTTACCTTTTGAAAACATTTCCTTAAAATATACCTTTTTTTTTATATAAATAATAAATATTTTATTTTTTGTATATATTTAATATGTTTAATATATAATATAAATACTTATATATTTATTAGAATATTTAGGATAAAAATATAAAATAATACATTTTTCATTTTTATTAATATTTGACCTCAAAAATTACTTTTTACAAGATACTTCTTTTTTATTTATTTATTTTTTGTATATAATTAATAAATATTGTATATGATATAAATAATAAATACCATTAATTTACAAAATTAGGGTTTTGCCCTAAACCATGAAAATATCCAAAAATTAACCTTTTTTTTATTATTATATTATCACTTGTAAATAATTACATACACTTACACAAATACATTTACACATACACATTTACTTATTCCTATACATTGATACATATTACATTTGCGATTGATTCGATTTGGTTGTAAATATTGGGATATCACTCTCCTATTAAAGTCTCATCCCCATTTGAACATTTGTACCCCCATCCCCATGATTATTTTGTAATAATTTAGGACTTTAAATTCCGCATTTTAAAGCTTTCTAAATATGCCATGATAGACTTAGGGTTTGTATGCAAAAATCAAATAACAAATAGTTTGACCTAATTCAAAGACAAAAAAGCATGAAAATGGACAACACTAATCACACTTGCACTCCTAGGGTTACTCCACTTGTTGCCTTCAATAATGGGCCATGTTGCATGTTGGGTATCTTTGGCAAAACAAAATAATTTAAAATGATCATAGTCCCTCGATGATGCTTTCGAAAGTTGCCTAAAAATGATCAAGTCCCTTAAAGGAAAAATTGCCAAAGACACTTGGCACTATTGCATTCATGGTCCAAACGATGACCCTCGCCCGTCCCGTTAACATCCTAACACAAGATTGTCCACGAAATACAATGGTGGAACAAAATTGTTAAAAGGGTTAAAACATAGGAAAAGCCTTTGAGTAAATTTAGGGGTAGACAACTCTTAGTTACTTGACCAACCTTGCAAAACACACTTGCCTATTTTTCAAAACACACATCATAACACACTTTCAAAACAACTTTCAAAAACATTGAAAACTTTTCAAAAGATACACACCTTTGTATACATTCAAACATGGATCATTACAAAGGTTGCCACAACAATGGCCTCTTTTCAAAACATTTTCAAACCCACACACAAAGCACCATTTCAAACAATTGAAAACAGAAGGTAAGTGATCTAAGCAAGTAACTAAGAGCCAATGGATAACCATGGATAGAAAGGGTGCTAATACCTTCACTTTCTATAATCTACCCCCCGAACCCAAGAAAACATCTCAAAGGTTTTTGATGTGCTTTTTAACCTTTCCTTAGGATAAAATAAAAAGTCAGTGGCGACTCTTGCTCAACCGAAACATTTGCGAAAACAAACGCAAAACTCAAGTCAGTTCTCCCACCGTATCACAGAACTGGCGACTCTGCTGGGGATTAACTTAAAAGTGGGGTTACCTTAGGGATTAGATCACCTTGTTTTCAATTGCTTGCTTTGTTTTCTTTTATATTTGTGGGCTTTGCATCAGAGTTTCATAGATCCTAACCCGGATCTGGGGAAAACCCTTTAGGTAGCATAAGCTGTGAGGGACCTGTCCAGCGTAGACCGACACGGGTGAAGCAGTGGCTACATTGGTGTGACACCTTGGTCTGTACCGATATCCCTTGTGTTGCAACGAGGAGAATATGGGTCTTCTGAGGAGTCATTAAGCACCAACCGACCTTAGAACCCTAAATTGACCCAACTTGTCCATAGAACGGTAGCAGTATGCTACACTCATTGAGGCTAAACTCTCGCGATGGTTCTGGCTGCAAGAAAAGATTGCGATGCTGGAGTTATGACCGATTGAGGGTAGTTAATGATATTGATATCCTCTAGAACCCGATTACTTTTGATAGGACAGGTCTTAACCGACGAAACTGAAAGAGGGTAACACCTAAACTTCATGCTGGCCTAAACCCTAAGGGTTGTCTTGTGTGACTTGTGTGCCTTATCATGCTTGCCTTTGTGAATACTTGTGGTGTGCTTTATCATAACATCATACCATCATACCATTGCATGCATCCTGCATAAGGACTGACCCATTTCAAAGACAAGAGGGTTTCATCTTTGCTCTGTTTTGTAGGACATCATGATGCCCATGCGTAGAAATAATATCCGGCTCAACTTTGTTCAACCACCTACTTTGCTCAAGGAATTGGTTGATAGGATCCCAAACACTACTTCCTTCATCAAGAGGCATGGTTCTCTTCTCGGTTTAGTCACTTCAAAGTGGGACCAACAACTGATGAGTGTCCTGGTCCAGTTTTATGATCCCCTATACCATTGCTTCACTTTTCAAGACTTCCAGCTGGTCCCTACCCTGGAAGAATTCTCTGAGTTACTTGGTATCCCTGTTTTGGAGCATACTCCATTCACTGGTTGGGAGAAGACTCTTATGCCTGAAGAGATTGCTGCAGCCCTTCCCTTGACCAAAGAAGAGGTAATGGGTAACTAGGAGACTAGAAGTGGAGTTAAGGGCTTTTTGGCTAAGTTTCTGGTTGGCAAAGCTAATAGTTTCTGGAATGACTTAGACTTCAAGGCGTACGAAGACATTCTGGCTCTCTTAATCTATGGTCTAGTATTGTTTCCAAATCCTGATAACTTTGTCAATATCAATGCCATAAGGATCTTCATGTCTCGGAACCCTGTACCCACTCTCTTGGGTGATATCCTGCAACAACTTTATGCTCTTACTGCCTGAAGAAGGGGAACTCTATGGTGTTGTGCTCCTTTGTTAGTGAGGTGGTTTATTTCGCACCTCCCTAAGTTCGTGCTGAAGAAAAAAGAAGGAATGGGCTGGGCTCATAAGTTAATGTCTCTCACTGATAATGACATTACTTGGACTCTCAGAGGTTTGGATGAGGTAGCCATTATTGATCGTTGCGGAGAATATCCTAATGTTCTATTGATCGGTACCCAGGGAGGAATCTCTTATAATCCATGTTTAGCTCTCTGTCAGTTTGGAAGAGCCAGAAGAGCAGGGCCTCATGAGATGTTGGTTCCTCACATCAGTTTTGAGTTTCAGGTAGACAGTGACGAGCTGTGCCATAGGTTCATCAAGGCTTGGGACAGAATTCACAAAGTTGACCCACATGAGTTGGGATCGAAGACTTCTCTACCAATGGAACCCTACTGCAAATGGGTCCGCATCCGTGCTCAGAAGTTAGGTATGCCATACGAAGCTGTCAGGCCTATCATTCTTGAATTTCCTGATGAAGACGAGGTTCCTCCAACTCTCCTCCCTCCTCAGATACCCACTGATGTTGATACACTAAAGAGATCTTGGGCGCAGCTACAGGAAGAACGGGATTTTTATCGTGAAAAGTTCAACGAACAGGAACAAAAGATCCAGAAGCTGACTAAGCAATTGGAGGAGGAGCGGATCCTGAACGACTATATTTGTACTGAGAAGAGGAGGCCATGGGAGCATTGATGGGCTTTGGATGTTTCTTTTACAACATTTATTTCCTTTTCAGTATTTTCATTTTTGTAATGCCTAAGGGCAAATTGTTGAACAATTTAAAGTCTGAATCTAATGAAGTGTGTTTCCTTTTTGTCTACAAAGTTGAATCCCGATTGTCTTTGAAAACATAAATCATACGCATCTCATTGCATCATATGCATAACAGGTACCCTTCTTCTACAGGTTGCTTAATCTTCTTCGCTGTTTATTTCATCACTCAATCATCATGTCTTCCGAGCCTACTACCGAGCAAGCTATCAAGGCCCTCCAGGCCCAGAACGCCCAGTTTCAGGAGCTGGTCATGAGCTTAGCCCAGGGTCAACAGGAGTTGAAGACTCTTCTCTTGAAGAAGAAGAAGAAGAAGAAGAGGACTGCGTTGTTTAACACTGGACGGAGGTTTGGGAATACACTGCAGAATGAGGTTGATCAGGCTACTTCCTCTGTAGGGAAGGATAGTCCCCAAGGGGGAAAAGTTCCTAGTCCTGCGGTCTCTGACAACGAGACAGATTACAATGATGAACAGTACCCTCCTGCTGAAGACAGGTACAAGCAACTAGAGGACCGTTTAAGTGCCATGGAGATTCAAAATGTGTCGGGGCTGGATTTTGGAGATCTAGGTTTATCTTCTGGGGTGGTGATCCCACACAAGTTCAAGGCACCTGCCTTTGCGAAATATGACGGGGCTTCCTGTCCTAAGCTGCATCTCAGATCATATGTAAGGAAGATCCAACCTTACACTGTAGACAAGAACCTATGGATCCATTTCTTTTAGGATAGCCTTTCAGGGGCTCAACTCGAATGGTTATATCAGCTGGATGGAGCCAGTATCCGAAACTGGGAGGACTTGGCTACCTCATTTTATAAGCAGTATCAGTACAATTCCGACCTCGCTCCCAAGCGTACCCAACGCCAGGGTATGTCACTGGGAACGGGCGAAGGTTTTAAGGAGTATGCGCAAAAGTGGAGGGACCTGGCTGGAAGGGTGCAGCCACCTTTGACTGACCGTGAACTTGTTGACATGTTCCTGGGGACCCTGTCTGGTCCATTCTTCAACCATCTGATTGGTAATTCTTCTGCTGGGTTTACAGATCTGATTTTGACTGGTGAGAGAATAGAAGCTGGTATCAAGTCGGGGAAGATACAGAAAGGTGCCTCCTCGAGTACTTAAAAGAAGCCCTTCAAGAAGGAAGCCAATGTTGTTTATGGTCCCAGAAGACAAAATAAACCGGAACGCTGCCAAGCTGTCAATGCGTTGGTAATTTCAAAGCCTGTTGCTGCTCCTCAGCAGTATAACCAACCAAGGGGTGAGAGACCCAAAAGGCAGTACACTCGACTCAGCATGACCCTGTCTTAGATTTTGCCGCAACTACTGTCAACCAATCTGGTAACTGTCAAAGAAGCTCCGAAGGTAGTGAACACAGCTTCTCCAATGTAAAACCCCAACGCTCGTTGCGCTTATCACTCTGATAGCCCGGGGCATACTACGGATGATTGCTGGGCTCTGAGAAATAAGGTTCAGGACCTTATTGATGCTAAAGAAATACAGTTTGAGGCGCCCGAAAGACCCAATGTTGTGACTGCTCCCATGCCCCAGCATGGAGTGAATGCCGTGGAAGAAGACCTATATGTAGCCTCTGTGGATAATATTGTTACTCCGTTGTTGACTGTCAAAAGAAACCTGTTGCTAGCCGGTTTATTTACAGGATGTAGTAAAGGTTGCCGTCTATGTGTTGTTTCACCTGTTGGTTTTCCTTTGATGAAATCAGGTATCCAAAGACTGATGGATAACAAAGAAATCTTGTTCGAGAAGGTTGCTATTCCTGCTGTCCCTGCTGAAGAAGTGTCCATTGTTACTATTTTCAACAACCCTCCTAAGGCTCCTTCAAAAAAGCCTGTCAAAATCATGTCTACTCAGAAGATTGCTCCTATCATCATCACTGTTCCGGGGCCTCTCCCTTATACGTCTGACAAAGCTGTCCCGTGGCACTATGGGGCAGATGTTTATGTGCTCGGAGTAAAGCAAGAGTTTGATACTAGTACCGGCGTCAGCAATATTACCGGGCCTACCAAAGTTACTCGCAGTGGTAGACTGTTCTCACCAGATATTGCACCACCAGCTATTCAGAGACCTCTTATCATCACACCTGCCAGTGTGCCTGCTTCCCTTCCTGATCAAGTTCCTGTTTCTACCCCTGTTGCCGAGTCATCTGACACTCGGGGCAAAGGGATTGCTACTGATTTGCCTACCCTGACAGAGGCACCAAAGACAACCAATGTTGAAGCTTCCCAGCAAGAGATGGAAGAGATTCTCAAGATCATTAAGAATAGTGATTTCAACGTAGTTGAGCAGCTGGGGCACACCCCATTAAAGATTTCTATGCTATCACTGTGGTTGTGTTCAGAGGCCCATGTTAAGGCCCTGATTTCCTTCCTGAAGACGGCCCATGTGCCACAAGAAACGTCTGCTGATCAATTTACCGATTGTGTGGCCAACTTGACTGCTGATAATGGGTTGGGCTTCTCTGACGCCGATCTGACTGCCAAAGGAAAGAACCATAACGATGCCCTGCATGTCTCCATTGAATGCAGGGGCACTACTCTTGCCCATGTGTTGGTAGACACCGGTTCTTCATTGAATGTATTACCCAAGAACGCCCTAGACAGGTTGGATTGTGAGGGTTTAGAGCTCAAGCCTAGTAACATTGTTGTCCGGGCCTTTGACGGTTCGAAAAGGATGGTACATGGGGAAGTTGACATTCCAATCAGGGTTGGTTCTCAAGTTTTTGATTCTACTTTCTATGTGATGGACATCCGACCATTCTATTATTGTTTGTTGGGTCGTCCATGGATCCACAAGGCTGGAGCGGTGACCTCCACACTACATCAGAAGCTGAAGTACCCGGTCAGGGGGAAAATTGTGACAGTTCAGGGGGAGGAAGAGTATATGGTCAGCCACCTCAACTCATTCCGGTACATAGAGATGGATGGGGAGTTCATTGAGACCCCCTTTCAACATTTTGAAGAGGTGCCTCAGACACTGGCGTCAGCAGAGACTGTAACTGAAGAAGATTCTCCTTTGAAGATGGCTTCCTTAAAGGATACCCGGGCTGTGATTGAGAAAGGTGAGTGCGCAAACTGGGGCCGACTTCTTGATTTCACTCCGAAGACTGACAAGTTTGGTCTGGGTTTCACTGCAGAAGCTCAGAGGGCTGTACGTAAGGTAAGGATTGGAAGACCTCTTGTGTTCATCACCAACCCGGGAGTAAATGCTATTGAAGATAACGTGGAGGAATCTGAATTCGACAGCTGGATCTACCCAACGACCAACGGTGGACCAAGCAACTAGACTGCCAAAGACTTCACACCTATTACTTTTGTCACTCAGTAATGAACTCTTTTATTTTGAATTTGTAACAGACAATATTTTGAAACTTTTATGGCTCGGTGTCTTACCCGGGGCACCGTGGCTTCATTTGTGAGGGCTTTTGTGTCATTTTCATATATCATTAATAAAAACATTGGACGTTTGTTGCATTTCAAAATCTTGCGCTCCTTTTCTTTCTTTATTATATATTGCAAAACAGCTATATTTACACACACTCACCTATACAGGTTCCAATCCACTATGGATCTCACTGGTAACGACTCTGCTACTGCCAGTTATGCCTTCGAAAATCCGATCAATTTAGCCGAAGACGAAGGTGAAGATGATTGTGAAGTGCTTGGTGAGCTTGCAAGACTACTACTCCAGGAAGAGAGGGCCATTCAGCCACATGAAGAGCCAGTGGAAACGATAAATCTGGGTACTGAGACAGACAGAAAGGAAGTCAAGATTGGTGCCAATCTAGAGCTCAGTGTGAAACAACGGTTGATTCAGATGCTGCATGACTATGTGGAAATCTTTTCCTGGTCTTACAAAGACATGCCTGGGTTGGATACCGACATTGTGGTTCATCACCTGCCTACCAAGGAAGAATGCCCTCTGGTAAAACAGAAGGTCCGCCGTATGCGTCCAGAAATGTCCGAGAAAATCAAAGCTGAGGTTATGAAACAATTTGATGCTGGGTTTCTAGCAGTGACTTCTTACCCTCAGTGGGTTGCCAACATGGTTCCAGTGCCGAAGAAGGATGGTAAGGTCCGAATGTGTGTTGATTACAGGTATTTGAACAGGGCGAGCCCTAAGGATGATTTCCCTCTGCCTCATATCGACGTTCTGGTTGACAACACTGCTCAGCATAAAGTATTCTCCTTCATGGACGGCTTCTCCGGTTATAATCAGATCAAGATGGCTCCTGAAGACATGGAGAAGACCACTTTTGTTACTCAGTGGGGCACCTTTTGCTACAAGGTCATGCCTTTTGGGTTGAAAAATGTTGGGGCAACCTACCAACGTGCCATGGTTGCGTTGTTTCATGACATGATCCATCACGAGATAGAAGTATATGTCGAGGATATGATTGCAAGGTCCCAAATTGAGGAGGAACACCTTCACCATCTACAAAAGCTGTTTGACCGTCTGAAGTTGTACAAGCTGAGGTTGAACCCAAATAAGTGCACCTTCGGGGTGAGATCTGGAAAACTACTAGGTTTCGTCGTGAGCGACAAAGGTATTCAAGTGGACCCTTCCAAAGTGAAAGCCATACAAGAGATGCCAACTCCCAAGACAGAGAAAGAAGTCAGAGGCTTTCTGGGACGGTTGGACTACATTTCCTGATTCATCTCGCATCTAACTGCTACCTGTGAACCAATCTTCAAGCTGCTGAAGAAAGATCAAGTAGTACGTTGGAATGATGAATGTCAGGCCACTTTCGAAAGAATCAAAGAGTATCTCCAAGAACCACCCATTCTTATGCCGCCGGTTGAAGGGAGACCTCTAATCTTATACTTGACAGTACTGGACAACTCAATAGGGTGTGTGCTGGGGCAGCATGACGAGTATGGCCGAAAAGAACACGCCATTTATTACCTTAGCAAAAAGTTTACCGACTGTGAGACCCGATACTCACTGCTCGAGAAAACTTGTTGCGCTTTGGTATGGGCTGCTCGCCGGCTGAGACAGTATATGTTGACTCACACTACTCTGTTGATTTCAAAAATGGATCCAATCAAGTACATCTTCGAAAAGCCCGCCTTGTCCGGAAGAATAGCAAGATGGCAGATGATCTTGACGGAATACGACATCCAGTACACGACTCAAAAAGCAATCAAGGGAAGTGTGTTGGCAGACCATTTGGCACACCAGGAAGTGGACGATTACCAGTCGATGAACTTTGAATTTCCAGACGAGGATATCATGGTAGTGACTGATTGTGAAATACCTGGACCGGATGAAGGACCTGAGGAAGGATCCCGATGGTCTATGCACTTCGATGGAGCCTCGAACGCTTTGGGTAATGGTATCGGCGCTGTAATCATATCCCCTAAAGGCACTCATACTCCACTCACCGCCCAGCTATGTTTCAACTGCACCAACAACATGGCAGAGTATGAGGCATGTATCATGGGTCTTCAAGCTGCAATTGACTTAAGGATCAAGTTTCTGAGTGTCTTCGGAGATTCCGCTCTCGTGATCAATCAGATCAAAGGCGAGTGGGATACAAAACACCCAAATCTTATTCCTTACAAAGAGTATGTGTTGACGTTGATTCCCCACTTCGAAGAGATAACTTTTGAACACTTCTCAAGAGAGGAGAATCAGTTAGCGGACGCGTTGGCTACGATGTCTTCTATGTTCAAAGTCAAATGGGACAACGAGGCTCCCCGGATCATTATCTGGAAGTTGGATGAACCTGCACATTGCTGCGATCTCGAGACCGAAGAGGTAACAGAGAAACCCTGGTATCATGAAGTGAAGAGGTACCTTGAAGCTCAAGAATACCCCTAAGGCACATCTGTTAATGACAAGAAGTTCCTGAGAAGGTTTGCGGCAAAGTTCTTCCTCAGCAATGGCATTCTCTACAAGCGAAACCATGATTCCACCTTACTGCGTTTTGTGGATAATACTGAAGCAGAAAAGATCATGGCGGAGCTACATGAAGGTACCTTCGGAACACATTCCAGTGGACATATCATGGCAAATAAAATCCTTCGGGCAGGATATTTCTGGTCCACAATGGAAGCCGACTGTTATCAGCATTCTCGAACTTGTCATAAATGCTAGATCTATGCTGATAAGGTGCACATTCCTCTGGTTCCTCTGAATGTCTTGACAGCACCTTGGCCTTTTGCAATGTGGGGCATTGATATGATCGGCGAAATCAGACCTACGGAATCCAACGGGCATCGCTTCATCTTGGTAGCGATTGATTACTTCACAAAGTGGGTCGAAGCAGCTTCCTTCGCTACCGTAACCAAGAACGTCGTGGCACGGTTCATTCGACATAACCTGATCTGTTGATATGGCGTACCTGAGAGGATCATCATAGATAATGGTACCAATCTTAACAACAAGATGATCACTGAGCTCTGCGAGCAATTCAAGATACAGCACCACAACTCTTCTCCCTATCGACCGAAGATGAATGGGGCTGTAGAACCAGCGAATAAGAACATCAAGAAGATTGTGCAGAAGATGACAGTAACCTACAAAGATTGGCATCTATAAGCCCATTCCCGACATCACATTGCTGATACTCCACTATGCGAGTGCAAATTTCTGTTCACTTTAGTGTTCAATCATCTTCCACCTTCGGATCATGAAAGGCACGCAAGCCAATCTACATCCTCAGGTCTAAGAATATTGAACAGGGGCAACTGTTGTACCCCAAAATTTTCCCTCCCATTTCATCAATATTTTCTCACCACAAGACCCTTAGAGCTCAAGATCAAGTTAGGGTTTGCTCTGCTCAAGACTCCTCCTTGCACTGTTGACCCAAATTAGGGTTTGAGTTTGCACAAAGATGTTTTGACCTAAAATGCCCAAGATAACTTTCATGCTTCATGTTGGACTCACAAGTTTATCCATACCAAGTTTCAAGCCTTGATTCCAATTTTGCCCAGTCAATTGGACAGTTGACATAGAAATCAGCTGTATTGGGAAAAAGTCAACTGTGGCCAATTGACAGTCAAACCTCATGATTTTTGACCCACATCAACATAATGAACTTATATGGACCATTTGATCAAGTTTGGATCACAATTCCACAAGAAATTTGATCAGATCACCAAAAGGGCAAAATGGTCATTTTTAGGGTTTTGACTGCACAAAGGCAATTTTTGACTGTTTGACCTGGCCAATGGCAAACCAACAAGTTCAAAAGATCCCAATTGCACAAGATTGACAGATGAATTTTACAATAAACTGATCAAATTTGACTGTATACTGAAAAGTCAAACTTTGACTTTCTGGTCAAAATCAAGTGCCAAGATCCATTTTTCATCAAGACATGTAAAATTATGAAACTTGTTCATCAAGAAACCAAAAATTGTAAATTAGGGTTTAGAATGAGAAAATTTCATAACAGAATTTTTCTAAGTTATGAAACTTCCTTATTTTTTCCTAACTTTGTTCCATTTTTTCATCAAGATACATTTGGATTCAAACAAAACTCAAAACATGAAAGTTATATTCCATTGCAAAATCTCCAACTTTGATTCACAAAGTTTTCTCAAAAGAGGCTTGTAGCTCAAGTTATGATTTTTGGAATAGGGGTGCAAAACATTCTTAACTTAGAAATTTTTTGACCTATTTTAGGCAGGATTTTTGCCTAACTTCATGGCCACTTTTCACATGCTTCCACTTGAAATTTCAACTTGCATTACAAAGATGGATTGTAATACACATTCCAAGCTTTCCAAATTGTCCAAGAACTCATCAAACACCCTTGTGGTTAGGGAGATTCGAATTTGTGAAGATGGGCAAAAGTCACTTTGTTCATAAGCCAATTACATGTTCATAACATTGCCATTTTCAAGTCAGCATGTTCCAAGCTAGATTACAGGCCTCTAATCCCATTTTTACTTAATAATTTAATGCAAAACCTTTGTGTCCTAGCATTATCTTGTTCATTAAGTCATTACACAAAGGTTTAGTCTTAAAATGGAAAAAGCATTTTAGCCATTTTTGAAAAGAAGTGCTTTATGTCAAAAGCAAATCAAAGAAGTACCAAAGCAGATATTTTGGGCACAAGTTCATGAACAAATTCCTCTGATCAAGAGTGATTTATGCAGCATAGATTGAGGGTAGTAGGGGCCTGCATTATGAATACATATTTTCTTACTTATCAAAGAAGCAACTTTGCAAAACGAGACCAACATTGAGTTCCTGTAAGCACAAGCCTAAACAAACATCTTGAAAACTTTCCAAACATCAAACCAAGTTTGAAACACGACCAAACCACCTTCAATACCTCCTCATTCACAGAAATACCTTCTTGTTGCAAAAATAGAGTTTTTTCTGCAACTTGAATCCCACAGCATCATTCCATCGTGCGTTTTCACCCAAGCCTTAGATACAGACTGTAACACCTCTAGCAAAGCGTGCCATTTTCACTTTTCTCTCTTGCAGGTTGACTTCCATGGCTTGATTCAGAAGGATTCAAAGCACACCAAGCATAGAGGAAGCATCCCTAGACCTCAAGCAAGCTGTACAAGTCCTCAAAATTCATTGAAAGTGCCTCCATTGTTGTACACGATTCAAGCTCAACAGGTAAGAATTTGAACTTCTATCTCTCTATCCAAGCATATCTAGGCTTAGGTTTGTGAAGAAGTTATGTCCTACTCATGTCCCTGAAGCCACCCATATCCTCACTTTCCATTTATATTGTGTGTGCTGAGAGAATTTAAGACATGAACATTAGAAAAAACTTAGGTTAAAAATTGGGGGAGAAGAAATTCTCTCTCATTTCTGAGAATTAGAACAACTTTTTTATATGTATGAATTCGTGATTTAATGCTCTACATAATTTATGTTGTGAGTTTTGGCTGAAAATCAAAGAATCAGGAGTTTGTTGTTGAAGCAAGGAGGCGCGCAAATTTCAAACAAACTGGCTGGAGGTTGAAGAAGATAAACTTGGGTTGGGCCTGAGTTTTGTTTTTCTGTTTACACCACGTTTTTCACTTACACCCCCTTGGCCCATTATGTGATATATTTGTCATTTTTGATTTTTTCTTTTTGATTCTGATTTTATATTTTTGCTCAAACATGAAAAAACATTAAAAATATTTTTTCACATTTTTTTTATATTTTTTTGGCATTTATTTGTTTTGTTAGGCATATGTATGTAAATAAATATATATATATACTTTTTATTTAAACCCTAGAAAATAATACAAATACATTTTATTTTCTGATTTTATTTTATTTTTACCTTTTGAAAACATTTCCTTAAAATATACCTTTTTTTTTATATAAATAATAAATATTTTATTTTTTGTATATATTTAATATGTTTAATATATAATATAAATACTTATATATTTATTAGAATATTTAGGATAAAAATATAAAATAATACATTTTTCATTTTTATTAATATTTGACCTCAAAAATTACTTTTTACAAGATACTTCTTTTTTTTTTTTTTTGTATATAATTAATAAATATTGTATATGATATAAATAATAAATACCATTTATTTACAAAATTAGGGTTTTACCCTAAACCATGAAAATATCCAAAAATTAACCTTTTTTTTAAATTATTTTATCACTTGTAAATAATTACATACACTTACACAAATACATTTACACATACACATTTACTTATTCCTATACATTGATACATATTACATTTGCGATTGATTCGATTTGGTTGTAAATATTGGGATACCACTCTCGTATTAAAGTCTCATCCCCATTTGAACATTTGTACCCCCATCCCCATGATTATTTTGTAATAATTTAGGACTTTAAATTCCGCATTTTAAAGCTTTCTAAATATGCCATGATAGACTTAGGGTTTGTATGCAAAAATCAAATAACAAATAGTTTGACCTAATTCAAAGACAAAAAAGCATGAAAATGGACAACACTAATCACACTTGCACTCCTAGGGTTACTCCACTTGTTGCCTTCAATAATGGGCCATGTTTCATGTTGGGTATCTTTGGCAAAACAAAATAATTCAAAATGATCATAGTCCCTCGATGACGCTTTCGAAAGTTGCCTAAAAATGATCAAGTCCCTTAAAGGAAAAGTTTCCAAAGACACTTGGCACTATTGCATTCATGGTCCAAACGATGAACCGCGCCCGTCCCGTTAACATCCTAACACAAGATTGTCCATGAAATACAATGGTGGAACAAAATTGTTAAAAGTGTTAAAACATAGGAAAAGCCTTTGAGTAAATTTAGGGGTAGACAACTCTTAGTTACTTGACCAACCTTGCAAAACACACTTGCCTATTTTTCAAAACACACATCATAACACACTTTCAAAACAACTTTCAAAAACATTGAAAACTTTTCAAAAGATACACACCTTTGTATACATTCAAACATGGATCATTACAAAGGTTGCCACAACAATGGCCTCTTTTCAAAACATTTTCAAACCCACACACAAAGCACCATTTCAAACAATTGAAAACACAAGGTAAGTGATCTAAGCAAGTAATTAAGAGCCCATGGATAACCATGGATAGAAAGGGTGCTAATACCTTCCCTTTCTATAATCTACCCTCCGAACCCAAGAAAACATCTCAAAGGTTTTTGCTGTGCTTTTTAACCTTTCCTTAGGATAAAATAAAAAGTCGGTGGCGACTCTTGCTCAACCGAAACATTTGCGAAAACAAACGCAAAACTCAAGTCAGTTCTCCCACCGTATCACAATAGGCACATCAACCATTTTCTTCGCAACTGCGACTTCAGGAGAAACTTCCTCAAAATGTTGGAAAGGCATTTCTATGAATTCGCCATCCAACTCCACATAGCGGAAGGAGTTGAGGTGACTTATCATGTACTCTCCTCGCCGTGCACCGTTATAATCTTACCTTGAACAAGATACTTTAGCATTTGGTGTAAAGAGGAGGTAACTGCCCCAGCATAGTGGATCCACGGTCTTCCAAACAAACACGAATATGAAGGACGGATGTCCATCACGTAAAAGGTAGAGTTGAAGGTCTCGGTGCCCACTTTGATAGGGATGTCAACCTCTCTGTAAACCATCCTTTTGGACCCGTCAAAGGCCCTAACCACGATATTACTAGGTTTGAGGGTCAATCCTTCGCAGTCCAATCGGTCTAACGCTTTCTTCAGTAGCACATTTAAGGATTAACCGGTATCAACTAGGACATGGGCAAGGGTGGTTCCCCTGCATTCTACTGAGACATGAATCACATCATTGTGCTTCCTTCCTTTAGGGGTCAAATCAGCATCAGAAAAACCAAGACCATTATCAACAATAAGGCTGGCCACGCACTCTTGAAACTGGTCAGCCAAAGTTTCTTGAGGCACGTGTGTCGTCTTTAAAAATTTGATCAAGGCCTTAGCATGGGCCTCAGAGCAGATTAGAAGAGCCAACATGGAGATTTTGGAAGGGGTCTGCCCTAGTTGTTTCACGACGTCGTAGTTTCTCTTTTTGATTATCTTTAAGATTTCTTCCATCTCTTTCTGGGTGGTTTCGGGGATTACCACAGTCTGAGCCTTCATCCTGACAGGCGCTTCTAGTATCCCCTTACCCTTATTGGCAGCATCAATAGAGGGTCTAACTTCAGGAGTATCCAATTCTTCAATTATCGGGCTTTGCACAGATGGCTTAACAGGCACAAAAGCTTTCGAGGGTCCGAAGACTGCTCGTGGAGGAGCAATCTCTGGAGAGAAGATCCTTCCGCTGCAAGTTATTTTGCTCGTTCCCGTAATGTTCCCTATATCAGGGGTTTCATCATCAGAATTCTCTTGGACTGATTCAATCTGTTGGATACCATGATAGAAGATTTCTCCTCCGTAGTTCCATGGTATCGTCTTGTTAGATTTATACGAGACAGGCCCCGGCATGGTGATTTTCAACGGTACAAACTTAGGATCAGGCGTAATCTTGACAGGCCTTTTGCAAGCCTTGGGAAGATTGTCGGAGATGGTTATTATTGCAATGTCATTGGTAGGAGTAACAAAGGTATCAGGAGTAACAGGAGTGAAGGTATCAACACGATTCTTTTGAAAGAGTATCTCTTGGGTATCCATCAAGCTCGTATGTTTAAACAAAAGTAACAGTCTTTTCCACAGCCTGGGAATATCCCGACTCTCATCAAATTCATTTTAATCACTGGTAAGGGAGTCAAAAGGTCAGCAACATTGGTAACATGAAGGTCTTCTATAACGGCATGAACATTATGACCGTGCTTGGGCATTGGTGCAGAAATCACGTTGGGTTTTTCAGAAGCATCAAACTCTACCTCCTTGGCGTCAATCAGGCCTTGGATCTTGTTCTTAAGAGCCCAACAGTTATTGGTATCATGCCCTACACTGTCAGAGTGGTAAGCACATTTTGTATTGGAGTGGTAATATGGAGAAGAGGTGTTAGGGTTCTTTGGCGCTTCTTTCAAATTAGTGAGATTCAACTTTAACAGATGAGGGAGTACTTGAGCCGGTGTCATGTTGATTCGGGTGAACTGCCATTGTGGCCTTTCTACCCTTTGCTGATTAGATCTTGGATGATTGCCGCGAGGTTGATCATTTGAAGAGTTTTGGATCATCACAGCCCCCACAGTTGGTCGGCGCTCGATTCTTCCTTGACTTTTCTGAGAATAAACAGCAGAAGCTTCCTTCTTAGCTGGGAAGGTCTTCTTAATAGCAGTGGACGCGAAGGCATCTTTCTGAATCTTACCACTTTTAATGCCAGCCTCGACCCTTTCACCAGTTAAAATTAATTTGGTGAATCCTGCAGAGGAACTCCCGATTAAATGATTGAAGAAAGGGCCAGACAGGGTCCCTAAAAACATGTCAACTAGCTCTCCATCCGACAATGGTGGCTGCACCCTTCCAGCCAGATCACGCCACTTCTGGACATACTCTTTAAATCCTTCATTAGAAGCCATACATATACTCTGTAGTTGAGTACGAGTAGGCGTTAAATCAGCATTGTATTGGTATTGTCGGTAGAAAGCAGCAGCTAAGTCTTCCCAATTATGAACCTCCGATCTCTCGAGTTGATAGAACCAGTCCAATTGTGTGCCTGACAAATTGTCTTGGAAAAAATGGACCCAAAGATCTTTATCAGATGAGTGGGGTTGGATCTTTCTGATGTAGGATCTCAGATGCATTTTTGGACAGGACAAATCATCATACTTAGCAAATGTATGAACTTTGAACTTGGGAGGAATGACGATCCTAGTGACCAACCCTAGTTTTTCGAAATCTAAACCAGGTACCCTTTGCAACTCCATGGTTGCCAACTGATCCTCAAGATTTTTAAATTTAACATCCGCCGGGGGATATTGCTGTTCGGAGTAATCTTCGTCTTCTTCCTCTTCCTCTTCTTCTCCTTCAACTTCAGATTCAGAAGGCATTGTTGTTCCTTTTCCTTTACCAGCCCCTTCGTTAGACGTCGAGGGGAATTTGAGAACTTTTCTAGCATTTCTTTCAAACCTTCTTCCCATGATGATTACACCAGGTCTTTTCTTCTTTTTCTCTTTATCTTTCTCCAACAGTGCTTTAAGGTCCTCTTGCCTCTTTGCTAAGGTCATGAGGAGTTGCTGGAATTGAGAGTTTTGTGCTTGCAGATCTTTAACCGTCTGCTCCAAATCCATCTTGCTGAAATAAACAGCAGAAAGATAAGGAAACCTGGTGTGAAGACCTATTTATGCATATGATGAATGGTATGTTATTCATGTAATGCATTCAAGGACTCAGAAATTCAAATTTGTTGCAAACAAAAAGAACACACGTCATATTAAGGAGAAATTTGTTAGTACATAAGTGCCCCATGGGCAAAATATTAAAAAATTCTTAATGTAAAAAGACATTGCGCATCCTTTTTGGTGCGATGTAAGTGTTGAGACTTTCCTCCTCGTGAAGTCGGCGGGTAAGCTCCAAAACCTTCTTCTCACTGGCATAGAAGCTGGCTTCAAAAGTATTATGTTCTTCTTTGAGTTGGATCCAACTCTTTTGTAATTCTTCCAATGATGTTGGCATGTCTGGATGTAGGAGGGTGTATGGAACCTCTCCTTCCATAACTGGCTCTTTGATCACGGGGAGAATGTGAGGATACGGCATCATAAGATTCGTGGCGCGGGTTCTTACCCACTTGAGGTAAGGCTCAAGGGGGATGGAATTCTTGTGCCCCAGTGTCTTACTATCCACCTTGTTGGGCATCCTCCAAGCTCTGATGAACCTTTGTCGAAGTCCTTGCGCATCGTTGTCGAAGTCAACAACCAAGTCAGGAATCAACATGTCATGAGGGCCATCCCTCCGAGCATACCCAAATTGTCTCAAAGCTAAACAGGGGTTGTAGGGAATTACTCCCCTAATGCCAAGTAGTGGGACATTAGGGAACTCCCCACAACGATCAATGATGATGACATTTTCTCTGGACCGAGAACACCAATGAACATCAGAATGTGTGAGGGTCATCAACTGTTGTGACCACCTTAAACCCTGCTCATTCTTCAAAACTGATTGTGGAAGGTGAGAAATAAACCACCTTGCTAGAAGAGGAGTACAACACATGATAACACCTATTTTCCTCATTGTTCGTGTGTAAAATGAGTGTAGGATGTCCCCAAGCAATATAGGCACATGATTCCGAGATATGAAAATCTTGACAGCATTCACATCTATAAGCTGATCAGGGTTTGGGAACAAGACCAACCCATAGATGAGAAGTGCTACAATCTCCTCAAAAGCTTGTAGATCTAGAGAGTTCCAGCAGTCTTGTGCCTTCTCAAACAGAAACTTTGCCAAGAAACCCTTGACACCACTTCTGGTTTCCCAATGTCCTTTGATATCAGAGGGTTGCAAGTGTAATGCTTGAGCAACATCTTCAGGCTTTGGTTCTTTTTCCGTACCGTTGTAGGGTAGTTTATAAAGAATAGGAATTCGCAGGAGTTGAGAAAATTCCTCCAAAGTAGGTACTAGTTGGTAATCAGGGAATGTGAAACAGTGGTGTAGGGGGTCAAAGAACTGGAATAGAATTTTCACCATGTCTTCTTCAATGTTGGAGTTGACCAAGCTGAGAAGTCTACCATGTCTTTCACTGAAAGGAGAATTCTCTGGAATCTTGGAGGTAAGCTCCTTAAGTTGAGGAGGGATTCTCATAAGGTTGACTTGTATTGTTTTCCTGCGAAGAGATTCCATGACCTACAAAACAAGAACAAAGATGAAGATCTGAACCCTTGAAATGGTTAGTGGATGCATATGATGCTTTATGATGTTCATGATGTATGCACAAGCACATATACAAGCAAATCACACGAGATCTTAGTTTCAGGCTTGCACAAGGTTTCATAGGTAAGTACCCTCTTGAGTTTAGTTGGCTCAACTTGTCCTATAAATAGTAACCGGGTTCTAAGGAGCTCAATATCACTGGATTGTTTTCTATGTTCATTGTTTTGGTTTAGCCACTTAACTGGCGACCAAAATATTCCAAGAAAATAACCCTCAATGAGTGTAGTATCGAGTATCTACCAACTTCGGACTGCACCAAAGCCGGTCATCTCACTACCCTTAATAAAGGCCAAGATGGTCAAGTAAGGTTCTAAGAGTTCATTAGTGCTTCATGACATCACTCAGCAGCCCCGTATTCTCTATGATTGACTCAAAGGCTACCGGTACTCACAAATATGTCGCACTAATATAGCTATTGTTTCAACCATGTCGGTATACCCCGCACAGTTTCCACAATGTATTGCTATTTACCTATGAATGTTTCCCAAATCCAGGTGTAGGATTTCAAGCCCAAACAAGAGAACCAAATGTAAAGCAATCAAAGAAAACAAAATAAGCATACAAAGGTGATCTAAGCCCTAAGGTTACTCCACTTTTAGAATATCCCCAGCAGAGTTTCCAGATCTGTGATACGGTGGGAGAACTGACTTGAGGTTTTGCGTTTGTGTTTGCAAATGTTTCAGTTTAGCAAGAGTCGCCACCGACTTTTTATTTTATCCTAAGGAAAGGTCAAAAAGCACTGGAAAGACCTTTGAGATGTTTTCTTGGGTTCGGGTAGTAGATTATGAAAAGGGAAGGTATTAGCAGCCTTTTCATCCATGGTTTTCCATGGGCTCTTAGTTACTTGTTTAGATCACTTGCTTTGCTTTTCAATTGTTTGAAATGGTGCTCTTCAATTGTTTGAAATGGTGCTTTGTGTGTGGTTTTGAAAGTTGTTTTGAAAAGAGGCCATCGTTGTGGCAACCTTTGTAATGATTCTTGTTTGAATGTATACAAAGGTGTTTTTGTCTTTTGAAAAGTTTTCAATGTTTGAAAGTTGGATTTTGAAATTGTGTTGTGAAGTGTGTTTGAAAATAGAAAGGATGTTTTTGCAAGCTTTTGATCAAGTAACTAAGAGTTGTCTACCCTATTTTACTCAAAGATCTTTCTTATGTTTTTAACCCTTTTAACAGTGTTGTTTCACCATTGTATTTGGTGAACAACCTTATGTTATGATGTTAAACAGGACAGGCGCGGGTCATCATATAGACCATGATAGCAATTGTGTCAATTATCTTTGGCAATTTTTCTTGAGGGACTTGATCATTTTTGTTTAGGTAACTCAGATAGCGTCATCGAGGGACTATGATCTTTTGTTTTGTTTTTGTTTTGCCAAAGTACTTAACATGCATATCATGGCCCATTTTTGAAGGCAACAAGTGGATTGTAACCCTAGGGGTGCAAGTGTGCATTGTGTTTGTTTTTTCATGCATTTTTGTCTTTGATTAGGTCAAACTAATTGTTGGTTTTGATTTTGCATACAAACCCTAATTCTCTAATCATGGCATAATTGAAAGCGTTAAGTGCGAGAATTTAAATTCTAAGCTATTACAATCATGATTATGGGGATGGGGGTACAATTTTGAATCGGGAATTATTTGACAATAAATTTAAACCCTAAGTTATTACAACCAAATTGAATTTACAATGCATAATATTTAAATGTACAAAATTTAAATGGAAAAATAAACAAATATTAAATAAAAATATATTATGCAAAAAAGAAGTTTTTTATGTATGTAAAAATATTTTCAATGTAAAGAAATATAAAGAAATAAAAAAAGATTAATTTTATTTATAAAAGGGGTAAACCCTAATTTTCCTTAAAGAAAATAATATTATATTATTTATATACAAAAATATATTAATATGTACAAAAATAAAAATATATTGAAAAAAAGTGTTTTTTAGTATAAAATAACAATAAAAATAAAAATGTACTATTTTTGTATTTTTATTCTATGTTTTTAATAAAATAAAGTATATATATATATATATATATATATATATATATATATATATATATATATATATATATATTAAATATATTAAGGATGCATAAAATAAAATATAATATTTACAAAAATAAAATATATTCAAGAAAATATTCAATGTGAATAAAAAATAAGAAATGAAAATAAAAGTATTATTTACATTATTTTTCAAGTCTTAATAATATATAAAAAGTATTTAATATGTTTTCTATATTAGAAAAATAAAATAAAATGCCAAATAAATGTACAAAATTATAAAAATATTTTTGGAGTATTTTTTATGTTTGAAAATAAAATATCAAAGTCAGAAAAGAAAATAAAAATGCAAAAATGTCAAAATACAAGAAAATGGGCCAGGGGGTGCATTTAGCAAAATGGGACTGCAGGCAGCAAGAAGGTCAGGCCCAGCCCAAGCCTTCATCTTCTTCCTCCAGCCATTGTCAAACGCGCGCGCGCCATGTTCAAACTGTAACATTCTGGAAACGTGATCTTTTGCCAAAACTCACAACATCAATCTTGTAGAGAATTTAAATACGAATCTAACCATATAAAGCATTGAATCTAACTCTCAAAGACAAGAGAGAATTTCTCTGGCCCTAAAATCTAACCTAACTTTTTCAGCATGTTCATGGATGAAATTCTCCTAGCACACTTAATATAAATGAAAACTGAGCATATGTATGGTTTCAGGGCAATGAGTACTACATCTTTCATTCACAAACCTAAGGCTAAATGTTCCTAAATAGAGAGATAGAAGTTGATGAAAAACCTGTTTCAGTTTGATTCGAGTTGGAAAATGCAGCAACTTTCAGTGAGGCCTGAGGTTCTTTTGAGCTTGCTTGATGTTCTCTGGACCTTTCCCAATGCTTAATTTACCTCGAATGTCCCTGAATCAACCTCTAGAAGTCAACCTATATAAGCTTGAAACGAAAATGGTGAACATTGTAAATGGAGTTACAGTTAGCAATGGAGGTTTGGGATAGCTTGAGTGAGTTGAATGGAAGGTATTGGAACAAGTTTGGGGCAAAACGCACGAGGCAATGTGAAGATGGAAGTGATTCTGCAGGGCCTGCCCTGTTTTGCAAGAAAATGTGGTTTTTGTGTACAAGGGTGTTTGAGGGATGAATGGCTCGTTTTTCTGGCTTACAAGGATGTGAAAAACTTGTTTGAAATGTTGGCTTAAGTTGATTATATCAGATATTCAAGTTTTTGTCCTTTTGGCACAATGACTTGGTTTTGAAGCAAAAGGTGAGAGTTGGCAATGCAATGGCTATACTGGCTTGTAACCTAGCTGCACAAAGTTGTTGGACTTTGCCTGACATTAGGGATCCTTGTTTGCAGCAAAGGGCTTGGTGTATGGCTCAAGAAATGAAACTTGACATAAAGCATGCTTTATGTAAATGGAAGTGCTACCTTTATGCCCAAAATGGAATTATTCATTGTGCCAAGCTCTAATGATCAAAATAACACCAATGTCCAATGTATTTGCATTCAATTTTTGTGTGTAAATTGGTTTAGAAACCTGTAATTAAGTACAAAGCTAGTTTGGACAGATTTTGCAAGTTGTATGAACATGTATTGGCCATGGTTACAAAGTGAGTTTTTGCCAACTTCAAGCATTCGATTCTCCCTAACCACAAATGTGTTTGAGGAGTTCTTGGACAATTTGGAAATCTTGCAACATGTACTATAATCCATATTTGAAATGAAACTTGATAATACAAGTGGAACTATGTGAAAAATGGCCAAGAAGATGGGTCAAAATCCTGCCTAAATTAGGGCAAAATTTCTCTAAGTTAAAAGTTTTAGGGACCCTTGTTCAAAACATCATAACTTGAGATCCAAGCTTCTTTTGAGAAAACTTTGTGAAACAAAGTTGTAGACTTTGTGGAAGACTACAAATTTCATGTTGTAAGTTTTGTTTTAATCCATTTTCATCATGGTGAAAATATGGTGCAAAGTTAGGAAAAATTAAGAAAATTTCATAACTTAGAAAATTTCTAAGTTATGAAATTTTTCAATTTCAAACCCTAATTTGCAATTTTGGGTTTCTTGATGAACAAGTTTCATAATTTGACACATCTTGATGAAAAGTGACCCTTGGCACTTGATTTTGACCAAAAAGTCAAAGTTTGACTTTTCAGTATACAGTAAAATTTTGATCAGTTGACTGAAAAATTCATCTGTCAATCCCATGCATTTGAGATCTTTTGAACTTGTTGAATAGGTCAAGATAATTTCATTGAGTCCTTGAGCCCATGGTTGAACTTGATTTGCCACTGGCTAGGTCAAACAGTCAAAAATTGCCTTTGTATAGTCAAAACCCTAAAAATGACCATTTTGCCCCTTTGGTGATCTGATCAAATTTCTTGTGGAATTATGGTCCAAACTTGACAAAATGGTTCATATGAGTTCATAATGTTGATGTGGGTCAAAATTCACGAGGTTTGACTGTAGATTGGTCACATTTGACTTTTTTCCCAATACAGCTGATTTCTAGGTCAACTGTCCAATTGACTGGGCAAAAATTTGATTCAAGGCTTGAAACTTGGAATGGACAAACTTATGAGTCCAACATGAAGTATGAAAGTCACTTTGGGAATTGTAGGTCAAAATATCCCTGTGCAAACTCAAACCCTAATTTAGGTCAACAATGCAAGGAGGTGTCTTGAGCAGAGCAAACCCTAGCTTGGTCTTGAGTTCCAAGAGTCTTGTGATGAGAAATGTTGATTAAATGAGAGGGAAAATTTTAGGGTACAACAGTCTCAAATGCCTTCCATGGTCCCAATATGTTCTCAAGATCATCCATGTCATGTTTCATGACTTGCACAAGAATTTTGCTAAGTCAATTGCCCAGATGCCTGAAAATCAACTATACTAGGTCAAAAGTCAACAATTGCCCACATACAGTCAAACTTCAAGGTTTTTGGTCAACATCAACATTTTAAAGTGATATACATAATTTGATCAAGTTTTGATCATGATTCCTCAAGGAATGCCCCAAATTCATCAAAACCCAAAAGTTGCTAAATTAGGGTTTTACAAGAAAAGTGAACCAAACTTTGACCAAGCATAACTTATTCATACTTTATCATAAATTTTCCATCCAAGGCTCATTTTTAAGAGGATGAAATTCCCTACAACTCATATTCATCCCACAAGTTCAAAATATGCACTCATAAAAAGATATGAATTTCTACATTATAGGTCCTTTTGAAAAGTCAACAAAAACACCTTTTGGGTCAAAGCTTCTTACATGAACATGGAAGACCCAGTTGAGATGAAACCAAAAAGGTTGTTTAGGGGACATCCTAAGCTTTCTAAAAAGTCCAAGAACACCCTCTTAGGTTTAAAATTGAGGGAGATATGTATTGTCAAAATTGACCAATTTTTGGAAATGTGCATGGAGTCAATATTGATCAAAATGACTTTTTTTCCAAATGGGCCCATGTTTTCTTGTTTGAAACGTGTTCCTAAGATGGCCCACGACCCCTGAGCTTATCCACCTATTATTTTATTATTTTTATTATTTATTTTCATTTTTTATCCATTTAAATCAAAATAAATCAATTTAAATAGTAGATTAATCAAATAAAATCAAATATTTGATTTTATAAGTATATTATGAGTCCATGAACATCTAGCAAGTCAAAAAATTCGTGCAAGAGATAATTGATTGGAAAAGATCTTAATTTGGTCTATTTTGGAAACAAATCATACATGGCAAAGAATGAAATCAAATCTCCATAATTTGCAAAGATATGATTAGTTTTTGTTGATCTAAATCATTCTATGATATATACACAGTATTTCCAAAGCATAAGGGAGGTTCTTGGTCGTGAAAACAAAGGAGTCAACTTCAATTTTTTGTCAAAAAAAGTGTTTATCACATATTCCTCCATAGACTGATTCAAGCAATTCCAAGGTCAGCAATCCGTTCCTGGACATTTTCTAAAGCCATTCCAATCATCCTTAAGCCTTAAAACCTTCAAAAATCACGCCTCACAGAGCCACGGTTTGCATCTTTTTTCAAGATTCGTTTTCAATAATTTATCCATCATAAACATGTTTTGATCATATATCCATGCTTGCTATCATATTTGCAATGTTTTTGATTGGTTTGATTGAATTTTAAGTGCAGGAATGGCACGATGCCATTGTTATGGTTTTGAGGTCCCAAATTGGGAATTCCAAATAGAGGAAAAATTGGACAAAATCAGGGGTACTATCATGCTTAGAAGATGATTTATAATTGATCCATGTGTTTGGTTTGAATTTATTCTGCTTCTGCTGCATTTTTGAATTTGACAGGTTTATGGCTATGAAAAAAACCCGCCACTATAGCTTTTAGTGACGGAAACAATTGTAGGTGAAAGTGTGGCCAAAAACAACAGTTATGGGGAAGAAGACAATTAGGTGGCAGAATCCCATTGGGTGATATGAATCACGCGCGCGTTTGGGAAAGACTACTTTATTTTCTTTATATTTTATTTATGTTATTATATTTACAACTAACCATCCAGCCATTGGATTCATCATCAATCCAAAGCCAACACTCAAGTCATACCATGGACCGTCAGAAAGAGCATCACACTAGATCTAGCGCGTTGACTGGGCTGAGCAAGGAATGGGCCTAACAAATTCAGTACTACACCCATTGAATTACTCAACAATACAGGCCCAATTTCTTTTCTTTTTTATTTTATTTTATTTCCTTTATTTTAATTGTTTGATTAATTATTTCCTTTTACAAAAATAACACAAAAAAATCATTTTTTTATTTAATCGTAAAATCAAGAAAACCCCAAAAATGTAGAATTAGGTTTTTTATTAATATTAGTTTTTTTTTGGAAAATAATTAATTTAATGATAGTGACTTGATTGTTTTCATAATTAAAATTAATTAGACAAATTAGGTTTAATTCACAAATATTTAATTTTCTAAATAAAATACCAAAAAATATTTTTTTTAATTAATTAGATTTAGCTTAAGATTTCAAATATTTTTCTCAATAATAAAATACAAAAAAATATTTTCTCTTTAATTGATTAGATTTTTAAAATTTAAACTTTGATTCCTGTACTTAATTCTCGTGCACAATATTTTATTTTCCAATTATTGTATTTGCTTCCGGTTTGTAATAGTTTTTAATTAGGGTTTACCGCATATTATTTATTGTTTAATCCCCAGTTTTTGGTCATGTAACCCCTTTCCCGAAGCCTTGTAATAACATAGATTTACTTTTTCGCTTTTAATTTCCGCAACTATGAACTGTCTAGATGTATGGATAATAGGCTTGCATGCAAAAGACAAATAAAATTAAAACAGTAGATCACCTTAATTGTGCAAAGATTAGATAACTGAAATCAAACACATGCACATGCTCACTCCTAGGGTTTGCCTCACTGGTTGCCTCAGAAATAATGGTCGTGTCCCTGGAACATAGGGATACCTTAGCAATGACCCGCGATTCAAAGTCGTCATAAAGATCATAGTCCCTACTTATCCCTCGAGTTACCTACGAATTGATCTTATGACGATAGTCCCTTCGAAATGCTAAGGTATCCTTACTTGTTCCCTTCAGAGACCATTTCGTCCCTTCTAACGTCCCTTTAAAAATCAAACGACGGTGCTACCTATTCCTTAATAATAGGATAGCGTTATCTAAAGGAAACCGAACAGACTTTTTCGAGTAGGTAGATTAGTTCCTAGGTACTTGCTCAAACAAACAAATCTTTTTCACACAAACACTTTTCAAACAGTTTTCAAAAACAACTTCGTAACACTCTTGAGGACAGAAAAAAGGGTTAAAATGAAGTAAAACAAAACTTTTTAAAACAAGCACACACAAGCAATTTCAAAATGAGCAAGTACCTAAGAGCCCGTGGAAAACCACGGATAGAAAGGGTGCTAACACCTTACCTTTCTATAATATACCCCCCCCCCCCCCCCCCCCCCCCCGTACTCAGAAACATATTGAAAAAGGTTTTTCTGTTCTTTTTCCTTTTCCTGATTGGATAAAATAAAATTCGGTGGCGACTCTTGCTTACCACGACATTTGCGAACGAAAAACACAAACCAATATTAACAGTCGGTTCTGCCACCGTATCACAGAAGGGTTCAAGGAATATGCGCAGAAGTGAATGGATCTAGCTGGCAGGGTTCAACCTCCTCTGAATGATCGTGAAATGGTAGACATGTTCATGGGCACTCTGACAGGACCATTCTTCAATTTGCTGATTAGGAGTTCCTCATCCGAGTTCACATAAATGGTTCTGACTGGAGAAAGGATCGAAAACGGTATCAAGAGTGGGAAGATCCTGATGGATACATCTTCTAATGCGGAGAAGAAATCATTTGCTGGTAAGAGGGAAGCCAATGCTTTGTCTGGCCAGAAGGGTTGCAATAAGGCCGATGACCACAATCAATTTGTGGGGGCAATACTGGTCTCTAACTCTACACGTATGCAATGACACCAACATGGGAACCAGCATAAAGAGGTCACGCCTAAGAGACAGTTTCCCAGAATCAACATGTCACTAGCTCAAGCGTTACAAAACATGTTAAAAGCAGGGTTGATTACGCTAAAGGATCTTCTGCAAAATCCTAATACTTCTGCTCCTAGTTACCACCCCGACGAAAGGTGTGCATACCATTCTGATAGTCCTAGACATGATACCAATGGCTGCTGGGCTCTGAAGAATAAAATTCAGGATATGATTGACACCAAAGAGATTGAGTTCGACCCTCCAGAGACTCACAAAGTGATCACTGCTCCTAGACCAAATCATTGAGAACGTCCAGTTCATTTTTTATTTTTTATTTGTAATTTCTTTTGTTGTTCAAACAATTACTATTATACCGAACTTTGGTTTTCCCATTAATGCACCGCACATGTTTGTCTTGAATAATTTCATTGTCATTTTATTTAAACTGTTTTCTTGCTTCCTTTACATGATATTCAGCTCTCGATTAAAAAGCTCTAAGCCTTTAGAGGGAGGATGAAGAAAAAGATACCACAATCCATACAGTATGCTTTTGAACAGACCTTGCTGATGATGTACATGCTTTATTTCAAATCACAAACAGTGGAGTTATAAGGAAGATAATCCCTAGTCAACCCCTTTGAGCCAAAGAAGTAGGAGTTTTTCTTTTCACACAAATTAAAACCCTTAATCATAACCTGGGGCAGGGTAGTTTCTCAGTTAATTCAGACGCGCATTCAGTTGCAGTCTTCCGCTTCGTACATAATGAATGGTATCGAAGACGTCCTTCCAAATCAAAAGATGGTAATGGTTCCGCATAATCGTCAAGATAGGCAGTCATTATCTCCCACAATAAAAGCCCGCTAAGTCAAAACCTATGAAGGAGACTTAAGAAAAAATGGGGCATCCCGCTGACTGTAATCACAAAAACAAATAGTTCAGGCAAAAGACAGGGATAGTTAAATCAAAAACAAAGAGGCCCTACAAATTCTCGACAAAAAAGATTACCAAAATTATTTCCTCTTCAAAATAAACTTTCAGTATCTGAACCATCACTGGAGCATCAAGGAAAAGATGCCAAACCCAACTGGGATCTGAATGCACAATTAACTGAGCATAGGACCGAAGAACATCACGAAGAATGGGTGGGGATACAAATAAATTTTGAGCCTTTATCCTTTGTTTCTTAAACCATGAACCAAGCCACGTTATAACCTTTAAAAGTCCTAACTGAAGCATAGGTTAGTTCAGAAGCATACTTTTACAAAAAGTATCCTGACTCATGTAAGGTTTGCTATAAATCTTGAGTTGACATCATACTTTTACAAAATTTGTTTGTTTTACCAAAAATGAATTTTTTTCTTTCAAGACAGACATAAGCTATGCATTCTTAAAATACAATTGTTTGCATATGACTATTTGTTCAACAGCAGAGAAATTCGCATGACGAATATCTAGTGAACAAAAAACCTTCTCAATGAAAAGGATCACCTCAAGTGGAAAAAACACTTCCAACCAAGGGGCACGGCATGATCATTGTCCATCATCTGGGGAAGTCAAGTCAAGATTCAAGGAATCTCTCAAAAATGCCAAATAGCTAGGGGAAGATCTCCATCTGAATCACTTGGGGCATTAGACATGAATTCCAACAACGAATCACGTACAATCAAGCAAAATCAATGTTCCTCAACAGATTTCTTCTCAAAACAATAAAACAAGAATTCCCAACGGAAACATTCCGAATAAAGCACATCATCTAGAAACGGTTCAGGTACGATCCAAGAACGGATGTCATCCTGACACCTACTCCAGATTCTCTCCTAGTACAGTGCAGATACGATCTATAGACGGATGTCATTCTGCCACTTATTTCAACATCATCATCTAGAAATGGTTTAGGTACGATCCAAGAACGGATGTCATCCTGACACTTACTCCAGATTCTCATCTAGAAACGGTTCAGGTACGATCCAAGAACGGAAAAACATTGGAGAGATGCTGCCCCAAAATCCATCAAAGGTTGTCAGAATTTTCCAAGCCAAAGTCACTCTTCAACAAAATTAGCCAAGCCCAGAAGCCCCATATCGAAGGTGCCTACATCCAGGAAGTTCCCAAATCGAAGTTTCGATCTATTGGTAAGAAAGGGTAAATTATCCAACCTTGTATTTGCATAACACATCCATACTTGTTGTTACCTTCGATTTTCCATCCTAGACAGGATCAAAGGGCCTGGGTTTGGTACCCAGGTCATGTTCTTTGTTTGCTAACATTTGCTGCAGATATGGCCTGAAAAGACCCAACAAGCGCATGATCGAAGAACCTGGGTTTCGATACCCAGGTCCTGCATTTTATTTCTCTAATATACTTTTGCAGGTATAACATCCCAGATTGAAGGGAACATATTCTCTGGATCGAAGCTGCTCATTATCCTGCTAGATCGAAGGAGGCATCTCCTTCCTGGATCAAAACCCATGACCTTCTGGATCAAAGAAGACATCCCCTTCTTTGGATTGAAGGCTATTCACGCCCACTCCTTAGCCCAATTGAAATAAGGCATCTCCTCTGAATCAAAAAGGTTTTAATTCTCCTTGGATCAAAGCTCCCCTTTGCTCCCTAGATCAAAGGGTGTCCCTTGCATTTCATTTTTTTTGTTTTCATTAACTTCTTTTATTTTTTACATTAAAATCAAAATCACAAAAATATTTAGGCTAGTTGTTTTTTCCAATTAGATTAATTTTGTAAAAAAATTAATTAATCATTTTAACATTTTTTTCCTTAAAATTAAAATTAAATAGACTTAGGCCTTATTGTCTTTTATACCAAAAACAACAAAAAAAATTCTTTTTTTTTAGGATTTTTTATACGTCTTTTCTATTTCATGCGTGTTTATTTAATTTCGTACTTTTTTACTATTATTGTATCTGCCTACCGGATGTAATAGATAAAATTAGAATATTTACTACTTTATTCCCCATTATCCTTGTACAATGTAAATCCTATCCCCGAAGCATTGTAATAGCGTAGGACCTCTATTTTCTGCATTTTCTTTTTACTGCTTTTCATATTAACTGCTAGTAACTAGACATGTATGAAAAAGACTGAAATCAAACGCTAGCAAACTTAATAAAAAGACAAAAATAACTGAAACACAACACACTTGCACACAAGCACCTCTAAGGTACACCCACTTTGGTTGCCTTTAAAAAACAGTCATGAGACAGGAATGCTTTAGCAAAGACCTGTAAAATCAAAAGATCATAGTTCCTCGATGACCCTACAGTTGCCTTCTCGGTAAATGATATAGTCCCTAAAACAGAATTGCTAAAGCATCTCCATAATTGCCTCTGTGACTGTAAAACGTCCTTTCAAATGTTCCTCAACATCCAACGATAAGGCTACCTACTCACTAATAGTAGGATAGTATTGTCTAAATAAAAGAGTAAAAAAACATCCCTTTTCGAGTAATAAAGTAGATAGTTTTTAGAAGTTTGCTCAAACATTTTGCACTTACACAGAAAACTACTTTTCAAAAACAATTTTAAAACACTTTGTATACTTTCTCTACTATCCCGAGAAACATTATAAAGTTCACCGTACTAAGGCATTTTTCAAACATTTTCTAACACACAAAGCACAAAAGCATCTTGAAAAATTAGCAAACCTCTAAGAGCCCATGGAAAACCACGGATGAAAAGGGTGCTAATACCTTCCCTTTCCATAATCTACCCCCTTACTCAGAAACATCTCGAAAAGGTCTTTTTCTGTTCTTTTCACCATTTCCTTTTTGGATAAAAGAAAATATGGTGGCAACTCTTGCTTATCGCACATTTGCGAACAAAAAAATGCAAACTAGTATATAAACAGTCGGTTCTGCCACCGTATCACATGTTCAATTAAGGTTCTATGGCCAGTTTACGCTTCATGACACCACACAGCGGCCACATATTCTCCTTGACTACTCAAGGGCTACCGGTACCAACCGAAGTGTCACATCAATATAGCTATCGCTTCAACCGTGTCGGTATACCCCGCACAACCCTAATGATCTATTGCTACTTACCTAAAAGGTGCCCCAGATTCGAGTGTAGGATCTATAGTAATAACCCAAACAAACCCTCCAGGATAAAGCATACAAAGCAAGAAATTAAAATAGTTTTAAAATGAAATAATGCTAAGGTAACCCCACCTTTTATAAGTCCCCAACAGAGTCGCCAGTTCTGTGATATGGTGGCAGAACCGACTGTTTACTACTGGTTTTGCATTTATGTTTGCAAATGTTGTGGTAAGCAAGATTCGCCACCGACTTTTCTTTTAACCAAATTAAGGAAATGGTGAAAAGAACAGAAAAAGAAATTTTTCGAGATTATTCTGAGTAAAAGGGGTAGATTATGGAAAGGGAAGGTGTTAGCACCCTTTTCATCCATAGTTATCTATGGGCTCATAGAGGTTTGCTCATTTTAAAAGTACTTTGTGCTTTGTGTATTTGAAAATGTTTTGAAAATGCCTTAGTATGGCAAACTTTGAAATGTTTCTCGGGAATGTGGAGAAAGTATACAAAGTGTCTTGAAAAATGTTCTTGAAAAGATTTGTGTAAGTGCAAAATGTTTTGAGCAAACTTCTAACAGCTATCTAGTTTGTACTCGAAAAGGGTCGTTCTTTTCCTCCTATCCTTTAGACAATGCTATCCTACTATTAGTGAGTAGGTAGCCCTATCGTTGGATGTATGAGGGGAATTCGAAGGGACGTTACGGCCACGAAAGTAACTTGGCAAGGAATTTTAGTAACTATCCTAAAGTTCTAAGATCACTTTTAATCGAGTCAATGTCGAGAGGGTCATCGAGGGACTTGTGATCTTTCAAACTAGAGGACAACTATGATACAGTGGGAGAACTGACTTGAGGGTTTGCGTTTATGTTTGCAAATGTTGCGGTTAGCAAGAGTCACCACCGACTTTTCTTTTATCCAAAAGGAAAGGTGAAAAAGCACAGGAAAGATCTTTGAGATTGTTTCTTGAGTCCGGGGGGTAGATTATGAAAAGGGAAGGTTTTAGCACCCTTGTCATCCATGGTTTTCCACGGGCTCTTAGTTACTTGCTAGATCACTTGCTTTTTATTTTGAAATTATGCTTTGTGTGGTTTTGAAAGTATTTTGTAAAAGAGGCCATTTTTTTAGGCAATCTTTGCAATGATTCTTGTTCGTAAGAATGTATACAAAGATGTTTATCTTTTTAAAAATGTTTCCAATGTTTGTAAGATGTTTTAGAAATGTGTGTGTTTTTGAAAATAGCAAGGATAGTTGTTTGAAATGGAGCAAGTAACTAGAAGTAATCTACCTACTCAAATGTCTTTCTTGTGTATTTATTATTCCTTTGACATTGTTGTCTTACCATTGATTTGGTAAACAACCCTATCTTTGGATGTAAACGGGACGGGTGCGGGTCATCTTATAACCATGATTAGCAATGTTGCAAAGTATCTTATCATTTTTGAGGGACTAAGATCATTTTGTAGGGAAACTTAGAATAGCGTCATCGAGGGACTATGATCTTTTGATTTTGTTTGTTTTGCCAAGATACTTTGCATGCGTAATATGGCTATTTTTGCATAAGGCAACCAAGTGGAGAAACCCTAAGGGTGTTTGTGTGCAAAGTGTATTTGATTGCATGCTTGATTTTATCTAGAATTATGGTTTTCTATTTGATTGATCTTTATCTTGCCATACCCTTCCTATTTATTAGCATTTACATTGGAAAGCGATAAATTGCAGAAATGTAAAGTCCTACGCTATTACAATATTTAGCGGGTGGGGTACAAATTTATGAATGGGGATTGCAAATGAAAGTAAAGTCCTAAATTACTTATTACAACCATAGTGAAATACATACAAGAAAATATTAAATGAACTTGTTTTGTTTTAAGAAAATATTTTTTGTCTTTTGTTTTAAGGAACAAAATAAAGTGTGAACGAAATATTTTTGGTGTTTTACTGATTAATGAAATGGAGATTGCCAGCGAGAAAAATAAAGAAAAAGAAAATAACAAGGGGAAGAAAAAAAAGGAGGATCAGCGTGCTGCCTAAAGGAAGTCAGAGATTCTGACCCTGGCATACTGGAAAAACGAAAACTTGCTAGTGAAAATGTATAGGTCAGAGGTTCTGACCCCGACACGCTGCAAAACAGAAACCTGTTAGTGAAAATGTATAGGTCAGAGGTTCTGACCCTGGCACGCTGCAAAACTGAAACCTATTAGTGAAAATGTATGAGGTCAGAGGTTCTGACCCTGATGGGAACACAGTAATTTTTAGAAGTTCTGATATTACTGATAACAAAACAGGCTCCAGAAGCGCTGGTGCCAATGTCAGAACTTGGTCTCTCTCTATGCTAGTCAGAACATCTGCAATTTGGTTATTTCTCCACAAAACAGAAGATATGCCTAGGACAGTTTCAGCAAATGTCATAGCGCTTCAGAAATAAGGAATATCAGAACCATAAATCAGAGGCAAGTATGCCTTTGCTAATCCTAACTCCGAGTTTTAGTTTCTTCCAGAAAGTTCTGAAATAATTCATTCTCCATTTAAGCATACAGATGCGTGAAAATCTCAGAATATGGACAACATCAGAAACATGACATCTACATTGTGTTCTTGAGCATGCAAATCTGGTGATGCTTAAGCAATATGATGAGAGTCAGCAGATGCTTACCTTGCAGCTGGAAGAAGTTCTGTGAACCGGAGTTAGCCTCAACTCTGATGACGTTCTGAAAAGCTTCTTCGCGTACTCAGTAAGCTGACAGTCTCCAACTTCTGGGGATGGCAGGGGAATGATGTTCTAACTTCTTTGAATGGATGGATGGATAGAGAGTATATAGTAGTATGAATACATAAGTTATGGCAGTTTCCAACCTGTGGGTAGGAAAACTGTATGGGTGTTTTTTTAGTCAAGACATATTTTGAGAACAAATGGAGTTTGAAAGCAAGGGATCCAAAGTTAATGGTTTGTATGTTGTGTTTACAGTTTTTTTGAAACTCTAGGAATTTTGGGTAGAGATTCAAGGTTTTTTTCTTGCTCAAACTTTCTGTCTCTTTTCAGCAATTTTTCTGGGCCTTTTCTCAATGACCGATGGCATTCTATTTATAGGCAAAGCTTTGTGGGTTTTAAAATGTCAAGTGGCGCCAATATCATGCACTAGATGCTGACTTACTCTTGAAGAAAGTTCAAAAAATGTTGTGATGATTGAAAGCTTTTAGCCTACGCTAGATTAGTAAGCAAGGATTAAGGAAAAGTGACACCCATAAGCGAAAAGTAGCACATGGACCCATACCTAAATCTGTACAAAGGTATTTCTACCCTACACGTGGAGATGTCATTTGGACAAAAACTCAAAAGTGGTTGTGAGCATTAATGAGCATTAAATGATGATGAGATTTGTCAAAATCAGAAATCCTGTAATGTGAGATTTTGCATCATTGCTTAACTCTAGATCAGAAATCCCATTTAGGACAAACATCCAACTTCTGATCTTCTTACTTTGTATCCTGTTGCCTCAGCAAGCTCTGAAGGATCCTCAGGCTTTCCAGTAAACTTCTTTGATCTGCCTCTGAAAACTATGAACTTAGAGATTTTGCTTCAGTGTAGTACCCAATCTTCTGACCCTCTTACATTCTGGTTCCAGCATGTTCTGAAGGAGCTTTCAGGCTTCGTACTACACTTTATTGCCTTCTTTTAATTACTCTAGCAAACTCTGATTGAACTTGCATAGATGCTAAAAAGCCATGTTCTGACTAAAGATTATGTGTTGAACCACGCTTACAACTTCTGACTGCTCCTGCCTGGAGGCTGGCTCCGAAGTTATGAAGTGTCATTTTTCTTAAATACTTTAGAAAAATTCTAAGTATTTAGAATTTAACTTTTCCAAGGTAAAATTTGACTTTTGAACTTCTTGATGAAACAAACTTCATATTCTAACATGTCTTGATGAAATATGATTTTTGAGATTTGATTTTGATCTAAAAGCCAAAGTTTGACTTCTCAGCGTGTAAATGACCATTTTGCCCTTGTAAATGGCTTGCTTGGAAAGAAATGATAATTCAAGGCTTGGATTTGTATAAGAGAAAACTTTGAGAATCCAGGGTGATTTCCTGAGAAATGAGAGGGCGAATTTTGGGGTACAACAACAGCGACTAAAACTTTTCACGTTTCGAGAATTTTGACCGTTTTCCGAAGGAAACTGAAGTGGGATACCCTAGAGGTGTGCATGTGAAATTGTGCTTAGTTCAGTTATTTATCTTGCGTATTTAGGTTTGCTAACGTTTGTTTTCAGTCTTGCCATACATGCCTAATTACTAACAGTAATATTGTACAGAAAATAAAGTGCGGAAAGTGTAAATCTAAACTATTACATGGCTTTCAGGGAGGGGGATATTTACAATGTACAAAAATTGGGAGAAGGAAAATAAAGAAAGTGGATAAAATCCTATTAATTATTACATCCAGTATGCAGTTACATGAATATAAAGATGCGAAAAATAAATAACACACGAAAGGTTGAAAGTTCGTCTAAAACCTAATAAGAAAAATCTTTTTTGTTGTTTTTGATTTAAGAAAAATAATTAAATTAATTATCCTAAAGTCTACTTAGAAAATTAAATTAAGAAAAATAAACTAAGTCTTTTTTGTGGTTTTTTTATTATGAAAAGAAATTAATTAGACTTAAATTCTAATTCATTTTTAATTAAGAAAAAGGTTAAAGTTTTAATTAATTAATTAATTAAAAAAATTAATTATTTAATTAAAAAAGTCTATGCCTAAATTTTTTTGTGAGTTTTTTTATTATTATAATTAAAATGATTAAGAGATGAAATAATTAAATAAAGCAAAAAGAAAAGGAATTGGGCTTGATGGCTGAAGTAGAATGGGGGGTGCAATTGAAATTTTGCTAAGCCCCGATTGTGAAGCCCAGGTCCATCCTTGGATCCAGTGTGGGCAGTACTTGATGATACATGGTATCTCATGTTCTAGATGTCATGCATTCCATGTAATTCCCCTAACCTGCTCCAAGGATATTCAGGAACTCATATACACACATTAGAACATTTAACAATTAATAAAAATAGAGATCCAAATTTGAGATTATAGCAAATCGGTGATAGCTTGGATCCGGTGATCTAGGACCTTGCAAGCTTTGAGGATGGTTGGAACAAGTCCCTGGAAACCTCAAGAGCAATGTATGATTACTAGTTCGGACCAAAAGTACCTACAAAGTGGGTTTCGAATTTTTACTGCTTTTGATAATTTTGCAAAAATGGTAGAGCTCTCTCTAGGCTGTGTAGGTTTGTCTTAAAGCTTGATAATGTGTCCTTTATATAGAGAAGAAGGAGGAGACAAGAGAATAAAGTTAATAACAACCATAAACACGTGTTTTTTAAAGCCATGAATGATATTTTGTAACTTTGCCAAAGACATGGAATCTTGTCCTTTTTTAATTTGAATTAATGTGGACATTTCTTGAACTAAATTTTATGGGCCTAGGTTGTACAAAACATCAACCCAAAGTTCAAAGCCCATTTCCAATTATTTTATACATTTTATTTTATATTTATTTGAAATAAATTAAAATAAATATAAATAAAATAGTTAGATAATGCAAGGCATGGAAAGAATAATTTTTGAGGTCCTCTATAGGCTTAGGAAGATGTTTGAAGTCCAAGAAATTAAGCCATTGACCTAAAAATTCAAATTTGCTCAATGCATAATTTTTGAAAATTCCCAAATCTTCCCAACTTGGGAAGTTATAACTTTCTCAATTTTTATCTCATGATTATGATATTTCACTTTTTGGAAAGCCCAAGATATCTACTTCAATCCCTCTTTTGATCAATTTTGCATTTGAAGAACTTATCTTGATGTAAATGGTATTGATAAAAAGTGTCTTTTGTTGACTTTCTGAAAATGACCTGTAATATATAAGCTTGTATCTTTAAAATGGTGCGTTTCTTGGACTTGGGAATGAAGAGAAGTTGTAGGGAATTGTATTCTCTTCAAAATGAGCTTTTGTTTGGAAAAAATGGATGAAGTATGAGAAAGTTATGCCTGGTCAAAGTTTGGTTGACTTTTCCTATATAAACCCTAATTAGAAATTCTTGACTTTTGATGAATTATGAGCATTTCTTGAGGTATCATGATCAACCCTTGATCAAATTATGGATATCACTTCAAAATGTTGATGTTGACCAAAAATATTGAAGTTTTACTGTATATATACCATAGTTGACTTTTGACATTGTATAGTTGATTTTCAAGCATTTGACCAATTGACTGAGCAAACTTGTAGTGCAAGTTATGAAATTTGTCATGGATAATATTGAAGATATATTAGGACCATGGAATACATTTGAGACCTTTGGATCTCACACATCTTCGTGAAAAATGAAACCCTAGTTGGAAGGCCAATGCTTAGGAGGATAATTTGTATGATAGATTCTTGGTCAACCTTGAGCAATTAAGGACCTCTAGGAGTATGTCTTGTGTGAAAATGGAACAAAAAATTTTGGGGTACAACACACTCATAACCAGGCGCTCTGATGCCAATTGAATAATGGAAAAACACAAGAAGGGGGCGTTTAAATTGGGTTTTTAAAACTTAAAATAAAAGACACATTGGTTATCCTGGTTTGCTTGAACTCAAACTACTCCAGTCCACCTGCCAAGGTGATTTTTCCTCTCTCAAACGAGGTCTTAATCCACTAATCAAGCTTGATTACATAGATACAATGACAACTATCAAAGTCTTCTTGAGGTTAAACCACGACCCAATTTTCTCAAGGTATTACACAGTATAATATTTGAATGCGTGTACAAAATATGTTTTCTAACAAAAAACAGTATCACATAAGTGATGTATTACACAGTTGAAAAACAAAGGATTGAAGGTAGTGATATTTTCTCGTTTGCAGTGCGCAGCCAAAATTGTAAATGATTTCTTCTTCAAGTCTTGTTTATATAGGCAATGCAGGAGAGGTCCTTTTGGAATGTTGAGAAATAGTATTTAATGAACTTTCCAAACATAGAGATTCTTGTCCTCTTTCAGCCATTACTTTTGAATAGCCATGATTGAAATGTAACACTTCAGAACATGCTTGCTAAAGATCAAATCAGAAGTTGAATGTTACCGTTGAGACTCCTTTACTTCTTTCCAAAAAATTACATATCAGAATAACAGAGTTCTTTGTTCGCAATGTTTAGTGCACCCAGAAGTTGTAACACCATAACTTCTTTATTTAAGCGTGTTACACAAATTTCTTCTACATAAGATGGTCATAATAGAGTTTTAACAATGATCTATCTCATCTTCTGTGCTTCTTACATCATAACTTCTCTGCAAAACAAAATACTTATTTAGGGAGCATAATTGTTCTTTGAGATTTTGTTATCATATAAACTCTTACAAGGATGTAGAGCCAAACTATGTTCTAACAAATGATAACATTGGCTCTGGCCAAGATTCCGATGAAGACTATTCTGCAAAACAATATCCTCCCGCTGACGAAAAATACAAGCATCTGGAAGACCGTCTGAATGCCATGGAAATCCAGAAAGTGCATGGGCTGGATTTTGAATAGTCGTGTCTTATCTCGGGGGTTATTATCCATCATAAGTTCAAGGTCCCCGTTTTTCCAAATATGATGGTGCGTCTTGTCCTAAGCTACATCTAAGGTCTTATGTCCGGAAGATCAAACCCCACATTGCTGACAAAAAGTTATGGGTTCACTTCTTTCAAGAGAGTTTATCTGGGACACAACTTGAATGTTTCTATTAGATGGAGGGAACCAACATCTGTACTTGGGAAGACATGGCTTCTTCTTTTTACAAGAAGTATCAATACAATGCTGATCTCGCACCGACTAATGTGCAATTACAAAGTATGATCATGGGCTCTCATGAAGGTTTAAGGAGTATGCCATAAAGTGGAGAGATCTGGCTGGAAGAGAGCAACCTCCCTTATCTGATAGGGAGCTGGTTGATATGTTCATGGGAACTCTGGCATGTGCTTTCTTTAACCATCTAATTGTAAGTTCCTCATCTAGTTTTACCGAGCTGATTCTAATAGGGGAATATGTTGAAGGTGGTATCAAGAGTGGAAATATTCAAGTGCCTACGTCTTCAAATACGGTAAAGAAGACATTCAACGGTAAGAAGGAAACAAATGTTGTTTATAGCCAGAAGGATCGTGTTAGAAGTGATCACAACCAATCTGTAGGAGCAGTGCTAATCTCTAATCATGCGCTTGTTCATCAACAACAAGGCAATTATCATAGGACAGATGCACCAAGAAGACTATTCACTAAGATCAGTATGCCACTGTCTCAAGCATTACAACATTTATTGAAAGAGGAACTGATTAATTTAAGGGATACTACTCAGAATCCAAACATCTCATCTCCTCGCTATAATCCTAATGTGAAATGTGCCTACACTCCAATAGTCCTGGGCACGACACCAATAGCTATTGGGCCTTGAAGAACAAAATTCAAGATATGATTGACAACAAAGAGATTAAGTTTGATCCTCCCAAGACTCCCAACGTGATTACTGCACCAATGCCTAAGCACGACAAGGGTGTTAATGCTATTGATGATGTTTCTGATATAGAAGATGCTGACAGTGACTGTGACCTTGACATTTGGATCTTTCCGACCATCGACAATGGACTTAGAAATTGGAAGACTCAAGACATTATCTCAATCTCCTTTAGTCAGAAGTAATAGCTACTTTCTATTTTATTGCTTACAAAGTTTTGGTTATGTAATTTATTAAAACAATGACTTTAAACCTTGCGCTTACCCGGGGCACAATGGTCCACTTGTTAAGGGTTGTCATTTCATAAACATATCTTCATTTAATAAAGCATTGGACGTTTGCATTCAAATTTTGTGCTCGTTGCCTTTATTTTGTTTTTATGACTTTCAAATAGCCATGTGTTCTTACACACACCCACACAATAAATTTGTAGATCCATATCCACTCTGGATCCCGTTGATAACGATTCTGCTATTGTCGCTTATGACTTTGAAAATCCAATATACCAAGCCGAGGATAGAGGTGGGAAAGATTATGAAATACCTGGAGAGCTTTCCAGACTGTTAGATCAAGAGGAAAAGTCTATACAACCCCATGAAGAACCAGTCGAGGTTGTAAACATGGGTACTGAAGTAGACGGGAAAGAGGTTAAGATAGGCGCCAATTTAGGAGACGATATCAAGAACATGTTAATCCAGATGTTGCATGATTATGTCGAGATCTTTGCTTGGTCGTACGAAGACATGCCAGAGCTCGATACTGATGTTGTGGTGTACCATCTGCCAATGAAATAAGGTCGTTCTCTAATAAAGCAGAAGGTTCGTCGCATGCGTCCCGAGATGTCGGAGAAGATCAAGGTTGAGGTTATGAACCAATTCAACGTAGGTTTCTTGGCTGTTACATCATATCCTCATTAGGTGGCAAATATGGTGCCAATACCTAAGGAAGAAGGCAAAGTGTGTATGTGTGTGGACTACAAGGATCTGAATAGGGCAAGCCCCAAGGATGACTTTCCGCTTCCACATATTGATGTTCTAGTTGACAATATAGCTCAGCACAAGGTATTCTCCTTCATGGATGGTTTCTCGGGTTATAATCATATCAAGATGGAACCTAAAGACATGGAGAAAACAACCTTCATCACACAATGGGGCACTTTCTATTACAAGGTTATGCCTTTTGGGTTGAAGAACGCCGGTGCCACATATTAGCGTGCCATGGTAGCTTTGTTCCATGACATGATCCATCACGAGATAGAGGTATATGTCGACCACATGATAGCCAGATCCCAGACTGAAGAGGAACATCTTGACCATCTACATAAGTTGTTTTAGAGGTTGAAGAAGTATAAGTTGAGGTTGAATCCGAACAAGTGCACCTTTGGGGTGAGATCCAGTAAGCTCCTGGGTTTCAATGTCAGTGGTAAATGTATTGAAGTTGATCCTTCAAAGGTCAAAGGCATTCAAGAAATGCCCTCTCCCTGCACTAAGAAGGAAGCCAGAGGTTTCTTAGGACGATTGAACTATATCGCTAGATTTATTTCCCATCTAACGACTACTTATGGGCCAATCTTCAAGTTATTGAAGAAAGATCAGGTAGTGAATTGGAATGACGATTTCCAAATAGCCTTTGACAACATTAAGGAGTATCTCCAAGAACCTCCAATTCTGATGTCGTTAGTTGAAGGAAGGCCTCTAATCATGTACCTAACAGTGTTAGAGAACTCAATGGGGTGTGTACTGGGCCAACATAATGGGTCTGGTCGAAAAGAGCATGCAATATACTACCTTAACAAAAATTTACCAATTGTGAAACAAGATACTCACTGCTCGAGAAAACTTGTTGTGCTTTGGCGTGGGCTACTCGCCGACTAAGACAGTATATGTTGACCCATACTACTTTGTTGATCTCTAAAATGGATCCCATCAAATACATATTCGAGAAACCAGCTCTCTCTGGAAGGATAGCCCAATGGAAAATGGTCCTAACAGAATACAACATTCAGTACACTACTTAGAAAGCCATTAAAGGAAGTGTACTGGTAGATTATTTGGCTCATCAAGCTGTAGACAACCATCAATCTATGAATTTTGAGTTCTCGGATGAGAATATTATGCTAGTTACAGATTGTGAAGACCCTGGACCATATGAAAGACCTGAGTCAGGA
The DNA here is from genome assembly GCA_948472305.1 of Vicia faba. Lineage (NCBI taxonomy): Eukaryota > Viridiplantae > Streptophyta > Magnoliopsida > Fabales > Fabaceae > Vicia > Vicia faba. Next base: position 812,070,447 of record OX451735.1, read on the forward strand.
CCCTGATGAACTATGGTTTTTGATGGAGCTTCTAACGCGCTTGGTAATGGAATTGGTGTTGTGACTATTTCCCCTAAGGGTTTCCATACGCCCTTTACCGCTAGACTTTGCTTTGACTATACCAATAACATGGCTGAGTACGAAGCGTGCATCATGGGTATCAATGCTACTATTGACATGAGGATTAGGCTCTTAGATGTGTATGGGGATTCAACGATAGTCACCAGTCAGATAAATGGATAATGGGACATGAAGCAACCAAATCTCATTCCTTACCGAGAGCATGTGCTGGCTTTAATTCCATACTTCGAGGAAATCACTTTTAAGCATATTCCACGAGAAGAGAATCAGTTGGCATATGCATTGGCAACCATGTTGTCTATGTTCAAAGTCAGATGGGACAATGACGCTACCCCGAATTACTATTGACAGACTAGACAAATCGACACATTGCTATGAAGTTGATACTGATGGAATAGAAGAAAAGCCTTGGTTTCACGAAGTAAAAAGATACCTCGAGGACCAAGATTACCCCAAGGGGGAATCTATCAATAACAAGAAATTTCTACAAAGGTTCTCTGCTAAGTTCTTCCTGAGCAACAAAAATTTGTATAAGCACAACCATGATTCGACTCTGCTTCGTTGTGTGGACAAGAAGGAAGTGGAAAACATTATGGAAGATAGCACGAAGGTATCTTTGGTACTCACTCCAGTGGAAATATGATGGCTAAGAATATTCTGAGAGCGGGTTACTATTGGTCGACTATGGAAACTGATTTCCATCATCACTCCATATTTTGTCAAAAATTCCAAATCTATGCTGACAAAGTACACGTACCTCCGGTTCCTTTGAATGTCTTGACTGCTCCTTGGCCATTTTCAATGTGGGGCATTGATATGATTAGAAAAATTAAGCCTACTTACTCTAACAGACATCGTTTCATCCTCGTCGCCATTGATTATTTCACAAAGTGGGTTGAAGCAGCCTCATTTGCCTCCGTCACTAAGAATGTTGTCGCCCGGTTCATTAAGCATAACCTCATATGCCGGTATGGCATCCCCGAAAGGATCATCACGGACAATGGTACTAACCTGAACAATACTATGATCACGGAACTCTGCATGCAGTTCAAAATCAAGCACCACAACTCTTCTTTGTATCGACCAGAGATGAATGGCGATGTGGAAGTTGCCAATAAGAACAATAAGAAGATTATACAGAAGATGAGGGTGACATATACATATTGACATGAGATATTTCCATTTGCTCTTCATGGCTATCGAACTTCAGTACGAACATCAACTGGGGCAACCCCGTTTTCTCTAGCCTATGGTATGGAAGTTGTCCTACATGTCGAAGTCCAGATTCCTTCTCTAAGGATTATGAAAAATGCAGATTTAGATGAAGACAAGTGGATTCAAACTAGTCTATACTAGATAAGTTTGATTGACGAGAAAAGGCTCGCAGCTGTTTGTCATGGGCAGATGTACCAGAAGCGTATGATCAAAGCTTTCAACAAAAAGGTCAAGCATCAGGTATATCAGGCTGGTGACTTGGTAATAAAGCACATCATCCTACCACAAGGTGATCCCAAGGGAAAATGGACCCCCACCTACAAAGGGCCATTTGTAGTCAAGAATATATTTTCTTGCGGTGCTATGATACTTACCACCATGGACGGTGAAGACTTTCCGCACTCTATGAACGCGGACATAGTCAAAAGATACTACACATTGAAGAGACCTTCTAGGTTGATTAGCCTAGGAAAAAATAAGGGCATCCCAACAAACCAAAATGGTTCTGGAAAAAATCAGGGATATACATAGATTGTACACCCGGCAAGTCAAAAACCTGAAAAGGTGGCTTGCACAAAAAAGGGTATCCCGGTGGACTGAAAACCCGAAAGGGTGGTCCAGGCAACAATTAGGGGTTAAAGCGTATAACTATGTCCCATTGGATCATCTATGTATAACAAGCTTTATTACCAACGTCAAGTTCAAATGGTATAGATCAATTCAGTTAACTTCTTCCGGCAACAAGGGACGAGATTCTTGAAGACATAAAGGCAGTAGCAGAGTTGAAACTCAATGACATCATATCCACATAGTTGTTTTCTTTGTTGTACTTTGTATTCTTTTCATTTTACGACGATTTCCTCTCACTGGAGTTTATGTCTCTATGTACAAAAACTGCCTATTTATAGGCAAATTATTAATACAAATACAATTTCAAATTTTGTTTTATCTTTTCTGTTTTGTTTGCAAAAACATCCAATGACTAAATTGAATGAACATTTACATATGCATATGCTTAATGTTAACAAATATCTGCATAAAAAAATGAATAAGCATTTACTCAAGACTCTAGGAATTGGGATAACGTTCAAGTCGTCCAAAAATCCCCACAAAGAAACCTCCATGGGACTATCCTCATAGAGTTACCTTCATAAACTTATCCCCGACGGAGATACATTTCCCCCGCAAGTCTAATATGCCTTCAGACAGGAATTATGGCATCTTCTAGCTATTAATATAACCATACTCCCCAGTAAACCCCCCTAGCGGATAAAGGAGTCTGATCATTTATCCAGCATATAATGGAAACTTCCTCTGCACAACCTACAGAATTCCAGTTCCCATCAGAAACGATTCCCTCAGTATAGCTCACAGGAACTTAATTCCCCAGCTGAGTTATTTCTCCAACATTGAAAAATCCCCTACAGAGTTCCCTTCTCCAGCAGGACTCATTTCCTCAGCAGAGTATATTTCTCCAGCAGAGTTTATTTCCCTAATGGAATTTAATTTCCTAAACAAAGTTCATTCCTCCGATTACGACAAATCCACGGTAGATTCTCTTCTCTAACAAAGTGTAGCCCAGGTTGCTATCCCCAAAGAGTTTCTACGAAATCTGAAATTAGGAAAAACATCATTTAACTTTGTCCCCCCAGAAGAGTTGGCTTCCATATCTAAAATTGGGTCATCCAACACCTCGGAAGGTTATCCATCTCTTTTATCCCCAGTCAGGGTATATAAGAACTAAATTCCCCAATAGAGCGATGAACGACCAATATTTCTAAACTCTTCTATCCCCAAGAAAAATATCCAACATTCCCAGCAGAGTATCCTCAAACAAGAAAGCAGGAATCCCTAGCAGATACATTCTAAACAAGATCGAAGATTCACATTCTTTATCCCCAGTGACAGTCAGGGGTTTATTTTCCCCAGACAAGATGTTACACAAAGCCACTGATACACCTCAACGACATCTCACATCCATACATCATTTATAAGTATCATAGCATATGCATACGAAACACATATAACACACTCTCATTTACTTTGAGAATATCATTATGAAATTCATTACATATATCATGACATTGCATAAAACTAACTTTGTTTCTTTCAGGTTAGTTCATAAACATACGAATATAATCAACAATTCTCAATCAGGTCAAAGATTAATTCCCGAAACAAGATGGGGCAACTATCTGTATGACCAAGCGATATGAATTCCGGAAACAGGACGGGTTCGCCAACAGAAACCAGGTCAAAGATTAATTCCTGAAATAGGATGGGGCAACTATTTGTATGACCAGACAAAGATTAACTCCTGAAATAGGACGGGGAAACTATCTTTATAACCAGGCAAAGATTTACTCCTGAAACAGGACGAGGAAACTATCAACATGGCCAGGTGGTATGAATTCCCGAAATAGGACGGGTTTACCAACAAAAATAGATTGTGGATCAATTCCCGAAATAGGACGGGGTAACTATCTACATGACAAGAATTTACCTCAGAGACTAAATCTAACAAGCAGCTACTTAAGCACCTTCCCTAGAGGTTCATTCTGGAAAGCATTCTTCAGATGAAGTCAAGTGTAAACTCATTTTGATACTCTTATCAACAGTTTCCTTGGATGGCATCTATAAGCCAATCTCTGACGATATTCCATCATCTCTCCGAACAACATCTTTAAACCCATTCAAGCAATATTATCAACCAACAGCGTTATCTCCTGCACACGCGAGTGCAAATTTTTGGGCACTTAAGTGTTCAATCCTCTTCCACCTTCAGATCACGAATGGAGGACATGCTAATCTAACTCCTCGTGTTTAAGAAGATTGAATAGGGCCAGCTGTTGTACCCCAAAATTTTCCCTCCCTTTTTACTCAAGACATTTTTCTAGGGTTCTCAAATGCTCAAGGTTGCTCAAGAATTGATCTGACAAATTCTTCTCCTAAGAAATGGGCCTACAATTAGGGTTTTGGTTTTATCAAAGAAAATTGAGCTTATAATGCCTCAAGTGGATTTAATGGTTCCTTATATGTCTCAAGGAATTCTCATGCCAAAGTTCAACTCTTGCATCATAAATTTGCTCAGTCAATTGCTCAAATGACTGAAAATCAAATGTATTGGGTAAAAAGTCAATTGTGGTCAAGATACACTCAAACTTCAAGATTTTTGGTCAACATCAAGATTTTGAAGTCATATTCATCATTTGATCAAGGTTTGATCATGACTCATCAAGGAAACTCTCAAATCATCAAAAGTCAAAAGTTGCCAAATTAGGGTTTTCATAAGGAGAAGTCAACTTAACTTTGACCAAGCATAACTTTCACACACTTAATTAGATTTTCCTTAACCAAATCTCATTTTAAAGGAAATTCAATTCTCTATAACTTTGTCTCTCTAAGCTCAAGTCCAAAAAATGCTTCATTTGAGAGATATGGGCCAATACATTATAGTTCATTTCAAAAGTCAACAAAAAGACACTTTTTGTCAAAGCAACTTAAATCAAGATAAATTCTTCAAATACAAAATTTATTAACATAGAGATTGTAGAGGACATCTTGGGATTTCCAAAAAGTCCAACTTCAAATAATGAAAATTGAGAGATTTATGACCAGTGCAAGTTGAGAAATTTTGAGCAAATGCATGAAGTTCAAATTGAGAAAACTTGATATTTTGGGCTATTGGGCTATTATTTCAGAGTCCAAACATGTTCTATACTTCATGTACACCTCAGATCTTGCTCATGTACCCCTTGATCTATTTTATTTTAGTTATTTTAATTTTATTAATTATTAATTCAAAATAAATAAAATAAATACAAGGCTTATTAAAAAAGGTCCAAGCCCATGTTTGTTGACCTAATTTCACCCTTATATAATCTCCATTATTCAGAAACAAAGGCCACAAAAATCCTTGTCCAAGAAACCACCAAAAAATCACAAAAATATTCAAATTTATGGAACCTTGCAAAACCTATTTGCAACCAGTTTCAATACATCCCAACCATCCCAATCGACTCCAGGAGGATCAGAGGGTAAGAGGAGATCATTTACAACGATCTAAACAGCCAAAAACACCCCCGCATGCATCATCGTCCTCTCCTTATTACATAAATTCCTATTTTAATTTCCTTGTTGTTTTGATTGAAGCTAATGTTATTAACGCATTCATGAGGTCTCCATGTGCAGGAAAAGTTAATCGCATGACATTCATGCTATCAAAATCGTGAGATGCCATATTTGCACCGATCCAGGTTGCTTTGACCATACCTCTCAAAGCATGGTGTTTCAGTTAAAACTAAGCATCCTAATGAATTCACATGCCTCTATTTAGGGGGATATGATACTTTTAGGTTGCTAATAATGTTTGTTTTGAAGTTTGGAAGAAAGGAGGCAACCAGAGAAGACGACCGAAGTTAGGGCTCTGACGCCTCTCTGGTTTAGGCAACAATCTTATATTATATATATTTTGTTTGATTTAATACAACTGATGTATTACCGCCCCAACGGTTGAAGCGTGCACGATAAGACACTACTATGCCAAGGTGTGAGTTCGATCCCAGCCTTTTGGCATTTTGATGTTTTTTATGATTTCACTTGTTTTGCAGATTACTAAATGTGCTGGTTCCATTCCTTGTCAACAAGGCGCGTCTGGCCTGGTGGTGAAGGAATTGGTGGGATGTATAAAGGTCGTGGATCCAACACCCAGCCATGGTAACTTTTTTTCAACCCTTATTTTCTTACTACAACCCCTAATTTCACCAAACTAAAACCATTTTTAACCAATTAATATTTCTGAAAAAACCTTTTCACAAAACCTAATCAAAATTAGGGTTTAGTTTTTGTTTAATTAAAAGTTTTCTTATTTTTTCAAAATTAAAATTAATTAGTTTTTTTTAATTAATTAGGTTATTAGGTTAATCATCAAATATTTTTTTCTTATCAAGAAAATTGCCAAAAATAATTTCCTTCTCCTTTTTCTTTCTTATCTTATATTTTAGCGCTATTTATTTGTTCTCGCGCTTTTTTTATGATTGTAATACGGTGGGAGAACTGACTTTTGGTTTTGCATTTTATCGCAAATGTTGCGGAAATGAAGAGTCGCCACCGACATTTCTTTTATGCAATAAGGAAAGGGTGAAAAGAACAGGAAAGACCTTCGAGATTTTTCTGAGTTCGGGGGGCAGGTTATGAAAAGGGAAGATGTTAGCACCCTTTTCATCTGTAGTTATCTACGGGATCTTAATCGCTAGTTCACTTTTGAAAATGATTAGTGTTCGTGTGTTTGAAAATATTTTGAAAATGCCTAAGTTTGGAAAACTTTATAATGATTCTCGTATCAGTTGAGAATGCATACAAATTGTTTGTTTTGAAAATATTTTAGAGAAAAGTGCTTGTGAAAAGATGTTGGTTTTATAATTTTGTTGTGAGCAAGCGATTAACAGCTGTCTACCTACTCAAAAGTATTTTGTTCTTTTTCTCCTCCTTTAGATAGTTCTATCATACCATTAGTTAGTAAGAAAGCCCTATCATTGGATGTGAAGGGACAGGTGCGGGTCATCATACAATCATAAAGTCAACTTGTAAGGAAGTTTAGCAATTTATCATAAGGGACTAGATCGTTTACTGAAGGCAGCATTGAAGGGTCATCGAGGGGCTACAATCTTTTAACCGACGGTCTTTGCTAAAGCGTCCCATGTTCGAGGGACATGACTGTATTTTTTCTGAGGCAACAAGTGAAGTCACCTTAGAGGTGCATGTGTGAATAATGTTTCAGTTCAGGTAACTTGTCTTGATATTAAGTTTTCTAGTGTTTGCTTTTATACCTTGCCAAACAAGCCTAATTACTATACAATAATAAGTAAAAGCAGTAAAAACAGAATAAGAAAAAAGGTCCTACACTATTACAATGCTTCGGGGAAAGGGGTACAAAACCACAAAATTAGGGGAAAATAGAAAACAAATGAAAAAAAACCTAATTAACTATTACAATCTTTAGCAGATACATCATTGTGAAAAGTCTAATGCGAAAGTAAAAGAACGCACGACGATTGTAAAAGTAAAGAGAAACAGAGAAGTGTTATTTTTTGTGATCGTTTTTGATGAAAATTGATGATTAACCTAATCTAATTGATTTTAGTTTAGAAAAAAGAAATTGATTTATTTAAAAAATATTTAATGATAAAAACCCTAAAGAAACTAAACTAATTATTTAAATTAATTTAATTAAAAATTTTAATTTAATTAATTGAATTAAAAAAAAGTTATGTTAATTTGATTTCAATTAATTAGAGAAAAAAAGATTAATTATGTTAAAAAGAAATTAAAACAAAATAATTAAAAAAAGAAAGAAAAGATGGGCCTGAAGAAGTAAATCTAGGGGGTGCTAGAAGAAATTCACTTGGGCCCAAACATGCCAGCCCAAATATTGTGAATGATTCAGTATGGATGGATCCAAGAGTTCCATGGTACGTGTGCAAATCTAGGACGTTAGATCTAGCCTAATGCATATCTGATGGTGATGACCTGAGGCTTATGATGCACGCACTAGACTGGCTTGTATGGAATCTGTAAAAATCATAAAACATAATTTTTTTGTCTTGCACCAGGATCAAACTCAAGTACAGGCATAACAAAGTCTTAAGGGAAAGCGCACTACGACTGGAGTGGCCATACATCCATTAGTTTATATCAACCAAAACATATATAATATAAACCAAATGCTAAGAGTCAGATAAATAAAACACGTGCGCATGAGTGTGTCCCTATTTTTTTGTATGAACCATCATGTCGTCCTGTTTTGCCATGCGATTTCTCCCACCGGTCAGACCACCCGGGATGATGATTCCAACATCATCTCTGATGATATAGAAATCCAAACCTGCGAAATTAAAATGAAACAAAAAGGAAAATGAACCTAATTACCTAATTAAGGTCCTACGATTCTCATGGTGTGGTTAGTTTCGCCTAACAATTCCTATATTGTGAGATCCGAAGCTTCAAAAGCTTCGTGCCCTAACAATGGCACGGTGTTGTTTCTGCATTAAAACTCACATGTAAAACGTAAAACATATTCTAATGGTGTATATGAATAGATTTAGCATGTTAGCAATGATTGAAAATGCATGAAATCAAAGTTTAGATGTCTACTAATTTTGACAACCGGTGTAATTGAGATGTTGCGTTCTGGAGCACGAGGGACTCAGCTATGGACTTGAATCACTTCCTTTGATCCTCAGGAAGTTATTGCTAGCCTTAGTTTGGATCGAGAGTGACTGGAAACTGTAGTACAGATCTTTCACATTTCTTTGGATTTTTCTGAATTCTTTCAAGGCTTTTTTAGGCAATATTTTCGTGTCTTTGCATCTAATGCTTATCATGCTTATATAGAGGAAGGAGAGGATCAACAAATATGGCATAAAATAATGCAATCATGACAAAGATTAGACAATAATCAAAGATATTTTAAAGCTTCTATTTTTAAATATTTTTGCGAAAGATGTGCTCATACGGTTTAGGCATGTTTATCATGTGCTCTTGGGCCTCCATGTGACTGAAATCAAAATCCTATAGGCCTTATATCATTGCTTCATATTTTATTTGATTTAATTTGCATTTAAATGAATAAAAATTCAAATAAAAGAAATAAAAATCATAAAAAATATGTGAATGGATTTAGAGGTCCTTTAACACAGTGTGAACATGTTTTAATATCAAAAGTTAGGCCCACTAGTTCAAAATTTCAAGTTTGCTCACTTTGCATTTCATGCATTTTCTCAAAATTTCCCAACATGCACTGGTCATAACTCTCTCAATTTTCATATTTTGAAGGTGATCTCTGACTTTTTGGAAAGCTCAAGATGTCCTTTTCAATTTATCGTTTGATCATTTTTGCATTTGAAGACTTTATCTTGATGTAAGTTGCCTTGACAAAAAGTGTCTTTTTTGTTGACTTTTGAAATGACCTGTAATGTATTGGCTCATATATCTTAAATGAAGCTTTTTTTGGACTTGATCATAGAGATAAAAATTTGTAGAAAATTGAATTTCCTTCAAAATGGGCTTTGGTTGGGGAAAAGTTGATGAATCATATGAAAGTTATGTTTGGTCAAAGTTCAGTTGACTTCTCCTAAGGAAACCCTAATTTGGTAACTTTGGACTTTTGATGATTTGAGGGCTTTCCTTGAGGAATCATGATCAACCCTTGATAAGATGATGAATATCACTTTAAAATGTTGATGTTGACCAAAAATCTTGAATTTTGACTGCATGTTGACCATAATTGACTTTTTACCCTATATAGTTGATTTTCCATCATCTGAGCAATTGACTGAGCAAACTTGTTGTGCAAGGCTTGAAACTTGGCATGAGTATTGTTGAAGACCTGTGGAGAACAATGGAAACCACTTGAGACCTTTGAAACCCAAACTTCCTTGAAAATCACAAAACCCTAGTTGTGGACCCCTTGCTTAGGAAGATAATTTCTCTGATCAATTCTTGAGCATCCTTGAGAATTTGAGAACCCTAGAAGAATGTCTTAAAGAAAATGGGAGGGAGAATTTCAGGGTACAACAACTGCCCATGTTCAATCTTCTTAAACCCTAAGAGTTAGATTGGCATGTCCTCCATTCGTGACTTGAAGGTGGAAGATGATTGAACACTTAAGTGCCAAAAACTTTGCACTTGCTTGTGCACGAAGTAGCACTATTGGTTGATTATACCGGGAATGGGCTTAAAGATGTCATTTGGAGAGGTGACAGAGAGTCTTCATAGATGGGCTTATAGATTCCATCCAGGATAACTATTGATAAGAAAATCAGACTAAGTCTACGCCCGACTTTGTCTTAGGAGATGTATTTGGAATGAGTTTATGTCCGACTTTGTCCAAAAGAATAATCATAATAAATATACGCTTGATTTCATCTGAACTAGAAGATGTCTACGCATGACTTCAACTATAAGAGGTATTGGAATGAGTCTATGCCCTACCTTTTCCAAAATAATATCATAATAAATCTACGCTTGATTTTATCTAAACCAGAAGATGTCTACGCCTGAATTCAACTAGAAGAGGTATTGGAATGAGTCTACGCCTGACCTTTTCCAAAAGAATATCAGAATAAATTTATGCTCGATTTTATCTGAGCTAGAAGATGCCTACGTCCCACTTCAACTAGAAGAGGTATTGGAATGAGTATATGCCTGAATTTTCCAAAGGATTTTTAGAAGGAATCTACGCTTGATTTCACCTGAACGATGCACTAGAAGATGTCTACGCCCGACCTTATCTAGAAAAGGTATTGGAATGAGTCCATGCCCGACTTTTTCCACAAGAATATCAGAATAAATCTATGCTTGATTTTATCTGAATGATGTACTAGAAGATGTTTACGCTTGACTTCAACTAGAAGAGGTATTGGAATGAATCTACGCTTGAATTTTTCTAAAAGAGTTTCAGAATGAATCTACACTTGATTTTGTCTGAATGATGTACGACAAGATATATACGTCCGACTTCAACTAGAAGAGGTGTTAGAAGGAGTCTACGTCTGACTTTTCTAAAAGAGTTTCAGAAGGAATATATGCTTGATTTCATCTGAATGGTGCACTAGAAGATGTCTACGTCCGACATCAACTAGAAGAGGTGTTGGAAGGAGTCTACGCCTGACTTTTCGAAAAGTGTTTAAGAAGGAAACTATGCTTGATTTCATCTGAATGGTGCACTAGAAGATGTCTACGCCCGAAATCATCTAGAAAAGGTGCATTTTTAGAATAACCCTCTGAGGAAATTACTTAAGTAGCTATTTGTCAGATGTAGCCTCTAAGAAGACTGTCTGGTCATGTAGGTAATTCATAATATTCACCTGTTGGTTGATCTTACCTGAAAAGGTAAAGAGTTAGTTGTATGAAATGTCATGAGGCACGAAATGCATTTTGTAATGATGTTCTCAAAGTAAATGAGACAGTGCTATATGCACTTCATATGCATATGCTATGATGTTTGTAAATGATGTATGAAAATGAAATGTTGTTGAAGTGTATCAGTAGCTTCGTATAACATCTTGCTGGGGAAAAAGGATCCTTGACTGGTGCTGGGGATGAAGAATATATATAGTCGTTAATCTTGTTTGGAATGCTTCCTCTGAGAATTCCTGCTTGCTGCTTGAGGAAACTCCGCTGGGGAATGTTGATTCCTTTTTGGGGAGAAGAGCCCAGGAACATTGGTTGTTCATTGCTCTGCTGGAGAATTTAATTATTATATACCCTGACCGAGGATAAAAGAGATGGATAATCTTTGAGGTGTTGTCTGACCGAGTTTTTGATATGGATACCGACTCGTCTGGAGAGGATAAGGTTGAACGATATCTGGTCCGATTCCAGATTCAATAGCAACTCTATGGGGATAGTAGTCTATACTTCCCTTTGCTGGGGAGAGAAATTTTTCCGGTGATCTGTAGTAGTCACAAAAATAGACTCATGCTGGGGAGACTGAACTCCACTGGGGAAATAAACCCTAAATTTGACGAAGAAATACTCTGCTGAGGAAATGAGCTCTGTTGGAGAATGCGATCCTTTCTGAAAGAAGGGAATTCTATAGGGGATTTAACAGTGTTGGAGAAATAAAATCAGTTGGGGAAGAGAATTTCCATAAACTATACTGAGGCCATAACCTCCGATGGAGATTGGGATTCCGTAGGTTGGCAACATGATCGGGGAAAAGATCATATTCCTTTATCCGCTAGGGTGATATACTGGTGAGTATGATTAGTGTATTCCATCTTGCAGGGAATGTATCTTTATTGAAGATGAACTTGCAAAGATTACTCTACGGGGATAATCATGTGAGGATTTTTCTGTGGGGATACGTGGACGACTTGAACATTATCCTAACTCCTAGAGCCTTGAGCAAATGTTGATTCCTGTTTTTTATGCATATATTTATTAATAGTAATCATATTCATATGCATATGTTCATTCAATTTATTCATTTGACGTTTTTGCAAACAAAACAGAAAAAGGTAAATTAAAAGTTTGAATTTTGAAATTTGTATTTCCATTGATAGTTTGCCCATAAACAGGCGGTTTTGTATAAAGAGACATAAATCCTAGTAATGGAAATCATCGTGAAATGAAAAGAGTACAAAGTGAAAACAAAACATATAGCTATGTGGAAATAATCTCGTCGGGTTTCAACTCTGTTATCGCCCCTATGTCTTCAATCATCTCATCCCTTGCTGTCGGAAGAAGTTGATTGAACTGATTTGTACCGTTTGAACTTTACGTCAGTAATAAAGCTTGTTGTAAGTGATCCATTGGGACATAATCATACGCTTTAATCCCTATATTTTTCATGGACTGCCCTTTCGGGTTTTCAGTCCACCGGGATACCCTTTTTGCCCAAGCCTCCCTTTCAGGTTTTCGACTTGCCGGTTGTACAATCGTTTCATATATATCCCTAGTTTTTGCCCGAACCTTTTTGGTTCGCCGGGATGCCCTTATTTTTTCATACGTAATATCTTTTAACTATGTTTGCATTCACAGGGTGTGGAAAATCTTCACCGTCCATGGTGGTCAGTATCATAGCACCGCCCAAAAATATTTTCTTGATTACAAATGGCCCTTCATAGGTGGGAGTCCATTTGCCCCTGGGATCACCCTGCGGTAGGATGATGCGCTTTATTACCAAGTCACCAGCCTGATATACCCGATGCTTGATTTTCTTGTTGAATGCCTTGATCATACGCTTTTGATACATCTGGCCATGACAGACAACCACAATCCTTTTCTTGTCAATCAAATTCAACTGATCCAACCCAGTTTGAACCATTCGTCCTCGTCTAAATCTGCATCTTTCATAATTCTAAAAGAAGGAATCTGAACTTCGACAGGTAGGACAACTTCCATACCACAAACCAGAGAGAATGGGGTTTCCCCAGTTGATGTTCGTGCTGAAGTGTGATAGCCATGGAGAGAAAATGGTAACATCTCGTGCCAGTATTTGTAGGTCACAACCATCTTCTGTATAATCTTCTTAATGTTCTTGTTGGTGACTTCCATTGTACCATTCATCTTTGGTCGATATGGAGAAAAGTTGTGGTGCTTGATCTTGAACAATATGCAGAATTTCATGATCATAGTGTTGTTGAGATTGGTACCATTGTCTGTGATTATTATCTCGAGGATACCATACCGACAGATAAGGTTATTCCTAATGAATTAGGCCACAACATTCTTGGAAACAGAGGCGAACGAGACTGCTTCAACCCACTTGGTGAAGTAATCAGTGGCAACGAGAATGAAGCATGTCCGTTAGAAGAAGTAGGCTTAATCTCTCTAATCATATCAATGACCCACATCGCAAATGGCCAAGGAGCAGTCAAGACATTTAGAGGTATTGGAGGCACGTGTACTTTATCAGCATAGATCTAGCACTTGTAACATCTTTTTTAATGGTGGTGACAGTCGGTTTCCATAGTCGACCAATAGTAACCTCCTCTCAAAAACTTCATAGCCATAGTATGTCCACTAGAATGAGTTCCAAATATGCCTTCGTGCATATCTTCCATAATTTTCTCTGCTTCCTTCTTGTCTATGCAATGAAGCAGAGTCGAACCATGTTTGTGCTTGTACAAAATTTCGTTGCTCAGGAAGAACTTAGCTTAGAACCTCTATAGGAATTTCTTTTCATTGATCGATGCCCCTTCAGGGTATTCTTGAGCCTCAAGATACCTCTTCAATTCATAAAACCAAGGTTTTTTTCTACTCCGTTAGTGTCAACTTCATAGCAGTGTGCCGATTCGTCTAATCTTTCGATAGTGATTCAAGGAGCTTCATTATCTCATCTAACTTTGAACATAGATGACATTGTAGCTAATGCATCTACCAAATGATTATCTTCTCGTAGGATGTGCTCAAAGGTAATTTCCTCGAAATACGGGATCAATGTTAACATATGCTCTCGGTAAGGGATAGGATTCAGATGCTTCATATCCTATTCTCCCTTAACCTGACTGATTACTAGGACTGAATCCCCATATACATCCAAGAACTTTATTCTTAGGTCAATAGCAGCCTTAATACCCATAATACATGCTCCTTATTCGGCCATGTTATTGGTACAATCAAAGCATAATATGGAAGTGAAGGGCAAATGGCAACCCTGAGGAGAGATAATTACAGCATCAATTCTGCTGCCAAGTCTGTTGGAAGCTCTTTCGAAGACTATAGTCCATCAGGATCCTGGCTCAGGTCCTTCATATGTCCAGGTTCTTCACAATCTGTAACTAGCATAATGTTCTCATTTGGGATTTCGAAATTCATAGACTGGTAGTCGTCTACGGCTTGATGTGCCAAATGATTTGCCAGTACACTTCCCTTGATTGCCTTTTGAGTGGTGTACAAATTGTCGTATTCTGTCAAGACCATTTGCCATCGGGCTATTCTTCCGGAGAGAGCTGGCTTCTCTAATATGTATTTGATGGGATCCATTTTAGAAATCAATAAAGTAGTATGAGTCAACATATATTGTCTTAGTCAGCGAGCAACCCATGCCAAAGCGCAATGAGTTTTCTCGAGCAGTGAATATCTTATTTCACAGTCGGTAAATTTTTTGCTAAGGTAGTATATTGCATGCTCTTTTCGACCAGACTCGTCATGCTGCCCCAGTACACACCCCATTGAGTTCTCTAGCACTATTAGGTACATGATTAGAGGTCTTCCTTCAACTGGTGGCATCATAATCATAGGTTCTTGTAGGCACTCCTTAATTTTATAAAAGGCTATTTGGCAGTCGTTGTTCCACTTTACCACTTGATCTTTCTTCAGCAGCTTGACGATTGGCTCACGAGTGGAAGTCAAATGAGAAATGAATCAGGAAATGTAATTCAGTCATCGTAAGAAACCTCTGACTTCTTTCTCAATACGAGGAGCCGACATTTCTTGAATTGCTTTAACCTTGGCAGGATCAAATTCAATACCTTTACCACTGAAAACGAAACCCAGGAGTTTACCAGATCTCACCCCAAATGTGCATTTGTTCGGATTTAATCTTAGCTTATACTTCCTTAGTATTTAAACAGTTTATGTAGATGATCAAGATGCTCTTCTTCAGTCTGTGATCTGGCTATCATGTCGTCAACATAGACCTCTATCTCGTGATGAATCATGTCATGGAATAAACCTACCATGGCACGCTGATAAGTTGTGCCGGTCTTCTTCAACCCAAATGGCATAACCTTGTAGCAGAAAGTGCCCCCACAGTGTGATGAAGGTAGTTTTCTCCATATCTTCGGGTGCCATCTTGATCTGATTATACCTTGAGAAACTGTCCATGAAAGAGATTACCTTGTGTTGAGTAGTCTTGTCGACTAAACCATCAATATATGGAATTGGGAAGTTATCTTTGGGACTCGCCTTATTCATATCCCTGTAGTCTACACACATACGTACTTTGCCGTCTTTATTTGTTACCAGAAGAATATTAGCAACCCATTGAGGATATGATGTCACTGCTAAGAAGTCTACGTTGAAATGCTTCATAACCCTAACTTTGATCTTCTATGACATCTTGGGACGCATGCGACAAACCTTTTACCTAATCGGAGAACAACCCTCTTTCACTGGCAGACGATGGACCATAATATCAGTATCGAGCCCTCGCATGTCTTCGTATGACCAAGAAAAGATCTCAACATAGTCATGAAACATCTGAATCAACCCGTTCTTGACACTACTCTCTAAGTTGGCGCCTATCTTGACTTCTTTTTGGTCTGTCTCGATACCCAAGTTTACAACTTCGACTAGTTCTTGATGTGGTTGGATAGCCTTTTCTTCTTGTATTAAGAGTCTGGAAAGTACTCTAGGTATTTCATAATTTTTCTCATCTCCGTCCTCGGCCTGGTAGATCATATTTTCAAAGTCATGAGTAACAGTAGCAGAATCATTATCGACGAAATCTAGAGTGAATGTGGATCTACAATGTAGTGTGTGGGTGTGTGTAAGAAACACATAACTTTATTTGAAAGAAATAAAGTAAATAAAAGACAGAGAGCTCAAAATTTAAATGCAAAACGTCTAATGTTTTATTAGATGAGCATATGTGGATGAAAGATAACAACCCTAACAAGTGGACCGTTGTGCCCCGGGTAAAAGCACAAGGCTTTAAGTTATTGTTTAAAATTACATATCCCAAAAACTTGAAAGCAATAAAACATGAAATAGCAATTACTCCTGACTAAAGGAGATTGGTATAAAGTCTTTAGCCTTCAAGTTGTTGAGTCCACTACCAGAGTAGTAGGGAAGATCCAGTTGTCTAAATCACAGTCACTATCAGTGTCTTCTATGGCATTGACTTCATTATTGTTGATGCTGAAAGGTGGTCTCCCAGCACGAGCACGAAGAACCTCCTTCTAAGCCTCTGAGGTAAAACCCAAACCAAATTTGTTTGACTTGTAAGGAATGTCAGGAAGTTGACCCCAAATAGTGCAACCACCTTCTTCTACCACAACCCTAGCATCTTTCAGAGAAGCCATTCTTGGTGGATCCTTGGTAATCCTAGGAGTAGCATGAGTAGCTTTAGCAACGACAATTGTCATGGGAATTGCTTCAAAGGCCTGACAGGGAGTCTCAATGGATTCACCATCCTTCTTAACGTGTTTGAATGAGTTCAAATGGCTCACCATATACTCTTCTTCTCCATAAACCGTAATAATTTTCCCTTTCATATGATACTTTAATTTTTGGTGCAAGGTAAAGGTAACAACGCCTGCCCCATGAATCCAGGGTGTCCAAGCAAACAAGAATAGGCCGGTCTAATATCCATTACATAGAAGGTGGAGTCAAATACCTGATATCCCATTTTGATCAGAAGATCAACTTCTCTGTGTACCATTCTCCTTGACCCATCAAAGGCTCTTACCACAATATCACTGGGTTTCAAAACAACCCCTTCACAGTCCAGTCTATCTAGAGCACCTTTTGGTAATACATTTAATGAGGAACCTATATCCACCAACAGACGCGCCAAGGTAGTGCCCCTACACTGAATAGAGACATGCAGGGCCTTGTTATGATTCTTTCTTGTCGAAGTTAAGTCAGCATCAGAAAAGCCTAATCCATTATCAGTTGTTAGGCTTGCAACATAATTCTCAAACTAGTCAGCAGGGGTCTCTTGTGGTACATGAGCAGTCTTCAAAGTTTTTACCAAAGCCTGAGCATGGGTGTGATACGGTGGGAGAACTGACTTGAGGGTTTTGTGTTTGATCGCAAATGTTGCGGTTAGCAAGAGTCGCCACCGACTTTTCTTTTATCCAAAGGGAAAGGTGAAAAAGCACAGGAAAGACCTTTGAGATTATTTCTTGAGTTCGGGAGGTATATTATGAAAAGGGAAGGTATTAGCACCCTTTTCATCCATGGTTTTCCATGGGCTCTTAGTTACTTTCTAGATCACTTGCTTTTTGTTTGAAATTGTGCTTGGTGTGGTTTTTTGAAAGTATTTTGTAAAGAGGCCTTTGTTTAGGCAATCTTTGTAATGATTCTTGTTTGTAAGAATATATACAAAGATGTTTGATCTATTTGAAAATGTTTTCAAGTTTGTAAGATGTTTGAAAGTATAAGTGTTTGTTTTGAAAATAGCAAGGATGTTTGTTTGAAATTGAGCAAGTAATTAGGAGCATCCCACCTACTCAAAAGTATTTCTTGTTCATTTTCCTTTCCCTTTGACATTGTTATCTTGCCATTGATTTGGTAAGTAACCCTATCTTTGGATGTAAACGGGACGGGCGTGGGTCATCGTATAACCATGATTAGCAATGTTGCAAGGTATCTTAGAATTCTCTTTTAGGGACTAAGATCATTTGAAAGGCAACTTAGATAGCGTCATCGAGGGACTACAATCTTATATTTGCTTGTTTTTTCTAAGATACCTTACATGCGTAATATGGCCATTTTTTATAAGGCAACCAAGTTGAATAACCCTAGGGGTGATTGTGTGCAAGTGTATTGTTTTCATGCTTGTTTTTGTCTTGATTAGAGTTTTCTAAGTATTGGTTTTAGTCTTTCTATACAAACCCTAATTACTAGCATATTGATAACACCGAATCACACTATGTTTCTGACTCGAATATCACATGTTTTCCTTAGTTTTATTATTGTTTTTCTAGTATTATGCCCTTGTTTCCTTTGTTTTCAGGTCACGTGTCCTTTCAGAGCCTTCAGAGAAGAAACGAGCGAAAACACCAGAAAAATAGGGTTTTTCCAAGAAAATACACACATGGCGTCTAGCTTCGCGCTGACTACAGGGAACGCGCTGACATGGAGCACTTTCACCCAGGGGCCAACTGCCACGTTCCCACGATCTCTCCATTTTCACTTCACAAACCATTTCCCGCTCAGAAGGAGTTGAGGGGCATGCTCGTCTTTACAGAGTTTCAGGATCTTCTATAAATAGCAAGTTCATTTCATTTTCGTTTTCATCCAAACTTAGATGCAAACTTAGATCCGGTCAAGTTACTGCTTAGGCATATATTACTACTTTGTAAAGTGATAATCTTCTCACATCAGGAAGTTATCACACTTGAGTGTGAGAGTTTGTATTCAAGTTTGGAGCACTTTGGTTGAAGTTTATCATACTATCTTTTACATTTCCACGACTTGTATCAGATTCAAGCCTCCGATTGGAGCAAGGTTCTAATTTAATTGCTTTCATTTATTTTATGCTCTTACCATAGTCTACATGTTTTATTGACTCTAAATGCTCTTACCATAGTCTACACGTTTTATAGACTCTAAATGCTCTTACCATAGTCTACACATTTTATAGACTCTAAATGCTCTTACCATAGTCTACATGTTTTATAGACTCTAAATGCTCTTATCATAGTCTACACGTTTTATAGACTCTAAACGCTCTTACCATAGTCTACACGTTTTATAGACTCTAAACGCTCTTACCATAGTCTACACGTTTTATAGACTTTAAACGCTCTTATCATAGTCTACATGTTTTATAGACTTTAAATGCTTACCATGTCTAGCTAAATTTATTAGGGTTAGAATGTAAGGATCGAATCATAACTATGTTCTGCATGCCATGCTAATAGAAATACCTTTGGGATGTTTTAGTTTTTAATACTGGTTTAAATGTGTTTAAAAGTTTATGGGTAAGATCGAAAGCCGTCCATACTTGAGATTAAGCCAGATTAGTTCTTGACCAAACGAAAAGAGCGAAAGCAGTTCGTTTGGTTAAGTAGGATTACTTGATATAATTTTAGAAAACGATTTTGAAACTATTTGCGGACGCGTTTGTGGGATTAAAATCTGATTCTTGATCAAAAGCCAAGGATCTATTTAAGTTAAGTTTTCCAAATTAAAACACTTTTTCACTAAGTCAAAATAACTTGTTTCTTAAAAATAGGTTTACTTCTTTAACGCGTTAGGCACCCTTTATAAGTGACAATAAAGGAATTTAATTTAAAGAGTAAACTCGGTTCTTAGTATGCGAAAGCTACAAGTTCCTGTTAAACAGTTCTTTGCTATAAATGGAAAATATTTCCCAAAAGTAAATACTATACATGCATGCTAGGACGCTGTCTGATCTCGTGATTTACATTCAATCTCGTTTTTTTTATCTCTTTAATTTTATTTGCTTTTATTTCCCTATACTGAACTCAATCCCTTACTGATCTGCCTTAGATAAACACCTTAACAATAGAGTCGATAGATTGACAATTGGTCTTTGTGGTTCGATAATCTTATATATTACTTCGATAGGCTATGCACTTGCAGTTATAATTTAGACTATACAATAAAAGCCCATCAAGTTTTTGGCGCCGTTGCAGGGGACCAACTTTGCCAAATTTCGTACCCTTTTTGTTATCCCGTTTAGACTAAGGCTACTTATTTAGCCGGTAGATGCATAGAAATCGTAGCACCGCTAACCTAATAGATCCTTTAGTAGAACCTGAACATTTCGCTCGAGCCCGTCTCTTTATACGAAAGTTGAAGAAAGCTATGGCCGAGGACCGTAATCAAAGATCGCTTAAGGAATTTTCCCAACCATCTAACGAGGAACCTAGTTCTAGTATAGTAAATCCAGCTATAACAACTAACAACTTCGAAATAAAACCCTCGCTATTACAATTATTTCAACAAAACCAATTCGCTAGTCTCGCTACCGAGAACCCGAATCAACACTTGAAGGCATTTATCCAATTAGCCGACACCCTCAAAGAAAATGGTGCCACATCTGAAGCAATACGCCTAAGATTGTTTCCATTCTCTCTAAGAGGGAAAGCTCACGATTGGTTAGATTCCCTCCCTGCTAATTTGATAACAACTTGGGAGGACCTTAGAAGAGTGTTCCTTGCCAGGTATTTTCCCCCTAGCAAACCCTCTATTCTTAGAAACCTGATCACTAGATTCACCCAAAACCAGGGAGAATCTCTATTTGAAGCTTGGGAAAGATATAAAGACCTTTTAAGAGCTTGTCCACACCATGGCCTAGAACAATGGTTGATCATTCACACCTTCTATAATGGACTCCATTATAATACCAAAATGTCTATCGACGCCGCCGCAGGTGGTGCGCTGATGAACAAACCTTACCCTGAAGCTTGTGCCCTGATCGAAGATATGGCCCAAAACCATTACCAATGGGGGACATAATGAGCGACAGTGGAAAAAGAAGGAGACCCAAGGAGGGGTGCATGAGATAAGTAGCATGAACATGATGCAAGCTAAAATGGACGCCCTGGCCTTAAGAGTAGATAACATGTCCCAAAACCCTGCCACAGTAGCTGCACTCCACTCGGAATGCGAACTCTGTGGAACCCAAGGACATCCAACTTCAGATTGTTACCTGTTGAATGAGTCTAGCTCAGAACAAGTCAATTACACCCAAGGAAACCCGTTCTCGAACACCTATAACCCTGGATGGAGGAATCACCCGAATTTTTCCTATAAAAACAACAATCCAATCCAACATCCTGGAACACCCAGACCGCAAGGTTTTCAACCTCAAAAATCAAACCAACCTATGCAAGTTGTGCCACCAAGACCAAATCTTAGGGAAACCCTAGATACTTTTATCGCAACCCAAACTCAGCAAAACAAAGAATTTATGAACCAAAACGCCCATACAAACGAACTAGTAACACAACTAGCAACTAAGTTTGACCAAATGATGACCCATCATAAGATGCTCGAGACTCAGATCTCGCAAGTAGCTCAAACACAAGCCACGCAAACCACACCTGGAGGAAAATTCCCTGGACAAACTCAACCTAGTCCTAAAGGACAAGCGAATGATATCACTCTAAGAAGTGGAACTGCTTACGATGGACCGAAACTTCCAACAATGTGTGTACCAGAAAAACCAAAAAAAGATAGCATACCTGAGGACCAAGTAGAGAAACCAGAGGAACCAAGAATCCAACAGAACCAAGTGGAAGAATCGAAAGATAAAACTTATACACCACCTCCACCCTATAAACCTCCAATACCATACCCACAAAGACTTAAACAAACCAAGATAGAAAGTCAATACCAAAAATTCATCAAAGTAATAGAGAAACTCCATGTAGAGATTCCCTTTACCGAAGCGATTACCCAAATACCATCATATGCTAAATTCTTAAAAGACATCATGACAAACAAATGCAGAATCGACGATCCTAAACCCCTAGAATGTCATTCCATCTCTGAAAATAAACTTGCAAAAAAGGACAAAGATCTTGGAAGTTTTTCTATTCCTTGCATCCTAGGAAATCATATGATCGACAAAGCTTTCTTAGACCTAGGAGCAAGCGTAAGCTTAATGCCTTTGGCAGTCTGCAAGAGGTTAAACTTAGGAGAACTAAAACCAACCAAAATCTCTTTACAACTAGCTGATAAATCTGTCAAGTACCCCACAGGGATATTAGAGGATATACCAGTTAGAATAGGTCAGTTGTATATCCCAACCGATTTCGTGGTAATGGATATTAAAGAAGATGACGAAATCCTGATTCTCTTAGGAGGACCATTCTTGTCAACCGCCGGAGCTATAATCGACATTAAGAAAGAAAAACTTACCTTCGAAGTAGGAGATGAAAAGATAGAATTTATCCTCTCTAAATTCCTTATGGCACCTGTGATAGGAGATGCATGTTATGCAATCGACATCATTGATGAATGCGTAAACGAACTTGAGCAAGATGAATCCTTAATTAAATTACCACCAACACCCATTCTAGAGGATGATGGATATAAAGAACCTTACATTGATGACAACCTCTTTGAATGTTTAGCTCTTACACCCGATCCTATGTCGTGTCTTAAAAAGGAATCTCTAGAACTCAAAGAACTACCCAAGAATCTAAGATATGAGTTTTTGGACGAAGAGATGAATCGCCCAGTTATAGTTAACGCCACTCTAGGCCAAAACGAAACAAATCAACTCTTAGATACCTTGCGAAGATACCCTTCAGCATTAGGATATAAAATCTCTGACTTGAAAGGGATAAGCCCGTCCGTATGCATGCATCGGATCACGCTAGAAGAAAATTCGAAACCCTCTAGAGAGCATCAGAGAAGAATAAATCCTATTATGACTGATGTAGTTAAGAAAGAAGTTATTAAGTTACTAGAAGCTGGTATAATATATCAGATATCAGATAGTGAGTGGGTAAGTCCTGTACATGTGGTGCCGAAGAAAGGAGGCATCACGGTTGTTGAAAATGATAAGGGAGACAAAGTAGAAAAACAAACAGAAGGAGGACGGTGTATGTGTATCGATTACAGAAAGCTACATAAGGCGACTAGGAAAGATCATTTCCCACTTCCATTTATAGATCAGATGCTCGAACGTCTAGCTAGGCATTCATATTTCTGTTATCTAGATGGATATTTCGGATTTTTCCAAATCCCTATTCACCCAGAGGACCAAGAAAAAACTACATTCACCTGTCCTTATGGAACGTTTGCGTATAGGCGGATGCCCTTTGGACTCTGTAATGCACCTGCCACCTTTCAACGTTGTATGATGTCCATATTTATGGACTATCTCGATGGAATTATGGAAGTATTCATGGATGATTTTTCTCTATGTGGATTAGATTTCAAAAATTATCTCTCGAACCTTGAGAAAATCTTAGAAAGATGTGTGGAAGTGAACCTTGTGTTGAATTGGGAAAAGTGTCACTTTATGGTCAACGAAGGAATAGTTTTAGGGCATATCATCACCGAGAGAGGGATAGAAGTTGACAAAGCCAAAATAGAAGTTATAGAGAACCTAAACCCACCTAAAACCGTTAGGGAAGTACGAAGTTTTCTAGGACATTCTGGATTCTACCGACGCTTTATAAAATACTTCTCCAAAATAACAAAACCCTTAACTAACCTTCTTATGAAAGATGCTGAATTTGAATTTAATGAGAAGTGTCTTGAAGCCTTCAACATTCTAAAACAAGCGCTGATTTCAGCTCCTGTCATTCAACCCCCTAACTGGGAGCAACCATTTGAAATCATGTGCGATGCTAGTGACTATGCAGTTGGTGTTGTCTTAGGGCAAAGAAAAGACAAGAAATTACATGTCATTTACTATGCCAGTAGAACCCTAGATACTACCCAACTTAATTACACAACTACAGAGAAGGAATTGCTAGCTGTAGTATTCGTAATCGATAAGTTCCGATCTTATTTAGTAGGAGCTAAGATTGTAGTTTATACTGATCACGCAGTAATATGATATCTGTTAAATAAAAAAGACGCTAAGCCGAGATTGCTCAGGTGGATTCTCTTACTCCAAGAATTTGACTTAGACATTAAGGATAAGAGAAGCACTGAGAATTTAGTAGCCGATCATCTATCTAGGCTAGAACATTTGAAACCAGATCTAATACCAATAGACGATCACTTCACTTACGACGGACTGATAGCTAGGATAAACACAGTGAGTGAGGATGACTCTGAAACCTATAAAGAATTTAAACCAGAGAAAGTCTCAATGATAAGAAATGTACCTTGGTACGCAGACATTGTGAACTATCTAGTTGCTGTCATCATACCCCCAGACTTAAGTTTTCAACAAAAGAAAAAGTTCTTCAATGACATCAAAAGCTTTTATTGGGACAAACCACTCTTGTTCAAAAGAGGAATAGACAACATCTTTATACGATGTGTTCCAGAGGAGGAAGTGGAAAGCGTCATCAAACATTGTCATGTCGCGCCTTATGGTGGACACACAAGCACATCAAAGACATGTACCAAAATCTTTCAAGGAGGCCTTTACCGGCCAACTTTACGGCGAGATGTCCACACTTACATCACCAAGTGTGACCGGTGTCAACGCACTGGGAACATTTCAAGGCGTGACGAAATGCCATTAAGAAATATTCAAGAGGTAGAACTCTTTGACGTATGGGGTATAAATTTCATGGGGCCTTTTCCATCATCAATGGGAAATAAATATATTCTTGTGGCAGTTGACTATGTGTCCAAGTGGATAGAAGCAATAGCGGCCCCCACAAATGACACGAGAGTAGTGATCAAATTGTTCAAAAACATCATATTCCCTAGATTTGGAACACCCCGTCTAGTCATAAGTGATGGAGGATCGCACTTTATATCCAAGATATTCAATAAAATTTTAAACAAATACGGAGTCAAACATAGAGTAGCAACACCATATCACCCTCAAACCAGTGGCCAAATGGAGGTATCGAATAGGGAAATCAAGCAAATCCTAGAAAAAACCGTGTCAATATCCAGAAAGGATTGGTCTGAAAAGCTGAAAGATGCGCTTTGGGCCTATAGAACAGCTAACAAAACCCCTATTGGAACTACCCCATATCAATTGGTCTATGGAAAATCCTGCCACTTACCTTTCGAGTTAGAACACAAAGCCTATTGGGCTATAAAATCCTTGAATTTAGACTAACTAAGAGCTGGAGTGAAACAAATTCTGGACATACATAATTTGGAAGAACTCCGCCTAAATGCTTATGAGAATGCCATCATCTATAAAGAAAGAACAAAGATATGGAACGACAAGAAAATTACTAAGAAAGAATTGAATGTAGGCGATCCTGTTCTTCTTTTTAATTCCAGATTACGACTTTTTCCTGGCAAGCTACGTTCAAGATGGACAGGTCCATTCGAGGTATCAAAAGTGTTAGTATCAGGAGCTGTAGAAATCAAGAATAACTCAAGCGCTCCTTTCGTGGTAAATGGACAACGACTGAAGTTGTATAGAGGAGGTGACCTGCCTATTGACTACTCTAGTAAGACTCTGATAGACCCACCAATCCCAACGTGAAAAGTGAGATCTTATCTTCAAGCTAACGACGTTAAACCAAGCGTTACGTGGGAGGCAACCCACGATCTTTTTTTCTTTTTAATTTTTAAATTTTAATTTTTATTTTATTTGTAATTTTGGACTGACTCATCTATCTTTTTTAGGACCAAGTGCTCTTATATCACCTTTTTCAGATGGATTTCATTGATGGACTCAATGTCATCTTCAGAGACGACGCTCAGAGGGAGCAATTTGCTACACTGTCTGCTCGACCAATGCTTCCGACTAGATACCCTGATTCTGCTTGCATGGATGCACTAGGCATTAAGGCCAGTATCCGTTATCTGTGCCATCAGGTCAGTTGAGATGCATATGCTGACGAGATCCACGTGACCTACAGGAACCTCACCTTGGAGTTCCTCAGCTCACTGGAGTATGAGCCCTATGTTGGCACCAGAGAGGACCGTGGGCGGATTAGTTTTCGCATGTTCGGAGCAGGGTATGCTTTTACTTTGAGACAGTTTGGAGATCTGCTTGGATTCGAGACTGCACTTACTGCCATCCCCGAGCTTCCTCTAGGGTATTTCATGAGCAGTGATATATACATATTCCGGAGAGCTATTACCAACGAGGGAAGTCTTGACCAATCTGAGCAACTGTCTAAGAGGATTCATAACCCAGCTTTCAGGTACTTTGAGATGATTCTTTGTCATACCTTCTTCGGGAGGAGCTATTGCGATCATTTAGTGACTGCAGAGGAGATACTATTTTTATACTGCGCTAGTCATTCGCGTCCCAGTGCGAGTGGAGCTTTCTTGATAGAAAGTCTAGATATGGCTGCATCATCCTATGAGGGATACTTGCACGCTGGTGGGAATGTGACACTGATTGCATCTGCTCTGGGCTTGGATAGCCAGTTACTCTGCCTGACACCATACTGTGACAGTACACGCATCGACATTGACTTCTGCTTAGACCATGGCCTTATGCGCCGAGCTTCTTTTCATCCATATCAATACAGGCTCCTTATTGACGATCAGACTGTCTATTATTTCACCCTGCCTGATCCACAGATGACCTGCGTCTCTAACCGGGCAAACTGGAACTACACTTTAGAGTGTTGGGGCGAGACAATTATAGACATCACTAACCTGCCAGAGCCAGAGTATTCACCAGAGTCAGAGCCAGAGTCAGACGACCCGATCACTGAGGATCCGGTTACAGAGAATCCTACTCCAGAGTACACGCCTGCACCTGAGGTTGAGCATACTGTTGTTTATACTAATAACTTGACCTTACATGAGCCTGACATGAGAGTGTAGATGGCAGCCATGAGAGCTGAGATGGCTACACTTCTCCAGGAGGTGGCTGATCTCACCCTACAGGTAGAGCTAGATGGTGCCACATATGTTGGCGAGATCGACGATTTGACACACGAGATTGCTGAGCTCAGACGCCAGGTGGCTGAGCTGCGAGGACGTGACTTTGCTGATATCTGATCATGAGACGTCCACCATTGTTATTATTATTATACTATTTTTATTTTATTTCTCAGACTTACTTTTTATGTTTTTCAGTTCAGTTGCACTTCGTACTCACTTACATTTACATATATATTGTGTGTTTATTTTATTTTCTCTTAACTTGTTTTATTTTATTTTGCAAAAACTAGAAAATAAAATGTATGTGTATGATATACACATATATTTTACAAAAAATATATATATATATTTTCACCTTAAAACGCTAGGTACACCCCAAGTGACAAGAGCAAGCCACCATTTTTTGAAGCCCAATTGCCCAAAGAACAAAATATGGCCCAGCTAGAAATTCAACAGGCCGCATCCGTGGAGGGAGGGACCGCACCCGCGGACCTCCAACGGTAATAAACGGCTACTTTTCGGAAAACTCACCATTTACTCCATTTTTTCCTATTTAAACCCCATTTTCTTCCTCATTTTACCCATATTTTCATACCTTACCTTCCATAATTTCTCCATTTCAACTAATTCTCTATTATATTTCTTTTCCCACTACAAACCTTCCAAATCTATAAAAATCACTATTTTCTTCCTCCACCATACTATTTTTCTTTCTCCAAATCATTCAAAACAATCAAAATGGACTTCAATGGGTATGTTCTTCGAAGCGGCAAACCGGGATCCACATAAAGGAAGCTGCTCGAAAAGCTATAGTCTACGGCAATTTACTCAACCAGGTATATTGACGAAGATTGTGTCTACACTTTAGGTATTTATCATAGTGTTTTTCATTTATTAGATAAAATAGGCATGCATAATATTTTCTCTGCAAAAGAACCTACCTACCCAAGGTTGACATATGAGTTTTTAAGTTCACTTATTTATAATGTCACACCTAACACTGCTAGTACCGTAGGTGGGGTACAATTTAGAATGTTTAACCGTGAATATAGTTACTCCACCGACGGTTTAGCTGAGTTGTTAGGGATGCCTTTTGGGGAAGGTGCTATTTGTGAAGCACCCTTGGATACGGAATGGACAACCGCTGGCTATGCTTTCTGGAAAAAACTTACAAACCAAGAAGCAAATTCTTTTGATGGCCTGCTAGCCTCGAGTGTCCATAATCCGACCATCCGTGTCTTCCGATACCTTTTAGCATCCACCATCTTTGCTCGGGAAAACCCAAACAAGGTGAATGCTAAAGAGTTAATTATTATGCAAGCATGCCTCACCGACACCAAAATTAACCCGATGCCCTTTATAATTGCTCACATGAGCTATGTCCGAAAAAAGGTGGCACTGATTTCTTTTGGTGGCCTGGTTACTACTATCGCTCGTGCCCTTGGCTTGGCCACCGAGCTTGCTACTTTAGAGTCACTTCCTCCTCGTACTGCAGGCCTAAAATTTTTGAAATATATGCGCCTCTGCAAAGCGAGAAGGGAAGGTGGCTATTACCTTATGATTGGTAATGCTGCTATATCAAGTGTTGTCCTCCCCTGTACCCATTGCACTGATGTTAGATTAGAGCGTAACTAGACCTATGATTTAAGCGCTCCCGCTTTCACTGGTCCGTTACCTCTGAATGTTCCTTTAGAGGAGGGGAACAACACTGATGACGAGTATGACTTTCAAACAGAGTCACCTCCTCGATTTACACCATCACACACTGCACCATCTTCTTCTAACCCTCTTGCAGGTGCCGTCCCGAGCTTCCATGTCACTGAGGACATGTGGAGAGAGCATATGGCTAGAGAGGAGAGGCGTGATGCCCTACTTTCTATGATCTAGCAACAGGTTGCCGACAACATGGCTTTCATGCAGGCGTCTCAAATTCAAAATGCCCGCTCTCTGACTACCTTCATGGAAAGTCAATTGGCTCTCCAGAACCAGCAGCACCGTCAGCAGACTAGCTTCGCTACTCACTTCCAATTAATGGAGGCCACACAAGGCACATTGATTGGTCGGACTAGGGAGCTACAAGCTGCAAATGCTGCTCTCACTGAGCGCATGGCATAGTTTAGCCTCGATAGAGATCGCCGCCGCTGTAGTCGTAGCCGCCGTTCCGGACGTTCACCTCAGGATGGCGAGGGTACTAGTGGACCTCACCAGTTTTACCAGGTATCTCCTACCTAGACTTGTTTTGGAACATTGGGGACAATGTCCAATTCAAGTGTGGGAGGAGCATTTTATCGCTTTTATCTCCTTTTCGTTATTTCTTTTTCCGTTATTTCCCTTTTCAGTACTTTATTTTTCAGTATCTTTTAGTTATTTCCCCTTTTAGTAGTTTAGCCGTTAGATAAAATACATGTGATTGACGAGTGATTTTGTGCAGTGTATCCTTAAGATTCTCCACCACTTCCTAGCCTTGAGAAATTTTTTTTCTAAAAATGAATACAACATGTTTTTAGTTAGTTTTTTGAGCCATAAGTAAAGTTTTTAGGTTTAGGATAGAGTGTGATTAGTCTTAGGTACCCTTTTTGAAAAATCAACATCGTCTTTTACACCATTGACCTTGTAAATATTAGAGTTAATTTCGTCTTCTCCCCATGCTATGATTTTAATTTTACAAAACGGGTCCTAAGTAGTTTATTCTCGTAGTTGGCTCCGGCCTAAGCATGCGCTACATGTAGGATCGATGAAAACAAGTGAATGATCTTTTTGCCTTGAAAATATATATATATATATATATATATATATATATATATATATATATATATATATATATATATATATATATATATATATAAGAAAAAATGTATGGTTACGACCTGAATTGGGTGATCCTCACACGATCATTTAATTCAACTGGTCGCGAACATCCACAAAAAATAAAAAGTGAAAAATAACAATAAAAGGCATTACCCATTATGGCTGGTTCAGAGGTATCTGGTGCTGAACTCGGTAGGGCAGATTACGATCTGATCCCCCACAGCTATAATTGGGTAATAACGGGATTACACCAATTTTGTACCAGAATCCCATTGCAAAGATCAGAATCACTAACCGGTTACTACACTATGAGTATGTACGGATAACGGGCTTAATGTGATTACACCTGAATGAAAAAGACCTTACCTAGAAGAGAAGTCTTAGCATAGTGGGAGTAATAGGAGTTGACTTGTATAGGAATAAGGTTTATGTCCGCATTCTGCGGTAAAGTGTCACTTCGATGTTCTTAGTTCAAATAGTTGGTACCTGTCGAACACACTCTCACTTGAACCTTACTGCTTTAGCTCGATAGCTAGAAAAAACAGTTGTATCCCTTTGACTACTTCTAAGAGTTTTGCTTGAGGACAAGCAAAGGTTTAAGTGTGGGAGAATTTGATAACACTGAATCGCACTATGTTTTTGACTCGAATATCACATGTTTTCCTTAGTTTTATTATTGTTTTTCTAGTATTATGCCCTTGTTTCCTTTGTTTTAAGGTCACATGTCCTTTCAGAGCCTTCAGAGAAGAAACGAGCGAAAACGCCAGAAAAATAGGGTTTTTCCAAGAAAATACACACATGGCGTCCAGCTCCGGACCGACTACAGGGAACGCGCTGACATGGCGCACTTTCACCCAGGGGCCAACTGCCACGATCTCTCCATTTTCACTCACCGCGCCCACATGGAGGTTGGCCGCACCCGCGGCCTTCACAAACCATTTCCCACTCAGAAGGAGTTGAGGGGCATGCTCATCTTTATAGAGTTTTAGGATCTTCTATAAATAGCAAGTTCATTTCATTTTCGTTTTCATCCAAACTTAGATGCAAACTTAGATCCAGTCAAGTTACTGCTTAGGCATATATTACTACTTTGTAAAGTGATAATCTTCTCACGTCGGGAAGTTATCACACTCGAGTGTGCGAGTTTGTATTCAAGTTTGGAGCACTTTGGTTGAAGTTTATCATACTATATTTTACATTTCCACGACTTGTATCAGATTCAAGCCTCCAATTGGAGCAAGGTTCTAATTTAATTGCTTTCATTTATTTTATGCTCTTACCATAGTCTACACATTTTATAGACTATAAATGCTCTTACTATAGTCTACACGTTTTATAGACTCTAAATGCTCTTACCATAGTCTACATGTTTTATAGACTCTAAATGCTCTTACCATAGTCTACACGTTTTATAGACTCTAAATGCTTTTAGCATAGTCTACACGTTTTATAGACTCTAAATGCTCTTACCATAGTCTACACGTTTTATAGACTTTAAACGCTCTTATCATAGTCTACATGTTTTATAGACTTTAAATGCTTACCATGTCTAGCTAAATTTATTAGGGTTAGAATGTAAGGATCGAATCATAACTATGTTTTGCATGTCGTGCTAATAGAAATACCTTTGGGATGTTTTAGTTTTTAATACTGGTTTAAATGTGTTTAAGAGTTTATGGGTAAGATTGAAAGCCGTCCATACTTGAGATTAAGCCAGATTAGTTCTTGACCAAACGAAAAGAGCAAAAGCAGTTCGTTTGGTTAAGCAGGATTACTTGATATAATTTTAGAAAACGATTTTGAAACTATTTGCGGACGCGTTTGTGGGATTAAAATCTGATTCTTGGTCAAAAGCCAAGGATCTCTTTAAGTTAAGTTTTCCAAATTAAAACACTTTTTCACTAAGTCAAAATAACTTGTTTCTTAAAAATAGGTTTACTTCTTTAACGCGTTAGGCACCCTTTATAAGTGACAATAAAGGAATTTAATTTAAAGAGTAAACTCGGTTCTTAGTATGCGAAAGCTACAAGTTCCTGTTAAACATTTCTTTGCTATAAATGGAAAATATTGCCCAAAAGTAAATACTATACATGCATGCTAGGACGCTGTCTGATCTTGTGATTTACATTCGATCCCGTTTGTTTTATCTCTTTAATTTTATTCGCTTTTATTTCCCTGTACTGAACTCAATCCCTTACTGATCTGCCTTATATAAACACCTTAACAATAGAGTCGATAGATTGACAATTGGTCTTTGTGGTTCGATAATCTTATATATTACTTCGATAGGCTGTGCACTTGCAGTTATAATTTAGACTATACAGTAAAAGCCCATCACATATTATGTATAAAAGCGATAAATTGCGGGATTTAAAGTTACTACACTATTACAACATTTGTGGGAGGGGTGTACAAATTGAATGGGGATTGCAAAAATGTAAACCTAGTTAGTCTATTACAACCATATTGAATTGGTATCAATGTACAATAAATAAATACAAAGTACAAAATGAATAAATGTACAAAAATGCAAAATGTAAAGAAAATGGATCTTTGTTTGATTTTTATGAGAAAAAGGGAAATTGTCTTAACCTAATTAATTAAAGAAAATAATTAATTAAACTTAAATTTATTAAGAAAAGATTTTAAATAAAACCCTAATTCTATTAATTGATCAAAAGATAATAAATTTAAGAAAAGTATTTTTTTTGTATCTTTGTCTTGAAAATATTTATAGCACTATAAAATATTTTTGGCCTTTTTTATATATAAATAAATATATTTTAATAGGTGTAAAATAAAAATAAATACTAACCTAGTTTTAATTAAATTTACAAGACTAGTTAATAAAAATAAATAAAGTATAGTTAAATAAAATATTTTTTGTGAGAAAAATAAAATAAACTAAGTTAAAATGAAAATCTAACTTTTTGTGATTTTTTAACATTAGGAAAAATATTTAAGAAAATAAAAATGAAATAAATAAAAATAAAAAAATAAAAATAAATAAACTTGGGCCAGAGGCGCAAACAGCCTGCAGGGGGTTAGGTAGTAAAAATAAAAATAAGCCAGGCCCAAAGAGGCCCAACGCCTGCCAAAAAGACAAAAATCAGAAAGCAAAATGTGAAAAAATTAAAAGGGTACCACTGGGGCTCGAACCCAGGTCCCAAAGGTTACAGGCGCGCGCTTCTGCCACTGGGGTGGCTATACATCTGTTAACAAAGGCAAATCAATAAATATATAAGGAAAAACGCGCCCTGATGACTTCATCTTCAACCTCCAGCCAGACCAACTGTAACTTGCTCATTTCTCATCAAAAATGAAAATGATAAACATGAAACTTGTAGCAAATTTTCTCACGGTTTCAAAAATGTAAAGCATTAAAACTATAAATCAAAGATAAGCATGAATTTTAATGGCCCTAATCTGAACCCTAAAAATCTAAAAAAAATTAGTTTCAAAATTCTCTAAACTCAAGCAAAATTGATGGAAACTATGGACATGGTTAACTTTAGGGCAATGATATCTACATGTTTTATTCATAAATAAATCATTGATGATTCTTGCATGAAGAGTTCAAAGTTAAGAAAACTTACCTCAAAACTGGAAATTGTGTTTTGAGTTTGAGCTTGTTTCAAGTGATGGTGATGATCAGGTTAGCTTCCTTGAGGTCCCAGGAAGCCAATGCAATGATTAGCTTGAGCAATGGATGACTGAAATGGTCTGGAGAAGTCAATGTGCAGAACTCTGTTTTTGGAAATGGAGGATGATATTAATAGGGTTACAGTTCTGTAATAAGGTGTGGGATCAACTCTATATGATGTTTAGAAGCTTTAGAAACCAAAAGGCCAAGAAACACACGAGTAGATTATGAGTTTCAAGTTTTTGGTCAGTTTGTGTGAAAATGGAAGTGTGAAGTGTGATTCTGAGTTCTAGCTCTTTTTAGTGGTCAAGCATTTTTGTATCTGGTGCAAATAGTTTGTGTATCTATAAGCAAAAAGATTGGAGTGCATTGGCAAGTCAGAAGTATAAGTTCTTAACTTTTGGCTAGGTTACTTGATTTTGAAGAAAAGAGGGAAACAAGTTTCAAGAGGAGGTACAAGTATGGGATAGGTGATTGTAAGTGTCTTAAACAATTTCTCATGAATTATAGAACTTGTTTGATCAGAAGAGAATAAGTGCAAGGCTCAAGAACAAGTTTTGTACAAAAAGTCATTTTATCAAAATGGCAATGTAACCTTTCTTCCAAAAATGGATATAAAGTATGTCCATGCATTGAATGTTTGAAGTGAGACCTCTAACAGCTATGTAAACCATTAATTATGGAGTGCCTAACAAGTTTGAGGCCTGCAACGTAGAGTTAATGTAGCACAACTTTGAATTTGAATTTTGTTTATCACTAAAATGACTTGTAATTAAAGTGATAAAACCCTAACTTCATCTCTTCGATTCTCCCTACTCAAGAATGATCTCAAGGAGTTCGTGGACATTTTGGAAAGCTTGCAATGTTCTCTACAACCCATATTTGAATTTCTTTTGAATATTCCCCTTGGAACTATATGAAAACGTTCCATGAAGTTGAGTCAAAATCCTGACCAAATTAGGGCAAAATTTCACTAAGTGTTTTGTTTCATGACCACATATTCTTAAAATTATAACTTGAGATCCAAGCACTTTTGGAAGAAGTTGTGTGAAGAAAAATTGTATATTTCATGGATATATACAACTTTCATGTTGTAATTTTCTCTTGAATCACTTTGCATCATGGTGAAAATGTTTCCCAAAGTTATGAAAAAATAAGAAATTTTCGACACTTAGAAAAATTTCTATGTTTAGAAATTTTGACTTTTCAAAATGAAATCTTGACTTTTTGATTTCTTGATGAATAAGTTTCATATTTTGACATGTTTTGATGAATTGTGATCTTTGGTATTTGAATTTGACCAAAAAGTCAAAGTTTGACTTTTTAGTATACAGTTGACTTTTGATCATTTGACTGAAAATTTATTTGTCAATCCTTTGAACTTGAATAATGTTTTGGGCCATTTTATTAGGTCAAAATGATACAATTGGACTCTTGAGTTCATTCCTTAAACCAATTGATCATTTTCTAGGTCAAAAATCAGAAATTGCCATTTCCCAGTCAAAACCCTAATTTTGACCATTTTGCCCTTTTGGAGATTTGATCAAATTTCTTGGGGAATTGTGGTCCAAACTTGATCAAATGATACATATGGGTTTAAAATGTTGATGTGGATAGAATATTATGAAGTTTTACTGTAAATTGTCCATAGTTGACCTTTTCCCCAATACAGTTGATTTTTAGGCCAACTGCTCAATTGACTGAGCAAAATGTGATCCAAGGCTTGAAACTTGACATGAGTAATCTTGGGGGTCCATAATGATCCATGAAAGTAATATGGGGTATTGGAAGTTCAAATATCCTTGTGCAATCTCAAACCCTAATTTTGGTCATCAGTGTTTAAGGAGGTTTCTTGAGCTGATCAAACCCTAGTGCAGTCTTGAATCCAAGGAGATATTGTGAGAAAATTCTTGATAAATGAGAGGGAAAATTTTGGGGTACAACAATGGGATTCAAAGAATAATAACAAGGATAACATAGATATCTTGGAGGGCGTCTGCCCCAACTGTTCAACAATATTGTAGTCACTTTTGTAGATGCTTTTCAGTATTTCCTCCATCTCTTGTTTGGAGGAATCTTCAATAGTAACATGTTTTGATGGTGCCTCCGTCTGGGCAGGCTCAATCATCTTCTCTTTTCCCCGAGTGTTAGCAGTTGACCCAGTGGCAGAGATATGCAATGGTGTAGTGATAGTCTGGAGGGGAGATCTCTAAAGAGAAGACCCTTTCCGTTTTGGTAACTTTACTAGTCCCGACAATATTTTTGACATTGAGGTTAGTTACTTCAATACCTTCATCTTTGGAAATCCATGGTTCTTGCTTAACACTATGGTAATAAACTTCAGCTCCATGATTCTAAAGAACAACCTTGTCAGAGGAATATGGGACTGGCCCCGGTGCAATAATGATCAGGGGAGCCACCCTAGGCTCGACAGGAATCTTTATAGGACCTTTAGAGGTGATCCTTACAGGAGTATTGGAAATTGTGATTATAGAAACATCTTAAAGTCTCATTTCTTGAGACATACTTTCACACAAACTCTTCACGAACATAGTCTTCTGCAACATAATTTCACGGCTATCAATCAAACACTGAATACCCTTCTTCTGCCACATACAACCATCAGATTGGGACGCACAATGCTAACAACTTTCAAGGAAAACCAGAAATAAACTGGCTTGCAACAAATTCTTCTTAATGATTATCAAGGGAGCGGTCAAGTCACTTATGGTGGAGACATAAGAAACATTGTCGATAGCATTAACACCTTTATTATGACTGGGCATAGGTTTAGTAATCACATTAGGGGTCTCGGGAGGATCAAATTCAATTTCTCTTGCATCAATCATATCCTAGATTTTGTTCTTCAGGGACCAGCAATTGTTGGTGTCGTGCCCAGGACTGTTAGAATGATAAGCATATATCGCATTTTTATTGTACTTAGGAGAGGAGGTGTTGGGGTTCTAAGGAGGATCCGTCAATGTTAACAATTCTTCTTTCAGTAAATGTTTTAATGCCTGAGACAATGGCATATTTATCTTGGTAAATTGCCTTACCAGAGCACCTGCCCTACGCCAATTACCCCGTTGTTGTTGTTGATCAGGCACTGGATTAGAAATCAACACCGCTCCCACAGACTGATTGTGATCATTTTTACCACAACCCTTCTGGCTATAGACAATATTGGTCTCCTTCTTATTATTGAACATCTTCTTTACAACACTAGAAGATGAGCCACCAGAATCTTTCAGCTCCTAATACCACTTTCAACTTGTTCCCCGATCAGGATTAGCTCTGTAAAACCAGATGAAGAACTCCTAATTAGAAGATTAAAGAATGGACCTGTTAGATTGCCCATGAACATATCAATTAGCTCCCGGTCAGACAAGGAAGGTTTCACCCTTCTAGCTAAGTCTCTCCACTTCTGGGCATATTCTTTGAAACCCTCGTTCGAGCCCGTAGACATGTTTTGTAATTGCACTCGAGTCGGTGCAAGGTCAACATT
This sequence comes from Vicia faba, assembly GCA_948472305.1. Lineage (NCBI taxonomy): Eukaryota > Viridiplantae > Streptophyta > Magnoliopsida > Fabales > Fabaceae > Vicia > Vicia faba. The sequence continues at coordinate 812,107,355 of OX451735.1, forward strand.
ATATTGATACTTCTTGTAAAAAGCAGCAATTAAGTCTTCCCAAGTGTAAATGTTGGTTCCTTCCAGCTGATAAAACTATTCTAATTGTGTCCTCGACAAGCTTTCTTGAGATAAATGCACCTATAATTTTCTATCAGTAGTATGGGGTTAGATTTTTCGACATAAGACTGCAGATGAAGCTTAGGATAAGACACACCATCGTATTTGGAAAAGACGGGGGCCTTAAACTTGTGAGGGATAACAACCCCTGAGATAAGACCCATCTCTTCAAAATCCATCCCAGGAACTCCTTAGATTTCCATAGCATTGAGACGATCTTCTAGCTGCTTGTATTTGTCGTCATTTGAAGGATATTGTTCATCTGAATAGTCTGCTTCTTCTTTATCAAAACCCTGGTTGTCAGCCTTCATACTTTTATCATCTTTCTCTTGGTCATCATTCTCTTCTTTAAACTCCAAAGCTCGTTTGACTGGACCTTTCAGTCTCCTACCCATGTTGAGGATGCCAATTGGTTTCTTGATTTTCTCTCCCCTCTCTTTAGTGATGAGGGCCTTCAGCTCTTCTTGACCCTTTGCTAGATTTAGGAACATTTACTGGAACTAGGTGTTCTGAGCTTGGAGATCCTTAATTGTTTGTTCAAGAGCCATTCTTTCTGCTAAAATAAAAAACAAAAAGATAAGAAACTTGTCTTGAAACACCTGTCATGTAGTGATATGCATGATATGTACATGCAATGTTTTCGAGGACCTTATGAGATTTAAATTTGTTAACCAAAAGGAAACAAAAACAAAGATTTTTATTAGTAAATTTATGTGAAAACACAAGATTACAAAGGCATAAAAAACAACTTCTAAAGTTTTAAGTTTCCCATTGACGCCTCCTCTTTGTGGTTACATATGCGTTAAGACTCTGCTCCTCGTGAAGTTGCTTCATCAGCTCCAACACTTTCTTCTCACTTGCATATAATTGAGTCTTAAAGGTGTCCCATTCTTCCTTGATTCGTATCCAGGACTTCTGGAATTCTTCAAGGTTAGTAGGCATGTCTGGATGAAAGAGGGTGCGAGAAACGTCTTCTTCGACAATAGGCTCCATGATTACAGGTATGACAGCAGGATATGGCATTATAAGGTTTTGAGCACGAGCTCGTATCCATTTGAGGCAGGGCTCTAGAGGGATGGAGTTCTTATTCCCCAGAGTCCTGTTGTCAATCTTATTGACCATGCCCCAAGCACAGATAAATATTTGTCTGTAACCTTGAAGATCATTGTCATAGTCGAACACATTACCCTGGATAAGCATATGATGAGGATCGTCTCCCTGAGCGTAACTGAACTGACGTAAAGCTAGAGAAGGGTTGTAAGTAAAGCCTCCCCTTATGCCCAGGAGTGGCACATTAGGGAACTCTCCACAATGGTCAATAATAATGATGTCTTCCTGGGATCGAGAACACCAGTAAATGTCTGAATGAGAGAGTGAAATGATTCTTTGAGACCACCTCAAACGTTGTTCATTCTTCATTATCGAGCGGGGAAGGTGCAAAATAAACCACCCAGATAACAGAGTTATACAACACATGAGAGTTCTTTGTTTCTTCATGGTATGAGTGTGACGAGAATGCAAAATATCTCCAAGCAAATTAGGAACAAGATTATGAGTTAGGAATATCTTGATGGTGTTTACATCTATAAGTTGGTCTGGATTGGGGAATAGTACGAATCCATAGATCAACAGAGCCAAGATATCCTCGAAAGCCTGAAAACTCATAGCATCCAGAGCTAAGCCTTTTCTATTAGAAATTTAGCAAGAAAGCCCTTGACTCCACTTCTTGTTTCCCAATTAGATACAATGTCGGACTGCTTTAGAGGTAAAGCTGCTGCAATATCCTCAGGATTTGGAACTTTCTCTAGACCAGTGAAGGGTGTCTGATCAAGAATAGGTACTCCCAGTGGCTTAGAGAACTCTTCTATCATGGGTACCAACTGATAATCTGGAAAGGTGAAACAGTGACGTGCAGGGTCAAATAATTGGAATAGAACACTCATCATGTCTTCTTCAAAACCTGAGGTAACCAGACTGAGTAGTCGACCATGCCTTTTGGTGAATTGAGAACTTTCGGGAATGGATACAAAGTGTTTATTTTGAAAATATTTCAGAGAAAAGTGCTTGTGAAAAGATGTTGGTTTTGAAATTTTATTGTTGGCAAGCGATTAACAGCTGTCTACCTACTCAAAAGTATTTTGTTCTTTTCCTCCTCCTTTAGATAGTTCTATCCTACCATTAGTTAGTAAGAAATCCCTATCATTTAATGTGAAGGGACAGGCGCAGGTCATCGTATAATCATAAAGGCAACTTGTAAGGATGCTTTAGCAATTTATCATAAGGGACTAGATCGTTTACTGAAGGTAGCATCGAAGGGTCATCGATGGGCTACAATCTTTTAACCGAGGGTATTTTCTAAAGCGTCCCACGTTCGAGGGACATGACTGTATTTTTTCTGAGGCAACAAGTGGAGTCACCCTAAAAGTGCATGTGTGAATAGTGTTTTAGTTCAATTAACTTGTCTTGAGATTAAGTTTTCTAGCGTTTGCATTTATACCTTGCCATACAAGCCTAATTAATATACAATAATAAGTAAAAACAGTAAAAATAGAAAAGAAATATCCTACGCTATTACAATTCTTCGAGGAAAGGGGTACAAAACAACAAAATTAGGGGAAAATAGAAAACAAATGAAAAAAACCTAATTAACTATTACAACCTTTAGCAGATACATCACTGTGAAAAGTCTAATGCAAAAGTAAAAGAACGCGCGACGATTATAAAAATAAAGAGAAACGGAGAAGTGTTTTTTTTGTGATCATTTTTTTATTAAAATTGATGATTAACCTAATCTAATAAAGTTTAGAAAAAAGAAATTAATTTATTTAAAAAAATATTTAATGATAAAAACCCTAAAGAAACTAAATTAATTATTTCAGTCAGCTTAATTAAAAAAAGTTAATTTAATTAAAAAAGTTAAGTTAATTTGATTTTAATTAATTAGAGAAAAAATATTAATTATGTTAAAAATAAATTAAAACAAAATAATTTAAAAAAAAGTAAAAGATGGGCATGAAGAAGTCAATCCAGAGGGGTGCTGGAAGAAATATGCTTGGGCCCAAACATGCCAGCCCAGATATTGTGAATGATCCAGTATGGCTGGATCCAAGAGACCCATGGTACATGTGCAAATCTGGAAGGCTAGATCTGACCTGATGGATATTTAATGGTGATGACCTGAGGCGCATGATGTGCGCGCTAGACTGGCTTGTATGGAATCTGTAAAAATCACAAAACATGAAAATTTTGTCCCGCGCCAGGATCAAACTCAGGTATAGGCATAACAAAGTCTTAAGGGCAAGCGCGCTACCACTGGGATGGTCATACATCCATTAGTTTATATCAATCAAAACATATATAATATAAAACAAATGCTAAGAGTCAGACAAATAAAACACGCGCGCATGAGTGGGTCCCTGTCTTTTTGTATGGACCAATCATGTCGTCCTGTTTTGCCACCCGATGATATATAAATCCAAACCTACAAAATTCAAATGAAACAACAAATATGGAAGGAGAGGAGAGGCTCAACAAATATGGCATAAAATAATGCAATCATGGCCAAGATTAGACGAGAATCAAACATGTTTTCAAGCTTCTAGTTTTAATTATTTTTTCCATTTATGTGCTCATAAGGTTTAGGCATGTTTATCATTTGTTCTTGGGCCTCCATGTGACTAAAATCAAAAGCTCATGCGCCTTGTATCGTTGCTTTATATTTTATTTGATTTAATTTTCATTTAAATGAATACAAATTCAAATAAAAGAAATAAAAATCATAAAAAATATGTGAATGGATTTAGAAGTCCTTTAACACATTGTGAATATGTTTGAACAAAAAAAGTTAGGCCCACTAGTTCAAAATTTCAAGTTTGCTCACTTTGCACTTCATGCATTTTTTCAAAATTTCTCAACTTGCACTGGTCATAACACTATCAATTTTAATCTTTTCAAGTTAATATTTGACTTTTTAGAAATATCAAGATGTCCTTTCCAATTTATCCTTTGATCATTTTTGCATTTGGAGAATTTATCTTGATGTAAGTTGCCTTGACAAAAAATGTCTTTTTTGTTGACTTTTGAAATAACATGTAATGTATTGACTCATATCTGTTAAATGAAGCATTTTTTGGACTTGAGCATAGAGATACAAATTTGTATAAAATTGAATTTCCTTCAAAATGGGCTTTGGTTGGAGAAAAGTTGATGAAGCATGTGAAAGTTATGCTTGGTCAAAGTTCAGTTGACTTCTCCTAAGGAAACCCTAATTTGGCAACTTTGGACTTCTGATGATTTGAGGGCTTTCCTTGAGGTATCATGATCAACCCTTGATAAAATGATGAATATAACTTTAAAATATTGAAGTTGACCAAAAATCTTGAAGTTTGACTGCATGTTGACCACATTTGACTTTTTACCCTATATAGTTGATTTTCCATCATCCGAGCAATTGATTAAGCAAACTTGTTGTGCAAGGCTTGAAACTTGGCATGCGTATTATTGAAGATCTATGGAGAACCATGGAAAACACTTGAGACCTTTTAAACCCAAACTTTCTTGAAAATCACAAAACCCTAGTTATGGACCCCTTGCTTAAAAAGAGAATTTCTCTGATCAATTCTTGAGCATTTGAGAATCCTAGAAGAATGTCTTGAAGAAAATGGTAGGGTAAATTTTGGGATACAACAATGATTATGTAATTGCTAATGGTTTGTAATAGATAATTAGGATTTTAATTTTCCTCGCATTTTTATTACTTGTACCCCTATTCCCAAGGCCCCGTAATAACGTAGATTTTTACTTTCCACATTTTACCGTTTTCTTTATTATTTTGTTTACTTCGTAGTAAATAGGCCTTGAATGGAAATACTAAAAACAATCTAGCAAACCCTAATCGCAAAAGATAAAATAACTGAATCACAACACACTTCGCACACGCGCACCTCTAGGGTAACCTCCCTTGTTGCCTCGAAAACACAATCATGTCCCTCAAACGTGGGGACGCTTTAGCATTGTTCCTCAAAAACAAAGATCGTAGTCCCTCGATGACCCTTTCGATGTTGCCTTCGGTAAACGATCTAATCCCTTACGAAATTACTAAAGCGTCCTTACAAGTTGCCTTTTATGACTGTATGATGACTCGCGCCTGTCCCTTTACATCCAATGGTAGGGCTTCCTACTAACTAATGGTAGGATAGCACTATCTAAAGGAGGAGGAAAATAACACAAAATACTTTGAGTAGGTAGATCGCTCGTAATCGTTTGCTCACAAAAAAATTCAAAAAACAAAAACGTCTTTTCACAAACACTTCTTCAAAAATATTTTCAAACAAACACTTTGTACGCATTCTCGAGAACAAATACGAGAATCACTACAAATTTTTATTATTATTGGCATTTTCAAAATATTTTCAAATACACATTCACAAAGCAATTTTCAAAACAAAATGAGTTAGCAATTAAGAACCCGTAGATAACTACAGATGAAAAGGATTCTAACACCTTCCCTTTTCATAACCTACCCCCGAACTCAAAAATCTCTAGGTCTTTTCTGTTCTTTTCATCCTTTCCTTATTGGATAAAAGAAAAGTCGGTGACGACTCTTACTATCCGCATATTTGCGATAAAACACAAAACCAAGTCAGTTCTCCCACCGTATTACATATTCGTTAAGACATATCCTTCTTGTTTTTGTTATCCCTTTTCCATTAATAGAAATACTTTTGTATTTGACACTCTAAATTCTTGTATCACAACTTGGACTTACTTATGTTATTCTCTCTACCACCATTCGATTCTTTTTTTGACTTCTCCTCTATTTTATGTGATAACTACCACAAATTGAGATGAAGATCATCGTTCTTCCTTCTCATCTCCACATTAATAATACCCCCTTAATCATTTCCAAAGAAACGTCACCTCTAGGAGCATAATTATAATAGAAACCTGAAACATCTCTTAAGACTCTGGTAAAGATATCAATAGAAATTGTCCCAAGAGTTCATCATAAAATTTGACACCCATTGTGACATCTGATCAAGGAGCCATTGAAATTCACTCAAGTGTCTGAAATATAAGTTTTCTACTTATACTTCAAACTTATGAAGTTATTCAATAAGAAAAATTTATTATTCCCTAATTTAGAGGTATACTGAGACTCTATCTTATTGCAGAAAGTTTTTGCATGAGTCTCATTAGTAATATGATTATAAAAATTATCTTCTACATTTCGCAGAATAAAACCACATTCATGTAGATGTTAAAACTCTCATTCTTCATCAAACATAAAATTCGACTTTGTGGATCTAAAATCCGGTAAATGTAATTTCTTCATAAATAATAAGTCTTTCATTTTTCCCATCCATATATGGTAATTAAAATCATCCAACAATACCATCTTCATATTTTTATTTGAATCCCTCGTTCAATAAGAAATATATTGTCGCAACATTTTCATAGTTATACTCAATAAGAAATCTAGTATGTGGTATACATACTCATCCAACTCTAAGCATTGGGACAACTCATGCAGAAGTTAGAGCATGCTTGACCTGATCAAATCAAGTATCTATCCCAAACACTCAGAAATAACTTTGATGGTTACTATTTTGCTCTCTTTTAAGATAAAGACAAATGATGAAATGGGTTTCTACAGATTGATCAAGTAACCGTGATACAACATGGACACAATAATGGCAATCTCTTTAAACATTAAAGACAATTTCAAATGCATAAACAAATATAATTCATCTTGTTTTGGGAAGTTGTGTCGCACTGAGGAGGATTTGATGATTGATTAGTATGACATGCACTCTTTCTAGTTAGATATGATCACTTTGTCTTTGAAGCTATCTGAATGAAGAGATTCAACATGCTCAACGAATGATATCAAACATAGAGTGGAACAATCATTGTGACTATAACAACTTTTATTTGGTGCAACTTTTGCCTTGGTCTTATTTATGTGGTCATGTCGAAGTTGTTTTGAACCAGTTGATACCATGACATATTTTTAATGAAAATGGTTTCTATTACAATGATACTTTTCTGAAATGAAGCTTGTATTCTTGTGCAGGTGTATCATAATGTTAATTGATTCCTAATTTTACATATATCCCTCATGTTGTTTTCTATATACTTCTTTAATCTACTATAAGCATATTCCACCTTGTCGATTGTTGTATTTAAAGAATGCATGATATTGACAGTCTAAGCTCTTACCAGTTTCTCCTTCGCCAGTCCCTTACCTTTCCTTCCACACATTCCAGAAAATTGGTAAATTTGGCACATTCAAATTGTAATAAGTGAATAGAATAAATATATGTTTTCTCTCAGTCAAACTCCAATATAGTTTCTCATGAATTCATTACAGTTATCCATATTTCAGTTTATTTGGTATTTCTCTCGAACTTAGATTTCAAAAGTATTTGTGCATCCAAAGATATGTGTACAAAATTATTATGTTTTTTGGAATAAATATACAAAACACTCAATCATAAATAAAAAATAGATTGTAGATGAAAAGCGTACACAAACAATCAATATATTGATTGAATCACATTCGAGTTACACGAGTTATGTAAAACGAATATGACCAATACAATAAGAAATATTTTATTACACTTTTGAGATTTAATCAACAACAAGAATGATTTGAAGTCTCAATCTAACAAAACCTAAACTTATAAGTGAAATTGCTAACAATATGATAAAATCTAATCGCAGTCGATTCTAAGAATTCAATAAACCTAAACATGAAATTCTAATCAAAATGTAAATATATAGAGAGAAGAAGATGGTACGACAAATGTATAGTGAATTGACAATTTGTCCTCTTTATGCCTACTCCACTCTCCAATGGTTTCCCATTGAAATTTTACCGTTCTTATACTATGATTTCGACAAATTTGCACATAGTTGTTTTGTGCATTCACAATTCGAATAATGCTAAAAATAAAGATCTTCAATCCAAATCCTCTTTGACTTATACACAATGTCTAACACTGGGCTCTTAAGAAATCTTCACTTGACTTTGACTTAAATCTTCTAGCTCCAAGAATATTTCTCCAAGCCTCCATTATATAGTGATATTTACTCAGTCCTACTAATCCATTGAACCTTGTATTGTCTGAAGATTAGAAAAAAATTAAAATTTATTTGTAGGCTTTCACATAACTCTACCAAAGTAATCTATCATCACTTTAGCGAGACATGGAATCCCACAATCCATCATTACGGATAATAGAACGTGGTTTACAAGGAACTATTTAAATATCAAAAGGTCAAGCATAACTTCACATTAGTAAAACATCCTCGGATGAATGGGCAGGTTGAGACAGTGAATCAAACTCTATTAACTTCCAAATATTCTCTATGCATACAAGACAACACCTCGATAACAGAAAAAATACCCATATCAACTTATGGGGCTGAAGTCGTCATCCCGATCGAGGTAGGAGTACTTAGTTGAAAGATAATACACCCATTGTCATAAGAAGATGGTGTATAAGCCATCAGTGAAGAGGTAGACTTCCTAGAATAAAGAAGAGCCTCTGAATATTTAATGAGAATTATCATAAAGCAAGCAAGCACTACCAAGTACAACAAACGGTCTGACCTCAAAGCTTCCATCTAGACGACCTTGTGTAGAGAGAAGTCGATGTTAGGGAAAACATGTCAATGATGTTAAACTAGAAGCTATCTAGGAAGAATTTTATATGATTAGACTAGCATAAGAAATATAAATTACAATATGGAGATATTATCTGGAGAACCAGTCTCAATGACATGGAATGCTAGCAAACTCAAACGATATTTTAGCTAAGTCTTCTCCCTAAAATGTAAAAATGCAAGGAAAAAAAATAAAAGACCCCGATTCAACATGACGAGACCAAAAAAACAAAAGAAATAAAGCTGGATTTGACACACATGATCGCAAAAATAGTAAGTGTACTATTTTCACCGATGTAGTAATAATGGGTTTCATCCCGAATATCGATCTCGAGGATTGCGTAGGAAATACTAATTTTTATTATTAATGCAATCAAACAAAAATAATAGTTTAGAGTTTGATTCAAAAATATCTTTGCGAAAGATTAAAGGGATGAAAGTAAAATTTCACTTTTTTTTGTTTGGTTAAAAGCTGCTACGGTTGAGTGTATGATTTACCATGAAATAACCTTCACCCTTTGATCTTTTCGACAAGTTCATCAACCTCAATTATAGATTCTTAAGATTATCTTTCCCTAAGTCCTTAGTAAAAAATCTTTAACTTCTACCCTAATTTCAATTTCCATTCAAATTCGTGTTGAGGTTAAGCATGTAATTATCAAGAACTATTCTGGTTATCATAGGATTTCCCTAGTCCTAGGTGAAATCATGTATAATATCATTATTTAGAAAACCTTAACACGGTCGTCCGACTCTAGTGTGTTAATAGCAGTGAAACCCTATGGTCTCATAGGGTAAAACTATAAGTTCTTCTAAACAATCAAATTAATGCATAAAACTTTTGTGTTGAATAAAACAAAGAGGTCAGTATTCTTAACATTACAAATCAGGGACACCCCCTAGCATTGGGGGATTTAGCCGCACTTAATGTTCAAGGAAATTTCAATAAAAATAAAGATATACATTACACAATTGATGGTGAACTTTGATCTTCAATTGCTTCCGCTCATGAAAGGTCTTCGTTCTCCCAAAACTTGCATAGACTTCAATCTTCTATCGTGAAATTATTCTCCCGTCAAAAGTTCCTTTTTTTCTTCTATAAAGTAGTCTTGTTTTTCCTAGGTGATGCCAAAAGTTCAAAGTATCCTCCAGGGGTTCAAAAACACTAAAAAATCCAAAACTTAAGAATTTACAGTGCCTAAGTTGACACAGGCTGTGTCACCGGACACATGCACTCGTGTCAGCGTCTGTGATCCTTCCTCCAAAAATGCATGCTTCATCTGCTTTGACACGGGCCGTGTCGTGTGACACGGACGCCCGTGTCGCCTTCGGCATTGTGCCAATCTTCACTTCTTTCCAAATTCTCCCCCTGACACGGCCCGTGTCAGGTGACACGACCACCTGTGTCAGGGGTTTTGAAGCACTTCTTTTTGAACTTCTGAATTCTGCACTTTTCTGCCCCGATTTGTCCTGTTTCATTCTTTTATTCCCGAAAACACTAAAATACAAAACCAAAGCATAAAATACGGTAAAATGGAATAAAACACCAGTCAATTAAAAGGAAAGGATGACTAAAATAAATGCAAAATTCCTGTGTAAAAACCACTGGTCAACACACTACAAGAAAAAATAGAATTCACAACACATATGTTGCGACACTTACCCAAAAACCGTCCTAACTTCTTATCTACGACAGTTTCTGCAACTATAACAGCCAATTGTCGCCTATTTTTTTGGTTAATTGAAGGAAACTATACATAATCCATTTGTGAGGAACGTACACATTTGATTTCATGTCCCACGATGGTTGAAAAACCAACCTCGCTTAAATTTCATGACGTTTCTCCACCAACCTCCATGTTCTTATACACTAATTTTTAAATTCTCGCGGCTATGCTTTCCAAATTCTATCGCGTTTTCATTTTCTTTTAGCCCTTTCCCTTTTCCCATCCAAACTGAAATTGTATTCATATTTCCTACAATTGCAAAACTTTATTGTTCAATTGAATCTCAGAATCACATAATCATTCTTCTCGCATATCTCATGTACAAAGAGATTTAATAAAAGTATGTTTTACTTGCGTTTTTATGTTTTGCATTTCACTGAATATTTTGTTTTGATTTAAGGATCTAGGGTTTATACATTTTAAAGCTGGTGAAATAATTTGTTAATTATGTTTTGATTTGGGATTTAGGTTTTGTTCCTTTTATTTTCGATTGTGACGGTATGTTATGTTAGTTTTCATTTTGGTCTCTCTAAGATGTTAAACTTTTGAGATGTTAACATTTGATGCATTATATATTGATGTAATGCCTACATTTTCTTCTCCTTTGGAACTTGATTTGCATGAGTTGTATGGAAAGGTGATAACTTAATAGAAGGAGTGCCTGAAAAAATTGTAGAATCTTTCAATTATCGCTTGAATCTGGTACGTTCATTTTTTCTCCTTTCTCAGTGTTACTCTTGTTTTGAGGGCTTCCCTTTCATTTTTAAATTTCCATCAATTGAGTTGTAGTTTTCAATTTTAGCATTCATAACAACAATTCCAATATCACCGATTCTGCTTAATATTATACTTATTCCCCTTCGAATTCACTGATTTGGAATTTGCATTAACACAGTTATGTGTTTTTAATCACATTTAGAGGTTAATTTTTGGGTTTGCTTCTAAAATGGAGGACGATGAACTTGATTTCTCAAATCAGGATGTTTTTCCAAATCCAACCATGCCTGAATTTCTGAGTATTGGTTCAATGGAAAGTTTCTTTGATGAACTCTTGAAAGACACACACACATTTGTACTCACATCCACACGTGTAATCCTCCGGGTCCTAATTATCCACACACTCTTACTTGTTATCATGTTCATATAAAAATTGTGCCTCCAAAGTGGATTTTAAACCACCTCTATCAACACATAAATCAAATCATCAAATAAAATTCATGACGGTAAGAAAATGTCATTATTTTACTTTAAAGGCAGTTTATAACTGTCGCGCTTATCTACGACCATTGGAACGACATTTTTTTTAAATTGTTGCAAAAAGGGCTCGCGACACACGTTTCTGGGACTTGTGGAACCATCGTAATATGTATTTTATGACGATTAGAACCGTCGTAACTCCTAGAAAAAACCGTTGCAAATCATCTTTTTTCTTGTAGTGACACCTCTATTGGTAGATAGATACTCCAAAGCATAGGTGGAGGAGCCATGGATTCACCAACCTCAAAATATATTTTCACTTAGGAGTAGGGAAGAGGAACCAACCCTTGGTCGGGCATGATCCCCAGAGACATCAAAGCAAGTTCAACTCTCAAGTTGACCAATACGGGCTCAAATTTAGGCCGATCACATCAAATTAATGATGTAATAAATTCATTCAAGATTATAAGATGAAATAAAATCATTCAAGACTATGTGATGAAAAAAATAATTCAAAACTACATGATGAAACAAAATCACTCAACATCATATGATGAAATAAGATTATTTAAGATGATATGATGAAATCAAATCATTTAAATAATGAATCAAAGATAACACAAAAAAAACAAAGTAGCACTAATCATAAAAATAAATTACAAAATATTCATAGGAAAATTTTACTTAAAATACAATAATATCTAGTCCTTATAAGCGACCAACTTCCCCTCCATAAACAATTTCTTTGTATCTAATTGATCTTGAGGAATGCAACACCCCGTATTATATAAATCTAGAATAATATCATACACAGTGTTAATTGGTACTAATACAACATAAGTGCCTAACAACATCATTTATATACATGTCCAACATACTCAAAATACATCATATGGAACATGGTATACATGAGTGCCTAACAAAATACTAGGATATATACAACAAAAATTATCTTGAAACATTGAAGTCTTTGAAACATCCTCACACGATTTTACCTCTGCCTTTTTCCTGCCTTGAGTTGTCTGAAAATTCAATAATATAATTCAGGTGAGATGATAATCTCAATGAGTTCTCCTATCTTATGGGTTCACTCAGATCTAAAGGGTTACTATACGATACGCTAACTTAAATCGTTCAACTTTATCATATGTGTGTACATTCACACGATAGAATAGAAGCGTGAGTATCTATAGTATTTTGCTTCGTATGGAAACCTATAATCTCAAATCTACATAAACCAAAAAACCACTACTTGAGAATGCAAATGAAAAAGTATCTTTCTCCATCCAATTCCACATCTGGGACAATGGACATGAATCATGGATCTCTATCATGTCAGAAATCTTTCCCCGATATATCTTACATCTGAGAAATGGGACACGGGTCACAAATTTCCACTCTCTAAGGAATGTCTTTCCCCAAAAAGCGCCTCTCACATAGGCCAAGAAACGGGTCACATAATTACCATAATAATCGAAATACTTTCACCGGTAATAACCTCTTACATCACTCGAGACATAGGTCCCAATATCCATTAATTATAATACTTATAGCGTCAAACATCTCTTACATGGGTCAAGACACTAGTCGAGGTATCTATCTCTATGATTTGTCTATCCCAATAACTACTTTACACGAGGATCGAATTCGGGACAAGAACAAATATGGGTAATTCCCAAATATGTGATTATTATAATAATTCACTATGAGATTATACTCATCAATCACCATGTTATTATTCTCATCAATCACATTATCAAAATATATTTCCATACAAAGCCAATTAATAAACAACTAGACTATCATTCACTATTCATATCATTCAGACACTCTCGTAGATATAACATGTCATACCCTAATTTTGACCTAAGATCAAACCAATTTTTGCATCATTTCATAAGATCAAGATATCATATCATTCATCTTTGTATCACTAACCTCATGAAAGTACAAGGGTTAGCCTTGTTTGTTTGTTTCTTGTACAAGATAAGTGTGTTGGATCAATGAGCTCAAGTAGTTGATTAATCAAGGACATATGTGTTCCTCAATGATTCAAAATCCTTATTTACTCATGATGACCATTATCTTCATCACAATCTCATCACATTAGGGTTTCATCATGGATTCATCAAGTTCTTGAAGAGAATTAGGGTTTTTGCACCATCAGTTGAAAAATCAAGAATTAGGGGTTTGAAGTTTGAGCTTCAAAGTACATAAATCAATAGGTCCTCAATATCATCATATCATAATCATTGTTGTACCCCAAAATTTTCCCTCCCATATTTCTCAATACATGTCAAGTGAGGTCCTCAAATTGCTCAAGGAAGTCCAAGGGTTGACCAGACAAACTCTCTCCTAAGGCAGTCTACCTCAAATTAGGGTTTCATTTTGCATCAAGATGTTTGAGTCCAAAGGACCCCAAATGATCACTATGATATAGTGGGAGAACTGACTTGAGGTTTTGAGTTTTTTGTTTGCAAATATTTCGGTTTAGCAAGAGTCACCACCGACTTTTTATTTTATCCTAAGGAAAGGTCAAAAAGCACAGGAAAGACCTTTGAGATGTTTTCTTGGGTTCAGGGAGTAGATTATGAAAAGGGAAGGTGCAAGCTCGCTTTTCATCCATGGTTATCCATGGGCTCTTAGTTACTTGTTTAGATCACTTGCTTTTGCTTTTCAATTTTTTGAAATGGTGCTTTGTGTGTGGTTTTGAAAGATGTTTTGAAAAGAGGCCATCGTTGTGGCAACCTTTGTAATGATTCTTGTTTGAATGTATACAAAGATGTTTTGTCTTTTTCAATGTTTGAAAATTTGATTTGGGAAATGTTTTGAAATTGTGTTGTAAGGTGTGTTTGAAAATAGCAAGGATGTTTTGCAAGTTTTTTATCAAGTAACTAAGAGTTATCTACCCTATTTTACTCAAAGGTATTTCCTACACATTTTTAACCCTTTTAACAGTGTTGTTTTAACATTGCATTTGGTAAACAACCTTGCATTAGGATGTTAAACGGGACAGGCGTGGGTCATCGTATAGACCATGATAGTAATTGTGTTAGGTATCTTTGGCAATTTTCCGAGGGACTTGATCATTTTTGTTTAGGAAACCAAGATAGCGTCATCGAGGGACTATGATCTTTTGTTTTGTTTTTGTTTTGCCAAAGTACCCAACATGCATAACATGGCCCATTTTAAGGCAACAAGTGGATTGTAACCCTAGGGATGCAAGTGTGCATTGTGTATTGATTTTCATGCATTTTTGTCATTGTATTAGTCAAGCTACTTGTTGATTTTGATTTTTGCATACAAACCCTAATCTCTAATCATGGCATAATTGAAAGCATAAAATACGAGAATTAAAAGTCTAAGCTATTACAACATGATTATGTGGATGGGGGTACAATCTTTGAATGGGGGTGTATTTGACAAGAAATATAAACCCTAATTTACTATTACATCCAAATTTAATTCAAACGCATAAATAATAAATGGACAATATTTAAATAAACAAAATATATCAAATAATATGAATTATGCAAAAAAAAGTTTATGTTTATTTTCCAAGTATGTAAAAATAAAGAAATAAATGAAAGATTAATTTTATTAGGTTAAGGGTAAAACCCTAATTTCTTTAAGAAAGTAAATATATTAATTATTTTATTTATATACAATAAAAATAAAATAGTATGTGTAAAAAAATAAAATATTTTTAGAAAAAGTATTTTTTTAAGTATATTTAATAATAAAAATAAAAGTGTAATATTTTATATTTTTATTCTAATGAAATAAGAGTATATATATATATATATATATACATATATATATATACATATATATATATATATATATATATATATATATATATATATATATATATATATATATATATATATATATATATATATATATATATATATATATATATATATATATATATATATATATATATATATATATATATATATATATATATATATTAAAGATGATAAAATAAAATAAAATATATACAAAAAGAAAATATATTTATAAAAATATTTTTAGGGTGAATAAAAATAAAGAACAAAAATAAAAGTATAATTTATATATGTTTTTTCAAGTTTTGGATAAATAAGATAAAAGTAAATAAATTGCTTTTTATGTTATAAAAATAAAAATAAAAAGCAAAACAAATGTGAAAAAATTATGAAAATATTTTTGAGTATTTTTTTATATTTGGAAATAATAAAATATAATCAGAAATAAAAATAAAAATGCAAAAATATAAAATAACAAGAAATTGGGCCAGGGGGTGCAAAAAGGAAAAGGGAGGTGTCAAAATTAGCTGGGACCAAGCCCAGCCCAAACCAACTTCATCTTCAACCTTCTAATTTTGAAAACACGCGCGCCCTGCACAATTGCCAAATCCTGTATACGAGCTCTATAGCAAAAACTCATAACATCAAAATTGTAGAGCATTTCAAGACGAATCCAACCATATAAACAACTTGTCTTAACTCTCAAAGACCAGAGAGAATTTCTCTGGCCCTAAAATCTAACCTTGTTTTTTCAGTATGTTCATGGATGAAATTCTCTTAGCATGCTTAATATAAATGAAAACTGAGCATATGTACAGCTTCATGGCAATTAATACTACATTTCTTATTCACAAACATAAGGCTAAATGTTCCTACATAGAGAGATAGAAAGTTGACAAAAACTTGTTTCAGTTGACTTTGTGTAGGGTAATGTAGAGCTTTTCAACAAGGCTTGAGATGTCTGGGAGCTTGCTTGAACTTCACTTGACCTTCTCCAATACCCTGCTTGCCTTGAATATGCTTGAATCAGCCTACAGAACTCAACATGCACAAGCTCAAAATGAAAATGGCAAACTCTGTAAATGGAGTTACAGTTGGCTTTTGAGGTTTGGGATAGCTTGGATGAGTTGAATGGAAGGTATTTGAACCAACTTGGGGCAAAACGCACGAGCAAATTGAGCTATGGAAGTCAAGTTGCAGGTTCTGCCCTGTTTTGCCAATGGAAGGTGATTTCTAGCTAGGGGATGTTTAGAGGCTCAAGCAATCGTGTTTTTGGCTCAGAGGGATGTGTGAAAGATGTTCAAAATTTTTGCACAACTTTATTTTGGCTGGTGTTTAAGTTCTCATGTTTTGGACAAGTTTCTTGTTTTTGAAGTAAAATGTGGAAGTGATTGAAACAGGCCTGTACATGCTATCCTTATGCTTGCATACTTTTCCCTTGGCCCCTCTAACTTATGGATTTGATTTGCTCTCTGAGATATGGACCAATGCTCAAGGGATTTAGTTTTGACATAAAGCACATTTAAGCAAAAATGGAAATATACCTTTTTCTACTTAGGGATTAATTTTGTGTAAAATATCCTAATGACCAAAACAATACCTTAGACCAATGGATTTGCATTAAATTATTGAGTGTGAAGTGGTTTAGAGGCCTGTAATCTAGTGCAAAGCATGCTGACTTGAAATTGCAACATGTATGAACATGAATATGCCATGGATGAAAAATGAGTTTTTGCCAACTTCAAGCCTTCGATTCTCCCTAACCACAAATGTGTTTGGAGATTTCTTGGACATTTTGGAAAGCTTGCAACATGCTCTACAATCAATCTTTGAAATGAAACTTGAGATTTCAAGTAAAACTTTATGAAAAATGGCCAAGAAGATAGGTCAAAATCCTTCCTAAACTAGGGCAAAATTTCTCTAAGTTAAAAGTTTTAGGGACCCTTCTTCCAAAAATCATAACTTGAGATCCAAGCTTCTTTTTGAAAAACTTTGTGAATCAAAGTTGTATACTTTGTTGAGGACTACAACTTTCATGTTGGAAGTTTTGTTTTAATCCACTTGCATCATGGTAAAAATATTGGGCAAATTTAGGAAAAATTAAGAAAATTTCATAACTTAGAAAAATTCTAAGTTATGAAAATTTTCAACTTTAAACCCTAATTTGCAAAAAATGGATTTCTTGATGAACAAGTTTCATGTTTTGAAATGTCTTGATGAAAAATGACCTTTGGCTCTTGATTTTGACCAAAAAGTCAAAGTTTGACTTTTCAGTGTACAATCAAAATTTGATCAGTTGACTGGAAAAAATCATCTGTCAATCCAATGCAATTGAGATCTTTTGAACCTTGTGAATAGGTCAAGATGATACCATTAAGTCCTTGAATCCATGCTTGAACCCAATTTTCCATTGGCTAGGTCAAAAAGTCAGAAATTGCCCTTCTAAAGTTAAAACCCTAAAAATGACCATTTTGCCCTTTTGGTGATTTGATCAAAATTCTTGTGGAATTATGGTCCAAACTTGATCAAATGGTTCATATGAGTTCATAATGTTGATGTGGATCAAAAATTGTGAGGTTTGACTGTAAATTGG
The DNA here is from genome assembly GCA_948472305.1 of Vicia faba. NCBI lineage: Eukaryota > Viridiplantae > Streptophyta > Magnoliopsida > Fabales > Fabaceae > Vicia > Vicia faba. The sequence goes on from OX451735.1 coordinate 812,125,432, forward strand.
CCACAATTGACTTTTTCCCCAATACAGTTGATTTCTAGGTCAATTGTCCAATTGACTTGGCAAAAATTTGATTCAAGGTTTGAAACTTGGTATGGACAAACTTGGGCATTGTAGGTCAAAAAATCCCTGTGCAAACTCAAACCCTAATTTAGGTCATCAATGCGAGGAGATGTCTTAAGCAGAGCAAACCCTAGCTTGATCTTGAGTTCAAAGAGCCTTGTGATGAGAAATGTTGATAAAATGAGAGGGGAAATTTTGGGGTACAACAGTTTCCCCTGTTCAATCTTCTTGGACCTGAAGAGTTAGATTGGTGAGTTTGGCCTTTCGTGACTCGAAGGTAAAAGAGGATTGGACACTAGAGTGCCCGTAAATTTGCACTCGTCAAAAATATAACTGAGGGAATGGGCTTAAAGATGCCATTTGGAGATGATAGAATCTTGCTGGAGATGGGCTTAAAGATGCCATCCAAAACTGTTTGTTGAAAATCAGGAGAATGAACATCAGAATGGTATCCGTGTTTGGAACGTATCTGAGTTGTATCTGGAGATTTGATTGGTATGAGCAAAGGAATGACATCCGTGTCTGGAGCGTATCCAAGTTGTAATTGTATTTGTTTCTTGAACGAATATCAGAATGATTGTCGTGTCTAGAGTGTATCTGTATTGTATCCGAAATCTGAAGTCTGAATAAGCGACAAAAAGACATCCGTGTCTGGGATATCTCTGGGCTGGAGAATAGGTTTGAATGAGTGACAGAATGGCAACCATGTCTGGTGCGTATCTGGACTGTATCTGAAGTTGAGATCTGTATGAGCAGCAGAATGACTTCTGTGTCTATAGTGTATATGTACTGTAACTGGGATCTGGATAAGTGACAGAATGACTTCCGTGTCTGGAGTGTATCTGAATTTGAATTTGATAGTTGAATCTGAATGAGAAATAGAGTGGCTTCTGTGTTTGGAGCGTATCTAATCTGTATCTGATTGCTGAAGTCTGAATGAGTAGTAGAATGACCGCCGTGTCTGGGGTGTATCCATACTGTATCTTGACTTGAAATTTTGAATGAGTAATAGAATGACCGTCGTGTCTGGGGTGTATACGTACTGTATCTGAAATAAGAGTTCTGAATGAGTAGCAGAATGACTTCCATGTCTTGGAGTGTATCTGTATTGTATCTGAAATCTTTGAATAGTTGTTAATGATAGCTTTTAATCTCATCCTGAAAAGGGTAGAATGTTAGCTGAAATACAAAGTTATGTTGCATGATATGTATGATGCAATAAAATGTGTTCTATCAATGTGTATGATATATGACTGTAATGGATGCGCATGCAAGCTGACTAGCCATCTTGCTGAGGAAAAGAAATCCTTGATAACTGGAGATAATGAAATCTTTGACTACTGCCAGGGAAAATAAACCCTTGACTGCTGTTGGAGATTCAAAACTTTTGATTGTTGAGACTGGGAATGTCCTTTGGACTACTGCTGAGGATTGAAAATCCTTGGTAACTTGTGGGGAATTGAGAATCCTTTATGACTTTCCTGGTGAATAAGGAAAACTCTAATGATCTCTACTGGGGAATTAAAATTTGGGAGGCTCCAACTGGAGAAATGAGAACAAGAAATCTTTGTTCTGCTGGGAAATAACTCTGTGGGGAGAATGCTTATCCTGCCGGGGAAATCAGGAGCTTGGGTTGTATGCCAATCTACTGAGGATTCCTGTTTTGTGGAGAACTCCGCTGGGGAATCGGAGGAAGTTGGATAGCATTCCACCGGGGTTTAAGATATGAAGTTTTGGACTCCGCTGGGGAAGAAAGTTTAGAGTATTATGTCTCTGCTGGGGATATATACTCCAAGGTTTTAGCTCTATTGAGGATCTGAATGACATACTGTAGGGGATTTCTTCTGGAATAGCCTAAAGAAGTTTTCTTATACTTTCGACCTATCAATAATTATCCTTACTCATTTCATTTTATTTGTAAGCAGTAATTATATTCAAATGCATATGCTCATTTAACAAATCATTGGACGTTTTCAAATAAAACATAAGTGTAAAAAGAAAGAAAAAGGCAAGCAAATTTCTGCACTTTGAGGTATCTTTGTATTAACTTTGTAAGTATTTTGTACAAAGGAGACAGTCATCCTAGTAAGAGAATGTTGTCGTAAAAATTGAGAAAAATTTTATACAAAGAAAGATGGCTATGTGTAACAATTCCATGGGGTTCTCATTCTACTATAGCCTTCATAACTCTGAATAACTTGTCCATTAGTTGCTTCGTCCGCAGTTGATTGGATTGATCAGAAGCTTGGAGCTTGGTCGTGAAGAGTCCTTAAAGTGATCCGACAAGACATAATCATTGATCGGGACTTTATGAGTCTGTCGGGATACTAACTGCAAGTATACAATTCAGTCGTTCTAGTTTTAAAAGATTATCGAACCCACAGAGACTGAGGATCAATCGCATACGATCTAATGCTACAGTTTGTTTAACTAAGCGATGAATATTCGATTTTTGGGGGGGGGGGAATCAATTTAATTAAAATAATGGTAATAGCTATACCGGTATGTGATAGTTGGACTTCGGGAATTCGGTGAATCGCTTGGCCTATAAAGTATTTCGGTAAAAACTAATTGTTTAAAAACTTGAGACATACACTCTCGTGTTCATGAAATAAGTTATGCTACTAAACCTAGTGGATGCACTTTAAATTTAATAACACTTTTTGAAAACAATTTGAGTTTAATTAATTTATTAAAACACTCTCGTGTATTTAAAAATTAATGTTTCGTTACCACTATCTGGGTTGAACCCCAGCTCTCGCATGCAGGTTCTTGCCTTAATTAATTTCCCACTCTCGTGGCAAAATCGTGTTAATTATCCTCTCACTCTCGTGACAAGGGTAGTTAAATTAAACATGGAAATTGGAAACCAGAAATTGTTTTATAAATGTTTTTGGCCAAGTTATCACTGAATTCTTTCGGTACTTAGGAGTCACATACCGGTACAAATTAATTTAGCCGGACATAATATATTTGATAACTATACAACTTAAAATATAATCCATAAAAATAAATGACATAACACAAGAATAAATAAATATCAATTGCATAAAAAACCTGGAAATAATGTTGTTGTGGTAATCTTGGATGCTTACAAATTCCTTGCAATTCAATCGAAATCTATAACTGTGTTGATTCTTACATGAAGAATTAACACTCTAAAAACTAACTCTGGAAATAAAAATTACAGTACAAATGAAAATGGTTCAAAAATAAATAATATAGTTTAATGTAGAAAAGCAGCAATTTTGGTCTCTGGAAAAATTCTTCGACCCTCATCCCTTTGCACTTCCACATATATATAGGAGAAAATATTGCAGTTGAGAAAATCTTGGAAGAGGCTTGAGTGGCGTGAAAATAGGATGCATGGTTACTGAGTGGAAGAAATATTGGAGAAGGATTATGCCTCACGTTACCCACGTCTCCACCAATTCATAATGTTCCTCTTTACGCGCGTGACGGTCGTCACAGGTGGGTAACAGTCGTAATGCGCTTAAATAGCGCATTACGCTCGTCAACGATGTGTGACGAGCGTTCTTTGTAGTTGGGGAGGCGTGACGATCGTCACGGGGTGTGACGGTCGTCACAGGTGCAAAATCTGAGATTTTGTTCTTTTCTCTTCTGTTTCTTGTTTAGCTTTCTTCATGTGGTCCTTTTTTCATTGTCTTGAGTTGACAAATGTTATACCTGTGAAAAGACATAAAAACTCAGAATAATCGAGAGTTAGACGACTCAATGTATTATAAAATCAGTAGAAAGCGTAGTAATTATATGATATGATTTCTCGTTATCAATCATACGCTTTAATTCCCTAACTTTTTCCTGGACCGCCCTTTCGGGTTTTCAGTCCACTGGGAAACCCTTTTTTTCCCAAGTCGCCCTTTCGTGTTTTCAACTTGTCGGGTGTACAAAGTTTTTTTATTTATCCCTAATTTTTGCCTGAACCGCCCTTTCGGGTTTTCGATTCACCGAGATGCCCATTTTTTCCAAAGTCTCCTTTTCAGGTTTTCAACTTGTCGGGTCGTTTATGCGTAATATCTTTTGAATATGTCTGCATTCGCAGGGTGCGGTAGGTCGTCGCCGTCCATGGTGGTCAGAATCATTACCCCACCAGAAAAGATGTTCTTGATCACAAACGGTCCTTCGTAAGTAGGAGTCCATTTGCCCCTGGGATCACTTTGCGGCAAGATGATCCGCTTGATTACAAGATCTCCGACATGATATACCTGACGTCTGACTTTCTTGTTGAAAGCCTTGATCATCTGTTTTTGATACGTCTGACCATGACAAACAGCAGTAAGTCGCTTCTCGTCGATCAAATTAAGTTGATCAAGCCAGGTATGAATCCAATCGTCTTCATTTAAACCAACATCCTTCATAATCCTCAAGGAAGGAATCTGAACTTCAATAGGTAAAATGGCCTACATGCCATATACCAAAGAAAAGGGGGTTGCCCCAGTTGAAGTACGCACCGTGGTATGATATCCGTGCAGAGAAAACGGTAACATCTGATGCCAGTCCTTGTAGGTGATTGTCATCTTTTGAATGATGTTCTTGATATTTTCGTTCGCGGCTTCAACAGCACCGTTCATCTTTGGCCGATAGGGATATGAATTGTGATGTTGAATCTTGAACTGCTCACACAGAGCGGTGATCATAGTGTTGTTCAAATTTGTACCGTTGTCCGTGATGATCCTGTCGGGGATACCATACTGGCATATAAGGTTCTGCTTAATGAAGCGGGCAACCACATTTATTGTAACGGAGGCGAAGGAAGCCGCTTCGACCCACTTGGTAAAATAATCAATAGCCACCAAGATGAAGCGATGTCCATTGGATGCCGTAGGCTTGATCTTTCCAATCATGTCGATTCCCCACATCGCGAATAGCCAAGGAGCTGTTAGAACGTTGAGAGGAACTGGAGGAATATGTACCTTGTCAGCATAGACTTGGCATTTGTGACAAGTACGGGAATATTGATGACAGTCAGCTTCCATGGTAGACTAGTAGTAGCCTGCTCGCATAATCTTCTTAGCCATCATATGTCCGCTCAATTGGGTGCCAAATGTGCCGCTATGTATTTCGGTCATGATCAATTCAGCTTCAACTTTGTCTACACAACGAAGTAGAGCACAATCATGGTTGCGCTTATATAGGATACCATTGCTCAGGAAGAACTTGGCAGCAAATCTCCTTAAGAACTTTTTATCGTTGACTGAAGCTCCTTCAGGGTACTCTCGAGTCTCGAGATACCTTTTGATTTCATGAAACCAAGGTTGTTCCACTACTTCTTCGGTATTAATCTCATGACAGTGCGTAGGTTCATCCATTCGCTCGATGGTGATTTGGGGAGCCTCATTATCCCAGTTAAGTTTAAACATGGAAGACATTGTAGCTTGAGTATCTGCTAGCTGATTTTCTTCTCGCGGGAAGTGCTCGAAGGTAATCTGTTCGAAATGAGGAAACAATGTCAAGACATGTTCTTTGTATGGGATAAGATTAGGATGTTTAGTGTCCCACTCTCCTTTGATTTGACTGATAACCGAAGCTGAGTCCCCAAATACAACCAGAGATTTGATTCCCAAGTCAATAGCAGCCTTTAGACCAAAGATACCAGCTTCATATTCGGCCATGTTGTTGGTGCAGCTGAAACAGAGTCTAGCAGTGAAAGGTGTATGGCAACCTTCTAGAGAAATAAGTATCGCGCCGATACCGTTGCCAAGGGCATTTGAAGCACCATCAAAGTACAGGGTCCATCGGGATCCTTGTTCAGGTTCGTCATACAGTCTGTTACCTTTAATGTTGTCCAAAGTCATAATATCCTCTTTAGGGAAGTCGAACCTCATAGATTGGTAATCTTCGATGGCTTGATGTGCTAGATGGTCAGCTAGTACACTCCCCTTTATAGCATTTTGGGTTGTGTACTGGATATCATACTAAGTCAGGATCATCTGCCATCTAGCGATTCTTCTGGATAAAGCAGGCTTCTCGAATATGTACTTGATCGGATCCATTTTGGAAATCAGCAAAGTGGTATGTGTCAACATATACTGCCTTATACGGCGAGCAGCCCATACCAAAGCGCAACAAGTTTTCTCGAGCAGTGAGTAGCGAGTCTCACAGTCGGTAAACTTTTTGCTAAGGTAATAAATGGCATGCTCTTTTCGGCCAGACTCGTCATGTTGGCCCAGTACGCACCCCATTGAATTATCCAAAACAGTCAGATACATGATTAAAGGCCTTCCTTCGACGGGTGGCATCAAGATAGGAGGCTCCAGTAAATACTCCTTGATCTTATCAAAGGGAACTGGACAATCATCGTTCCATTCAACCACCTGATCTTTCTTCAACAGCTTGAAGATTGGCTCGCAGGTAGATGTTAGGTGAGAGATGAATCTTGCAATATAGTTTAAGCGTCCCAAGAAACCTCTAACCTCCTTCTCAGTGCAGGGGGCAGGAATTTCTTGTATAGCCTTGACTTTGGCAGGATCAACCTCGATGCCTTTGTTACTGACGATGAATCCTAAAAGTTTACCGGACCTGACTCCGAAAGTGCACTTGCTAGGGTTCAGTCTGAGGTTATATTCCTTTAACCTGACAAACAGCTTCTGCAGATGGTCGAGGTGTTCTTCTTCTGTTTGTGAACGGGCTATCATGTCGTCTACGTAGACTTCGATTTCATGATGTATCATGTCATGACACAAATCTACCATGGCTCGCTGATAGGTTGCCCCGGAATTCTTCAGTCCGATGGCATCACTTTATAGCAGAAGATACCCCACTGCGTAACAAAAGTAGTCTTCTCCATGTCTTCGGGGGCCATTTTGATCTGGTTGTATCCCAAGAATCCATCCATGAAGGAAAATACCTTGTGTTGAGCTGTGTTGTAAACCAAGATGTCAATGTGTGGTAGTGGAAAATCATCTTTAGGGCTAGCCCTATTTAAGTCTATGTAGTCTACACACATTCTGACTTTGCTGTCCTTCTTAGGCACGGGCACAATGTTAGCAACCCATTATGGATAGGAAGTAACAGCCAAAAAGCCAGCATTGAACTGCTTCATCACCTCAGCTTTGATCTTTTTGGACATGTCGAGCCTCATTTGGCGGACTTTCTGTTTGATTGGTGGACAGTCTTCTCTTGTAGGGAGACGGTGAACCACAATATCTGTATATAGTCCCAACATGTCTTCATAGGACCAGACGAATATCTCAACATATTCATTCAACAACTGAACTAAGCGCTCTTTGACATTTGGTTCCAGGTTGGCACCCACTTTAACCTCTTTTCTGTCTTCAGTAGTACCCAAACTGATAGTCTCTAACAACTCTTCATGGGGCAGAATAGCCCTTTCCTCTTGTTGCAAAAGTCTAGCTAACTCTCCAGACACTTCATAGTCTTCATCACCTTCGTACTCAGCATGATTGACCAAATCTTCAGAGTTACTGAAGGCCAAAGCAGAATAGTCACCCATGGAATCCGGAGTTGATGGGTACCTGCATTTTGTGAGTGTGGGTGTGTGTAAGGGATAGCCATCTTTAAACAAAATAAAATGTAAAAGGAAAGAAAATGAACACAAAAGTTTATAGATGAAAACGTTCATGATTCATTAAAAATGGCATATGAAAATGAAAAATCAAAACCCTTACAAATGGACCTATGTGCCCCGGGAAAGGCACAAGGCAAAAGAGTGTATGAATTGTTTAATTACTACATACCAAACAGGAAATGTTCAAAAGATAAATTACTGATTGATGAAAGTAATGGGAACGAAGTCTTTCGCCTCCCAGTTGTTTAATACTCCTTCAATGGTTGGAAAGATCCAATCTTCAAAGTTGCCTTCTTCATCATCATCTTCTAAGGCATGAACTCCATGCTGAGTGATTTTCAGTGGTGGTCCTCCAGCCCGGGAGCGACACACAGCTTTCTGGCTAGCAGTAGTGAAACCCAATCCGAACTTGTCCGTCTTGTGAGGAAAATCTGGCAGTTGCCTCCACACTGTACTTCCTCCTTCTTTGATTACAGCCTTCGCATCTTTAAGGGATGACATCTGGGACACAGGCTTGGTAATGATAGGCACATCAGTCATTGTCTTTTCTACCGCGATCTCAGGAGAAACCTCTTCAAAGTGTTGGAAAGGTGTTTCTATGAATTCACCATTTAACTCCACGTAGCAGAAAGAGTTAAGGTGGCTTATCATATACTCTTCCTCACCATGAACTGTTATGATCTTGCCCTGGACTGGATATTTTTGCATTTGGTGTAGAGAAGAAGTGACTGCCCCAACGTTGTGGATCCATGGTCTTCCCAACAAGCATGAATATGAAGGACGAATGTCCATCACATAAAACGTAGAGTTGAAAATTTCCGTTCCCACTTTGATTGGGATGTCCACTTCTCTATGAACCATCCGCTTAGAACTATCGAAGGCTCTAACAACGATATTACTGGGCTTTAAGGTCAAACCCTCACAGTCCAATCTATCCAATGCTTTCTTTGGTAGAACATTTAAAGATGAACCGGTATCAACCAGAACATGAGTAAGTGTGGTTCCCCTGCACTCTACCAAAACATGCAACGCATCATTATGCTTTCTTCCTTTAGCGGTTAGATCAGCGTCAAAGAAGCCAAGACCATTATCGGCTATAAGGCTAGCCATGCACTCTTGAAACTGGTCTGCAGAAGTTTCTTGAGGCACGTGTGCCGTCTTTAAAAATTTGATCAAGGCTTTGGCATGAGCCTCGGAGCAGAGTAAGAGAGCCAGCATGGAGATTTTTGAAGGGGTTTTCCCTAGCTGCTCTACGACATCATATTCGCTCTTCTTAATTATCTTTCAGATTTCCTCCATCTCCTTTTGGGTGGTCTCAGGGATAACCAGAGTCTGAGCCCTCATCCTTACGGGCGCTCTTTCAATCCCCTTACCTTTGTCAGCAATAACAGCAGAGGGTTCAACTTCGGGAGTAACAATTTCTTCAATTTTTGGGCTTTACACAGATATCTTGACAGGCACAGGAGCACTTGAGGGTCCGAAGACTGCTCGTGGAGGAGAAATCTCTGGAGAGAAGATTCTTCCGCTACAAGTTATCTTGCTTGTCCCTGCAACATTCCCTATGTCAGGAGTTTCTTCATCGGAATTCTCTTGGACTGATTCGATCTGCTTAACACCATGGTAGAAGATCTCTCCTCCATAATTCCATGGTATCGTCTTGTTGGACTTATATGGGATAGGCCCCGTCATGGTAATTTTCAGCGGTACAAGCTTTGGATCAGGAGTAATCTTAACATGCCTTTTGCAGGTCTTGGAAAGATTGTCAAAGATGGTGATTATAGAAATTTCATTGATTGAAGTAACAAGGGTAACATGAGTAACACGAGTGATAGTAGCAACAGGAGTTTTCTGAAAGAGGATCTCTTGAGTATCCATCAGGCGTTGGATGTCTGATTTCAACAGTGGGCAGTCGGATTGCAGGGTTGAATAGAAGTAACAATCTTTTTCACAGCCTGGGAATATCCTGGCTTTCAACAAATTCACTTTAATCATTGGCAACAGAGTCAATAGGTCATCAACAACGGTAACATGAAGATCTTCCATAATTGCATGGACATTATGACCATGCTTTGGCATAGGAGCGGATATCACATTAGGTTTTTCGGGAGCATCAAACTCTACCTCCTTGGCATCTATCAAATCTTGGATCTTGTTTTTAAGAGCCCAACAGTTGTTGGTATCATGCCCTACACTGTCCGAGTGGTATGCACATTTTGCATTTGAATGATAATAAGGAGAAGAGGTATTTGGGTTTTTTGGCGCTTCTTTCAAGTTAGTAAGGTTTAACTTTAACAAATGAGGGAGGACTTGAGCCGGTGTCATATTGATTCGGGTGAATTTCCATTGTGGCCTTTCTACCCTTTGCTGGTTAGCTCTTGGTTAATTACTGCGAGGTTGATCGGTTGAGGAGTTTTGGAACATCACAGCCTCTACCGTTGGTCGGCGCTCCATTCTCCCTTTATTTATCTGAGTATGAATAGCATAAACTTCCTTCTTAGCTGGGAAGGTCTTCTTAATAGCAGTGGAAGCGGAGGCATCCTTCTGAATTTTACCACTCTTAATGCCAGCTTCGACCCTTTCACCGATCAGAATTAATTCGGTGAACCCTGCAGATGAGCTCCAGATCAAGTGATTGAAGAATGGACCTGACAGAGTCCCTAACAACATGTCAACCAGCTCTCTATCCGACAATGGTGTCTGCACCCTTCCATCCAAATCCCGCCACTTATGGGCCGACTCCTTAAATCCCTCATTAGAGGCCATACCCATACCATGTAGCTGAGTACGAGTAGGCGCTAAATCTACATTGCATTGGTATTGTCGGTAGAAAGCAGCAGTCAAATCTTCCCAGTTATGAACATCAGATCTCTCAAGTTGATAGAACCAGTCCAATTGCGTACCCGACAAACTATCTTGAAAAAAGTGGACCCATAGATCCTTATCGGAAGAGTGAGGTTGAATCTTTCTGACGTAGGATCTCAGATGCATCTTTGGACAGGACAAATCGTCGTATTTAGCAAATGTAGGTACTTTGAACTTGGGAGGAATGACGATTCCAGCAACCAACCCTAGTTCTTCGAAATCTAACCCAGGTACCCTTTGCAACTCCATGGCTGCCAACCGATCCTCAAGATTTTTATACTTATCATCCGCCGGAGGGTATTGCTGTTCGGAGTAATCTTCATCCTCTTCCTCTTCTTCTTCTTCAGCTTCAGATTCGGAAGGCATCACAACTCCTTTTCCTTTACCAACCCCTTCGTCAGACGTCGAGGGGAATTCTAGAACTCTCCTAGCCTGATGCTCAAATGTTCTTCCCATAGTGGCCACACCAATTCTTTTCTTCTTTTTCACCTTTGGTTCCTTCTCTTTTTCTAACAGTGCTTTAAGATCCTCTTGACCCTTTGCTAAGGTCATGAGGAGTTGTTGGAATTGTGAATTATGTGCTCGCAGATCTTTAACCGTCTGCTCTATATCCATCTCGCTGAAATAAACAGCAGAAAGATAAGGAAACCTGGTGTGAAGACCTGTTTATGCATATGATGAATGATATGTTATTCATGTAATGCATTCAAGGATTCAGAAATTCAAATTTGTTGTAAACAAAAAGAACACACGTCATATTAATAAGAAGAAATTTGTTAGTACATAAATGCCCCATGGGAAAAATATTACAAAGCTTCTTAATGTAAAAAGACATTGCGCATCCTTTTTGGTGCGATGTTAGTGTTGAGAGTTTCCTCTTCGTGAAGTCGGCGGGTAAGTTCCAAAACCTTCTTCTCACTGGCATAGAAGCTGGCTTTAAAAGTGTTCCGCTCTTCCTTGAGTTGTATCCAACTCTTTTGCAATTCTTCCAATGATGTTGGCATGTCTGGATGTAGGAGGGTGTATGGAACCTCTCCTTTCATAACAGGCTCTTTGATCACAGGGAGAATGTGAGGGTATGGCATCATAAGATTCTGGTCGCGGCTTCGTACCCACTTGAGATAAGGCTCAAGGGGGATGGAATTCTTATGCCCCAGTGTCTTACTATCCACTTTGTTGGGCGTCCTCCAAGCTCGGATAAACCATTTTCGAAGTCCTTGAGCTTCGTTATCAAAGTCAAAAACCAAGTCAGGAATCAGCATATCATGAGGGCCATCCCTTCGGGCATACCCAAATTTTCTCAGAGCTAAACAGGGGTTGTAGGTAATGCCTCCCCTAATGCCGAGTAGTGGGACATTAGGGAATTCTCCACAACGATCAATGATGATGACATTTTCTCTGGACCGAGAACACCGATGAACATAATAGTGTGTGACGTTCATCAATTGTTGTGACCACCTTAAACCCTGCTCATTCTTCAAAACTGTTTGGGGAAGGTGAGAAATAAACCACCTTGCTAGAAGAGAAGTACATCACATGAGACCACCTCTTTTCCTCATTGTTCGTATGTGAAATGAGTGTAGGATGCCCCCAAGCAATGTAGGCACAGGATTCCGAGATATGAAAATCTTGACAGCATTCACATCTATAAGCTGATCAGGGTTTGGGAACAAGACCAACCCATTGATGAGAAGTGCTACAATATCCTCAAAAGCTTGTAGATCTGGAGAATTCCAGCAGTCTTGTGCCTTCTCAAACAGAAACTTTGCCAAGAAACCCTTGACACCACTTCTGGTTTCCCAATGACCTTTGATATCAGATGGTTGCAAGTGTAAGGCTTGAGCAACATCTTCAGGCTTTGGTTCTCTTTCCGTACCGTTGTAGGGTAGTTGATGAAGAATAGGAATCCTCAGGAGTTGAGAAAATTCCTCCAAAGTAGGTACTAGTTGGTAATCAGGGAATATGAAACAGTGGTGTAGGGGGTCAAAGAACTGGAAGAGGACTTTCACCATGTCTTCTTCAATGTTGGAGTTGACCAAGTTGAGAAGTCTACCATGTCTTTCACTGAAGAGAGAATTATCTGGAATCTTGGAAGTAAGCTCCTTGAGTTGAGGAGGGATTCTCACAAGGTTGACTTGAATTGTTTTCCTGCGAAGAGATTCCATGACCTACAAAACAAGAACAAAGATGAAGATCCAAACCCTTGAAATGGTTAGTGGATGCATATGATGCTTTATGATGTTCATGATTTATGCACAAGCATATGTACAAACAAGTCACACAAGATCCTAGTTTCAGGCTTGCATGGGGTTTCATAGGTAAGTACCCTCTTGAAGTTAGTTGGCTCAACCTGTCCTATAAATAGTAACCGGGTTCTAAGGAGCTCAATATCACCGGATTATTTTGTGTTCATTGTCTCAGTTTAGCCACTTAACTGGCGACCAAAATATTCCAAGAAAACAACCCTCAATGAGTGTAGTATCGAGTATCTACCAACTTCCGACTGCACCAAAGCCGGTCATCTCACTACCCCTAAAAAAGGCCAAGATGGTCAAGTAAGGTTCTAAGAGTTCATTAGTGCTTCATGACATCACTCAGCGGCCCCGTATTCTCTTTGATTGACTCAAATGCTACCGGTACTCACAAATATGTCGTACTAATATAGCTATTGCTTCAACCATGTCGGTATATCCCACACAGTTTCCACAACGTATTGCTATTTACTTATGAATGTTTCCCAAAACTCCAGGTGGAGGATTTAAACCCAAACAATAGAACCAAATTCAAAGCAATCAAAGCAAATAAGAAAAGCATGCAAAGGTGATCTAAACCCTAAGGTTACTCCACTTTTAAATATTTCCCCAGCAGAGTCGCCAGTTCTGTGATACGATGGAAGAACTGACTTGAGGTTTTGCGTTTTCTGTTTGCAAATGTTTCGGTTTAGCAAGAGTCGCCACTGAATTTTTATTTTATCCTAAGGAAAGGTCAAAAAGCACAGGAAAGACCTTTGAGATCTTTTCTTGGGTTCGGGGAGTAGATTATGAAAAGGTAAAGAGCAAGCACCCTTTTCATCCATGGTTATCCATGGGCTCTTAGTTACTTGTTTAAATTACTTGCTTTTGCTTTTCAATTGTTTGAAATGGTGCTTTGTGTGTGCTTTTGAAAGATGTTTTGAAAAGAGGCCATCATTGTGGCAACCTTTGTAATGATTCTTGTTTGAATGTATACAAAGATATTTTGTCTTTTTCAATGTTTGAAAATTTGATTTGGGAAGTGTTTTGAAATTGTGTTGTGAGGTGTGTTTGAAAATAGCAAGGATGTTTTACAAGTTTTTGATCAAGTAACTAAGAGTTATCTACCCTATTTTACTCAAAGGTATTTCCTACACATTTTTAACCCTTTTAACAGTGTTGTTTTACCATTGCATTTGGTAAACAACCTTGCATTAGGATGTTAAACGGGACAGGCACGGGTCATCGTATAGACCATGATATCAATTGTGTTAGGTATCTTTGGCAATTTTCCGAGGGACTTGATCATTTTTGTTTAGGCAACCAAGATAGCGTCATCGAGGGACTATGATCTTTTGTTTTGTTTTTGTTTTGCCAAAGTACCCAACATGCATAACAATGCCCATTTTAAGACAACAAGTGGATTGTAACCCTAGGGATGCAAGTATGCATTGTGTATTAATTTTCATGCATTTTTGTCTTTGTATTAGTCAAGCTACTTGTTGATTTTGATTTTTGCATACAAACCCTAATCTCGAATCATGGCATAATTGAAAGCATAAAATACGAGAATTAAAATCTAAGCTATTACAACATGATTATGGGGATGGGGGTACAATCTTTGAATGGGGGTGTATTTGACAAGAAATATAAACCCTAATTTACTATTACATCCAAATTGAATTCAAACGCATAAATAATAAATGGACAATATTTAAATAAATAAAATATATCAAATAATATGAATTATGCAAAAAAAAAAAGTTTACGTTTATTTTCCAAGTATGTAAAAATATTTAATGTAAAAATAAAGAAATAAATGAAAGATTAATTTTATTAGGTTAAGGGTAAAACCCTAATTTCTTTAAGAAAGTAAATATATTAATTATTTTATTTATATACAATAAAAATAAAATAGTATGTGTAAAAAAATAATATATATTTAGAAAAAGTATTTTTTAAGTATTTTTAATAATAAAAATAAAAGTGTAATATTTTATATTTTTATTCTAATGAAATAAGAGTATATATATATATATATATATATATATATATATATATATATATATATATATATATATATATATATATATATATATATATATATATATATATATATATATATATATATATATATATATATATATATATATATATATATATATATATATATATATATATATATATGTATTAATTATATTAAAGATGATAAAATAAAATAAAATATATACAAAAATAAAATATATTTAGAAAAATATTTTTAGGGTGAATAAAAATAAAGAACAAAAATAAAAGTATAATTTATATATATTTTTTCAAGTTTTGGATAAATAAGATAAAAGTAAATAAATTTGTTTTTATGTTATAAAAATAAAAATAAAATGCAAAATAAATGTGAAAAAGTTATGAAAATATTTTTGAGTATTTTTTTATATTTGGAAATAATAAAATATAATCAGAAATGAAAATGAAAATATAGAAATATAAAATAACAAGAAATTGGGCCAGGGGGTGCAAAAAGGAAAAGGGAGGTGTCAAAAGTAGTCAGGACCAAGCCCAACCCAAACCAACTTCATCTTCAACCTTCTGATTTTGAAAACGCGCGCGCCCTGTACAATTGCCAGATCCTGTATACGAGCTCTATTGCAAAAACTCAAAACATCAAAATTGTAGAGCATTTCAAGACGAATCCAACCATATAAACAACTTGTCTTAACTCTCAAAGACCAGAGAGAATTTCTCTAGCCCTAATATCTAACCTAGTTTTTTCAATATGTTCATGGATGATATTCTCTTAGCATGCTTAATATAAATGAAAACCTAGCATATGTACAGCTTCATGACAATGAATACTACATTTCTTATTCACAAACCTAAGGCTAAATGTTCCTACATAGAGAGATTGGAAGTTGACAAAAACCTGTTTCAGTTGACTTCGTGTGGGGAAATGTAGAGTTTTTCAACAAGGCTTGAGACGTCTGGGAGCTTGCTTGAACTTCACTTGACCTTCTCCAATACCCTGCTTGCCTTGAATATGCTTGAATCAACCTACAGAACTCAACCTGCACAATCTCAAAATGAAAATGGCAAACTCTATAAATGGAGTTACAATTGGCTTTTGAGGTTTGGGTTAGCTTGGATGAGTTGAATGGAAGATGTTTGAACCAACTTGGGGAAAAACGCACGAGCAAATTGAGCTATGGAAGTCAAGTTGCAGGTTCTGCCCTGTTTTGCCAATGGAAGGTGATTTCTGGATATAGGATGTTTAGAGGCTAAAGCAATCGTGTTTCTGGCTCAGAGGGATGTGTGAAAGATGTTCAAAATGTTTGCACAAGTTTATTTTGGTTGGTGTTCAAGTTCTCATGTTTTGGACAAGTTTCTTGTTTTTGAAGTAAAATGTGGAAGTGATTGAAACAGGCTTATACAGGCTATCCTTATGCTTGCATACTTTGCCCGTGGCCCCTCCAACTTGTGGATTTGATTTTCTCTGAGATATGGACCAATGCTCAAGGGATTTAGTTTTGACATAAAGCACATTTAAGCAAAAATGGAAATATACCTTTTTCTACTTAGGGATTAATTTTGTGTACAATGTCCTAATAACCAAAACAATACCTTAGACCAATGGATTTGCATTAAATTATTGAGTGTGAAGTGGTTTAGAGGCCTGTAATCTAGTGCAAAGAATGCCGACTTGAAATTGCAACATGTATGAACATGAATATGCCATGGATGAAAAGTGAGTTTTTGCCAACTTCAAGCCTTCGACTCTCCCTAACCACAAATGTGTTTAGAGAGTTCTTGGACATTTTGGAAAGCTGGCAACATGCTATACAATCTATCTTTGAAATGCAACTTGAGATTCCAAGTAGAACTTTGTGAAAAATGGCCAAGAAGATAGGTCAAAATCCTGCCTAAACTAGGGCAAAATTTCTCTAAGTTAAAAGTTTTAGGGATCCTTCTTCCAAAACTCATAACTTGAGATCCAAGCTTCTTTTAGAAAAAACTTTGTGAATCAAAGTTATAAACTTTGTGGAGGAATACAACTTTCATGTTGGAAGTTTTGTTTGAATCCACTTGCATCATGGTGAAAATGTTGGGCAAAGTTAGGAAAGATTAAGAAAATTTCATAACTTAGAAAAATTCTAAGTTATGAAATTTTTCAACTTTAAACCCTAATTTGCAAAAATGGGTTTCTTTATGAAATTTTTTCATATTTTGACATGTCTTGATGAAAAATGACCCTTGGCTCTTGATTTTGACCAAAAAGTCAAAGTTTGACTTTTTAGTGTACAGTCAAATTTTGATCAGTTGACTGGAAAAATTCATCTGTCAATCCAATGCAATTGAGATCTTTTGAACCTTGTGAATAGGTCAAGATGATACCATTGAGTCCTTGAATCCATTCTTGAACCCACTTTGCCATTGGCTAGGTCAAAAAGTCAGAAATTGCCCTTGTACAATCAAAACCCTAAAAATGACCATTTTGCCCTTTTCGTGATCTGATCAAATTTCTTGTGGAATTGTGGTCCAAACTTGATCAAATGGTTCATATGAGTTCATAATGTTTATGTAGATCAAAAATCGTGAGGTTTGACTGTAAATTGGCCACAATTGACTTTTTCCCCAATACAGTTGATTTCTAGGTCAATTGTCTAATTGACTGGGCAAAAATTTGATTCAAGGTTTGAAACTTGGTATTGACAAACTTATGAGTCCAACATGAAGTATGAAAGTCACTTTGGCCATTGTAGGTCAAAAAATCCCTGTGCAAACTCAAACCCTAATTTAGGTCATCAGTGCAAGGAGATGTCTTGAGCAGAGCAAACCCTAGCTTGCTCTTGAGTTCAAAGAGCCTTGTGATGAGAAATTTTGATAAAATGAGAGGGAAAATTTTGGGGTAAAACACTCACCATTGTCCTAATATGTTCTCAAGATCATCCATGTCAAGTTTCAAGCCTAGCAGAAGAAGTTTGCTCAGTCAATTGCTCAAATGCCTGGAAATCAACTATGTTAGGTCAAAAGTCAACTGTGGCCCACATACAGTCAAACTTCAATATTTTTGGTAAAAATACTCATTTTGAAGTATCATTCATAATTTGATCAAGGGTTGATCATGATTCATTAAGGATTGCTCATAATTCATCAAAACCCAAAAGTTGCTAAATTAGGGTTTTGTAGAAAAAGTCAACTCAACTTTGACCAAGCATAACTTTCTCATACTTTATCAAAACTGACCCATCCAAATTGCATCTTGAAGAGGATGCAATTCCCTATAATTCATCTTTAGCTCCCAATTTCAAGATATGAACTCACAAAAAGATATGAATTTTGACATTATAGGTCATTTTGAAAAGTCAACAAAAACACCTTTTGGGTCAAAGCTTCATAAATGAACATGGAAGACTAAATTGAGATGAGAGTAAACGGGTTGCTTAGAGGACATCCTAAGCTTTCTAAAAAGTCCAAGAACACCTCTATAGGGTCAAAATTGAGAGAGTTATGCATTGGCCAAGTTAACCTTTTTTGCAAAATTGCCAAAAGTCAAATATGCTCAAATTTGAATCTTTTGCTAAATGGGCCCAACTTTTTATGCTTGCATCTCACTCCTAACATAGTCCACGACCTATGGGACCCCCCATGCTTTATTTATTCATTTATTTGATTTACTTTGATTTTTATTCATTTAAAATTCAAATAAAATCTAATAAATCCTAATAAATCATATATTGTATTTTAGGGATGATCTTTTGCATTGAAAGAAGATACTATATGCTGTCAATTGAAGATTAACACGTGCAAGGTCAATTTGGTTGGAAAAGATTGGATTTGAGCAAAATTGGAAAAGAATCATATGCCATGAAAGATCAAATCAAATCTCCATGATGAGCAAGATTGAGGTCGTTTTTGTTGACCTAATAGTTTGTATTACATATACCGAAGAAGATCAAGGCATAGAGGGGTTAGAAGCAGTCATGCAGAGGTGAAACAAAACTCAAAAACTTGCAAGAAAAGTGGTGATTCAATCTCCACGTTAGAGGCCAATTCATACCATTCTCATGACACCAATAAGTTCTTGGACATCTCCAGAAGGAATTCCACCCATTTGATAGCTCTCTCACGCCTGGAATTGTGAGATATAGGTATCACGACTTGCTTCCAAATTCAAATTCATTTTCATTGATTTACTCATCCATTGCATTTTTTGATGATATATTTGTGTTTGTCATTGAGTTTGAAAACTTTTGGTACCATTTAACTGTATTTATAATGCCTATACAGGAAGTTTCCATAGCTAGGGTTTTGTATTCTTGATTAGGGCTTTGCAGGATAGGAAAAATTGAGTATTGATTTTGGTACCATGAGACTCGTGAGGATGAAACGAGTAGAATGGTACCAGTCATGGCCATTTATCTTGAGCACACGCGATTTTGGAGATGGACAGGGATATACCTACAGCCAGTGTCTGTAGGTAAAAGTTTGTTTACCTAAAACGACGGATGGGAGGTAGACGATGATGCGTGTCATCCTTTGGTTGGGCCATTTAAATTTAGTGCGTTTTTTTCCAGGATTTAGTGTTTTCATTATATAATATTTATGTTTTATTGTATATATAAACAAAAAAACACTTGGCTTAGTTGGTAAGCATGCAGAGGGAAAGTGAAAAGGACCTACGTTCGATTCCCATGTCCCAACCTTTATTCTTAATTCTTTTCCATAGGTAATCCAGTGCATAGCAAGTTAAGGAGTCCACCTTTCACCCTCAGGATCCGGCCACCCAGTTCATCAACGCCTCAGATCAAAATGCCATCATTGTAGGACCACCATGCGCCCCAGTCAAGCGTGTACATGGGATTGGGCAAAGTCAAAAAGGCCAGGATTTTTTGTTGGGCTCAAATCTCAAACAGCACCCCCCCAATTGCTAATGCAAGCCCATTTACTAACTTTTCTTTATTTCTTTTTCTCTATTTCTTTTTATTCTTTATTTTCCATTATTTATTTAATTGGAAAGTTAATTTATTTTTTCACAAAAAAAACATAAAATCAATATCTCACAAAATTAAGATTAGTTTTTTTTATTTATCAAAATTAATTTAATTTAGTTTAAATTAGGAAAATCATAATTTTTTTTCAAAAATAAAATCAAATAGAAGTTAAGTTAAACTTTTAATTTAATTTTATTTTTCTCTTTGTCTCAAATAAATAAAATACAAAAATAGGTCGTAGATTAAATTAATTCTTTTTTTTCTTAAAATTAAAATTAATTAGAAGTAGGCTTTTCTTTCTTTTAATTTAACAATTTCTTTATTTTCTTAAATTAACAAAACAAAAAAAAAACATTTTCTTAATTAATCGCAATTAGGTTTAGGCAAGGGTCAAAACCCTAATTATCTCGTATTCGATTCACCGCGCGCATATTATTTATTTTTTGTTAATATTGTTGTAACTGTGCATGGTTTGTAATAGTTTAATCTAGGGTTTTCATTTATCGCTTTTTCCCGAGTTTTTGGCTATGTAATTAATTCCCCTCCCTGAAGCCTTGTAATAGCGTAGATTTACTTTCTCGCATCTTAATTTCTGCAAATATTTAACTGTCTAAATGTATGTTAATAGGATTGTATGACAAGATTGCATGATAATTTAATACAGTTAGAAAACCCTAATGTGCAAAGATAAATAACTAAAACAAATCACTCGCACATATCACTCTTAGGGTATGCTCTCACTTCGGTTGCCTTCGGTAAACGATCATTAAGTATATGGTGTCTTAGTGGTTACCCTTCTGTCTAAAAAAGATCAAATGTCCCGTTTGGATGTTGCCTCGAAATGTTTCCTTGGAAAGGTTGCCTCGGAAATGTTGCCTCGAATATGA
Source organism: Vicia faba (assembly GCA_948472305.1). Lineage (NCBI taxonomy): Eukaryota > Viridiplantae > Streptophyta > Magnoliopsida > Fabales > Fabaceae > Vicia > Vicia faba. The sequence continues at coordinate 812,146,007 of OX451735.1, forward strand.
TTTTAAGACTGTAGTGATCGTACGTCCCTTTCGAATTGACCCTTTACAACTCCAACGATGGTGCTACCTACTTCTCAATGGTAGGATAGTGATGTCTAAAGGAAGCAAGAGTAGAAACAATCTTTTTTTCGAGTAGGTAGATGCTAGTAGATACTTGCTCAAATCAAAACTTTTCACACTTACACCTTTCAAAATAATTTTCAAAAGGGAAACTTCGTCACACCTTTGAGGACTGATACAAGGGTTATCACGAAGTCAAAACTTTTCAAAAAAAAGCACACACACAATCAATTTTATAAAGATGAGCAAGCACCTAAGAGCCCATGGAAAACCATGGATAGAAAGGGTGCTAACACCTCCCCTTTCTATAATCTACTCCCCGTACTCAGAATATCTCAAAAAAAGGATTTTTTCTGTACTTTTTTCCTTTTCCTGACTGGATAAAATAAAAGTCGGTGGCGACTCTTGCTTACCGCGACATTTTGCGGAAAAAAATGCAAAACACAAACCAGCATTTCAAACAGTCGGTTATGCCACCGTATCATAGAACTGGCGACTCTGTTGGGGAATATAAGTGGGGTATACCTTAAGATCTAGTTCATCATAATTGCTTCTCTTGATTGCTTTGATTGCTTTACTTTTAAGGGTTTTGTTTGGGAGTTACTATAGATACTAACCTGGATCTGGGGACACCTTTTAGGTGAGTATTAATAGACTGTGAGGGAACTGTACGGCATAGACTGATACGGTTGAAGCAGTATCTATGTTGATGTGGCACATTGGTTGGTACCGTTATCCCTTATGGAGAAACGAGGAGAATACGGGGCCGCTGCGTGGTGTCATTAAGCATCAACTCACCTTAGAACCTTTAATCGACCAAATTGGCCATTAGAATGTAGTGAGATAGCCGACCTCGGTGTAAAGTTGGGAACTGGTTGATACTCGATGCTACACTCATTGAGACCATACTCTCGAGATAGTTCTGGCCGCAAGAAAAGATTGCGTGAGCTGAAACCATGACCGATGGAGGATGGTCAGTGATATTGAGATCCTCTAGAACCCTGTTACTTTTCTAGGACAGGTTGAAACCAACTTAACTTCAAGAGGGTACTACCTTTGGCCTCATGCAAGCCTTAAACCTAAGGGCTTTGTGTGATTTGACTATATTTGCAATATCTGTGTTTGCTATACCTGTGGTTTACCATGACATCATGCATCATAACATGGCATTCATACTTCATTATACTAACCATTTCAAATACCAAGGGAATTTATCTTTGTTCTGTTTTGCAGATTATGGCTTCTGTGCACAGAAATACCGTCCGAGTCAACTTTGTGCAAATACCTGCCAAACTTAAAGAGCTAGCCTCAAGAGTTTCCTAGACTTCTATGTTCATCAAGAGACACGGTCAACTTCTCAGCCTGGTCACTTCAAATCTTGATGAGCAGATGATGAGTGTACTTTTCCAATTCTTCGATCCTGTGCATCATTGCTTCACCTTTCCAGATTACCAGCGGGTCCCCACCTTAGAAGAGTTATTTCACTTATTGGGCATATCCATCCTTGAACAGGTACCCTTCACAGGTATGGAAGAAGTTCCTAGACAAGAAGACATTGCCTCAGCTCTGTGTTTGAAACAGGCTGATGTAGTATCCAATTGGGAAACACGAAGCGGGGTCGAAGGTTTTCTAGCCAAATTTCTGATAGACCAAGCTCAGCTATTCTGGGATAATTTGGATTTTCAAGCTTTTGAAGATGTCTTGGCTCTCCTTATCTATGGTTTGGTTCTCTTCCCGAATCCAGATTACTTTGTAGATGTGAATGCTGTCAAGATTTTCCTTTCTCACAACCCTGTGCCTACCTTGCTGAGAGATATCTTGCATGCCCTCTATACTCGTATCGTGAGGAGAAGAGGGACTCTTATGTGTTAGATGCCGCTACTGTCGAGGTGGTTTATTTCTCACCTCCCTAAGTTGGTGCTGAAGAACGAAGAAGGTTTGGGTTGGTCCTACAGAATAATGTCGCTTGCCCATACAGATATTCTTTGGTGTTCCCGGGCTATGGAAGACACTGCTGTTATTGACTGTTGTGGGGGATACCCTAATGTCCCGTTGCTTGGAATCAGATGAGGTATAACTTACAATCCTTGTCTAGCTTTGCGAAAATTTCGTCGTGCTCGGAGAGATGGTCCCCATGAGTTACTTCTTGAGGACATTGTATTTGACTATAAAGAGGACGTTAAGGAGCACCGCCGGAGGTTTATACGGGCTTGGGGCATGGTGAACAGATCTGACCCCCAAGAGTTTGGACCAAAGACTTCTCTTCCTATGCAGCCTTACCTCCAATGGGTCTGAGCCCGTGCCCAGAAGCTTGGGATTCCCTATGAGGCCGTGTTACCAGTAATTGTGGAGCCCATTAATGAAGAAGCCATTCTTTACATGGTTCTCTATCCTTATATTCCCACCGATCCTGGGGAGTTACAAAGGTCTTGGATTCAGCTGAGGAATGAGGGGGATACTTACCGGGAAAAGTACCATGAAAAAGAAAGGAAGATTTTGAAGCTCACCAGGCAGCTCGAGGAGGAAAGAGTGATCAATGACTACATCACCACAAAGAGGAAGCGTCCAGGGGACTTTTTATTTTGCCTTTCTAGTTTTAGATTTATTTTTTATTTACTTCTTTGTAATTCCTTAAAGGCATTATTGAACCTTTCAAAGTTTAAGCTAATAAAGTTTGGTTTATTTTTTTGTTTACAAATTTAAATCTCCCAAAGTCTTTGAAATCATTACATGTGCATACCATTATCATGCACACCATTACAGATACCCTTACAGGTTTCTCATCTTCGCTGTTTATTATAGCATAAATGTCTTCCGATCAAGCCATCAAAGATCTTCAAGCACAAAACGCCCAATTCCAACAAATGTTCTTAAGTCTGGCTAAAGGGCAAGAGGATTTGAAGAATCTTATTCTGAAAGAGAAGAAGAAGAGGAAGAAGGTCGGTATTCTGAACATGGGTAGAAGATTCGGAGAAAGGTTGAGACAACCGGCTGATCTGACCTCCTCATCCAAGGACGGGGAGAACCAAGAGAGGGTAAAGGACCCTAGTCCAACAGTGTATGATAACAATACCGATTACAACGACGAGCAATATCCTCCTGCTGAGGATAGGTATAAGCAGCTAGAAGACCGTCTGAGTGCTTTGGAGATTCAGAAGATCCTTGGTTTGGATTTCGGAGAACTGGACTGGTATCAGGAGTGGTTATCCCTCATAAGTTCAAAGCTCCGATTTTTGCTAAGTATGATGGCGTATCATGTCCAAAACTCCATCTCCGCTCTTACGTCAGAAAAATCCAACCCTACACCGCTGATAGGAATTTGTGGGTACACTTCTTTCAAGATAGCTTGTCAGGGACTCAGCTTGAATGGTTTTATCAGTTGGAAGGAGCCAGTGTCTAAAACTGGGAAGATCTTGCTGCTGCTTTCTACAAGCAGTATCAGTACAACATCGACCTTGCTCTCACCCGTACTCAGCTCCAGGGTATGTCTATGGGTGCAAGTGAAGGTTTTAAGGATTATGCTCAAAAATGGAGAGACTTGGATGGAAGAGTCCAACCTCCTTTGTCTGATAGGAAGTTGATTGACATGTTTCTAGGGACGCTATCTGGCCCATTTTTCAATAACTTAATCGGCAGCTCGTCATCTGGTTTCACTGAGTTGATTTTGACTGGAGAGAGAGTCGAAGCTGGTATCCGAAGTGGTAAGATACATAAGGATGCTTCGTCAAGTGCAGCAAAGAAGCCTTTCACTAGTAAGAAGGAAGATAGTGCAGTCTACGGCTCGAGGGGCCAAGGCAGACCTGAACACCATCAAGCAATAAATGCTGTAGTGATACCAAGACCTGCGGTTGCTCCACAACGCAATAATCAACAAAGGGTAGAAAGACCACATAGACAATTTACCCGCATCAGCATGACTTTAGCTGAAGTTCGGCCTCATCTGTTAAAATCTAACTTGGAAACCTTGAAAGAGGCTCCCAAGAATCCAAACACTGCTTCTCCCAGATACAATCCCAACGCGCGGTGCGCCTACCATTCAGAGAGCTCAGGCCATGATACAAACGATTTCTGGGCTCTGAGGAATAAAGTGCAAGATTTGTTGGAAGCTAAAGAGATTGAGTTTGATGCTCCGGAAAAGCCAAACGTTATAACTGCTCCTATTCCCAAACATGGTCGTGGAGTCAATGTTGTGGACACCGATTCGTTTGTGACCTCTGTGGAAGAAATTTATACTCCTTTGATGACGGTTAAGAAGAATTTGTTGTTGGACGGTTTATTTTCGGGTTGTGGTGAAGGTTGCCGCACGTGTTCAATTCTGCCTTCCGGTTGCTGTTTATTGAAGTCAGGTGTTCAGCGCCTGATAGATAATAAAGAAATTTTATTTGAGAAGACTATGGTTCCATTTGAAGATGTTGGCATTATAACCATTTCTGCCAATCCTTCCAAGGTTTCCTCGAGAAAACCTGTTAGGGTTACACCTGTTCCAAGAATTGCTCTATTAATAATCACCGCTCCTGGCCCCATCCCATATACCTCAGATAAGGCTATCCCATGGAACTACGGTGCTGATGTATATTACCATGGTGTTAAACAAGATCTGAGGACTGAAGAAGCCGATACGGATATCAGTAATATTGTTGGGGCAAGCAAGGTCACCAGAAGTGGAAGACTCTTTTCTCCCGAGATTGCCCCTCTGACTGTCCACAAACTTGTTGTCATTCTGTCTGCTAGTACATCAACTACTGTCCCAGTTCCTACTCCAGTTATCACCCCTGTCGCCGAGCCATCTGGGACTCGGGGCAAAGAAATCATAGGTGAGCCTTCCCGGACAGAGGCACCTAAGAAGATCATTGTAGAAACCTCTAAACAAGAGATAGAGGAAATACTGAAGATTATCAAGAAGAGCGACTACAATGTGGTCGAGCAACTAGGGCAGACCTCGTTAAAGATCTCCGTGTTGTCCTTGTTGTTATGTTCTGAAGCCCATGCGAAGGCTTTGATTGCGTTTCTCAAGACTGCGCATGTGCCGCAAGAAACTTCTGCAGATCAGTTCAAAGATTGTGTGGCTAGCCTGACTGCTGACAATGGGTTAGGGTTTTCAAGTGCGGATCTAATTGCTAAGGGGAGAAATCATAATGATGCTCTGCATGTCTCAATCGAGTGCAGGGGCACCACTATGGCCCATGTACTATTAGATACCAGGTCCTCACTGAATGTTCTACCGAAGAAAGCGTTAGACCGTCTAGATTGTGAATGTTTGATTTTAAAACCGAGTAACATTACGGTAAGGGCTTTCGATGGGTCAAAAAGAATGGTGCACGGGGAGGTGGACATCCCCGTCAAGGTGGGTTCTCAGACCTTTGGGTCCACCTTCTACGTGATGTATATCAGACCATCGTATTCTTGCTTGCTGGGTCGTCCTTGGATCCATAGGGCTGGGGAAGTTACTTCCACGCTCCATCAAATGCTGAAATATCCGGTGAAGGGGAAGATTGTCACGGTGCAAGGTGAGGAAGAGTATATGGTGAGCCATCTCAATTCCTTCCGTTACGTAGAGATGGACGGGGAATTCATAGAAACGCCTTGTCAAAATTTCAAAGAGGTCCCTCAGTTCTCGGCATCAACTGAAGTTGCTACCAACAAACCCCCGCTGAAGATGGCTTCTCTCAAAGACGCCAGGGCTATAATTGAAGAAGGTGGGTGTACCAATTGGGGTCAGCTCCCTGACTTCACTCACAAAACTGACAAATTTGGTTTGGGATTTACTACAGAGGCTCAAAGGGCTGTTAGGCACGCACAGATTGGAAGACCTCCTCTACACATCAGCAATCGGGGGTTAATGCAATTGAGGATAGTGAAGATGATTCAGACATCGACAGCTTTATCTACCCAACAACCAATGTTGGACTAAACAACTGGACGACGAAGGACTTCATACCTGTTTCTTTTATTCTGTAGTAATTGACTTTTGTTTTTAAGATTTGTAATAAACAGTTTGGAACTTTGTGGCCCGGTGCCTTGCCCGAGGCACCTCGGCTTTGCTTGTGAGGGCTTATTTCTTGTCATTTTCATATATCATTAATAAAACATTGGACGTTTCTTGCATTACAAATTTTGCGCTCCTTGTTTTTTCTTTTCTGTCTCACTTTATGAAAATAGATATTCTCTTACACACACTCACATATCATAATGCAGATCCATATCCACTCTAGATCCCATTGATAACAGCTATGCTACTGCCAGTTATGACTTTGAAAATATGATCAACCAAGCCGAGGACGAAGGGGAGGATGATGTTGAGGTGCCTGGAGAACTTGCTAGACTATTACTGCAGGAAGAAAGGGCCATACGGCCTCATGAAGAGCCAGTTGAGTCAGTGAATTTTGGTACAGAGGAAGACATGAAAGAGGTCAAGATAGGTGCGAATCTGGAGCCTAGTGTCAAACAACAGTTAATACAGATGCTACACGACTATGTTGAGATCTTCGCCTGGTCCTATGAGGACATTCCTGGTTTGAACACTGACATTGTGGTACATCGCCTGCCGACCAAAGAAGATTGTCCTCCGGTAAAGCTGAAGGTTCGCCGTATACGCCACGAAATGTCAGAGAAAATTAAGGCAGAAGTCATAAAACAGTTTGATGCCGAATTTTTAGCTATCACTTCTTATCCGCAGTGGGTTGCCAATGTTGTTCCGGTACCTAAGAAGGACGGTAAGGTACGGATATGTGTGGACTATAGAGACTTGAACAGGGAAAGCCCTAAGGATGACTTCCCACTTCCTCACATTGATGTTCTAGTCGACAACACCGCGCAGCATAATATCTTCTCCTTCATGGATGGTTTTTCTGGCTACAACCAGATCAAGATGGATCCTGAGGATATGGAGAAGACTACTTTCGCTACGCAATGGGGCACATTTTTCTACAAGGTCATGTCGTTCGGATTGAAAAATTCTAGGGCAAATTATCAGCGCGCTATGGTTGCTTTGTTCCACGATATGATTCACCACGAGATTGAGGTTTATGTTGATGACATGATAGCCAGGTCCCAGACTGAGGAAGAGCACCTTGATCATCTCCAGAAGTTGTTTGACAGGTTGAAGACATACAAGCTGAGGTTGAATCCGAACAAGTGTACCTTCGGGGTAAGGTCTGGTAAGCTCATGGGTTTTGTTGTCAGTGACAAAGGTATTAAGGTGGACCCTACAAAGGTAAAAGCCATATAAGAGATGTCAGCTCCCCGTACAGAAAAAGAAGTTAGAAGTTTCTTGGGACGTATGAATTACATCGCCCGGTTCATTTCACATCTGACTGATACTTGTGAGCCAATTTTCAAGCTGCTGAAGAAAGATCAAGTGGTAAAGTGGAATGATGAATGCCAGACCGCTTTCGATAGAATCAAGGAATACCTTCAAGAACCACCAATTTTGATGCCTCCAGTTAAAGGAAGACCTTTGATATTATACTTGACAGTGCTGGACAATTCAATGGGGTGTGTGCTGGGGCAGCATGACGAGTCTGGCCAAAAAGAGCATGCCATTTATTACCTTAGCAAAAAGTTTACCGACTAGGAGACCCGATACTCATTGCTCGATAAAACTTGTTGTGCTTTGGCATGGGCTGCTCTCCGGCTGAGACAGTATATGCTGACTCAAACCACCTTGTTGATATCAAAGATGGATCATGTGATACGGTGGTAGAACCGGAACTGTTTTAGGAAAATGCTGGTTTGCGTTTGTGTTCGCAAAATGTCGCCGTAAGCAAGAGTCGCCACTGAATTTTATTTTATCCAACTGGAAAGGGAAAAAGCATAGAAAATTTCCTTTTTTGAGATTTTGAGTACGTGGGGTAGATTATAGAAAGGGAAGGTATTAGTACCCTTTCTATCCGTAGTTTTCTACGGGCTCTTAGGTACTTGCTCATCATTTTAAAATTGCTTCCGTGTTTGTGTGTTTTGAAAAGTTTTTGTTTACTTCATTTTAACCCTTTATTCTGTCTTCAAGAGTGTTACGAAGTGTTTTTGAATTTTTTTTGAAAAGTGTGTAAGTGTGGAAAAGTTTATTTTGAGCAAGTACCTACTAGCATCTACCTACTCGAAAAAAGAATGTTTCTGTTCTTGTTTCCTTTAGACAGCGCTATCCCACTATTAGTGAGTAGGTATCACCGTCATTAGAATTGTAAGGGTGAATTCGAAAGGGACATACGATCACTAAAGCAATGTTAGGACGTCTTAGTAATAACCCTAATGACTTAAGATTAAATTCGAGGCAACATTTCCGAGGCAAACTTTCTGAGGTAACATTTCCGAGGCAAACTTTATGAGGCAACATTTCCGAATGGGACTTTTGATCTTTGTTTAGACAAGAGAGTGACCGCAAAAACACCCTATACTTAATGATCGTTTACCGAAGGCAACCTAAGTGAGAGTATACCCTAGAAGTGCGCATGTGCGAGTGTTTTGATTTCAAGTTATTATCTTTGCACATTTAGGGTTTGCTAACCGTTTTAAAATTAACATACATTCTTGTCATGCAATCCTATTATCATACATCTAACAGTTAATATTTGCAAAAATTAAAATGCGGAAAATAAAGCTACGCTATTACAAGGCTTCGGGGAAGGGGATTAATTACATAGCCAAAAACCCGTAAAACGATAAATAAACGAAAAGTCCTAATTAAACTATTACATCCCATGAGCAGTTACATTAATTTTTTGCAAAAATAAATAAACGCGCGCGATGAACCGAGGACAAGAGAAAATTAGGGTTTTGACCCCGTCTAACCTAAATGAAAGAAAAATTATTTTTTGGTTATTTTTGATTATTTTAGGAAAATAAGGTTTTAAATTAAATAAATACAAACCTAATTACTAATTAAATTAAATTAAGAAAAATGATTAATTTTGACCTATTTTTTGTATTTTTGTTGTTTCAAGAAAATAAAATAAAAAATTAAATCAAGAACCCTAATTTTCTAATTGATTTTAATTTATTTACAAAAGGTTAAAATTGCTCTAGAAATTAAAAAAACTAATTAAATTAAATTTGATAAAAATAAATCTAAATCTAATTTAATGGAAATTAATTTTATGAATTTTTGATAAAAAAAGAAAAAGAATTAATTTTGTGAGAAAAATAAATTAAATAAAATAATTAAAAGAAAAATATAAAAGAAAAAAGGAATAAGAATATGGGCCTTGTGTGCTAGCAATTAAGGGGTGTCCATAGCCATTCTGGGCCCAAAAACAAGGGTCCACGTTGACCTTCCTGGTTCCAATGTTGCACGTTGAATAGGGCCTATGGTAGGCCCTCACGTGATGGCCTTATGATCCAGCTGGTGGGCAATCTGATGGCTGTGCATTGAGGCGTATGATAGTCACCTTGGATGCATAGGTACCTGATTATACAAGAGATAAAACCATGAAATAATATGGGGGACCTGGGATTCGAACCCAGGTCTTATGGCCTTTTCCACACATCTCCTTACCAACTCTACTAGCACGCTTTATTGTACATCAAATAACAAATAATCATTATATTAAAAAACACAAAATAACCAATGTCCAGCGTGCGAAATTCAAATGGATGAATCAGGGATCGCCACGTCTACTTTCTTCTTCCTCTCTCCGTTGCTAAAAGTCTGAGACTTTTACCTACAGACAAAGTCCGTAGCTATAACCCCTACATGTAGCGATAAAAAATGTAGCGAGGTAAATCAGAGATTGAACTATTAATTAATTCGTCTCACAAAAGCAAGAGTCGCCACCGTGCTTTATTATTTCCAAGGGAAAAGGGAAAACAGCGAAATAAAACCCTAAAATATGCAATGTAAAATAATACTTTAAAAGTAATGAAAATACAAGGCGTTTTTGAAAAGAGGTCTAGAGTTCGGGGGTTGGTTATACAATGGGAAGGTATTAGCACCCAATGTATCTATAGTATTCTATAGGAACCTTTTGAAATATCTGTTTATTAAAATGTTTGTTTGATTAAAAATAAATTGTTTTGGCCAAAAATGGGTATGGATGAGTTTTTGAAGATACGACGACCTAATGTCGAAGTTTTGACTTAAAAGGTGTGAGTTTTGAAAAATTGAATATTTGGGAAAATTATCTTAAGTTTTTAACGGAATAATAAATGGAGGATGAATGAGGGTATTCGCACGATGTTTTTTGATGACATGAAGTCGACAAAAATTAAACAATTCCCTTAGATTTTGCAAGCAACATGAAGATTAAAACTAAAAGTATAAACACTCCAAGATTTTAAAAGAAACCCAAGAGAGAAGCCATGGAATTAAATCGAAATTATCACAAGCTCAACCAACATGTATCATGGGAGGAACATCATAAGGGGCAATAAATTCAAAGAGATAACTTACAAACTTATCAATAAAATAATAGTTAAAGAAACTAACAAAATTAACTAAAATGTTGACCGAACTAAAAATGAAATATCAAGATTTAAATAAATTATAAAACTAAACTAATTAATTGGGTTTTATCTAAAACTATGTGATTATTTAATTTTTTAAACCAAAAGAGCTAAGGAAATCAATAAAAGAATAAGAGTGTAAATTAGAATATAGGATAATCATGAAGTACTGGGCGCTAAAGCCTAATTGAAATGAGGCCCAAGGTTTTGTTTTGGTTACAACCAGCTCCAGATTTACAATTAACAAGATATTTGGGAAATGAGCTGAAAACGAAATAAAAAGGTCAAGCATGGGATTGAAATCGAAATCGAACAACGCTTCTTTCGAACTCTCTTTTTTTCTCTCTTACGAACTCTCTTTCGAACTCTTTTTTTTTCTCTCTTTCGAATTCTCTTTCGAACTCTCTTTTCTAAATCGAAATCAAACACCCTGCTCCCTCTTTCGAACTCTTACTTTTCTAAATCGAAATCGAACAACCTGCTCCCTCTTTCGAACCCTTCCTCTCTCTAAATCGAAATCGAACAACCTGCTCCCTCTTTCGAACTCTTTCTCCCTCTAAATCGAAATCGAACAACTTGCTCCCTCTTTCGAACCCTTCCTCTCTCTAAATCCAAATCGAACAACAACACTGCTTCTGGTTTTTTCATGCAGTTAAACATCAAATCAACAAGGCGACAAATATTCATGGTAAGAGAAACAACAATAACAATCTCAGGGGTTCTTGTTTATTGAAACATCAACAACAAAAAATGCAGCAACGACAACTAGTTCACAACATACATCATTATAACAAGCATAGCAACAGATTTTGAGAAAAAACGTAGCGAGACTTACAAGATCAGAGCAAGTCTGATGGTTTCTATTTTTGACGATGAAATAATAAAGAAATCCATAGATGAGGTAATATACTCTTTTAATTCCTTCTGCTTCCAGAAACTGACTCGAAAATGTTGGTGTTGTTGAGGCGATGAGTTCTTGAGGATGGTTGTGCTTGGTTCAAAATGGTGCAGGTTTGAAGGTTTGCTTGTGTTTTGATTTGGATATGTTGTTGTGTTTTCGAGCAGTTTGCAGGTTTGACAAACTTGCAGGTTTTTGCTTGCAGTTTTACAGTTTGTGGTTGTGCAAGTTTGAGACTTACAGGTTTTTGCTGGTTTTAGGCAGGTGGATGCAGTTCGGGATTTGTTGTTAGGAGTAGGCAGGCTTTGGCAAGTTGATAACTTGCAGCTTTGAAACAGGTTTGGAGTTATGCAGGCTTGTGCTTGGTTCGAAACAGGCTTTGGTTTATGCAGGTTTGTGTTCCTGCAAGTTTGAAACAGGGTTTTGAGTTATGCAGGCCATGATGCTCCTGCAAGTTTGTGTTTTTTTTCTTTTGTGAACTGCCTTCTTTTTCTCGCTCCCCCTATTTCAATTGCATATCTGCCTGTTTTATAGTGAATAAGAATGAGGTTTTGGGAGAGAAAGTTTGGTGAGTTTGAACAAATGTGATGATCTGATTTCGACACTTTTTGATGCAGTTTCTTGCCCTCCTATTTTGGTGTAATGTTTGTCTTGACATAGTGCAGATTTTGGACTGGTGTTTGGGCAGCAGAGATAGTGTGACCGTTTTCGTGGCATTACTTGTGCAGGTGCCATGCAGTTTTGGACAGATTCACATCATAAGGACAGATTTGTAGCATAAGGACAGATTTGGACATAGCATAACAATCATAATATTAATAATAACAGTAATGACAATGATAATAAAATAAACTGTTAGTAAAACTAAACTGAAAATATAAAAGTGAAAAAAGAGATATTAAAATTGGTTCTAAAATCTATTAATAATTCAACTTAAAAATATTTCAAATGGAATTATAATCAAAATTAACACCAAAATTAATCATAAAATAAATAAATGAAAAATCAAACCATATATTTTCAATTTTTTTGAATTGCAACTAAAGAAACACAAAGTAAACTTACATACTCAAAAAATGTAAAAAGCAAAAGAACTTATATGTATTTTGAGATTTTTTGAATTATCAATAAAAATATAAAATTAAATGAAACTAACAAAACTATAATAATTTTTTTATATTTTGGATAAAGTAAAACTGATATGAGCTAAATATATATTTTTTTATTTTCTTTTTTATAAAAATAAAAATAAAAGAATGACGAGTAAAAGTGCAAAAATACAAGATTTAATAAAGTCAGGCAAAACCAGTTAAATTTCACTAAATTCACAACAATTTCTAACGTTTCTATTTTTTGGTGGATTTTCAAAGCATAATCATCTCTTGACTTGTAAAGAAAAGTTGTAGTTGTTGCAGAGGAGACTCATATGTAAAAGAACCACTAAAAAATGTCGAAATTTGAAGAAGTTATGAATTTTTGAAATCTGACTCGAGAATTGGAAAAAAATAGGTCGAACCGCTTGTGAACGCTTGCTATGTAATAATGCAGATGGGAGGTGGTATCTTAGGTCAAAATTTGGGGTATGACAGCTTCCCCAATTTAAGTTTCTTCTATCCGGAGATATGAAGATTAAAATCTTCGTCTCGACGAGATTGAAGGTACTTAAATACATAATACGCAATTTTTGCCCTAAGATTCCGCCATTATGTTTGTGATATGAATGTAGTATTTAAATTCACAGAGAAATGATATTGTATGAGACAAGATAATGCTGGAGAAACCAAACACCAACAAACCACAAGAACATAGATTATACACTACTGGGGAAATGAGCCATCGACCTCAAATGATAGACTCTTGACGGCGAATAAAAATTTGAGAGAATACGACCTCTGACCCTAACAAATGAGGCATCTTGCATAGGCCACAAAACAGATTATTGACCCAAAATAATAGTGAGTTCACAACTCAAGGTCAAGGATAGACAAAAGATGTACCAAATTTGCTGATAATGGATTACCGACTTCTGAAGGTAAAGATTCATCACAAACTTCTCTGCGAGATTTCCGGAGAGATACCAATTAATGCTGAAATAATAATATGGTTGTAGATACACAAGCTGCTCAAATAAAGAAGCTGCCACTTGCTGTCTTCCAAAAATAATATGACATACAAGCTGCTCAAATAAAGAAGCTGCAACTTGCTGTCTTCCAAAAATACTGACATACAAGCTGCTCAAATAAAGAAGCCGCCACTTGCTATCTTCCAAAAAATAATAACGTACAAGTTGCTCATGAAGAGACCGCCACTTGTCGTTTTCCAAAAGATAACCAATAACATGCAAGTTGCTCAAATAAAGAAGCTGCCACTTGCTGTCTTCCAAAAATACTAATAACATACAAGCTGCTCAAATAAAGAAGCCGCCACTTGCTGTATTCTAGAAAAATAATAACGTACAAGTTGCTCATGAAGAGACTGCCGCTTATCGTTTTCCGAAGAAAAATAACGTACAAGCTGCTCATGAAGAGACCGCCACTTGCCGTTTTCTGAAGAATAATAACGTACAAGCTGCTCATGAAGAGACCTCCACTTGCCGTTTTTCGAAGAAAAATAACGTACAAGCTACTCATGAAGAGACCTCCACTTGTCGTTTTCCGAAGAATAATAACGTACAAGCTGCTCATGAAGAGACCGCCACTTGTCGTTTTCCGAAGAAAAATAACGTACAAGCTGCTCATGAAGAGACCTCCACTTGCCGTTTTCCGAAGAATAATAACGTAAAAGCTGCTCATCAAGAGACCGCCACTTGCCGTTTTCCGAAGAATAATAACGTACAAGCTGCTCATGAAGAGACCGCCACTTGCCGTTTTCCGAAGAATAATAACGTACAAGTTGCTCATGAAGAGACCGCCACTTCCCATTTTCCGAAGAAAAATAACGTACAAGCTGCTCATGAAGAGACCGCCAGTTGCCGTTTTCCGAAGATTAATAACGTACAAGCTGCTCATGAAGAGACCGCCACTTGCCGTTTTCTGAAGAATAATTCAGAAGAAAATTGCGATAACACTGCCAGAGAATAAAATCTTCGTCAAAGGGAACCATGAATCGATCCTTCCCGAGGAGATCAAATACTTAAATATGCAAAATAAATGCCCCATTCGTCTAGGTTACCTAGCTTGGAGAAAACCATGAGATAGCCTATGCAAGAGACAACAACTCCCTCCAGGAATAAACCAGAGAGAAAACAGTCAAACAAGACTCCACCCAATGAGAAAATAACTTTATTGGGGATTCATCCTATCCAGAAATGGACAAGGAAGACTAAATCAAAAAATCATCCACGAGGATTAGCTCAGTTGGAAATTTAGAAAGGAAGCACATTTTATGCCTAAGCTAACATTCTACTTGGAAAGAACATGTACATTGTCTTAATAAACATAAACAAGGCATACGACCCAAAATCAACGACAAATGTGAATATGCATGCGTGATATAAGTGTAAATGAATGAATGAATGAATGTTATGCTGACGAAACAGGCAGACGGAATATCTTGAAGATGATAAGATATCACAAAATAATAGATACCCGACCAATCTTAAAAAGACGGAAAATAACTGGAACTGGAACCAAAAAAGCAACGTCAGAGCGTATCACGCTACAAGGCTCAAATCTTCTGGGGAGAAAAAATATTCAAAACCAAACATCCAACACCAGTAGACCATTGGCATGAGACAAAGCATACCACACTTCAGAAATCTGCTCAAATAAAGATAACCAAAACAATGCTTAACTGGAAATGCTGGGGAGTCACCAAACTTAGTACCACTAGAAACCCAAGTTTACAAAACCAACACCTCGTGACGATTTTGAAAGAAAACATGTTCATCATGCAAGGATAAATTACCGTATTGTTTTGCATTTCATGGCTTGACCATCCTCGGAACAACTGTTAATATTCCTTTCATTATTCACGACACATTTTTAAAATAAGAATACTTTAAATAACTTTGTTTCAAATATTGCCGTAAAAATTAAAATTTTGCCCACAAAAGGTAAATGCTCAAATTTCATTAATAAGATGGTAGTTCGCTAACAAAGCGACTCCAATGGTTTACAAAAGTTTGGGAAATAGTACATGAAAGAAAGGGTTACACAAAAACAATGATCACTATTCTCCCTAACAACTTCGAATTCCGAAATGTGCTCAAATGCCACAGCCGGTCTGACCAAAAGCCTGCCTAAGCCGCCCCTTCGGGTTTTCAACTTAGCAAAATGTCAACTCAAACCTAGGCGAAATACTTCTTGACTGCGTCGGTGTTCACGGAGCGCGGGAGCTCTTCACCGTCCATATTTGTGACAAACATGGCACCTCCAGAGAAAACTTTCTTAACGACATACGGTCCTTCATAATTCGGATCCCACTTACCCCTAGAATCAGGTTGGAAAGATAATATCTTCTTGAGCACAAGGTCACCCTCTCTGAACTCGCGTGGTCGAACCTTCTTATCAAAAGCCTTCTTCATTCTCTGCTGATATAATTGACCGTGACACAACACTGTTAATCTCTTTTCTTCAATTAAATTCAACTGATCATATCTACTTTGACACCATTCAGTCTCAGAAAGTTTAGCTTCCATCAACACTCTCATAGACGGAATCTCAACCTCCACGGGGAGTACTGCTTCCATACCATAAACTAGGGAAAATGGGGTTGCACCTGTTGAAGTTTCAACTGAAGTACGATATCCATGTAAAGCAAACAGAAGCATTTCATGCCAATCTCTATAAGTTACCACCATCTTCTGGACAATCTTCTTGATGTTCTTGTTAGCAGCTTCAACTACCCCATTCATCTTCGGCCTGTAAGGAGAAGAATTATGATGTTCAATCTTGAACTCTTCACAAAGCTCTTTCATCATCTTGTTATTCAAATTCGAGCCATTATCAGTGATGATCTTGCTCGGGATGCCGTATCGACAAATGATTTGATTCTTGATAAATCTGGCTACCACTTGTCTGGTTACATTAGCATAAGATGCTGCTTCCACCAATTTCGTAAAATAATCGATCGCTACCAAGATGAAACGATGACCATTTGAAGCTTTGGGTTCAATCATTCCAATCATATCAATTCCCCACATAGAGAAAGGCCAAGGTGAAGAGATAACATTGAGGAGGGTCGGTGGCACATGTATCTTGTCCGCATAAATCTGGCATTTATGACATTTCTTCACATATTTGCAACAATCTAATTCCATCGTCATCCAATAGTAACCAGCTCTCAACATCTTTTTAGCCATTGCATGTCTGTTGGCATGGGTGCCAAAGGATCCTTCATGTACTTCTTGCATCAGCATGTCTGCTTCATGTCTGTCTACACATCTGAGCAAGACCATGTCGTAATTCCTCTTATACAATACTTCTTCATTGAGGAAGAAACTGCTTGCTAATCTCCTCAATGTCTTCCTATCTTTATTGGATGCCCCAGGAGGGTACTCTTGAGTTTGAATAACACGTTTAATGTCATAGAACCATGGTTTGTCATCGGTGACCTCTTCTACTGAGAACACATGAGCAGGTCTATCGAGGCGCATAACTCTGATTGTAGGCACATCGTTCCAACCATTCACTTGAAACATTGAAGACAAAGTAGCTAAAGCATCGGCCATTTGGTTTTCATCTCTAGGGATATGATGTAACTCCACTTTGTTGAAGAAGGTTAACAATCTTATAGCATAATCTCTATAAGGGATCAAACCAGGATGACGAGTCTCCCATTCTCCTTTGATTTAATTAATTACCAATGCCGAGTCTCCGTAAATATCAAGAATCTTAATCCTTAGATCCACTGCTTCTTCGAGACCCATAATACATGCCTCATATTCAGCCATGTTGTTCGTACAGTCGAACTTCAATCTTGCCGTGAACGGGATATGAGTACCTCGGGGAGTGATGATGATTGCCCCAATTCCATTTCCATAAGAATTCACAGCTCTGTCAAATATCAAACCCCAATGGGATTCGGGATCAGGTCCTTCTTCAGGTAACGGCTCTTCACAATCTTTAGCTTTCAAGTACATAACATCTTCATCTGGGAAGTCAAACTTGATGGATTGATAATCTTGAATTGGTTGGTGAGCCAAATGATCGGCTAAAATACTCCCTTTGATTGCTTTCTGAGTGTGATACTCAATGTCGTATTCAGATAACAACATCTGCCAACGGGCTATTCTTCCAGATAAGGAGGGCCTCTCAAAGATATACTTGATCGGATCCATTTTGGAGATCAACCAAGTGGTGCGGTTAATCATATACTGGCGCAGACGGAGAGCATCCCAAGCTAAAGCACAACAGGTTTTCTCTAGCATTGAGTATCGAAATTCACAGTCTGTGAATTTCTTACTCAGGTAATATATGGCATGTTCCTTTCTTCCAGTCTCATCTTGTTGACCAAGCACACATCCCATGGAATCTTCCAATATAGTCAGGTACATAATCAAAGGTCTTCCTTCCACTGGAGGAATCAAAATGGGAGGTTCAAGTAAATATTCTTTGATTCTATCAAAAGCTCTCTGACAATATTTTGTCGACACACATCCTTGGTTCTTTCAAAGAAGCTTGAAAATCGTCCCACAGGTAGCAGTCATATGAGATATAAATCTAGAAATATAGTTCAGTCTCCCAAGGAATCCTCTTACTTGTTTTTCCGTCTTGGGTGCGGGCATTTGCCGAATAGCTTTGACTTTATCAGGATCTACCTCAATACCTTTCTGACTGACAATGAAACCCATAAGTCTTCCAGAACGAACACCAAAAGTGCACTTGTTGGGATTCAGACGGAGTTTATACTTTCTCAAACACTGGAATAACTTCAATAAATGTTCCAAATGATCTTCTTCAGTTTGCGATTTGGAAATCATGTCATCTACATACACTTCTATCTCTTTATGCATCATATCATGGAACAAAGCAGTCATGGCCCTTTGGTATGTTGCACCAGCATTCTTCAAACCAAACGGCATTACTCGATAACAAAATGTTCCCCAAGGTGTAATGAAAGCTGTCTTCTCCATATCTTCTGGCGCCATCTTGATTTGATTGTAACCGGAGAAAACATCCATGAAAGAAAAGACTTTGAACTTTGCGGTACTGTCGACCAATACGTCAATGTGTGGTAAAGGAAAATCATCCTTTGGGCTAGCTCTATTCAGATCTCTGTAATCTACACACATCCGAACTTTGCCATCCTTCTTAGCAACAAGCACTATATTGGCTAACCATTGAGGATAGACCGATGTAACAAGGAAACCTACATTAATTTGCTTCTGAACTTCTTCTTTGATCTTGTCAGCCATATCGGGACGAGTCCTTCTCAACTTCTGCTTAATCGGAGGATATTCAGGTCTCAACGGCAAACGATGCTCCACAATATTGTTATCCAAACCTGGCATATCTTGGTAGGACCAAGCAAACACATCAACATACTCTCTGAGAAGCTCCAACATTTTCTCTTTGACCTCTGGGATAAGCAATGCTCCGACCTTAACTTTCTTTTTATCTTCTTCATCACCCAAATTGATCATCTCTATAGGCTCTTCAAACGGCTGAATAGTCTTTTCACCATGCTCAAGTAAACGGGAAATTTCATCAGGGATCTCTTTACTATCTTCTTCCTCGGCTCCGAACACAGGGAATTCAAAGTTGGGAGGGGCATAAGATCATTGTTTTCAATGGTTAAGTCATGGATTAATCTGCACATATGATTTTTTTTTTTAGAAATCGATTTGTTCAAATAAAACAAAAAGTTATTATATTTTCCTATTACTACCAATTAATTTTCATTACTATTTCCCAGAAAAAGTGAAAAATAAAACAGTAGTGGACAAAATAACATTTTTATTCATGATTGGCAATACTTGAAACAAAGAGCCCAGACATTTTCTCTTTTGCCTTGGGCAGAGCAAAAGGATTTATTTTCAACATAGCCCGACACAAATACTTTTTGCCTTGGGCAGAGCGAAATTTTTTTTTTCAAAAATAAAACAAAACATTACTCAGAAATGTGCATCACAATAAGAACATCAACAGCAATCCAGTTCTGGCAAACCACTCCATGTGTTACAAAATCGGGTAAATCCTCTTCAGAATCGTCTCCTATTAGCATCAACTTCAGGAGGTGTCAGATGGATAAAACCTGCGCTTCGAAAAACCTCTTGTATCGGACGGATAACTGTTTCCTGCTTAACTCTTGTAGACACGGGATGAAAACCAAGACCTTCTCCAGACTTGTTCTCGGGCAAAGTCAACACTTGGCCCCAACCTTCAGCCGAACCACTTTCAAAAACTCGTCGCGCATCCTCAAAAGAAGAAATAGATGTTCCTTGCTTCTTCACTTCATTATTAGCAACAGATAGAGCTTGGAATTGGGTTCCAACATCCTCATCAGCATCAATAAAAGAGAAAGATGACAAATGGCTTACCACCATAGCCTGCTCTCCACCAATCATTACCAGCTTTCCATGCCTTACAAACTTCAATCTCTGATGGAGCGTGGAAGTGACTGCCCCTGCATCATGGATCCATGGACGACCCAATAGGCAACTGTAGGCGGCACGAATATCCATTACTTGAAAAGTGATCTGAAAAGTATGAGGACCAATTATTATAGGAATATCTACTTCACTAATGACAGTCTTCCTAGAACCATCAAACGCTTTGACAATTACCCCACTAGGTCTCATGGGAGCACCTTGATATGAGAGTCGAGATAATGTAGTTTTGGGCATTACATTTAACGACGAACCTGTATCTACCAACACACTTGATAAAGTATCATTTCCACAACTTATTGAGATATGCAAAGCCATATTATGGTTCCTTACCTCCTCCGGAAGCTCTTCATCGCTGAAACCAAGATTGTTACACGAAGTAATATTTCCCACAATTCCATCAAATTGGTCAACCGTCACATCATGATCCATGAATGCCTGGTCCAAGACCTTCATCAAAGCTTCTCTATGGGCACCAGAATCTCTCAGTAAAGCAAGCAAAGAAATCTTGGAAGGAGTTTGCAATAGTTGGTCCACAATATTGTATTCACTTCTCTTGATAAGCTTCAGAATCTCATCATCATCGGGGTGTGGGATAGGTTCATTGGATCGGCCTACCTCAACCCTGGGTTCAACATTTCTCGCTGGAATTTCTGCCGGTATGGGCCTCCTGACTTGAACTTCTAGTCTTTTCAAAGGTACTGCTGCAAAGACACGTCCGCTTCTCGTAACTCTGCTCACATCAACGATGTTAACAAAAGATGGCATTGTTGGTATAGGGACTTCTACCCCATTCTCAATCATTGTGGCATTATACTTATACGGTATAACTTGGTCTGAGTTGTAAGGCACAAGACCAGGTGGATAAATGATCAAAGGAGCAACAGGTGCAGTCTGACTGTCGTAAACGATCTCTACTGGTTCAGGAAAGTTGAATTGTGGTATTATAACATTCACTTCATCCACCAGATCTCTGTCATGTGTAATAGTGATAACCCTCTGGTCTAACAATTTTTGAATGTCCTCCTTCACAATAGGGCAATCAACTTCTCTTGAACAAAATTCACAAACATCATAATCATGATGATGCCTAAAAAAGGCAAGTCTTCTTAAGCTCTGATGTAACCTGATCAACGAATCTCTTATGTGTTCAACTTGAAAAACTCGAAACTTTCCCGGACAACCTTCCACCATATTCACTGATGTTGCCTCATGTCGAGGCAAAGGATTATCTCTAACATTCGGGTTAACATCCTTGAAAGACAAGATACCGTTCTTAATCAATCTCTGCACATCCGTCTTTAGAGAAAAGCAATTTTCAATGTTGTGCCCCGACAACCCTTGATGATACTCACAAAATTGGTCCGCCTTGTACCACAGAGAAGTACTATTCGGTGCGACAGGAGGAGGCTTCGTCGTTATGAGGTTCTTTCTAATCAGAGCAGGGAACAATTCAGTGTAAGTCATGGGAATGGCATCAAATTGCAGTTTCCTTGGTGAAAGATTTTGGTTATTCAATTGATAAGCATGTTGTCGAGGCTGCTGTTGAAATGGCCGTTGCTGAATTGGTGGGGTTTGATGAGTTGGGGTCACCAATGTTGGGCGGACAGTCGGAGTGACTGTCGCAACATGTGAATAACCTCTCCTTGGTCTCCCAGGGAAGATTACACTGACATCTTGTTCTTTCTTTTTAGGGAAAACACTTCCAAACTTCTTGATACTGCTAGAAGGACTTCCTTCCTTAACCAAACGTCCCTCACGAATCCCTTCTTCCAACCGCATGCCCATACTTACCATCTCGGTGAAGTCACTGGGTGCGCTGACAATAATTCTTTCATAATAAAAGGAACCTAAAGTCTTCAGGAATATCTTTGTCATTTATTTCTCCTTAAGAGGGGGATAAATCTGAGCAGCAATCTCGCGCCACCTCTGGGCGTATTCTTTAAAGGACTCTCTGTCTCTCTGGGACATCACCCGAAGTTGATCTCTGTCCGGCGCCATGTCAACGTTGTACTTATACTGGCGAACAAAAGCTTCACTAAGATCGTTGAAATTACGGATCCGAGTGCTGTCCAGACCCATATACCACTTTAGAGCGGCACCAGTCAAACTGTCTTGAAAGTAGTGAATTAACAAGTTATGATCATCAGAATATGTAGACATCTTTCTCACATACATAGTTAAATGACTCCGCGGACATGAATCACCTTTATACCTTTCAAAGTCCGGCACTTTGAATTTGGCTGGAATCTTTACATTTGGAACTAAACACAGATCATGAGAATTCTTTCCAAACAAATCTTTCCCCTTCAACGCTCTGATCTCCCTCTACATCTCTTGAAACTGGTCTTGAAATTCTTCCATTCTATCGAAAAGACCCAGACTTTCAACAGGCTCGGCATGATAAGCAGGTTCATTCATGTATGGCATAGAATGAACCACAGGAGCGACCGTTGTCATCACTGGTTGAGGGAAAGGTGCCACAGACGGGATTACAGGCAGCATAGTAGTTGTCTCCGGTTGAGGAACAGACACAGTAGGTTGAACTAAAGGTTGTACGACAGGCTTATACCCTTCCGACACAAAGTTATAAGGCATTCCCCACGGAAAACCTTTTGGCATCTGATGTTGAAGCGGAGAGTTGATTTGAGTCACAGATGTTGGAATGGTGACAATCTCAGAAACCACAGTAGTTGAAGTCTGAATCTCAGCAGCTGCAGTCGATGGCTGATTCTGAGCAGTCATCAAACTTTCCACCAGCGTAGTTCGTTTCTCCATACCAACACGAAGGGTAGCGACCTCCTCACGAAGCTCGTGGTTTTCCTGTTCTAGATCTTCCATCTTCCTCTGATGATTGGCTCGGTTATCGTATCGATGATACAGCTTGGCAATCTACCGGAGTGGAAAAAGAAACAAAAATAAGACTCTAGAAAACATGTGAAGTGGAATGTTGGATGATGCATGATATCCGATGCAAATGATCATTTGTTTCGATAATTTTTTAAGGAACTTCGATAATTTTGCACACATCAATGGTAAAGGAATTTGGAACAACAAAAACTCATTTCATTAATCAAAAGCAGTAAATTACAACTTACAACTTTGGAGCAACAAAACAATAAATTACAACTTTGGGACAACAACCCAATAATAAAAAGAAATAAATTACAACTTTGGAACATGAAGCCCATAATAAAGCAGTAAATTACAACTTTGGAACATGAAGCCCTTTTACAGAGTTTTACAAAATGACAACAGTAAAATAAAACTAAGAACGAAAGATCACTCAGAATCAACTTCGAGTGTTTCTCCTTCCAAACTCCATAATAATAGTACCTGAGATATCTGCAAAAATCATTCTTAAGTTCCTTGAAAAACAAGTTTTTACAAAAAAAATGTTGATGGATGCATGGATGAATGATAATGCAACAGTTACACACAAGTTCACAAACATGGGGTTCAAAGGTTAAACGTTTCGTGCATGGAGTCAAAGGTAAAGCCCACCCCAAGGTATGTACTAATGGTTTAATCGCACCTGTAAGACAAGGTTCTAATAGTTCCCAGAGTCTACATTTCTCCTTCGGATATTACCAACGTCTTGATTACTCAATAATTAGCAATATTCTCAAGAGAAACTCGTCCGAGTGTAGCATCGCGTAACAACTACTTCCGGATTACTCCGTTATAATCTCCGCGCTACACCTAAAAGGCCAAGATGGGTTAGGGTTCTACGGTTCTCAGCTTCTCTGGCTCCCAGGTCGAAAATAATAATGTCCTCCCGATTACTCGGTAAACAAATATTACATTCAAAAGGGCCTTCCACTGAGTGGGGGATCTCATGCCTCCTTCTTCGGGATTACTCCCTCAAAGTTAACATGACTATACCGCCCGTCCTATTCTTAAGTGTAACTTAATCCGGGTATAGGATTCGTGCCTTACAAAAACCCAAAAACCCCAATATAAACACATAATCAAACAAATCAAATAATAATAAAACAGATAAAACAAACTAGGTTTAACCTACTTAGGGATGGACCAGCAAGAGGTCAATCTGTCCCCAGCAGAGTCGCCAATTCTGTAGCGATAAAAAATGTAGCGGGGTAAATCAGAGATCAAACTATTAATTAATTCTCCTCACAAAATCAAGAGTCGCCACCGCGCTTTATTATTTCCAAGGGAAAAGGGAAAATAGCGAAATAAAACCCTAAAATATGCAATGTAAAATAATACTTTAAAAGTAATGAAAATACAAGGCGTTTTTGAAAAGAGGTCTAGAGTTCGGGGGTTGGTTATACAATGGGAAGGTATTAGCACCCAATGTATCTATAGTATTCTATAGGAACCTTTTGAAATATCTGTTTATTAAAATGTTTGTTTGATTAAAAATAAATTGTTTTGGCCAAAAATGAGTATGGACGAGTTTTTGAAGATACGACGACCTAATATCGAAGTTTTGACTTAAAAGGTGTGAGTTTTGAAAAATTGAATATTTGGGAAAATTATCTTAAGTTTTTAACGAAATAATAAATGGAGGATGAATGAGGGTATTCACACGATGTTTTTTGATGACATGAAGTCGACAAAAATTAAACAATTCCCTTGGATTTTGCAAGCAACATGAAGATTAAAACTAAAAGTATAAACACTCCAAGATTTTAAAAGAAAACCAAGAGAGAAGCCATGGAATTAAATCGAAATTATCACAAGCTCAACCAATATGTATCATGGGAGGAACATCATAAGGGGCAATAAATTCAAAGAGATAACTTACAAACTTATCAATAAAAGAATAGTTAAAGAAACTAACAAAATTAACTAAAATGTTGACCGAACTAAAAATGTAATATCAAGATTTAAATAAATTATAAAACTAAACTAATTAATTGGGTTTTATCTAAAACTATGTGATTATTTAATTTTTTAAACCAAAAGAGCTAGGGAAATCAATAAAAGAATAAGAGTCTAAATTAGAATATAGGATAAGCATGAAGTACTGGGCGCTAAAGCCTAATTGAAATGAGACCCAAGGTTTTGTTTTGGTTACAACCAGCTCCAGATTTACAATTAACAAGATATTTGGGAAATGAGCTGAAAACGAAATAAAAAGGTCCAGCATGGGATTGAAATCGAAATCGAACAACGCTTCTTTCGAACTCTCTTTTTTTCTCTCTTTCAAACTCTCTTTCGAACTCTTTTTTTTTTCTCTCTTTCGAATTCTCTTTCGAACTCTCTTTTCTAAATCGAAGTCGAACACCATGCTCCCTCTTTCGAACTCTTACTTTTCTAAATCGAAATCGAACAACATGCTCCCTCTTTCGAACCCTTCCTCTCTTTAAATCAAAATCGAACAACCTGCTCCCTCTTTCGAACTCTTTCTCCCTATAAATCGAAATCGAACAACTTGCTCCCTCTTTCGAACCCTTCCTCTCTCTAAATCAAAATCGAACAACAACATTGCTTCTGGTTTTTTCATGCAGTTAAACATCAAATCAACAAGGCGACAAATATTCATGGTAAGAGAAACAACAATAAAAATCTCAGGGGTCCTGGTTTATTGAAACATCAACAACAAAAAATGCAGCAACGATAACTAGTTCACAGCATACATCATTATAACAAGCATAGCAACATATTTTGAGAAAAAACATAGTGAGACTTACAAGATCAGAGCAAGTCTGATGGTTTCGATTTTTGACGATGAAATAATAAAGAAATCCAGAGATGAGGTAATATACTCTTTTAATTCCTTCTGCTTCTAAAAACTGACTCGAAAATGTTGTTGTTGTTGAGGCGATGAGTTCTTGAGGATGGTTGTGCTTGGTTAAAAATGGTGCAGGTTAGAAGGTTTGCTTGTGTTTTGATTTGGCTTTGTTGTTGTGTTTTCGAGCAGTTTGCAGGTTTGACAAACTTGCAGGTTTTTGCTTGCAGTTTTACAGTTTGTGGTTGTGCAAGTTTAAGACTTGTAGGTTTTTGCTGGTTTTAGGCAGGTGGATGCAGTTCGGGATTTGTTGTTAGGAGGAGGCAGGCTTTGGCAAGTTGATAACTTGCAGCTTTGAAACAGGTTTGGAGTTATGCAGGCTTGTGCTTGGTTCGAAACAGGCTTTGGTTTATGCAGGTTTGTGTTCCTGCAAGTTTGAAACGGGGTTTGGAGTTATGCAGGCCATGATGCTTCTGCAATTTTGTGTTTTTTTTATTTTATGAACTGCCTTCTTTTTCTCGCTCCCCCTATTTCGATTGCATATCTGCCTGTTTTATAGTGAATAAGAATGAGGTTTTGGGAGGGAAAGTTTGGTGAGTTTGAACAAATGTGATGATCTGATTTCGACACTTTTTGATGCAGTTTCTTGCCCTCCTATTTTGGTGTAATGTTTGTCTTGACATAGTGCAGATTTTGGACTGCTGTTTGGGCAGCAGAGATGGTGTGACCATTTTCTTGGCATTACTTGTGCAGGTGCCATGCAGTTTTGGACAGATTCACAGCATAAGGACAGATTTGTAGCATAAGGACAGATTTGGACATAACATAACAATCATAATATTAATAATAACAGTAATGATAATGATAATAAAATAAACTGTTAGTAAAACTAAACTGAAAATATAAAAGTGAAAAAAGAGATATTAAAATTGGTTCTAAAATCTATTAATAATTCAACTTAAAAATATTTCAAATGGAATTACAATCAAAATTAACACCAAAATTAATCATAAAAGAAATAAATGAAAAATCAAACCATATATTTTCAATTTTTTTGAATTGCAACTAAAGAAACACAAAGTAAACTTACATACTCAAAAAATGTAAAAAGCAAAAGAACTTATATGTATTTTGAGATTTTTTGAATTATCAATAAAAATATAAAATTAAATGCAACTAACAAAACTATAATAATTTTTTTATATTTTGGATAAAGTAAAACAGATATGAACTAAATATATTTTTTTTGATTTTCTTTTTTATAAAAATAAAAATAAAAGAATGACGAGTAAAAGTGCAAAAATACATGATTTAATAAAGTCAGGCAAAACCAGTTAAATTTCACTTAATTCACAACAATTTCTAACGTTTCTATTATTTGGTGGATTTTCAAAGCATAATCATCTCTTTATTTGTAAAGAAAAGTTGTGGTTGTTGCAGAGGAGAATCATGAAGATGTGAAAAACACAAGAAGAGGGGTTGAATTGTTAAAACTTGAAATCAAATGCAGACAACACGTTATTTTTATCCTGGTTCGTTTGATCTCAAACTACTCCAGTCCACCCGTCAAGGTGATTTCGCCTCTCTCCAACGAGGTCTTAATTCACTATATTCAACTGAATACAAAACTGCTTTAACAACTGCTAAATCCTTCTTGAGTCTAACCACAGACCGGTTTCTCAAGGAAATTCTTTTACAGATAAATGAACAAATGTGTGTTTAATGTTTTCTGGAAAAACTATATATCACAACTGTGATATTACACAAAATTAAGCTTGAATAACAACTAGATTGCTAGAGCTATAGAGTAAGCGCTTGAGAGTTGTAGCAAACTGTATGAGTGAGGACGAAGATGATTGGCTTATGCGTATGTGCGTGAAAGAGTATTATCCATTTCTTTTCTCACTGATTTGTTTAAATAGCCTTGGAAATAGATACGTTGCTGTCCATAATTCCATTTCAATGCTCATAACATTCTTTCCTTTTTGAGAAGATCTTTGTCTTGGAATAAAGCCGTTGGTAATTAATATGCCTTGAATGCAGTAACATTGACACTTCAGAATGTTCTGCTTAATGAAAGTCAGAGCGTTCTTGGCTTTAGCTTATTCTGGCGCTTCTGAGTGCTGATGACATAGTTAGGATCTTGATCAGAGTCAGAGTATGTTAAGCGCAAATTCTGTTCATCAGGCTTCAGCGTAGCACATGTACTGATCTTCTGATGCTGATGTTGATATTGATGTTCTGATGCTGATTCCGTCAGAGTTTCCTATAAATTCACAACATAATTTTAAGTAGCATCTATGTCTTATATAAAACTCATAATTCATTTAATCTTGTATTTTGTTATCATCAAAACTCTAATTGAGGGTTGTAGAATCAAACTATGTTCTAACAATCTCCCCCTTTTTGATGAAGACAAAAACTAGATTTTTTTCAATTAAAAAAATTGATGAAAGTGTCAGAGTTTAAGGATAGAGAGGAAACGGTATCAGAGATAATTAGATAATGAGTAAAAGGTATCAGAGTTAAGAGGATAAGGAATAAAAAGTATCAGAGTAATGATGAGAAAAACTCCCCCTGAGTTGATTATTTCCCTTTGATTCCTTGAGACCTTGAGCATCAGAACTTTTACTTTATCCGAGTTCATCAGATTCTTATTCTTTTACCTGTAAGATTTTCAGAACAGCAACTATATAAGGATGTTAGAATGTTTGAGACTTGTGTCTCAGTAAACCGTTATTGAAAAAATATCATTCTTTCTCCCCCTTTTTGTCAGTTATCAAAAAGTATAAATAATCAGTTTAAAATGATCAGAGCAAAACACGTTTGTATTAAAATAGAAGCAATGATAGTTTAGAACAGTAGAAATATTACAGACAAACATGTAAAGAAAAACAAGGAAAACACAAGAAAAAAATCTAAGAAGAAGGAGGAAGTCGTGTGAACATAGCTTCCAACATGCTCTTGATTTGCTCGTTGGTTTCCTGTTGCTTAGATACCATGTTTGCTATAGAATCAATCTTGATATCCTACTTGTTCATCCTTTCATTCATTAGCATATCTGTTCTCTTCAAATCCTCCAGAACCTTCCTGTCAAGAGAGGAAGCTTGAGGATCTTCAGATACAGACTGCTTCTCAGAGCTTTCTGTAGTTTCTTCTGCTTGACCCAAGTCTTCAGCTTGAATAACCTGTTCTTCTGCAGGTTGAACTGTAGATGCTGGACGCTTTTCAGAACAACGCTCAATGTCCAGAGGGAGAGCTTCTTCCTTCAGAAGCTTGCTCAGAATAGGGCCTTCCATTTCCTTCAGCAGATTGTTGAAGTTCTGTTGAGCCTGCCCATAGCTTTGGCCTTGTAGCTTGAAGGTTTCAGCGCAAACCCATCTTCTGAATTGTGTCCAGAGAAAGTCTGATACAGAAGGATCAACCACTTCCAGATTTGCTTGTTTCAAGGAAGTGATCCACTTCTGCATATCTGTTTCAAAATTCAAAATGCTGGAACCAACATCTGGTTGTTTTGGTTTGGGGATAACAGTTTTCTGGTTTATTGTAGCAAGGTGTTCAAAGATTGTTATATCAATGACTGTCTTGCTGTGGTTTTCTGTATTTTTCTTAGGTGAGGGAGTGGGAGAGTCAGAAATAATGATTGGACTTGATGGGGTATTGGGTGGAGTTGTTTCTGGTGAAGAGGGAAGCTGAGACATATTAACAGTTGTACCACAAGGCAATTGGATGGCCAAAGGTTGTGGTTCAGGGGAGTCAGAGGTTTGAGCCTCAGAGTTTTAAGTCTCAGGTTGTGGAGATTGTGCATGTTGAGGAGATGGTGGATTGATTTCTGGTTGAGGAGAGGAAGGTTGTGGAATTTCTGGTTCTGGTGTTGGAGAGAGTGGAGTTTCAGGTATTGGTGAGAGTGGAATGTCAGGTTATGGTGAGATGGGAGTTTATGGTTGTGGATTTGGATTTTCTGTTTGGGGAGCGGAAGTATGTTGGTCTATATCAGACAGAACTTCTACAAGTTCTGGTTCTGGTATGGTTGCATTGTTTGGATTTTGTGGTTTGGAGCAGGATCTTCTGAGGGTTAATGACTCAGAAGGGTCAAAATCAATGTCAAAATCTTTAAAGGTTTGGGGTGTTGAGATATCAGCTGGAGTTGGAATGGTAGTAGGAATAGATGAGGAAACAACAGTTGAATTTAAAACAGATACAGAAACAAGATTACCTCTTTTCTTTGGAGTATGTTATGATGGTCCTTCTGGAGCAGCTTTTCTCTTCTTCGTCTTCTTCAGAACAACCTCTGGTGCCTTCTGCTGAAGATCTTGAATATTTAGATTAGGTGTTGTACCATCAGCTTTGCACGCATTCAAATATCTCAGAATGATTTGAGGCTTTGAGTCAATCTCTGAGAACATAGGGAAGTCGTCCATAGGGACTCTTCTGCTGGAGATTTTAGCAAAAGGAGTGATGCTGGGCTCCTTCTTAATGTTCTTTATCAGCTTCATTTTCTTGAGATTCTTGGCATTCAGCTGCTTGCCAACAGAAGGTTCCAGGGTGCTGATCTCTTGTGCCTCTGTCAAGTGTTCAATCAACCTATTCTCAGTCAGAATATCTGATACTAATCTTCCCAAGGGTATCCAATCCCTTTTAGTACGTTCCTCTTCCCTTGTCTCCTTGACACTTGTTCTGAGATGGTTGAACAGAAGATGAGCTAGATTAATCTTTACCCTCTGAGAAATAAAATAGATCAGAAACTTTTGATCTATGTTTATGTAATCAGGAGAGCTTGTAGGCTTCCTGTGGTTGAATCAGTCCAGAATAATCTTTGCCTAAATTTTGTGCTTATCATTCAAGTCCCTTATCTTGCTGGAGGGAAGCCCCAGCGTGAAAATCTCCCTTGCTATAACAGCAACATCTGAGCATCTTTCTGCCATGTCTATACAACGAATACCACCACCATTGTACCCAATGAGTCTTGCAATCAGGTCTTCAGTAATCACGATCTTCTTCCCCATGATGTAAAAAGTGACTTGGTGGTTTGAGGAAGAAGAGTGAATCCAAAATTCCTTAACCAAAATTGGAAAAGTTGGACCCACCAACCTGTCAAAGTATTTCTTCCATCCTTGAGCTTGAATCTCTTCTGATAAATCAAAACCATTTTCCTTCAGACTGTTGAAATCCACTATAGTCTCTGACAGAACTTCAAGGTTCTTGTCTGGAGTGAGTAGCATTCTGAGAGGTATTTCATATTGCTCAGCTGATGCATTTTTCTGGGAACCTGAAGAGAGATTGCTGCTAGAAGCCATGTTCACACGAGGATTTTTTGAAAAAGCTTTAAGGGGTTTCTTGAGAAAGAAGAACACAGAAAACAAAAGTATTGATTGAAAACGAAAGTTAGGGTAAACATTGTGAATGGTGTGAGTGGTGTTTAAATAGATTTCAAAAAAGTTTTAGAAAACATAAACGCTTAAGAGAGAGAGAAATAAATCATGATTAATAGCATTTAATGATAGCTGATTTTAGGGGATTTCAGAAAGATACTTAAGCGGTTACCAATGACATGTGTCTCAATGCATCCAATCAGCGCTTTGCCTTTTCAGAAGCTTGAACGCGTGTTCTGTCTCAGGAAACAGATGATGACTGGATGACACTTGTTTTCTTGAGTGAACATCACACCTATCCTTGAACTGAAGCACTCAGATCTTCATGGACAGGTTCTGATACAATCTGCATTTCTAAAATTCTGAAAGAGGATTGATCAGAAGTTCACAGAGAGATAAAAACAATTCTGAAGGTTAATATATAAAATTAAAACAGTTTTATTCTGGACAGAGCTTCATGCTGAGATGTTTCAGAATGAAGTTGAACCTATCTTCAGAAAGTGGTTTTGTGAAAATATCAGCCCATTGATGGTCTGTATCAATAAATTTTAAGTTTAAGATTCCTTTCTGAATATAGTCCCTTTTATTTCTATATGCTTAGCCCTAGAATGCAAAATTGGATTTCTACATAAGCAAATAGCAGAGGTGTTATCATAGAGGATAGGAATGTTACTCTCATATATCTGGAAGTCCTCAAGTTGACTTTTCATCCATAGCATTTGTGTGCTGTATCCAGCTGCTGCTATGTATTCAGCTTCTGCTGTTGATAGAGCAATGATGGATTGTCTTTTGCTGGACCACGAGATCAGATTTTCTCCCATAAACTGGCAGCTTCCAGAAGTGCTTTTACGTTCAACTCTGTCTCCAGTAAAGTCAGCATCACAGTATCCTACTAAGCTGTAATCACTAGATTTTCTATGAAACAGACCCAAATTAGTAGTACCTTTCGGATACTTGAAAATTCGCTTAACAGCTGTTAAGTGAGATTCTCTAGGATCTGATTGGAATCTTGCATAAATGCATACACTGAATAAAATATCAGGCCTTGAAGCTCTAAGATAAAGAAGAGAACCAATCATACCTATGTAGACCTTCTGTTCTACCTTTTTGCTTACCTCTTCTCTTTCCAGAATGCACGTGGGATGCATTGGAATCTTTGATGGCTTACATTCTGAGAGATCAAATTTCTTCAGAAGTTCTCTGACATATTTGCTCTGATGAATGTAAGTTCCTTCTGGGGTTTGATTGATATGAATGCCCAGAAAGAATTTCAGTTCCCCCATTAGGCTCATCTCAAATTCTGCATGCATACACTTAGCAAACTCTCTTCCCATAGAATATTTAGTAGATCCAAATATTATATCATCAACATAAATATGACAGACTAAAATGTCATTCTTAATTGTCTTACAGAATAAGGTTGTGTCCACCTTCCCCCTGGTGAATTCCTTTTCTAACAGGAAGTTACTTAGTCTTTCATACCAAGCTCTGGGAGCTTGTTTCAGACCATACAGTGACTTCTTTAGTTTGAAAACATATTCTGGATTTTTTGAACTTCAAAACCAGGGGGTTGGTGCACATATACCTCTTCTTCTATATAGCCATTTAAGAATGCACTCTTAACATACATCTGATACAGAGTGATGCCTTTATTAACAGCAAAAGAAATTAAAAGTCTGATAGATTCTAACCTGGCAACTGGAGCAAAGGATTCTGTATAGTCTATCCCCTCTTGCTGACTATAACCTTGTGCTACCAATCGTGCGTTGTTTCTGATGACTTCACCTTGTTCATTCAGTTTGTTTCTGAACACCCATTTTGTTCCAATGACGTTGAATCCTTTTGGTTTAGGAACTAGATCCCATACGTCATTCCTTGTGAATTGATTCAGCTCCTCTTGCATTGCTAGAATCCAGTCATTGTCCAGAAGTGCTTCATCAATTGAGGATGGTTCAATCAAAGAGACAAGTCCCATGAGGGATTCTTCAGAGTTTCTGAAGCTGGCTCTTGTTCTTATTGGATCTTCCTTTCTTCCTAAGATAGTTTCTTCAGGGTGATCCATGCTGCTTCTGGATGGTCTTTTCTGAGGTGGATCAACAAAAGATGCTGGATTGCTTGCAGTGCCTCTTTCTGATGTTGAGGGAGTGTCTCTGTTAAGATCTTCTGATGACTTGTCTTCAGTACCTGTGAATTCAACTTCCATACCTGCAAGTAATTCATTCTGCTTTGACTTTTGAGAGTCAAGCTTATCATCAAAACAAACACTGATTGATTCTTCAACAATCTGGGTTTCTGTATTGTATACTTTGTACCCTCTTGAGCGTTAAGAGTATCCTAACATAATACACTTCTGTGCTTTAGAGTCAAACTTGTTCAAATAATTTTTAGTATTCAAAATAAAACAAGTACATCCAAATGGATGAAAATATGAAATGTTGGGCTTTCTGTTCTTCCACAATTCATATGGAGTCTTTTCTAGAATAGGTCTTATGGAGATTTTATTCTGAATGTAGCACGATGTGTTTATTGCCTCTGCCCAGAAGATCTTAGCAACGTTAATCTCGTTGATCATGGTTCTGGCCATTTCTTGCAATGTTCTGTTCTTTCGTTCTACAACTCCATTTTGCTGGGGAGTTCTAGGATAAGAGAAATCATGCAAAATGCCTTTGTCATTAAAAAAAGATTCAAAGTATTTGTTTTCAAACTCTCCACCATGATCATTTCTGACTTTGACGATTCTAAGATCCTTTTCATTCTGAACTTGGTTACAGAAGGTAACAAACACAAAGTGTGACTCGTCCTTGTGTCTTAAGAACTTTACCCATGTCCATCTGTTATAGTCATCTACGATTACTAACCCATACTTCTTACCACTGACTGAAGCAGTTTTAACTGGTCCAAATAAGTCAATGTGCAGAAGTTCTAATGGCTTAGAGGTGAAAACAACGTTTTTAGATTTGAAAGCTGGTTTTGCAAACATGCCTTTCTGACATGCTTCACACAGAGCATCAGAATTGAACTTCAGGTTAGGAAGTCCTCTGACCAGATTGAGTTTGTTAATCTGAGATATTCTTCTCATACTAACATGCCCCAATCTTCTATGCCAGATCCATTGCTCGTTGTTAACAAACAGAAGGCACTTTACATTCTGACTTTTCAGTTCATAAAGTTTGATTTTGTAAATGTTGTTTCTCCTCTTTCCATTGAATAGGATAGTCCCATCTTTCTGACTAACAGCTTTACATGAATTTTGATTGAAGATTATATCATAACCGTTATCACTTAATTGACTTATGGATAACAGGTTATGCATTAATCCATCTACTAATAAGACATTACTTATAGAGGGAAGATTTCCATTACCTACTGTTCCATAGCCAATGATCTTTCCCCTCAGATTGCTTCCAAAGCCTATGTGGCCTCCAGGCTTAAGTTCCAGGCTTTGGAACATATGCCTTCTTCCCGTCATGTGTCGCGAGCAGCCAGAGTCCAGGTACCATGACTGGTGTTTCTGCTTTGCTGCTAAAGAGATCTGCAACATGTATTATTTTATCCTTAGGTACCCATATTTTCTTGGGTCCTGATTTGTTAGTTTTACCAAAACTCTGGTTGAATTTTGGTTTGACAGAATACTTACTATTGGTATATTTAATGTCGTGTGTGTGCCCATATACAAAGTGTGAGTTAAGAGGAGTTCGTTTAATAACTAAATCCATGGCATTCTTTGGTGTAGGTACCTTAACTTGGTATCCTATTCCCTTTCTGCCATTTTTGCTAACTCCATAGATCATTGAAGCCATCTTGCTTCTATCTATGCTTTTAGCTAGAAACTTCTGGAAGCTGTGATCATACTCCTTGATGATCTCATCAGCACTACTGGGAGTTTCAAGAATTGTTTCCTTCTGAGAGTTTTGTAACATATTTTCTAATTTTGAAACTTTATTTTTCAACTCAGAATTTTCCAATTTGAGACTCTCAGTTTTATCAGAGTCAGAAGCAACTTTTCAGGTTTCTGAATTTGACTCTGATCTGCTGATATCTTTCCAGAATCTCATTAAGGCTTTCAGCTAGTTCAGCCTTAGTAAAATTAATAGCAAAGTCAGGAAATACCTCTTATGTGTCTGATTTAGAGTCTGATTCAGAAGCTTCGTTGTCTTCTGTTATGTTTGCCATGAGAGCTATGTTTGCTCTTTCATCATCTGATTCTGAGTCAGCTTCAGATGTATCAGAATCATCCCATGTGGCCATGAGACTTTTCTTCTTTTCCTTGCCAAACTTTCTTCTGGGCTTTTCCTTCTGAAGCTTTGGGCAATCACTCTTGTAGTGTCCTTGCTCGTTACATTCATAGCAGATGATGTCTTTGTTGTTTGGCTTTCTGCTTCCTGAAGAGCCTTCAGATCTTCTGTGTCCAGAGGAGGATTCTGACCTTTTGTATCTGGAGGAAGATTCGTTCTGATTCTCAGATCTTCTGGGATTCCTGAACTTCCTTTGCCTCTGCCTCCACAGTTGGTTCACCCTTCTGGAAAGGAGAGACAATTCATCTTCTTCTGATGAGGACCCATCAGAGGTTTCTTCAATAGCCTGCAAAACCTTGGAGTCAGATTTTATGTTAGATTTTAAAGCTAATGGCTTACCTTGCTTTTGAGGTTCATCAGCTTCTAGCTCTATCTCGTGACTTCTGAGGGAGCTGACAAGTTCCTCCAGAGAGATTTTGTTGAGATCCTTAGCTAGCTTCAGCGCTGTGACCATTGGCCTCCACTGTTTTGGCAAGCTTTTGATGATCTTCTTAACATGATCGGCAGTAGAATACCCTTTGTCCAGAACTTTGAGACCAGCAACCAGAATCTGAAATCTTGAGAACATTGTTTCAATAGATTCACTTTCTTCCATCTTGAATGCCTCATACTTCTGAATGAGCGCAAGAGCTTTAGTTTATTTAACTTGAAGGTTGCCTTCATGCGTCATTCTCAGAGAGAAAAACATATTCTTTGCAGTGTCTCTGTTTGATATCTTTTCATATTCAGAGTAAGAGATAGCACTGAGAAGAATTATTCTGGCCTTGTGATGATTTTTGAAATCATGCTTTTGTCGATCAGACGTAGCTTTCCTGTCAATCTTCTAACCACTTGCATTCACTGGGAGCGTGTATCCATCTGTCACCATATCCCACAGATCAACATCGTGGGCTAGAAAGAAGCTTTCAATTCTGTCTTTCCAGTAATCAAAACTCTCTCCATCAAAGACTGGAGGTTTGCCACTGAATCTGTCTCTTTCTTCATTGTTGTCATTGCTGATGTTTTGATGTTGTCCTGCCATAGTGTTTTTCTAACACTGGATCTTGTACTGACACGGTTAAGTGTTATGAACTCAGAACCAGGCGCTCTGATGTCAATTGAAGATGTGAAAAACACAAGAAGGGGGGTTGAATTGTTAAAACTTGAAATCAAATGTGGATAACACGTTATTTTTATCCTGGTTCGTTTGATCTCAAACTACTCCAGTCCACCCGTCAAGGTGATTTCGCCTCTCTCCAACAAGGTCTTAATTCACTATATTCAACTGAATACAAAACTGCTTTAACAACTGCTAAAGCCTTCTTGAGTCTAACCACAGACCGGTTTCTCAAGGAAATTCTTTTACAGATAAATGAACAAATGTGTGTTTAATGTTTTCTGGAAAAACTATATATCACAACTGTGATATTACACAAAATTAAGCTTGAATAAAAACTAGATTGCTAGAGCTATAGAGTAAGCGCTTGAGAGCTGTAGCAAACTGTATGAGTGAGGACGAAGATGATTGGCTTATGCGTATGTGCGTGAAAGAGTATTAGCCATTTCTTTTCTCACTGATTTGTTTAAATAGCCTTGGAAATAGATATGTTGCTGTCCATAATTCCATTTCAATGCTCATAACGTTCTTTCCTTTTTGAGAAGATCTTTGTCTTGGAATAAATCTGTTGGTAATTAATCTGCCTTGAATGCAGTAACGTTGACACTTCAGAATGTTCTGCTTAATGAAAGTCAGAGTGTTCTTGGCTTTAGCTTATTATGGCGCTTCTGAGTGCTGATGACATAGTTAGGATCTTGATCAGAGTCAGAGTATGTTAAGCGCAGATTCTGTTCATCAGGCTTCAGCGTAGCACATGTACTGATCTTCTGATTCTGATGTTGATACTGATGTTCTGATTCTGATTTCGTCAGAGTTTCTTGTAAATACACAACATAATTTTAAGTAGCATCTATGTCTTATATAAAACTCATAATTCATTTAATCTTGTATTTTGTTATCATCAAAACTCTAACTGAGGGTTGTAGAATCAAACTATGTTCTAACAAATCATATGTAAAAGAACCACTAAAAAAATGTCAAAATTTGAAGAAGTTACGAATTTTTGAAATCTGACTCGAGAATTGGCAAAAAAATAGGTCGAACCGCTTGTGAACGCTTGCTATGTAATAATGCAGATGGGAGGTGGTATCTTAGGTCAAAATTTGGGGTATGACACTGCAGTTTTCAAAATCTTACACAGGCACAATAAATCAAAACTAATGATGCAGATCAACTCGCCTTGACCTTGTGAGCACCATAGCATCCCTCTTTTGGGCCAATTTTGCCTGCACTCAAAACCCCTAAAACGAACAAGAAAACCCTAGCCATGGTGGATTTCAGTATAGCTACCAAAAATGCAATTACTCATTACCAATAGCTTGCAAATGCTTCAATGAACGAGAATATGCAAAGTATTCATGCTACAAATGCCAAAATAATGATATTGGATTTCAATAAAATGTCAAGGTCATGAATCACTTATAGTGAGTTTTGGCGCACGAAAATGCTTGCTAAGGATTGATATAGACTCCTTGAATGCTCAGGAAACGAAAGGAATGCTTGGAAAGGCTTGAATGCGTCTGGAACTATGAAAATAGATTGCACTTTATCTTGATTTTTTTGCAAGATGTTCTTCACCCTACACGCCTCTAACCCCTGTCCTTTTGATCTGAATTTGTCCCATATATATCATTGAGTGAATTATGTTTACAAGTTTTCTCTAAATCTTTTTCAATTATGGTTTTTGATCAGGATTTGATTCCCATGAAGATCTTTCCAAAATAAGTAAAAAGTCAATATTTTGTGTACAAACAGGCCTTGCACGATTTGATTTTATTGCTAACTGTATAAGAGACCTGAAATATGCACAAAATCTCAAGGTTTAAATGATTTTGATATTTCCATGATTTTATTTTGATTTAATTTGATTTAATTGAAATAAAAATAAAAATAAATGGAAAAAATAAAATAGAGGCAAGTGGGAAGGATCATGGGTCGTGGACCATGTTACAAACTCAAGACAAGTACAAAACGTTGGTCCCATTTGACAAAAATTGCAATTTGAGGCACTTTTGACTTTTGGCAATTTTGCAAAAGAAGTCAACTTCACCAATGCGTAACTTCCTCAATTTTGACCCTAGAGATGTGTTCTTGGACTTTTTAGAAAGCTTAAGATTTCCTCTAAGCAAACCTTTTTTTCTCATCTCAATTGAGTCTTCCATGTTCATGTATAAATCTTTGACAAAAAAGGTGTTTTTGTTGACTTTTCAAAGTGACCTATAATGTCCAAATTCATAACTTCTTGTGAGTGCATATTTTGAACTTGGGAGATGAAGATGAATTATAGGGAATTGAATCCTCTTCAAAATGAGCTTTGGATGGGTCATTTATAATAAATTATGAGAAAGTTATGCTTGGTCAAAGTTGAGTTGACTTTTCCTACAAAACCCTAACTTAGCAACTTTTGGATTTTGATGAATTGTGAGCAATCCTTAAGGAATCATGATCAACTGTTGATAAAATGATGAATAATACTTCAAAATGAGGATGTTGACCAAAAATATTGAGGTTTGACTGTATGTGGGCCACAATTGACTTTTGCCCTAGCACAGTCGATTTTCAAGCCTTTGAGCAATTGACTGAGCAAACTTCCTCTGTAGGGCTTGAAACTTGACATGGATGATCTTGAGAACAGATTAGGACAATGGTGAGCATTTGGGATCCCTTGGACTCAAGTATCTTGATGCAACATGAAACCCTAATTTGAGGTAGACTGCCTTTAGGAGAGAGTTTGTCTGGTCAACTTATGGACTTCCTTGGGAAAATTGAAGACCTTACTTGAAATGTATTGAGAAATATGGGAGGGGAAATTTTGGGGTACAACAGCTGCCCCTGTTCAATCTTATTAAACATGCGGATGTAGATTGGTTTTCCTGCCTTTCGTGATCCGAAGGTGGAAGATGATTGAACGCTAGAGCGCCTAGAAATTTGCACTCGCATGAAGTGGTACTTATCTTGTGATGTCGGGAATGGGCTTATAGATTCCATTTGGAGATTGATGATGGAAGATGGGCTTAAAGATTCCATTAGAAAAAGTGTCGATCGCCTAAGAGATTCCTTAGCGAGAGCCTATATACCTGTTGTTGAGGTAGACTACGCTGGGGAATGCTGTTTTCTGTCTTGAGAAAAGTTGAATTTTAGGAGCTTCGGTCGTCCGTTATTCTACTGGGGAAACGTCTCTTGGTCGAAGAGGTAAAAATAAACTACTATCTGGTCGTGATCCAGGCTTCATAGTGATAATATCGACTGCTATCTGGTCGTAATCTAGGCTTTACAGTGACTTAATGGGGAGATGAGATTAAACTTGCTATCTGGTTGTAATCCAGGCTTTGCAATTTTTCAATTCTTATCTGGTCGTACTCCAGGCTTCAGAAGGAAATAGGTTGTTATCCGGTTGCATCCAAGCTTCAACTTGAATTTAGGGCACACTAATATCTGGTCGACTCCGGGCTTCTTAGTAATTGTCCAGGTAAACTGTTGTTTGGTCGAAATCCAAGCTTCGCAGTGTCTTATACTGTTATCTGGTCGTAATCTCAGGCTTTAGCATCCTTTACCGCTATCTGGTCGTAATCCAGGCTTCACGATGTCTTATACCATTATCTAGTCGAATCTAGGCTTCATGGTGTCCTTTACTGCTATCTGGTCGATTCTAGGCTTCATAATACCTTACTTCTTATCTGGTCGAATCCAGGCTTCAGAAGAAATCAAGTGGTTATCCAGTCGAATCCGGGCTTCCATTTGATTTTTAGGCTTACTAATATCTGGTCGATTTCCGGGCTTCATAGTAATTGGCCGGGTAAACTGCTATTTGGTAGAAATCCAAACTTCGCAGTGTCTTATACTGTTATCTGGTCGTGTTCCAGGCTTTAGTGTCTTTTACCGCTATCTGGTCATAATCCAGTCTTCACGATGTCTTGTACCATTATCTGGTCGAATCCAGGCTTCATGGTGTTTGGAGAAATCAAGATATTATCCGGTCGAATCCGGGCTTCATAACTTGCATTAAAGATATACCACTATCTGGTCGACTCCAGGCTTCGTAGTATTCTTGGCTGCTATCTGGTCGTAATCCAGGCTTCACAACGTCTTATACCATTATCTGGTCGAGTCCAGGCTTCATGGTGTCTTGTATTACTATTTGGTCGTAATCCAGGCTTCACAATAACTTGTTAAGCTGTTATCCAGTCGATTTCCGGGCTTCACGGCTTGTGTTTATGATATACCACTATCTTGTCGACTCCAGGCTTCATGGTGACTTTCTATTGCTATCTGGTCGTAATCCAGGCTTCATAATAACTTGCTGGGGATTAAACTATTATCCGGTCGAATTCGGGCTTCATAGCGTGTGATAAACCACTATCTGGTCGATTCCAGGCTTCGCAGTGTTTTGATACTGTTATTCTATCGTTCTCTGGGCTTCACAATATGATGGAGGAATCAAGATATTATCCGGTCGGATCCGGGCTTCATAGCTTGAAATAGAAATCTTAGCATTGATTTGACTGAACCAGAGAAAACTTGTGAGAATTTTGATTGTACCTTTCCCTGAAAGGTAAAGAGTTAGTCGTATGTAATGTCATGATGTATGAAATGCATTGAGCAATGATGTTCTCAAAATAAATGAGACTGTGTTGTATGATGCGTATGCGCATGCCATGATGTATGGATATGCAATGTTTTTATGATGTTCTCTAGCTGGGGAAAATAAATCCAGCACTGCTGCTGGAGAGTGCAAGGAGTTATATTCTTCGTTCTCGCTGGGGATAATGATCGAAGATGATTTGAGAATAAATTGGCAGGAGAATAACTCTGCTGGAGAATAAACTGGTGAGAGAATGACTCTGGGGAAGAGATACTGTGCCAGAAGATCTGCTGATTTGGAGAAATAACCTCGGCTAGGAATGAATTACCGTTGTTGGTGATGATGAAACCTGTTGGGGATTGAGTTTCTGCTTATGGAAGAAATAAACTCCACTGGGGATAGTCTTCCATTGTTGGTGATAGATAAGCTCTGCTTGGGGAGAATCAACACCACTATTTTTTGGGTATCTTTTACTCTGTGGGGAGTGTATGCACCCTTAGTCATCTTCTTCAGCTGGGTCTATCACCATACCTGGTGGATAGAGCAACTGTAAGGTTTGGAAATTTCTGTTTGCCCCTGTTCCTGAAATTACGAGTAATTGTCTTTTGTTTCGCATGTAAATATTTATGAGCAACAATTATTTTCAAATGCATATATAAAAAATGAATCATTGGATGTTCTTGCAAAACAAAACAGAAAAAGAAAAAAAAGTTGAAATTATTGTAAAATGAATTGTATTGATTTTGAAGTTGGCCTGTAATAGGCGTTTTATACAGGAGGCTGACGTCCTAGTAAGAGAACGTCGCCGAAAGATAGAAATTATACAATTTGTGAAAAACAAAGAAAAACAGCTATGTGAACAATCCCACTGGGTTCCAACTCTGCTATTTCCTTTATATCTTCGAGCGTCTTATCACTTTGCTACTTGGTTAAAGGTAGATCAGATTGATCGGTGCCGTCCGAGCTTGATAGTCGATACCGAAGTCGGGTTGCAAGATGATCCAATGAGACAAATTGTTACGCTTTAATCCCTAATTTTTGCCTGGACCGCCCTTTCGGATTTTCAGTCCACCGGGATACCCTTTTTTGCCCAAGCCGCCTTTTCAGGTTTTCGACTTGCCGGGTGTACTTTTTTTTTTATTTTCATCCCTTATTTTTGCCCAAACCCTTTTGGTTCACAGGGAAGCCCTTATTTTTTCCTAGGCCAGTCGACCTAGCGGTTCTTTGATCATGCGTAGTATTTTTTCACTATGTCTGCATTGACGGGGTGAGGAAGGTCGTCACCATCCACGGTGGTTAGAATCATAGCTCCTCCCGAGAAAATGTTCTTAAACACAAATGGCCCTTTGTACGTAGGGGTCCATTTTCCCCTGGGATCACCTTGCGGAAATATGATATGTTTGATTACCAGGTCCCCGACTTGATACTCTTATCGTCTGACTTTCTTGTTAAATGCCTTGATCATTCGCTTTTGATACGTCTGACCATAACAAATAGCAGTAAGTCTCTTCTCGTCGATTAAATTCAGCTGATCAAGCCAGGTCTGGATCCAGTCGTCCTCTCTTAAACCTGCATCCTTCATAATCCGAAGAGAGGGTATCTAGACTTCAATGGGTAGAACTGCCTCCACGCCATACACCAAAGAGTAGGGTGTTGCCCCTGTTGATGTCCGTGTTGAGGTGCGATACCCATGAAGAGCGAATGGTAACATCTCATGCCAGTCTTTTATGTCATCGTCATCTTCTGCACAATTTTCTTGATGTTCTTATTAGCCGCTTCAACAACCTCATTCATCTTTGGCCGGTAAGGAGAAGAGTCGTGATGCTGAATCTTAAACTGTTTGCAGAGTT
Organism: Vicia faba; assembly: GCA_948472305.1. Lineage (NCBI taxonomy): Eukaryota > Viridiplantae > Streptophyta > Magnoliopsida > Fabales > Fabaceae > Vicia > Vicia faba. The sequence goes on from OX451735.1 coordinate 812,188,846, forward strand.
CGGTGATCATTATATTGTTGAAATTTGTATCGTTGTCTGTAATTATCCTCTCTGGTACACTATATCGACAGATCAAGTTGTGTCGGATGAATCGCGCCACGACGTTCTTGGTTACTGTAGTGAAAGAAGCTTCCTCAACCCACTTCGTAAAGTAATCAATAGCTACCAGAATGAAATGGTGCCCGTTAGACGCAGTAGGTCTGATCTCGCCAATCATATTGATGCCCCACATTGCAAAGGGCCAAGGGGCTGTCAAGACGTTCAGAGGAACCGGAGTTATATGCACCTTATCAGCATAGACTTAGCACTTATGACAAGTCCAAGAATGCTGATAACAATCGGCTTCCATAGTAGACCAATAATATCCTGCCCGTAGGATTTTCTTTGCCATGGTATGTCCACTGGAATGAGTTCTGAAAGTACCTTCATGTAACTCTGCCATGATCCTTTCTGCCTCGTTCTTGTCCATACATCGCATTAAGGTTGAATCATGGTTACGCTTGTAAAGAATACCATTACTGATGAAGAACTTCGCAGCGAACCTCCTCTGAAACTTCTTATCATTAACAGATGCACCCCCGGGGTACTCTTGAGCCTCAAGATACCTTTTTACCTCGTGAAACCAGGGTTTATCTGCTACCTCTTCAGTCTCGATGTCACAGCAATGTGCAGGTTCTTCCAACCTCTCAATGGTAACTTGGGGAGCTTCATTGTCCCACCTGACCTTGAACATAGAATACATAGTAGCTAGCGCATCCGCTAACTGATTCTCTTCCCTGGGGAAGCGTTCAAAGGTTATCTCCTCAAAGTGTGGGAGCAACGTCAGCACATACTCTTTGTAAGGAATAAGATTTATGTGTTTCGTATCCCACTCGCCTTTGATATGACTGATCACTAGAGCGGAATCTCCGAACACACTCAAGAACTTAATCCTTAGGTCAATATCTGCTCGAAGGCCTATGATGCACGGCTCATACTCCGCCATATTGTTGGTGCAGTTAAAACATAATAGGGCGGTGAACAGAGTGTGACATCCCTCAGGAGATATGATCACAGTGCCAATGCCATTACCCAACGCGTTTGAAGCTCCATCAAAATACATAGACCATCAGGATCCCTCCTCAGGTCCTTCATCTGGTCCAGGTTCTTCACAATCAGTCACCAACATGATATTCTCATCCGGGAATTCGAAATTCATGGATTGGTAATCATCCATGGCCTGGTGCGCCAAATAATCTACCAATACACTCCCCTTGATTTCTTTTTGGGTCGTGTATTGGATTTCATACTCAGTTAAGATCATCTTCCATCTTTCTATTCTTCCGGACAAGGCAGATTTTTCGAAGATATACTTGATTGGGTCCATCTTTGATATTAATAAGGTAGTGTGAGTCAGCATATACTGTCTCAGCCGGCGAGCAGCCAATGCCAAAGTGCAACAAGTTTTCTCAAGTAGTGAGTATCGGGTCTCACTGTCGGTAAACATTTTGATAAGTTAGTAAATAGCATGCTCTTTTCGGCCAGACTCGTCATGCTGCCCCGACACGCACCCCATTGAATTATCCAGTACTGTCAAGTATAAAATCTAAGGTCTTCCTTCAACTGGAGGCATCAAAATAGGTGGCTCTTGGAGGTATTCCTTGATCCTTTCGAAAGCGGTCTGACATTCATCATTCCATTTTACCACTTGATCTTTCTTCAGCAACTTGAAGATCGACTCACAAGTAGCAATCAGATGTGAAATGAATCGGGCAATGTAATTCAGACGTCCCAAAAATACTCTAACTTCCTTTTCTATCCGGGGAGCTGGCATCTCCTGTATATCCTTCACCTTTGTAGGATCCACTTTAGTACCTTTATCACTAACGACGAAACCCAGCAGCTTACCAGACCTCACCCCAAAGGTGCACTTGTTCGGGTTTAACCTCAGCTTGTACATCTTCAACCTGTCGAACAATTTCTAGAGATGGTCAAGGTGTTCTTCTTCAGTCTGGGACCTTTCAATCATGTCATCAACGTAAACCTCAATCTCATGGTGAATTATGTCATGGAACAAAGCGACCATGGCGCGCTGATAAGTTGCCCCAGCATTCTTCAACCTGAAAGGCATTACCTTGTAACAGAAAGTGCCCCACTGTGTAATGAAGGTTTTCTTCTCCATGTCCTCGGGAGCCATCTTAATCTGATTGTAACCAGAAAAACCATCCATAAATGAGAAGACCTTATGTTGCACGGTGTTGTCGACCAGAACATCGATGTGATGCAATGGGAAATCATCCTTCGGGCTCGCCCTGTTAAGATCCCTATAGTCCACACAGATTCGTACGTTACCATCCTTCTTCGGCACCGAAACCACGTTGGCAACCCACTGTGGGTAAGAAGTGACAGCTAGAAATACGGTGTCAAACTGTTTCATGACCTCAGCTTTGATTTTCTCAGACATCTCAGGGCGCATACGGAGAACCTTCTGCTTTACCAGAGGATAGTCTTCTTTGGTTGGCAGGCGGTGTACCACAATATCGGTGTCCAAACCAGGCATATCTTCATAAGACCAAGCGAATATTTCAACATATTCACGTAGCATTTGTATCAACCGTTGCTTGACACTAGGCTCCAGATTTGCACCTATCTTGACCTCTTTCTTGTGTTCCTTTGTACCCAAATTTACTGATTCCACTGGCTCTTCATGAGGCTGTATGGCCCTCTCTTCCTGTAGTAACAGTCTAGCAAGTTCCCTAGGCACCTCACAATCATCCTCACCTTCTTCCTCAGCTTGGTTGATCGGATTTTCGAAGTCATACCTGGCAGTAGCAAAGTCGTTATCAATGGGATCCATAGTGGATGTGGATCTGCATTATGATATGTGAGTGTGTGTAAGACAATAGTTGTTTTGATAAAGTGCGAGATAGAAAGGAAAAACAAGGAGCGCAAAATTTGTAATGCAAGAAAACGTCCAATGCTTTATTGATGATATATGAAAATGACAAATAATAAGCCCTCACAAACAAAGCCAAGGTGCCTCGGGCAAGGCACCGGGCCATAAAGTTTCAAACTGTCTGTTACAAATCTCAAAACAAAAGTTAATTACTATGTAATAAAAGAAACGGGCACGAAGTCCTTCGATGTCCAGTTGTTCAATCCACCGTTGATAGTCGCGTAGATCCAGTTATCGATATCTGACTCTTCTTCATCATCCTCAATTGCATTCACTCCCTGATTACTGATGTGCAGAAGAGGTCTTCCAATCCGCGCGCGCCGAATAACCCTTTGAGCCTCTGCAGTAAAGCCCAAACCAAACTTGTCAGTTTTGTGTGTGAAGTCAGGGAGCTGTCCCCAATTTGCACACCCACCTTTTTCAATTACAGCCCTGGCATCCTTGAGGGAAGCCATCTTCATCGGAGGTTCGTCAATAGCAACTTCAGTCGACGCTAGAGTCTGGGGTACTTCTTCAAAGTTATGACACGGGGTTTTGATGAATTCTCCATCCATCTCCATATAGCGAAAGGAATTAAGATGACTCACCATGTACTCCTCTTCTCCTCGCACCGTAACAATCTTCCCCTTTACTGGATATTTCAACATCTGATGGAGCGTAGAAGTCACTGCCCCAGCCTTATGAATCCAAGGGCGACCCAATAAGCAAGAATAAGATGGTCAGATATCTATCACATAGAAAGTAGATGCAAAAGTCTGAGAGCGAACTTTAACAGGGACATCCACCTCCCCGTGCACAATCCTTTTTGACCCATCGAAAGCCCTAACCACAATATTGCTCGGCTTCAGAATCAAACCTTCACAGTGCAGACGGTCTAATGCTTTCTTAGGTAAAACATTCAATGAGGACCCAGTATCCACCAGTACATGGGCCAGAGTAGTGCCCATGCACTCGATCGAGACGTGCAGAGCATCATTGTGATTTCTTCCTTTAGCAGTTAGATCTGCGTCTGAGAAACCCAACCCATTGTCGGCAGTCAAACTAGCTACACAATCTTTGAATTGATTGGCCGAAGTTTTCTACAGCACATGCGCAATTTTGAGGAAAGCAATTAAAGCCTTTGCATGGGCTTCCGAACACAATAACAAAGACAACATGGAAATTTTCAACGGGGTCTGCCCCAGCTGAGCGACTACGTTGTAGTCACTCTTCTTGATAATCTTCAGAATTTCCTCTATCTCCTGCTTAGACGTTTCTACAATGATCTTCTTAGGCGCCTCCTTCCGGGCAGGCTCACCTGTGATTTCTTTGCCCCGAGTGCCAGATGACTCGGCGACAGGGGTGATAACTGGAGTAAGAATTGGAATAGTAGCTAATGTACTGGCAGATGGAATGGCAACAGGCTTTTGAACAGTCGGAGGGGAAATCTCAGGAGAGAAGAGTCTTCCACTTCTGGTGACCTTGCTAGCCTCGACAATATTGCTGATATCAGCATCAGTTTCTTCAATCTTTAAGTCTTGCTTAACTCCATGGTAATACACGTTGGCCCCATAGTGCCAAGGGACGACTTTATCCGAAGTGTATAGGATAGGACCAGGGATAGTAATGATTAACAGAGCGATTCTTGGAACGGGTGTAATCCTAACAGGCTTTCTCGAGGAAGCCTTGGAAGGATTGGCGGAAATGGTAATAATGGCAACATATTGAATTGGAACCAACGGAATCATAGTTTTCTCGAACAAGATCTCTTTGTTATCCATCAGGCGCTCAACACCTGATTTCAATAAATGGCACCCAGCCGGAAGGATTGAACATAGGTGGCAACCTTTGCCACAATCCGGAAATAAACCGGCCAACAATAGATTCTTCTTCACGGTCATCAAAGGAGTAGAAATGTCTTCCACTGAGGTCACAAATAAATCATCATCCGCAGAATTTACACCATGACCATGCTTGGGCATGGGAGCAGTTATGACGTTGGGTTTTTCTGGAGCGTCAAACTCAATCTCTTTAGCTTAAATGAAATCTTGCACCTTATTCTTCAGGGCCCAACAGTTGTTTGTATCATGACCTAGGCTATCAGAGTGATAAGCACAACGGGCGTTCGGATTATACAGCGGAGATGTGGTGCTTAGATTCTTCAGGGCTTCCGTCAAAGCTACCAGGTTGGTCTTCAACAATTGCGGTAGAATTTTAGACGAGGTCATATTGAGCCGAGTGTATTGTCTCTGTGGCCTTTCCATTATTTGTTAATTGTTGCATTGTGGGGCAACGGTGGGTCTTGATATTACTACCGCATTTACTGCTTGACGGCGTTCAGGTCAGTTTTGGCTCCTCGAGCTGTAAACTGCACTAGCTTCTTTCTTACCGGTGACAGGCTTATTTACTGCACTCGACGATGTATCCTTCTGTATCGTACCACTTCGGATACCAGCTTCTACTCTCTCCCCAGTCAAAATCAATTCAGTAAACCCAAATGACGAACTGCCGATCAGATGATTGAAGAATGGACCAAACAATGTCTCCAGAAACATATCAACCAACTCCCTGTCATACAAAGTGGGTTGGACTCTTCCAGCCAAATCTCTCCACTTCTGAGCATAGTCCTTAAAACCTTCTCTTGCACCCATAGACATACCCTAAAGCTGAGTACGAGTGGGAGCAAGGTCGGTGTTATATTGATACTGCTTGTAGAAAGCAGCAACAAGGTCCTCCCAGTTGAGGACATTAGCTCCTTCCAATTTATAAAACCATTCAAGTTGAGTCCCTGACAGACTATCTTGAAAGAAATGTACCCACAAATTCCTATCAGAAGTGTAAGGTTGGATCTTTCGGACATACGAGCGGAGATGGAGTTTTGGACAGGATACTCCATCGTAATTGGCGAAAACCGGAGCTTTAAACTTGTGAGGGATCACCACCTCGGATGCTAGTCCCAAATCTCCGAAGTCGAAACCAGGGATCTTCTGAATCTCCATAGCACTCAGACGGTCTTCAAGCTGTTTGTACCTATCCTCAGCAGGAGGGTACTGTTCATCATCAAAATCAGTATCATTATCAGAGACTACATGACTAGGAACCTTTTCTTCCTCTTGATTCTCTCCTCCTTTGGATGAAAGAGACAGATGAGCTTCCTGTCGTAACCTATTCCCAAATCTGTGACCCATATTCAGAAGAACCACCTTCTTCTTCTTCTTCTTCTTCTCCTTCAGGATGAGAGTCTTCAAATCCTCTTTCCATTTAGCCAAGTTCAAGAACATCTCTTGGAATTGGGCATTCTGTGCCTGAAGAGCTTTGATGGCTTGATCGATAGGTATTTCAGAAGACATAATTGCTGAAATAAACAGCGAAGAAGATGAGAATCCTATAATGATACCTGTAATGATGTGCATGATAATGGGATGTGTATGTAATGATTTCAAAGACTTTGGGAGATTTAAATTTGCAAACCAAGAAACAAACAAACTTTATTAGATTAAACTTGTAAAAATGTTTAACAATGCCTTTGAGGCGTTTACAAAGAAGTAAATGAAAAACAAATTTAAACTAGGAAAAGCAAAAATCAGAAATCCCATAGCCGCTTCCCCTTCGTGCTGACATAGTCATTAATCGTCCTTTCATTCTCAAGCTGCCTCGTGAGCTTCAAGATCTTCCTTTCTTGCTCATGGTACTTCTCTCGGTAGGTATCCCTCTCCTCCCTTAACTGAATCAAGGATCTCTTCAATGCCTCAAGATCAGTGGGCATGTAGGGATAAAGGACTGTATAAGGAACACCTTCTTCATTGGTAGGATCCACAATTACTGGAAACACAGCTTCATAAGGCATTCCAAGCTTCTGGGCTCGGGCTCGGACCCACTGGAGATAAGGTTGCATAGGGAGAGAAGTCTTTGGTCCTAACTCTTGAGGGTCAGACCTATTCACCATCCCCCAAGCTCGTATAAACCTGCGGCGATGCTCATCAACGTCCCCCTTGTAGTCAAAGACAATATCTGTAAGAAGTAGCTCATGAGGAACATCTCTCCGAGCACGACCAAACTGTCGTAAATACAAACAAGGATTGTAGGTTATTCCACCTTTGATTCCAATCAACGGTACATTAGGGTATCCCCCACAACGATCAATGACAACAATGCTTTCCATAGCCTTGGAACTCCAAAGAATGTCTGTATGGGCAAGAGACATTATCCTGTAAGACCACCCTAAACCTTCCTCATTCTTCAACACGGACTTGGGGAGGTACGAAATAAACCACCTCGCCAGCAGCGACATGCAACACATGAGGGTCCCTCTTGTTCGCACAGTACGAGTATAGAGGGCATGCAAGATATCACCCAGAAGAGTAGGTACAGGATTGCGAGACAGGAAGATCTTAACCGCATGCACATCTATGAAGGAATCTGGATTCGGAAAGAGAACTAAACCGTAGATAAGGAGAGCCAAGATGTCTTCAAAAGCCTGAAAATGCAAGTTATCCCAGAATAGTTGAGCTTGATCTATCAAAAACTTGGCTAAGAAACCTTCAACCCGCTTCGTGTCTCCCAATTAGATACTACATCAGCCCTTGTCAAATGTAAAGCTGAAGCAATGTCCTCTGGTCTAGGAGTCTCTTCCAAACCTGTGAAGGGTGTCTTCTCGAGGATGGATATGCCCAATAAGTGAGAAAACTCTTCCATAGTGGGAACTAGCTGATAATCCGAGAAAGTGAAGCAATGATGCACCGGGTCAAAGAACTGGAAAAGCACACTCATCAGCTGCTCATCAAACTTTGAGGTAACCAAGCTAAGAAGCTGACCATGTCTTCTAATGAATGAAGAAGTATCAGAAACCTTTGAGACTAACTCTTTGAGTTGAGCAGGTATTTACACAAAGTTAACTCGGTTGGTGTTTCCGCGTATAGAAGCCATAATCTGCAAAACAGAACAAAGATAAATCCCCTCGATCTTTGAAATGGTTAGGATAATGAAATATGCATGCTATGTTATGATGCATGATGTCATGATAAAACACATAACAAGTATAGAAAATAACAGACATGGTAAAGGCAAACAAGTCACACAAGAGCCCTTAAGTTTCAGGCTTGCATGGGGTCTAGGTATTACCCTCTTGAAGTTCAGTTGGTTTCAACCTGTCCTAATAATAGTAACCGGGTTCTAGAGGTTCTCAATATCACTGACCATCCTCCATCGGTCATGGTTTCAGCTCACGCAATATTTTCTTGCGGCTGGAACTATCTCGAGAGTTTGGTCTCAATGAGTGTAGTATCGAGTATCAACCAGTTCTCAGCTTTACACCGAGGCCGGCTATCTCACTACTTCTTATGGCCAAGTTGGTCAATTATAGGTTCTAAGGTCAGTTGATGCTTAACGACACACATAGCAGCCCTGTATTCTCCTCGTTTCTCCACAAGGGATACCGGTACCAACCAATGTGCCACATCAACATAGCTACTGCTTCAACTGTATCAGTCTACGCCGTACAATTCCCTCACAGTTTATTGCTACTTACCTAAAATGTGTCCCCCAGATCCGGGTTAGGATCTATAGTAACTCCTAATACAAAGCCCTCAAAAGTAAAGCAATCAAATCAAACAAGAGAATCAATTTATGATGAACTAATCCTAAGGTATACCCCACTTATTAGTCCCCAGCAGAGTCTCCAGTTTTGTGATACGGTGGCAGAACTGGAACTATTTTAGGAAAATGCTGGTTTGTGTTTTGCGTTTGTGTTCGCAAAATGTCGCGGTAAGCAAGAGTTGCCACCGAATTTTATTTTATCCAACTGGAAAGGAAAAAAGCACAGAAAAATTCCTTTTTTGAGATTTTGAGTACGGGGGGTAGATTATAGAAAGGGAAGGTATTAGCACCCTTTCTATCCGTAGTTTTCTACAGGATCTTAGGTACTTGCTCATCATTTTAAAATTGCTTCCGTGTTTGTGTGTTTTGAAAAGTTTTTGTTTACTTCGTTTTAACCCTTGCTTCTGTCTTCAAGATGGTTACGAAGTGTTTTTGAAAACTTTGTTTAAAAAGTGTGTAAGTGTGGAAAAGTTTATTTTGACCAAGTACCTACTAGCATCTACCTACTCGAAAAAAGAATCTTTTTGTTCTTGTTTCCTTTAGAAAGCGCTATCCCATTATTAGTGAGTAGGTAGCACCGTCGTTGGAATTGTAAGGGTCAATTCGAAAGGGACATACGATCACTAAAGTAATGTTAGGACGTCTTAGTAATAACCCTAATTGCTTAAGATCATATTCGAGGCAACATTTCTGAGACAACCTTTCCGAGGCAACATTTCCGAACGGGACTTTTGATCTTTGTTTATACAAGACAGTGACTGCTAAAACACCCTATACTTAATGATCGTTTACCGAAGGCAACCGAAGTGAGAGTATACCCTAGGAGTGCGCATGTGCGAGTGTTTTGATTTCAAGTTATTATATTTGCACATTTAGGGTTTGCTAACCATTTTAAAATTAACATACATTCTTGTCATGCAATCCTATTATCATACATCTAATAGTTAATATTTATGAAAATTAAAATGCAGAAAATAAAGCTACGCTATTACAAGGCTTCGGGGAAGGGGATTAATTACATAGCCAAAAACCCGTAAAATGATAAATAAACGAAAAGTCCTAATTAAACTATTACATCCCATGAGCAGTTACATTAATTTTTTGCAAAAATAAATAAACGCGTGCGATGAACCGAGGACAAGAGAAAATTAGGGTTTTGACCCCGTCTAACCTAAATGAAAGAAAAATTATTTTTTGGTTGTTTTTGATTATTTTAAAAAAATAAGGTTTTAAATTAAATAAATACAAACCTAATTACTAATTAAATTAAATTAAGAAAAATGATTAATTTTGACCTATTTTTTGTATTTTTGTTATTTTAAGAAAATAAAATAAAAAATTAAATCAAGAACCCTAATTTTCTAATTTATTTTAATTTATTTACAAAAGGTTAAAATTGCCCTAGAAATTAAATAAACTAATTAAATTAAATTTGATAAAAATAAATCTAAATCTAATTTGATGGAAATTAATTTTATGAATTTTTGATAAAAAAAGAAAAAGAATTAATTTTGTGAGAAACATAAATTAAATAAAATAATTAAAAGAAAAATATAAAAGATAAAAAGGAATAAGAATATGGGCCTGGTGTGCTAGAAATTAGAGGGTGTCCATAGCCATTCTGGGCCCAAACACAAGGATCCACGTTGACCTTCCTGGTTCCGATGTTGCACGTTGAATATGGCCTATGGTAGGCCCTCACGTGATGGCCTTCTGATCCAGCTGGTGGGCAATCTGATTGTTGTGTATTGAGGCGTATGATAGTCACCTTGGATGTATAGGTACCTGATTATACAAGAGATAAAACCATGAAATAATATGGGGGACTTGGGATTCGAACCCAGGTCCTATGGCCTTTTCCACACATCTCCTTACCAACTCTACTAATGCGCTTTATTGTACATCAAATAACAAATAATCATTATATTAAAAAACACAAAATAACCAATGTCCAGCGTGCGAAATTCAAATGAATGAATCAGGGCTCGCCACGTCTACTTTCTTCTTCCTCTCTCCATTGGTAAAAGTCTGAGACTTTTACCTACGGACAAAGTCCGCAGCTATAACCCCTGCAGTTTTCAAAATCTCACATAGGCACAATAAATCAAAACTAATGATGCAGATCAACTCGCCTTGACCTTGTGAGCACCATAGCATCCCTCTTTTGGGCCAATTTTACCTTCACTTAAAACCCCTAAAACGAACAAGAAAACCCTAGCCATGGTGGATTTCAGTATAGCTACCAAAAATGCAATTACTCATTACCAATAGCTTGCAATTGCTTCAATGAACAAGAATATGCAAAGTATTCATGCTACAAATGCCAAAATAATGATATTGGATTTCAATAAAATGTCAAGGTCGTGAATCACTTACAGTGAGTTTTGGCGCACGAAAATGCTTGCTAAGGATTGATATAGACTCCTTGAATGCTCAGGAAACAAAAGGAATGCTTGGAAAGGCTTAAATGCGTTTGGAACTATGAAAATAGATTGCACTTTTTCTTGATTTTTTTGCAAGTTGTTCTTCACCCTACACTCCTCTAACCCTTGTCCTTTTGATCTGAATTTGTCCCATATATATCATTGAGTGAATTAGGTTTACAAGTTTTCTCTAAATCTTTTTCAATTATGGTTTTTATCATGATTTGATTCCCATGAAGATCTTTCCAAAAAAATAAAAAACCAATATTTTTGTGTAAAAACAGGCCTTGCACGATTTGATTTTATTGCTAGCTGTATAAGAGACCTGAAATATGCACAAAATCTCAAGGTTTAAATGATTTTAATATTTCCATGATTTTATTTTGATTTAATTTGATTTAATTGAAATAAAAATCAAAATAAATGGCAAAAATAAAATAAAGGCAAGTGGGAAGGATCATGGGTCATGTACCATGTTACAAACTCAAGAAAAGTACAAAAAGTTGGGCCCATTTTACAAAAATTGCAATTTGAGGCACTTTTGACTTTTGGCAATTTTGCAAAAGAGGTCAACTTCACCAATGCATAACTTCCTCAATTTTGACCCTAGAGATGTGTTCTTGGACTTTTTGGAAAGCTTAAGATGTCCTATAAGCAACCCGTTTGGTATCATCTCAATTGAGTCTTCCATGTGCATGTATAAAGCTTTGACAAAAAAGGTGTTTTTGTTGACTTTTCAAAGTGACCTATAATGTCCAAATTCATAACTTCTTGTGAGTGCATATTTTGAACTTTGGAGATGAATATAAATAGTAGGGAATTGGATCCTATTTAAAATGAGCTTTGGATGGGTCATTTCTAATAAAGTATGAGAATGTTATGCTTGGTCAAAGTTGAGTTGACTTTTCCTGTAAAACCCTAATTTCGCAGCTTTTGGGTTTTGATGAATTGTGAGCTATCCTTGAGGAATCATGATCAACCCTTGATAAAATGATGAATAGTACTTCAAAATGAGGATGTTGACCAAAAATCTTGAGGTTTGACTGTATGTGGGCCACAGTTGACTTTTGCCCTAGCACAGTCGATTTTCAGGCCTTTGAGCAATTGACTGAGCAAACTTCCTTTGTAGGGCTTGAAACTTGACATGGATGATCTTGAGAACATATTAGGACAATGGTGAGAATTTTGGATCCCTTGGACTCAAGTATCTTGATGCAACATGAAACCCTAATTTGAGGTAGACTTCCTTTAGGAGAGAGTTTGTCTGGTCAACTCTTGGACTTCCTTGGACAAATTGAAGACCTTACTTGAAATGTATTGAGAAATATGGGAGGGCAAATTTTGGGGTACAACAGATCCGATCAAGTATATCTTCGAGAAGCCCACTCATCTGATGTCACAACCCATTGGGAAACTAGGAGTGGTGTCAAAGGCTTCTTAGAAAAGTTTATGTTTGAGAAGGCTCAAAATTGTTGGAATTCCTTGGACTTGCAAGCATTTGAGGAAATTGTGGCTCTTCTTATCTATGGGATGGTCTTGTTCCCCAATCTTGACCAACTCATAGATATAAGCGCCGTCAAAATATTCATGTCACGCAATCCGGTGCCTACATTGGTTGGAGATATCTTACACTCTTTTCACACTCGTACAATGAGGAAAAGAGGTGTCCTTATGTGTTGCACTCCTCTCTTGGCAAGATGGTTTATTTCTCATCTTCCCCAATCAGTCTTAAAGAATGAGCAAGGTTTGAGGTGGTCACAAAGGTTAATAACGCTCAAACATTCAGATATTCATTGGTGCTCTCGATCCAAAGAGAATGTTATCATTGTTGACGGTTGTGGGGAATTTCCTAATGTCCCTCTACTTGGCATTAGTGGAGGCATCACCTACAACCCATGCTTGGCTCTAAGACAGTTTAGTTATGCCCGAAGGGATGGCCCACATGAGATGATGATTCAAGGCTTGGTATTCGACTACGACAACAAAGATCAAGGTCTTCGCTAGAGATTCATCTGAGCATGGAGGATGCTAAACAAGGTGGATAGCAAGAATTTAGGACACAATAATTCCATCCATCTTGAGCCTTACCTCAAGTGGGTACGAACCCGTGCCCAAAGTCTTATGATGCCTTATCCTTCCATTCTCCCGGTGATCATTGAGCCTGTTAAGGAGGGAGAAGTTCCATACAATATCCTACATTCTGACATGCCCACATCTCTTGAAGACCTACAAAGGGATTGGATACAACTCAAAGGAGAGCGAGATACTTTCGAAGCCCAATTCTACGCAAGTGAGAAGAAGGTTTTGGAACTCACTAGGCTACTTCAGGAGGAGCAAACTCTAAATGCATACATTGCGCCAAAGAGGATGCGCACTACGTTTTTATCTTAGAGTATTGTATTATTTTGCCTCAGGGGCATTGATGTACTCAAACTCTATCTTATTAATATAACGTGTGTTTCTCTTTTGTTTAAAACGAACTTGAATCTTTTAAAATCCTTGAAAACATTACATATGCACATATCATTCATCATAAACAGGTCTTTGCAACAAGTTTCCTCATCTCTCTACTGTTTATTCCAGAGATGGATCTCGAATAGACAGTCAAAGATCTTCAAGCTCAAAACATGCAGTTTCAACAGTTACTCATATCCTTGGCCAAAGGGCAAGAGGAGCTTAAGACTCTGTTGGAAAAAGAGAAGAAGAAGAAAGATAAGAAACCAACTGGTGTTGTAATCATGGGAAGAAGGTTTCAAGGACAGGCTAGAAGAACCTTGAATTTTCCAGCAACATCTGATGAAGGAGAAGGGAAAGGAAAAGAAACAGCAGTTCCTTCAGAATCTGAAGAGGAGGAGGAAGAGGAAGATTACTATGAGGAACAGTATCCTCCAGCGAATGATAAGTACATATATCTTGAAGAGTGTCTGAATTCTATGGAAATACATAGAGTGCCAAGTCTAGACTTTGAAGAATTGGGGCTAGTGTCAGGAATTGTGATCCCACCAAAGTTCAAAGTACCGTTGTTTGAAAAATATGATGGGGTGTCATGTCCAAAGATGCACCTCCGATCATATGTGAGAAAGATCCAACCGCACTCCACCGACAAAGGCCTATGGGTGTATTTTTTCCAAGATAGTTTATCCAGAGCACAACTCTATTGGTTTTACCAATTGGAAAGGGTCGACGTCCACAACTGGGAAGATCTTGCTGCAGCTTTCTATAAGCAGTACCAGTATAATGCAGATTTGGCGCCTACCCGTACTTAAATTCAGAGTATGGCTATGGTTTCAAATGAGGGTTTCAAAGATTACGCGCATAAATGGAGAGATCTAGCTGGAAGAGTGCAACCCCCTTTGTCTGAAAGGGAGTTTGTGGATATGTTCTTGGCCACTCTTTCGGGCTCTTTCTTCAACCATTTTATTGGGAGCTCATCTGCGGGGTTTACTGGGTTAATATTAACTGGAGAGAGGGTGGAAGCTGGTATAAAAAGTGGAAAAATTCAGAAGTATCTGTCTGCCTCTACAGCTATGAGAAAGCCTTTCACTGGGAAGAAGGAGGTATCTGCTGTTTATTCACAAAGGAATCAAGGAAGAGTTGAACGCCGACCAATGGTAGGGGCCGTTATGATTCCAAAGCTTACCTCTGATCAACCAAGAAGTAACCAACCTAGGATGGAAAGGCCAATCTGACAATTCACCAGAATTAATATGACGCTAGCCCAGGTTTTACCACATCTTCTGAAATTGAATATGGCAACTTCAAAGGAGGCCCCCAAAGAACCCCAACACTGCGTACCATCATTATCACCCAAATACCAGATGCGCGTACCATTCTGAAAGTCCGGGTCACGACACTAACAATTGTTGGGCCTTGAAAAACAAAATTCAAGACCTTATAGATGTAAAATAAGTTGAGTTTGATGCGCCTGAGAAACCAAATGTCATTTCCGCTATGATGCCTAGGCATGGTCACCTCACCAATGCTATCGAGGAAGATTTGTTTATTACCACAGTGGATGAACTCTTGACTCCGCTCCCAATCATTAAGATAAACTTGTTGAAAGTTGGTGTATTCCAAGGTTGTAAGAAAGACTGCCATCATTTCTTATCCTCACCAACTATTTGCCCTTTGTTGAAGACAGGCGTTCAACGCTTGATAGACAATCAAGAAATTCTGTTTGAAAATGCTTTTGTTCTACCTATTCCTGTTGAAGACATTTCAATCATAACCATCTCCTCCAATCCTTCCAGGGTCCCCAAAAGACCCGTTAGGATTACATCGGTTCCAAAAACTACTCCTCTTAAAATCACAATGCCCGGGCCGGTCCCGTATGAATCAGATAAAATAGTACCATGGAATTATGGTGGAGAAATCTACTACCATGGTATCAAACAAAATTTACTGACTTCTGAAGAAGTGAGCTCCGAAGAAGAAGACTCCGACATTAGAATTATTGCCGGAACCAGTAAGATTACCTGTAGCGGTAGAATCTTCTCTCCAGAAATTGCCCCTCCAAAGGCAGTTTTTGGACCCGTGGTTGTTCCAAAGGTTACCTCCATACCAATAATCATATTTGCAAGTGCTCCTACCAGCAAAGACGACACAACCCCTGCTATTATCCCCATCCAATACTTCTTCTGTTGATGTTCGAGGAAAAGGTATTCAAGAAGGGCTTGTCCGGACGAAGGCTCAACCACTGACCATCCCCGAAACCCCCAAGAAGGAAATTGAGGAGATCCTGAGAATAATAAAGAAGAGTGACTATGACGTGGTTGAACAGTTGGGGCAAACTCCCTCCAACATCTCCATGCTAGCATTGATGCTGTGTTCTGAGGCACATGCGAAAGCTCTGGGAAAGTTTCTAAAGATATCCCATGTGCCACAAGATACATCCGCTGACCAATTCCAAGATTGTGTGGCCAGCTTGACAGCTGATAATGGCCTAGGCTTCTCTGATGCTGACCTGACACCGAGAGGGAGAAAACACAATGAGGCATTACATGTCTCTGTGGAGTGTATAGGAACAACTCTGGCCCATGTCTTGGTAGACATTGGCTCGTCTTTGAACGTCTTACCGAAGAAAGCTCTCAACAGATTGGATTGCGAAGGACTGACATTGAAACCCAGTAACATAGTCGTGAGAGCATTTGATGGTTCAAAGAGGATGGTCCATGGGGAGGTGGACATCCCCATAAAAGTGGGAACTTAGACTTTCAATTCAACTTTCTATGTAATAGACATCCGCCCCTCTTACTCTTGTCTGCTAAGACGGCCCTGGATCCATAATGCTGGTGTTGTCACCTCTACACTACACCAGATGCTGAAGTACCCAGTCCATGGAAAGATTATCACTGTCCACGGAGAGGAAGAGTACATGATTAGCCACCTAAATTATTTACGGTATGTGGAGTTGGATGGCGAGTTCATTGAAACTCCTTTTCAACATTTCGAAGAAGTCTCTCAAGAGGTAGAAGTAACCAAGACGGTATCCTCGATTCCCAAGATCACAAGGCCCCCGCTTCGAATGTCATCTCTAAAGGACGCCAAACAGTAGTAGAGGAGGGTGGATGCACCATCTGGGGGCAGCTTCCAGACATTCCATATAAATCTGACAAGTTTGGTTTAGGGTTTACTTCAAGTGCTCAAAAGGCTGTGTGTCGTGCCCGTGCTGGAGGAACACCTTTGAAGGTTAGCAACCAAGAGATCAACGCAGTGGAAGGCAGTGAAGAAGATGGCAGCTTGGAGGATTGGATATTTCCTACTGTCAACGGAGGACTTCGCAATTGGGAAGCCAAAGACTTTGTTCCAATAAATTTCATCTCTCAGTAATTTATCTTTTACATTTCTGTTGGACTTGTAATATTCACAAACAATTCATACATTTTTAACCTTGTGTCTTACCCGAGGCGCAATGGTCCATTTGTAAGGTTTTTTATTTCATCTTCATATGACATTCAATGAATCATGGACGTTTTTCACATACAAACTTTTTTGTGCTCATTGTCTTTCTTTTACATTTATTGTTTAAAGATGGCTATACCCTTACACACACCCACACTCACAAATGCAGGTACCCCTCCATTTTGGATCCCATGGCTAACGATACTACTATGGCCTTTATTGACTCTGAAGATCTAAGCTACCAAGCCGAAGAAGAAGGTGAGGAAGATTGTGAAGTACCAGGGGAATTGGCTAGACTACTACAACAAGAGGAAAGAGCTATTCAGCCTCATGAGGAACCGTTGGATACAATCAACTTGGGTACCGAGGAAGATAGAAAGGAAATCAAAGTGGGTGCCAATCTATAGCCGAGTGTCAAGGAGCGTCTAATTCAGCTATTACATGATTATGTTGAGATCTTTTCCTAATCATATGAAGACATGCCAGAACTTGATACAGACATCGTGGTACATCGTCTGCCAACGAGAGAAGATTGTCCACCAGTGAAACAAAAAGTCCACCGCATGAGACCTGACATGTCAGAGAAGATAAAAGCAGAAGTTATGAAACAATTCAATGTTGGGTTCTTGGCTGTCACTTCATATCCTTAATGGGTTGCCAACATTGTTCTCGTGCCTAAAAAGGACGTCAAAGTACGAATGTGTGTGGATTATAGAGATTTAAACAGGGCCAGCCCTAAAGATGATTTTCCACTTCCCCACATCGATATCCTGGTTGACAATACGGCCCAACACAAAGTATTTTCCTTCATGGATGGATTCTCAGGTTATAACCAAATCAAAATGGCACCTGAGGACATGGAGAAAACTACATTTGTCACACAATGGGACACATTCTGTTACAAAGTGATGCCATTCAGACTGAAGAATGCTGGGGCAACCTATCAACGCGCCATGGTGGCTTTATTTCATGATATGATACATCATGAGATAGAGGTCTATGTAGATGACATGATAGCCCGATCACAAACTAAAGAGGAGCACCTTGACCACTTGCAAAAGTTGTTTGAGAGATTGAAGGAGTACAAACTTAGGTTGAATCCAAACAAGTGCACATTCAGAGTCCGGTCCGGTAAACTCCTAGGTTTTGTTGTCAACAACAAAGGCATCGAAGTTGATCCTGCCAAGGTTAAAGCGATACAAGAAATTCCTGCTCCTCGTACTGAGAAGGAAGTCAGAGGATTCTTGGGACGCCTGAACTATTTTGCTTGATTCATTTCTCACCTAACAACTACTTGTGAACCAATCTTCAAACTCTTGAAGAAAGATCAAGTAGTCAGATGGAATGATGAATGTCAGATTTCTTTTGACAAGATCAAAGAGTACTTACAAGAGCCTCCTATTTTTATGCCACCATTCGGGGGAAGACCACTGATCATGTATCTGACCGTCTTAGAGAACTCAATGGGGTGTGTATTGGGGCAACATGACGAGTCTGGCCGAAAAGAGCACGCTATTTACTACCTGAGCAAAAAGTTTACCGACTGTGTAACCAGATATTCACTGCTCGAGAAAACTTGTTGCGCTCTGGCATGGGCTGCTCGCCGGCTAAGACAGTATATGTGGACTCATACTACTTTGTTGATATCTAAGATGGATCCGATGAAGTACATCTTCGAAAAGCCTGCTCTTTCTGGGAGGATAGCTAGATGGCAAATGATCCTAACAGAATATGACATATAGTACACTACCCAGAAAGCTATAAAGGGCAGTGTGCTAGCTGATCATCTTGCTCATCAAGCTGTAGAAGATTATCAGTCCATGAAGTTTTAATTCCCAGATGAATACATCATGACATTAGGCAACTGTGAAGAAATCAGACCATATGACGGACCTGAGCAAGGATCTCGATGGACCCTATTCTTTGATGGAGCATCCAATGCACTCGGTAATGGTATCAGTGTTGTACTCATATCTCTGGAAGGGTGTCACACTCCCTTTACTGCCAGACTTTGCTTCAACTGTACGAACAACATGGCGGAATAAGAAGCATGCATCTTTGGTCTCAAGGCTGCCATAGACTTGGGAATCAAATTTTTAGATGTATTTGGGGATTCAGCTTTGGTCGTCAGTCAGATCAAGGGAGAATGGGACACTAAGCACCCAAATCTAATCCCTTACAAAGAACATGTTTTGACATTGCTGCCACATTTTGAGAAGATTATCTTTGAGCATTTCCCACGAGAATAAAATCAGCTAGCAGATGCTCTAGCCACAATGTCATCTATGTTTAAACTTAATTGGGATAATGAGGCTCCCCAAATCACTATCGAACGAATGGATGAACCAGCATACTGTCACGAGATTAATATTGAAGAGGTAGTGGACCAGCCTTGGTTTCATGAAGTCAAGAGGTATCTCGAGGCTCAGGAATATCCAGAAGGAGCTTCAATCAATGATAAAAAGTTCTTAAGGAGATTCTCTGTTAAGTTCTTCCTGAGTAATGGCATCCTGTACAAACGCAATCATGACTCCATTCTGCTCTGGTGTGTTGATAAGATTGAGGATGAAAAGATCATGGTTGAATTACATGAAGGTACTTTTGGCACTCACTCCAGTGGGCATACGATGGCGAAGAAAATCCTACGGGCAGGCTATTATTGGTCTACTATGGAAGCAGATTGCTATTAACACTCTCAGACCTGTCATAAGTGTCAAATTTATGCTGACAAGGTGCACGTACCTCCGGTTCCTCTGAATGTCTTGACAGCTCCTTGGGCCTTTGCTATGTGGGGAATTGACATGTTTGGAGAGGTCAAACCTATAGCCTCCAATGGAAACCGCTTCATTCTAGTGTCTATTGACTATTTTACAAAATGGGTCGAAGCAGCTTCTTTCGCATCCGTTACTAAGAATGTTGTGGCTTGCTTCATCAAGCATAATCTCATTTGCCGGTACGGTATCCCAGAAGGGATCATCATTGATAATGGCACCAACCTTAACAATACTATGATCACCTCCTTGTGCGAGCAGTTCAAGATTCAGCATCACAATTCATCCCCCTATCGGCCAAAGATGAATGGTGTCGTCGAAGCTGCAAATAAAAACATTAAGAAGATCATGCAGAAAATGACAGTCACCTACAAAGACTGGCATGAGGTGTTACCGTTCGCTCTCCATGGTTATCGTACCAGGGCTCGCACGTCAACTGGGGAAACACCTTATTCTTTGGTTTATAGCATGGAGGTTGTCTTGCCTATTGAGGTTCAGATCCCCTCTTTGAGGATCATGAAGGATGCAGGTTTGAATGAGGACGATTGGATCCAAACTCGACTTGATCAACTAAACTTAATTGATGAAAAAATACTTACTGTTGTTTGCCATGGTCAAATGTATCAAAAACAGATGATCAAGGCTTTCAACAAGAAAGTCAGACACCAAGTATATCAAGTTGGAGATCTAGTGATCAAGCGCATCATCTTGCCACAAAGTGATCCCAGAGGAAAATGGACTCCTACCTATGAAGGGTCATTTGTAATCAAGAACATATTCTCTGGTGGGCAATGATCTTAACCACCATGGACGGCGACGACCTGCCATACCCTGCGAACACAGACATAGTCAAAAGATAATATGCATAAGAGACCCGCCAGGTTGACACACCTAGGCAAAACAAGGGCGTCCCGACGAACCAAAAGGTTCGAGCAAAAATTAGGGATAAAATAAAAAATTTGTACACCCGGCAAGTTGAAAACCCGAAAGGGCGACTTGGGCAAAAAAGGGTTTCCCGATGGACTGAAAACCCGAAAAGGCGGTCCAGGAAAAAGTTAGGGAATTAAAGCGTACAACTATGTCTCGTCGGATCACTTTGAGGACAACCTCTTGACTTCCCCCGACAAACTCAGAGTTTCTGATCAATTCAATCATCTTCGGACGAAGCAACAAATAGACAAGATATTCGGAGATATGAAGGCAATAGCAGAATGGGAACCCCATGGGATTATCACACTTAGCTATCTTTCTTTGTATAAAGTTTTTCTTGATTTTTGTGGCATCATTCTCTTACTAGAATGACTGTCTCCTTTGTACAAATACTTATTCAAAGTTAAATACAAAGATATATCTTTAAAGTACAGAAAACTATTTGCCTTTTTTTTCTTTACACTTGTGTTTTATTTGCAAAAAAAAGTCCAAAGATTCATTAATGAACATGTGCATTTAAACATAATTATTGTTTACAAATAAACAAAGTGAGAAAGACAATTATTGATAGATTGAAAGGATAGGGAAATGTCTATAAACTGTCCCATAAGCAATCTCCACAGTGCATCATTTAAATCGCCAGCGGAATAAACTTCAAATTATTAATCCCCAGTAGAGATCGTCAAATTTATCAGGATTCCTCAAAGCAATATGTGGCGTTGCCCTCACAGGAGAATTTTTGCCAGTACTCCAAACTTCCAGACATGAATAATCCATATATCCCCAGCAGCTTTCAAGGATTTATTTTCCTCAATCAAGCAGCAATACAGCAAATCAGCTTACATGCGCATACATTACATCCATATATCATAAACATTGATAAAGTAAATACATTGCATCATACATCACATGCAACATAACTTTGTGTTTCAGCTAACATTTTACCCTTTTCAGGATAAGATTAACAGCTGCCATTAACAATATACAATCATGATACAGTACAGATACGCTCCAGACACGGATGTCATTCTAATACTCATTCAGATATTCAACTTCAGATACAATTCAGATATGCTCCAGACACGGATGTCATTCTGATACTCATTCAGATTCAGGTTTCATATACAGTTCAGATACGCACCAGAATACGGATGCCATCCTAATACTCATTCAGATTCAGTCTTCATATACAGTTCAGATACGCTCTAGATACGGATGCCATTCTGATACTCATTCAGATATAGCTCAGATACGCTCCAGACACGGACACCATTCTGATACTCATTTAGACTCACATTCAAATTCAACTTTCAGACACAGTTCAGATACGCTCCAGACACAGACGCCATTCTTTCAGCTTATAAATTACCATGCAAGCGATCACTTTTGGATGGCATCTTTAAGCCCATCTCCAACAACTTTCTATCATCTCTCCAAATGGTATCTCTAAGCCCATTCCCCCAACCATCACATCACCGAGTGCAAATTTCTGGGCACTCTAATGTCCAATCATCTTCCACCTTCGAGTCACGACTGGAAAAACATGTCAATCTAACTTTTCAGGTTTAAGAAGATTGAACAGGGGCAGTTGTTGTACCCAAAATTTGCCCTCTCATATCTCAAGGACTTTTAGAATTACTTCAATCAAGTTTCAAGCCTCAGACCACATTTTTAAGAAGGATCATTCAAATTATCAAAAGAGGGCAAAATGAGCAAAATTGGAATTTCTGCTGATAAAGTCAACTGGACGCTAAAAAGTCAAACTTTGACTTTTTGATCAAATTTGAGTCCAAAAAACCAAATTATGTCAAAGCATCCAAAAAATGAATTTTGATCATCAAAAATGAAAAGAATCAAAAATCCAACTTGGCAAGACTTTGAAAATTTTCTAAGTATTTTTACTTCATGACATTGTTTACTACAATTCCAAAAAATTCAAAATGATGCAAGTAATTCAAGTTATTACAAAATGACATTTTTGAAAAATTACAAATTCTAAAACTATGTCTTGATTAAAAAACCTTGTCACCATACTTTTTCCTTTGGCATAATGTGCACAAGACCAAATTTTTGACATGCTACAAACTATGATGTCCAAAGTTGAAGAAAATATGATATATCACATTGCCACAACAACCTATGCTGCCCTGCAAAAAAGCTTGTTCCATGCTACATCCTAAGTATGCATGCTGCCCAATACAATCCAAAACTACTCTATGCAGTCTGCCCAAGCCTGTACCACAACAGCCCAAAAATTGCACCAAAATGGCAAAGGAAAATTGTGTGCAGAAAGTATCAAAGCAGTAGGCAAAAACAATTCAAAATGATTTATTTTTTCCCCCCTAAACCAAGGTCAAGGGGTCTACAAAAGAGGATTGTCTCATAAGACAAAGAGGTTGGATTTTGAAGGGAGGTTAAAAATTTTCTAGAGAGAAGATAGAGAGTTTTTTTTTAGCAGAAAAACAATATTCTGTGCAACTTTGACTCATTTTCAAAACCAAAACTGCTCTTGTTCAAAACAGAAACCTAACTCATTGCTCCACCATACAAACTCTTCCTCAAATATTGTCCAAACATAACCAAAAAACAGTCCCTATGTTGAAGTTCATCCCTATCCTCAAAACACCAAAAACATTACAGTACAGTCCAGCTTAATTTCAACAGTCTGGGGTAGCTTTCTGGAGATTCATTGAGGTCCTCATCACATTTAGAAAAACATTCAGATTTAAAACAGACAGTGCAGTCCAGAGGTAAGTCTTCTTGACTTGATATCTCTTCATACATCATTAACGATTTGTTTATTTTGAAAACAAGATGTAGTACTTTAATATCTTTTTGAACTAGTCATCTTCACCTTGTTTAGGCTCATTCAATCATTTTTTGTTCATGTTTATCCATCATATGCCATAAGCTAACCTGTACATTCAGTAAAATAATGTTTAAGGCAGGAAAATGCAGCATGTATCGATACATATCATCATGTATCGAGCCATCCTAGTGAAAAAATAAGATATGAGTCGACACATAATCCTCATGCGTCGACCCATACTGAGTTCAGGACACAAAACAGAAGCTGGAAGAGCTTATGAGTCGATACATACGCGTTTCGCATCGACACAAGAAGGGTGCATGAGTCGACAGATGTTATTATATGTCGACTCATACTGAGTTATTTTGTTTTGCAGGAGCAGGGAAAAGCTATGTGTCGATGCATAGCAGCATGGGTCGACACATACTGGTTCAAAATGCATTCTTCCTATATTTTGCACTATTTTTACATTATCTTTGTTGTTGCTCGATATGGTTGTAATATTATAGTTTCTACTTCATCCCCATTATTAATTTGTACCCCGATCCCCCTAAAATGATGTAATAGCTTAGATTTTACTTTCCACATTTTACTTGCTTTTCATGTATTGCTAGTAAATAGGATGCATGGCAAGATAAAATTAACAAATAGACGACTTTTAAATACAAAATAAAATGTATGCAAACTAACACACTTGCACACTAACACCTCTAGGACAATATCACTTTGTCGCATTTCGGAAAATAGTCATGTCCCTCGAATATGAAGCATTTTTAGCAAAGACCCTTCGATAAAAAAGATCGTAGTCCCTCGATGACCCTCAATGTTGCCTTCGGTAAAATGATCTAGTCCCTAAACGACATTGCTAAAATGTCTCATAAGTTGCTTTCTATGACTATACAAACGTCCCATACTCGTCCCTCCTCATCCAACAATGGGACTTCTTACCAAAATAATGGTAAGATAGCCACATCTAAAGGAGAAGGAAAAGCACATTTAAGACCTTTTGAGTAGGTAGTTTCGCTCTTAGTTATTCACTTTCTCGCAACTACAAAAAACACTTTTATACATCAACACTTTTATTTCAAAACATTTCCAAAAGATAAAACATTTTATATACGTTCTTATAGAGACGAGAACCATTGCAAAATATCTTTCCGAAAACCACTTTCCAAATCACAATCCACAAGTACACCTTTGAACTATCTTTCAAAACAAAACTTTGTATACGTTCTCATAGAGACGAGAACCATTACAAAGATATTTTCAAAATACTTTCAAAGCCCACATCACAAAGCACATTCAAACGAAAGCAAGTTGATCTAGCAAGTAACTAAGAGCCCATGGAAAACCATGGATGAAAAGGGTGCTAATACCTTCCCTTTTCATAATCTACCCCCCGAACTCAAGAAAACACCTCTAAAGGTATTTCCTGTGCTTTTTCACCTTTCCTTTTTGGATAAAAGAAAAGTCGGTGGCGACTCTTGCTAAACCGCAACATTTGCAAACACAAATGCAAAACCTCAAGTCAGTTCTCCCACCGCATCACACATGCTTAATTCCTTTTTGGTTTATGGTTTAATATTTGTGTGTTTTCTTTGATTGACTTGTATATATGATGATTCTCATTAGGATTTTGTTTTTGTCATGTTTAGTTGATCCTTAGTATTGCTTTGAGGTTTTGATTAATACCTTGTTTGATTGTGTGAAGTAATCTTAAACCCTAATACATGAAACTTATTTGAATGCTCATATCTTTTATATTGATCTTAATGTTTATCCGATGATGATTAATGTTTATACTTCATTGTGTTAGTACTTATGTTCAAATACAAGGAAAATGATTGTAGTGTTGACTTGATAGTTATGTACATGTGTTTGTCTTAAGTATATCTTCATGTGTTTACCCTTGTAATTTATCTTTGTGGATTCTTATCTTGTTTTCACCTCTGTGAACCTAAACCCTAATCTTATTTTCAAACTTTGAAACTTCTTTCATTTAAAACCTTGACTTTGTCATTGCATTTTTAAGCTTCATTTCTTTAATAAATGTTTCAATACACTTAAGCCTATTAAAAAATATCAAAAGACTAAAATATATTCAACTTCATAGAAATCCTTTTGCCACTTATCTTTTCAATTTAAAACCTTTCCTCAAAGATTAGACATAATTACTCTTCATAGTAGAGATATAATTCTCCTATCCCCATTGTAATGAGTGAAGTAAATGTTGATTATTTCAACTTGAGGGATCTAGTGGAAAACTTATTGATTTTATATCTAAGTTAGGAGCCCTTCCCTCACGATGATGAAAGATCCATCTTCACATATGTGTGGTGGAATTAGTTAAACATTCTCCTTTAGAGGATAAAATGTCTCTTCATTTTAAAAATCAATCAATAAATCTTTTTTTATTTTTACCCCAAACTACGAGATTTTGATCCTTCTTTGATACGTAGGTATAAAGGCTTTATGTCTTTCCAAACACAAAACTATAATAAAAATATATTTCTTCTCTCACCTCCACACTCTTTTTGCAAACAAACCATTTTAACCAAAAAATATCACAAGAGGTTTCTATAGAGTACTATAGTTACATAAGGCGCTAATACATTCCCTTTATATAACCAGCCCCCATACCTTAGATCTCTTCTTTGTGCTTTACTTTTAGTTGTGCTTCTTTCTTTGCATGATAAATATAGGGTTTTTATCTTTTTTCCTTTCCCTTGGAAATAATAAAGTTCTGTTAGGTATGTGATTTTATGGTTGGCAAAAATTTTGGTAAAATAAAGAGTTAACAATTTTATCAAATAATGTTTCATTTGGAAAACATGTATTGCAGCCTAATGTTGAGCAAGATGTCATAACATCTTTACCAGCTTGTACATCAGATTATGCTGATACTTATTTGACAGATGTTCTATCATATGTTGTAACATGTTGCAACATAACAACATGATAGTTTAACTGATATGTAACCTTGAAGTTTTGATTGAAAAATCTGAGTTTCTAAAGATTCTAGTACTCAGACAGACGCAGAAAATCAAGGATTTTTTAAGAACATGTGTTGATTTCGTTTGTATCATAAGAAGGATCTTTGAGACTTTTTAGGAAACTTTTGAAGATTTGTTCCTATTATTGTGGAGAAGATTTTGCAGGTATTTGCAGCTGGAGATTGGATTTTAATTGAAGAGTCCAAGCCAGTCCAAGTCCATTGCAAAAGTCTATTTAAGGGGACGTCAAAGACCTAATTTTTTAAGCATTGTTTTTATTGTAAAACTATGTAAAAATAAGGGTTTAGGGTTTGAGAATTCCTTAGTTTCTATGTGTGTTTTTGTATGTCCTCATGTATCTTTTAATACATTTGAGTTGACTTATTGTTATTTGTTTATCAAGTTATTGTCCTCCTATAAGATTTTAAGCAAAGAGTTGAGTATTGTTCTTATTTAAAGCTTTTAAGAAAAACTAAGTATTTTGGGTATTGGAACAATAATCTTCTTTTTGGTTTCTTGAGACATTCCCTAGGATTTGGATTTTTTGATATCACTGCGGTGATAGGGAGTGACAGGGGTTCTCATATCTAGGAGGTTCCTAGGTAGAAATTGCATTGGGTAGGGATTAAGTGAGAAGTTGTAAGCTGGAACTGTTTAGCTTCGAATTGATACTACTGATAGTGGATTTCCTTCCTAACTTGGTAGCCCCTAGAGTAGGTGAAGTTGCACTGAACTGGGTTAATAATTGATTGTGTTCTTAAAATTTCTACAATTTATTTTCTGCACAATCTTTCTATTTTTAGCAAGTTTTTTAGCTGTCAGCGGATGTTATAACATCTGTCGTGAAATTGTGTGTTGTTAGGACATCATTATTGACTTATGTTATTGCAAGTGCCAGAATTTCAAGTTTGATGGTAACTTCTTAATTTTATGAGTCAAGTTAGTCAATAGCTTGGTCTCCCAATTTTTCACCGCGACAAAAATGGAAACTTCACTGGGGATTTCCTCAAGAGGGTTAAACCTAACTTGTATCATTAGTTTTATTATTATTATTATTATTATTATTGTTGTTTGCTATTCTGTGTGGATTTTTCTGGTTCTTTGGGTGTTGGTGATTTTTGCAAGGACAAGTCCTATATCCAAACTAAGTTACACTTATGATTAGGATGTATGGTATAGTCATGTTGGTTTACTTGGACTGAGTCCTTACTAAGCTAACATGAGATCATCCGCTTAGTGGAGGCCTCCTCTAGGTAATAGGGTTGAACAAGTAAGTTGTGAAAGCATTATTACTCTCAACATGAGAGCTCGAGAAGCTAAGGACCGTAGAACCCTTAACCTATCTTGGCCTTTTAAGATGTAGTGTGGTGGATATCCAAGAGTAGTCCTGATTTTTTTGTTACACAATACTACACTCAGACGAGTTTCTCTTGAGAATATTATTGGACCGCGAGTAAGTCGTGTAAGTCGGTAATATCTGAAAGATGGAATCATGACACTAGAAACTTTTTAGAACCTTGTTCTACAGGTATAATAAACCCGTAGTACTTACATTATGGATGGTTCTTCCCTTTGACTTCATGCTCGTGACGTTGAACCTTCGAACCATGTTTGTGATCTTGTTTGTGATTGTTGCATGACCATGCATTCATGCATCCATGAAACTCTTTTTCCCTCGATTTTCAAGGAACTTAGAGTTATTTCTTTGTAAACATCATAAGTTTCATCAAACTCAATGGATATTGGGTGTTGATGGAGTGAAAACCCTATTCTACCAAAATGGGTGATTGATTTTGATGATAACTTAATCAATGCTTTGATCTAATTTGGTATTTACTTTCTATCTCTATGCCTTGATGTTTACAATTTAATATCTTGAGTTCCTTGAAAGTCAAATAAAAACCAGTATTTGCATATCATGAACTATTCCACATTTTGGTCTCGCATTCGAGATTTTTCCAGAAGTCTTATTTCCTTTATCTTGGTCTCATCAGTACAACACTTGTGCTAAGAAAAATATGGAAAATATGGAACAAGAGAACAAAGAACTTCATGAAGAAGTCACTACTTTGAGAACTGGTATGGAGCATCAGACTACTATGTCTGAAGCTTTCGCAGTTGCCCAAGCTCAGAATCAAGTTCCTCCTCATTCTTTTCATAATCAAGTTGCATCACAGCCTCAGGTTACTGTGATCTCTAAAGTTGTTTCTACTCTGATTCCTTCTATTCTCGTCACTGCTATTTCTCAGTACCCGATGCCTCATGGCTTCCCCTAGGACATGCCTCAAAATTTCAATCTTGAAGGTTACCATCCACCTTCTAAGGTCCCTCTTCTAGTCCAACCATTTATGGTTACTATGCCTCTTGTTATGCATATAATTCCTCACGATGAAGAACATTTGTATCATACTGCTCCCAATGAGAACCCTGGAGTTTACGAGAGAATGGGTGAGTTTCAGGATCAATTCCAGGAACTTCAAAAATAGATTAAAGCGTTAAAGGGGAAGAAATTGTTTGGGAAGGATGTTCATGAGCTCTGCCTTGTTCCTAATGTCCAAATGCTGGCTAAGTTCAGGTTGCCTGAATTTGAGAATTACAAGGGGAATTCTTGTCCATAGAGCCACCTTGTTATGTTTGTAAGGAAAGTGTCAGCCCATAATGATGATCAACATTTTCTAATTCACCATTTCCAAGACAGTTTGACCAGAGCTGATTTGAAATGGTACATGGGTCTACATAGCACCAATATTTGTACTTTTAATGACCTTGGTGAAGGCATTTGTTAGGTAGTACAAAAACAAAGTAGAGATGGCGCCTGACTATGACCAACTTAAGGCTATGACCCAAAAAGACAACGAGTATTTCAAAGAGTATGCACAACATTGGCGTGAAGTGGCCGCTCAAGTTATCCCTCCAATGGAAGAGAAAGAAATGACCAAGATCTTTCTGAATATTATGAGTCCATTTTAATATGAAAGGATGATATCAAGTGCTCCCACTGGCTTCACCGAAATGATGAGTATGGGTATCCGCTTAGAAGAAGTTGTCCATGAAGAACACTTATCCAAGGACGGGGACTCATCTAATGGTACTAAGAATTATGGTGATAGATTTGCTAAGAATAAAGAACATGATTCCAATGCTATCTTACAAGGAAGACAGAGGAATGAATAATTCTCAGCCTCAGCAAGTTTCCTTCGTCATTCGAGTGGCTAATCCAGTTCATACCCATCAACCACAACAACAACAATGTTATCAACAACAGAATCAACAAGGCCATAATAAGGTGAAAATTAATTTTGATCTAATTCCAATGACATACATAGAGTTGTATCCTTCTCTGTTGCATATGAATTTGGTTCAAACTCGAGCTTGACCAGTTGCTCCTGAAAAGCTTCCATGTGGATATAAGGCAGATGCCTTCTGTGCTTTTCATCAGGGTGATCCTATGCACGATTTGGAGGGTTTCTTTGCTTTGAAGGTTGAGGTTCAGAGGTTGCTCAAGAGTGACATCTTGTCATTTAAAGATGTTAGTCCTAATGTTCAAGTTAATCTTTTGCCAAAGTACGAGTGAATCTTTCTTTGATTTGGCTTCAAAGTTTGAAAGATGTTTCTTTTAGCTCAAGTCCAAATGGAGATAATTTTCTCAGGTTTTTAGCATTTTACTGCTTTTTAGTATGTAATATTCCTTACTTGTTAATGCATTTGTTTTTTAATATAAGAACTTGTTTGTTTTGAATGATTAATGCAATGAGTATGTTTGTCTTGAATAAATCCATTTGTTTAAGTCGTACTTGTTTTTAATTTTAAAAATGTTTTTCTGCATTATGATACCAAATGCTACCAATCTTTTTTCCTAGGCAGAAATTGGAGGTAGGATGATGATATTGAAAAATGAAAAATCTCTGGTTGTATGCTTTTTAATAAAATCATGCTGATGATGTACATGCATTATTTTAAACTCCCAAACACCGCAAATATAAGGAAGATAATCCCTTGCTAACCTTTTTAAGACTTAAAGTAGGAGTTTCTTTTCTATATGAAAAAACTCTCACATTTAACCTGGGGAAGGTTAGTCTTCAGTTAATTTGACTGAGTTTCCGAATTTCAAAAGGAACGCACTTTTGAAGATCAATTATAATGGTTATCCTTCACATACCATGAGGCCAGAAGACGAGAAACCACTATGGTTATCCTTCATCCGCCAAGAAACAAGGTAGTCACAATCCTCTCAACATATCAAGACATAGCTAATGGCACATGACTTGTTCATCAAAATTAAAAAATTAAAAAAAGAAGTCAAAAGAAAGAAAAAGCCCTCTAAGTCAACAATTTGAAAACAAGTGACTTAGGCAAAAATTTGGGCATCCCGCTGGACTACCAATTAAAAAGAATCCATTCAGACAAAATTTAAGGACTACAAAGAAATAATCCTCAACAAAGAACAAATTTGTGTGCCTGAAAACACGAAGACAAAAGAAGTGACCGCTACTCCAAAAGCCTAATTGGTTCCTTAGCCATCTCAAATCATTTTCTGAGAGACGAACACTCATGTTGAATTAAATGAACATAAGATTGGAGAACATCATAAATAATGGGTGGGCATAAATAAACTTTTAGCCTTAAATCTTTTTTTCTGAAAACCATGAACCAGGCTACGTTACAACCTTTTAAAGTCCTAATTGAAGCAGTGTCTATTTCGAAAGAATACTTCAATGAGATAGAGTTTCCTGACTCCCATGAGTTATGATAAATATATGTGTATGTATCATATTGATTTTGTCATCTTTTATACAAAAAAAATCAATCAATGTTATACCCAAAACCAGTTATTCACTCACAAGGTTTTGCGACATATTTTCAATAAATCTTCAAGACTTACATAACTATTGCATTAGAATTTTAATTCTCAGAATAAACATTTTCTACTTGTAACACAATTGATTAACTTCAAGGAAGCTTACATTTGAGTATCAACAAGGGGCATATTGCATAGAAGAGTTATTGAACAAAGAATATGCCAAGTACAGTCAATTTGGGGCAGTTGCGTCAAGATTCGACAAATCTCTCAAAGAGTGTGAAGATCCTGGGGAAGATTATTTCAAGTCCTTATGGTATAAAGTCTTCTCTTAAAATAAATTCTTCCATAAACCATGTAGTATGGGGCAATGTTTGAAGACTTCGTGGTGGCAAATATAGTCAGTCTGGGGCACTCACATCGAGGTTCGATGAATCTCTCTAAGAATTTGAAGACACTAGGGCATCTAGGATACCAGGTTTTCTGTAAAATCATCCTGAGACGATTTCTTCTCATAAACCATGAAACTTGAAGCACCCAAAATTAGTTCTAAGGGCAAGCCAGATTTGTCAAAATATGTGATCTGCCTTGAAAATGTTATTAGATGGTGGTGTTCCCCAAGGATCCAGCTAAGCCTTGATTCAAGTATTTCCAAATGAGCATGATTCTTCTCCCCAACGGATTTTTCCTCAAATTGGAGTTCATGTTGTTGTCCCCTCAATGAACTATTGATGATTAAAGGGTTTTATTTTGGGGTTTCATCCAGAGAACTATCTTCCTCTCCTAGAGAGATTTGAGCCTTGTAGAAGGACTTGGCTCCGCTGATGGCTTTTGTTATATCTCCAGAGATGTTTCCATCTTGTTGATATTAGTCGAGTATCCGATTGTAATGTGATGTTTTGATTATCTCTAATTTATCTGTTTTGTCTGTTTTGTCAGCATATACTTTCATTTGTTCATACTTACATCATTCATACGTATTTGCATTTCTCAATGTTCTCGAGTTCACTTACTTTAGTTGTGTTTATCCCCAAGTAATGTACTTCCCTTCCCCAATGATTTCTTTACTTCCTCCAATATAGTGTCACCTGTAGGCAGAAAGATGTATATTCCTTTTGATTCCTCGTTGAGTTTGTTCCTCGTGGAAAGGTTTTGCTTTAGCTTTCCTGTCCATCTGTGGATAAGATTAATCCCTAGTTGAGTTTATTCCTCATTGGGAAGAGTCTTGTTTGACTGTCTCTCTCCAGCTTATTCCTGGATTGAACCTTGTCTTTTACAAATATGTATGTTTGGATCTTTCTAGGAAGTAAACCCTAGATTGAGAGTGCATTTATTTTGCAAATGTGAAGACTTTATCTCCTCAACAGGAACCTATTTGTGGTTCCCCAAAAAGTTTAATTTATTTCCCAACAACATTATTGCAATACTCTTAGAGTTATTACCCGACAACAAGTGGTATTCTATTTATTTGAGAAGCTTGTGTGTCCCCTAATTCCCTTTTGATGGAAAATGGCAGTCTCTCTTGAGTTGTCTTTAATTCTCAGAGAAGTTGTCCCCTAATATCAAATTTATTTACTCCAATGGATGGTTAATGTCTTCGATATGATAGATATTGTTCGTTGTGAAATTTTATCTACTTCTATGGATGGTTGATATCTTCCATATGATAAAGATAGTTCGTCGCAAAATCCTTATAACAAGTAGTTACCTTTAAACAGAATATCAAATACCCTTTTTAAGTGATATATTGGTCAAAGAAGAAGTTGAGACCCATTCTAGGTGGAGCACCAGAAGTTTTAGGAAACTTATTATTATTAATTCAGATACTACCTTCATTAGTTGAGTTGGTAGTTTACTGTCGTCTGTTGAGTCGGTATATTCCTTACTTTACTACCTTCATCCGTTGAGTTCGTATTTTACTGTCATCTATTGAGTCAGTATATTCCTTACTTTACTAACTTCGTCCATTGAATTGGTAGTTTACTGTCATCTGTTGAGTCAGTATATTCCTTACTTTAATACCTTCATTCATTGAGTTGGTAGTTTACCGTCATCTGTTGAGTTAGTATATTCCTAACTTTACTACCTCAGCCCATTGAGTTGGTAGTTTATCGTCATCTATTGATTCTGTATATTCCTTACTTTACTATCTTCGTCTATTGAGTCTATAGTTTATCGTCATCTGTTGAGTCGATATATTCCTTACTTTACTACCTCCATCCATTAAGTTGGTAGTTTACAATCATTTGTTGAGTTAGTATATTCCTTACTTTACTACCTCTGTCCATTGAGTTGGTAGTTTACTGTCATATGTTGAGTCAGTAAATTCCTTACTTTACTACCTCCATCCATTGAGTTAGTAGTTTACCGTTATATGTGAGTCGGTATATCTTTTGCTTATCTTACCTTTATTTATTGAGTTGGTAGTTTACCGTTTTCTGTTGAGTCGATATATTCCTTACTTTACTACCTCCATCCATTGAGTTGGTAGTTTACCATCATCTGTTGAGTCAGTATATTCCTTACTTTACTACCTTCATTTGTTCAGTTGGTATTTTATTGTCATCTATTGAGTTGGTATATTTCTTACTTTACTACCTCCGTCCATTGAGTTCATACTTTACCATCATCTATTGAGTCAATATATTACTTACTTTTTACCTTCATCCATTGAGTTGGTAATTTACTGTCATCTATTAAGCCGGTGTATTCCTTACTTTACTACCTTCATTCATTGAGTTGGTAATTGACTGCCATCTGTTGAGTCAGTATATTCCTTACTTTTTACCTTCATTTGTTGAGTTGGTAGTTTACCATCATCTGTTGAGTCGGTATATTTCTTACTTTTCTACCTTCATCCGTTGAGTTGTTAGTTTATCATCATCTGTGAGTTGGTATATCTTTTGCTTATCATAACTTCATCTATTGATTTGGTAGTTTACAATCATCCATTGAGTCAGTATATTCCTTACTCTTTTACCTTCATCTATTGATTTGGTAGTTTACCGTCATCTGTTGTGTCATACCCCAATTTTTGACCTAAGATCCCATTTTTATTTTTTCATTTTTATACAAAAGTCAAGGTCACTAAATACAGTCGGTTTTAACCTCTCACCTTCGAGCATTGATTATGCAGAAATTTTCAAGTGTTTTGAACCTTCTTAGCCTATGTATCACTAACTTCTAATCAAGCACGAAATGTGTGTTTTTTTTATTTCATGTGCTGACAGGTCTCCTTCGAATGCAACTTGGATTACACCCTTCGATTGCCTCTTAGTCTCCTTCGAATGCAAGTTTAAGTACATCCTTCGTTTGGATTTGAAACCTCCTTCGATTCAGCCTTCGACTGGAAAAGTTTACTGCCTGCAAGCCTGCTTCGACTGGACAAGTTTACTGCCTGCAAGCCTGCTTCGACTGGACAAGTTTACTGCCTGCAAGCCTGCTTTGACTGGACAAGTTTACTTCCTGCAAGCCTGCTTCGACTGGACAAGTTTGCTGCCTGCAAGACTGCTTCGACTGGACAAGTTTGCTGCCTGCATGCTTGCTTCATTTGGACAAGTTTCGATGGGACAAAGTAACCATCTCTATGCATCCTTCGAATTCACTTGCACCAAGGGGTTCTTGCACACTTTGCTTCATACAAGCTTCATTTGAGCCAAGAGGAATCTTCATACAAGATTTGACTGAGTTCTTGCTTCCCTTGAAAAAAAAGCGCCCTTCAATTCAGAAGCCAGGAACTTCCCTCATGCTAAAAGGACACAAGACAATGACTCCCTTTATGTTTGTTTTGATCCACATGCTTCGATTGGGCAATATGCTTCCTTCGAGCATGAGCTTTCGATTTGGCAGTATGTTTTCTTCGATACAAGCTTTGACTGGGCATTAGCTTGTTTCGACCATAAGCTTCGATTGAGGGAAAGGCTTCCTTCGAACAAGTGTGTTTCGATCTCATTCTTGCATTCGACTCAAGACCAAATCTCATTTTCAATACTATGCTGCTTCTAAATCTTTACATAATCGGAGGCTTACACAAGTTTGTGATACATTTCCTAAGTGTTCGAAGGTTTATTCATTGGATAATACCATTCTTGGACAAATAGCCAAATACAACACTCCAAAAATCTGTTGTTGCTGCTCCAATGCCTGTTGTAAGATGCCAAAACAAAACAGAAAAACCTGCTACAAAGCAGTCCTGCCACGCTGCTCCCATACTTGCACCAAATTGGCATACAAGCACTGTCCCTCGAAGGCTACAAAGAGCAGTTTACTCAAATTGTTCAAATTATTTTGTTTTCCCTCCAAAAGCTTCAGCCACCTTTGCCTATAAATAAGAGGCTCCAACACATGTTTAAGAGAGGATCTTTGGACCAGAGGAACGAATCTCCCAAATTTTCTCTAACACAACAAATCTCTCAAGTCCCCTCAACACTTGTGAGAACAAATCCAGAATCACATACTTACTTCCTTCGATTTTGAAGAACAAATACTCTTCAGTATCCTTCGAATCCAGTTTGGAAAGAAACATAAGACTTGTTTCTTTCCTTCCTTCGAATCCAGCATTCCAAGCACAACTGTTGGCCCCCTCTTTCAAATCCAGAATCCTGGGCCTCCACTCCAGGTCCCACACCCATTCAAAGCCTCCATTAAGGTAAGCCACTCTTACCCTTGAACCTTTCGTTTCATGGCATAGTATGTGAATAATCTTATCTTTCATTTCAAAACATGTACATAACACTTTGGTTCTTTTCGTTTCCACCTACTTAATATGTTTTCAGAGCTAAACCCTTTTCATTTTTGCTTTCTGTTTACCTGAACTTGCTTTAACTGTTAAATTGTTTACCAAACAAATACCAGCATGGCCTCAGGCCATGTTGCCATTTAATGCTTTAAATGAAAGAAACAGGAAACAGGAAATAGGAAATGAAGCTTCTGGCTTTTATCCTCTTTCTCCAGGTTAAACGAAAGAGACAACCAGGAGGAAAACCATACACTGACTTCCAGGCTCAGTCGAAAGGCACTCCCATGCTGGTTCCAGCCTCCAATCGAAGTACATGACCTGACTGATGCCAAAGCCCAATTGAAGGACAGGACCTCACTAGTGCTAGCCCCAATTGAAGGAGGCCAACATAATGAAAATCGAAGGCTGCTACTGCCTGGGTCGAAAGACACTCATTTTTCTTACTTTTATCTTTTTTTTTTCATATTTTTTATGCCTTTCGATACGGTTGTAATAGCGTAGGATTTTATCTTTCTGCATATTATTTACTTTGTACAAATGCTAGTAATTAGGCGTGTATGGCAAGATAAAATCAACAAGTAAACAAACCAAAAAGTCCAAAAACAATCTTTAATCCTTACTTGAATATATCTTAAAACCCGCAAAACACTCAACAAATCAAAACTCCCCCCAAGGGCATGTTATCTCCGTTCTACCGCGATACCGGTCGTGCCTATTGCTAGAATGCGTGCGTTAATGTCGCCCACTAAAAAACACAAACAAATCAAATTTTTTCTAGAGGAACTATGGTGTTTTGATTCCTTCATTGGATACATAGGCAAAGGGTCGCGAAACCCTCACGAAGGCAATAATAAAAACTCATTTCTTTCCCCTTAAGCAAACATAGTTGTAGATAAATACACCCTTGTATATAACAAACAATTTTAACCAAAAACAGATATTCCAAAAGGTTCCTGCGGAGTACCGCAGATGCATTGGGTGCTAATACCTTTCCATTGTATAACCAACCCCCAAACTCTTGATCTCTTTCAAAAACACATTGTATTTTCATTACTTTTAAGTATTATTTTACATTGCATGTTTTAGGGTTTTATTTCACTCTTTTCCCTTTCCCCTTGGAAATAATAAAGCGCGGTGGCGACTCTTACTTTTGCGAGTCGAGTTAATTAATAGCTCGATCTCCGATTTTCACCGCTACAGAATTGGCGACTCCGCTGGGGAAAGATTGACCTCTTGCTGGTCCATCCCTAAGTGGGTTAAGCCTAATTTTTCATAACTGTTTTTTATTTATTATTACTTGTTTGTTTGATTATATGTGATATATTGTGGTTATTTGGGTGTTGATGATATTCACAAAGGACAAGTCTTATACCCGGACTAAGTTACACTTAGGAATAGGACGGGCGGTATAGTCATGTTAACTTTGAGGGAGTAATCCCGAAGAAGGAGGCATGAAATCCCCCACTCAGTGGAAGCCCCTTTGAACATAGTATTTGTTTACCGAGTAATCGAGAAGACGTTATTGCTTTCGACCTGGGAGCCAGAGAAGCTGAGAACCGTAGAACCCTTAACCCATCTTGGCCTCTTAGGTGTAGTGCGGAGATTATAACGGAGTAATCCGGAAGTAGTTGTAATGCGATGTTGCACTCAGACGAGTTTCTCTTGAGAATATTGCTAATTACCGAGTAATCGGGACGTTGGTAATATCCGAAAGAGGAATGTTGACTCTGGGAACTTTTAGAACCTTGTTTTATAGGTGTGATTAAACCTTTAGTACATACCTTGGGGTTGGTCTTTACCTTTGACTCCATGCTCGTGATGTTGAACCTTTCGACTCTGTTTGTGACCTTGCTTGTGGTTGTTACATAGCCATGCCTTCATGCATCCATGAAACTCTTTTTCACTTGATTTTCAAGAAATTTGGAAGCCTTTCTTTGTAAACATCACAAGTTTCGTCAAGCTCAATGGATCTTGGGTGTTGATAGGGTGAAAACCCTAATCCACCAAAATGGATGATTGATCTTGATGATAACTTGATCAACTCTTTGATCCAATTTAAAATTCATCTTTTATCTTCATATTTTGATGTTTACAAATTAATATCTTGAGTTTCTTGAAAATCAAATAAAACTCTCTTTTACATTCACATATCATGCATCATTCTACATTTTTTTGTTTCACTTTCAAATGTCTTTTTCCAAGTCTTATTTTTTCCTTTGGTCTCACCAGTACAACACTTGCGCTAAGAGAATAATGGAGAATATCAAGCAAGAGGTTTCTGAACTCCGTAGAGAGATAACTAATTTGAAAGCTAGTATGGAGCGCTTAACTGGTTTGGTTGAAATTTTGGTTGCCGCCCAAGTCAATCCTTCTAGGAGGGAGGAAGCGATGATAAAAGTATTCACTGAAACTCTAAAATCATTCTCTCATGAGAAGGTGATGGTTAATGCACCTAATGACTTTCCTGACAAGGTGGATGTGGGAGTGCGTCTAGAAGAAGATGTTGGGAAGGGATGTTCATATGAAGATGGTAGCTCAGCTAATGGTGTGAAGAAGTTTGATAATACCTTTTCCAAGAAGAGAACCAGAGGAAGAAATAATCATCGTCAGAATCATCATGTTTCTCCTATTCATCAATAGAATCAGCAAGTTCCTAATTAGAGGAAAACCCAGTTTGATCCAATTCCAGTTACCTATACAGAGTTGTTCCCTATCCTGATGCAGAGGAATTTGGTTCAGACCCGACCTCCACCGAAAGTTCCTAAGAAGATACATTGGTACTACAAAGCTGATTTGGCTTGTACCTTTCATCAAGGTGCTCCTGGGTATGACTTGGAGGGTTGCTTTGCTTTGAAGATTGAGGTTCAGAAGTTGGTCAGAAGTGGTATCTTGTCATTCAAGGACGTTGGTTTTGAAGTTCAAATCAAGCATATGCCTAAGAGTAAACACGATTGATGGTCTCTTTGAGTTTTGAAGGATGTTTTAGGTGATTCAAGTCCAGATGGAAAGCCTTCCCAGATTATTAACTTATTTATGCTTTTTGTAATTTTTCTTATTTATCAAAACATTGTTTGCATGTAAGAACTTATTTGCATCTGAATGATTATCTTAATATAATTAGTATGTTTGTCTTGAAGAAATTCATTCGTTTCACTCATATTTGTTTTCAAATTTTAAATTGCTTTTGCATTATGATACCAACGTGTTTCTCATTCTCTTTCCTAGGCAGAGATTGAAGGGAGGATGATGATCTGAAAAACACAAAATCTATGGTTGTATGATTTTTGAATAAAATCTTGCTGACGATGTACAGGCATTATTTCAAATCCCTAAACACCGGAGATAAAAGGAAGATAATCCCTTGCTAGCCCCTTTTGAGCCTTTAAGTAGGAGTTTCTTTTTCTATACGAAAAAACCCTCAAAATTTAACCTGGGGCAGGGTAGTTTTTCAGTTAATCTGATTGAGTGTTCAAAATTCATAAGAAAGATATTTCTTAAGAGAAACTACAAGGGCCATCCTTCATGTATAATGAATCCAGAAGATGAGGAACCACAATGTTATCCCTCATTCATCAAGAAACGAGGTAGTCACAATCCTCTCAACAAGTAAAGACAAGCTAATGTCACACATTTTGTTCAAAAGTCAAAAATCAAGAGAAAAAAACCCTGCTAAGT
This sequence comes from Vicia faba, assembly GCA_948472305.1. Taxonomy (NCBI): domain Eukaryota; kingdom Viridiplantae; phylum Streptophyta; class Magnoliopsida; order Fabales; family Fabaceae; genus Vicia; species Vicia faba. The sequence continues at coordinate 812,228,393 of OX451735.1, forward strand.
CGAAAACTTGAAAACGTGCGGCTTAGGAAAAATTAGGGCATCCCGCTGGACTATCAATTCAAAAGAATTAGTTCAGGCAAAAGTTAGGGAAAATAAAAATTTCAAAGAAAGAAATACAAAGAAAAGTCCTCAGCAAAGAACAAATTGGTGACTACAAACACGAAGACATAAGGGTGATTTCTACTCCGAAAGCATCGTCGTTTCCTTAATCGTCACAAAATCCTTTTAAGAGATGAACACTCATATTTAATTAACTGAACATAGGGTTGGAGAACATCATGAAGAATGGGCGGGCACCTATAAATTTTGAGCCTTAAAAAATCTTCTTTCTAAAAACCATGAACCAGGCCACGTTATAACCCTCAAAAGTCCTAATTGAAGCAAGGTTATTTTGAAAGCATACTTCAATGAGATAGTGTTCATGACTCCTATGAATTTTTTCTAAATAGTTATGTTGGTATCACATTATTTTTATATACAAAAATAAATGTTGCTCTAACTTGCAAAATTTGTGCGATATCTTTTCAAAATCTTCAAGACTTACATAATTGTTGCATTAGAATTTTCATTCTCATAATAAACTTTTTCTAACTGCAAAACATTTGTTTGATATCAAGGAAGCTCACATATGAGCACTAGTGATGATTTTATTCTTTTAAGGCCTAAAACTATGTTGAGTAATTGGCGGATCATTTCAAGAAAAAATCATATCCAGGGGCATGTCACCTGAAGACCTTGAGCACGGACATGTTGCTTCTCCCAGTTAATGCTTTCCCAACTTGTTTACCCTTTTGGGGCAAAATTTGAAGACTTTTGTTGTGCCAAGTACAGTCAATCTAGGGCAATCACGTCGAGATTCGACGAATTTCTCTAAGAGTTTGAAGACCCTAGAGCATGGTGGATTCCAGGTCTTTTGTAAAATCCTCTTGAGACGATTTCTTCTTATCAAACATATAGCTTGGGGAATTTTAGAAGTGAAGTTATTCGTAAGAATTGTCGGGCATCACGCAGCTTATCAGCAGTAAACTTGGGGCATCCAAAATTAGTCTCAGGAGCAATACAGATTTGTCAAGATATGTGATATGTATTGCACACATTATCAGAGGGTGGTGTTCCCAATATCTCCAGCTAAACAAGACTTTTTCCAACTGAAGCATTGTCCGTGTTGTTATCCTTTCAATGGATTGTTGATGATAGAAGACTAGACTTTGGGGTTTTCTATCGAAAAAATATCTTCCTCTCCAAAGAGATTTAAGCCTTGTAAAAGGACCTTACTCCAATGATGACTTTTGTTCTATCTCCAGTAATGTTCCCATCCTGTTGAGATTAGCCGAGTGTTGAGTTGTACTATGATGTCTTATCATCTTCTGTCTATCTCCTCTATTTGTTTTGTCAGCATATACATGACTGTGATACGGTGGGAGAACTGACTTGAGTTTTGCGTTTTTTTTCACAAATGTTTCGGTTGAGCAAGAGTCTCCACCGACTTTTTATTTTATCCTAAGGAAAGGTTAAAAAGCACAGCAAAAACCTTTGAGATGTTTTCTTGGGTTCGGGGAGTCGATTGTAGAAAGGGAAGGTATTAGCACCTTTTCTATCCATGGTTATCCATGGGCTCTTAGTTACTTTCTTAGATCAACTTGCCTTAATTTTCAATTGTTTGAAATGGTGCTTTGTGTGTGGGTTTGAAAATGTTTTGAAAAGAGGCCAATGTGGTGGCAACCTTTGTAATGATCCATGTTGGGATGTATACAAAGGTGTATGTCTTTTGAAAAGGTTTTCAATGTTTTTTGAAAGTTTGTTTTGAAAGTGTAGTAATGTGTGGTTTTGAAAAATAGGCAAGTGTTTTTGTTTTGCAAGTTGGCAAGTAACCAAGAGCTATCTACCCTAAATTTCTCAAAGATCTTTGCTATGTTTTAAACCTTTTAACAATTTTGTTCCACCATTGTATTTGGTGGACAATTTTGTGTTAGGATGTGAACGGGACGGGCGCGGGTCATCGTTTAGACCATAATTGCAATGGTGCTAAGTATCTTTGGGCAATTTCCTTTAAGGGACTTGATCATTTTAAGCAACTTTTGAAAGCGTCATCGAGGGACTATGATCATTTGAATTATTTTGTTTTTGCCAAAGATACCTAACATGCAATATGGCCCATTATTGAAGGCAACAAGTGGAATACCCTAGGGGTGCAAGTGTGATTAGTGTTGTCCATTTTCATGCTTGTTTATCTTGAATTTAGGTCAAACTATTTGTTGTTTTTGATTTGCATACAAACCCTAATTCTAACATGGCATAATTAGAAAGTTTTTAAATGGGAAAAATAAAAGGTCCTAAGTTATTACAACACAATATATGGGATGGGGGGTACAAATGTTCAAATGGGGGTATTTTAGCAAGAAAATAAAACCTAAGCTATTACATCCAAATTGAATTATACAAATTAATTAATATACAACAATTAAATAAAAATATAATAAATGTGCAAGATGCAAAAAATGGTTTTTTTTATATGTATGAAAAAAAAGTATTTTTTGTGTGTCAAATAAACAAAAATAAAATTAATTAATTTTGGTATTTTTATGTATTTAGGGTAAAACCCTAATTTTATAAATAAAATGTATTTATTAGATAATATATGCAATATTTATTAATTATGTACAAAAAAAAATAAAAGAAGGTATATTGTAAAAAGGTATTTTTGAGGTCAAAATATTAATAAAAATAAAATGTATTAATTCTTTGTATTTTCCCTAAATATATTAATAAATATATAGGTATTTTACATTATTTATTAAATATATATTATATGTACAAAAATAAAATATTTAATATTATTAAAAAAAAGTATATTTTTATTATAAAATGTTTTCAAGAGATAACATAAAAAAAAAATCAGAAATAAAATATGTTTATATTATTTTTTAGTTATTTTAAATAATAGTATATTTATGTTTATTTATATACAAAACTAAATGAAACAAATTAAATGTCAAAAAAATGCAAAAAATGTGGGAAAAATATTTTTAATGTTTATTTATGTTTAGATAAAAATATAAAAACAAAATCAAAAGTAAAAAATCAAAAATGATGAATAAAACTCAAAATGGACCAGGGGGTGCATGTGTAAAACAGTGGTGTGAAAAGGAAAAACATTTCAGGCCCAGCCCAAAGACCCTGTCTTCTTCAACCTCCAGCATCCTTGTACAACCAAAACACGCGTTTCTGCTATCTCATGATTCTTGGACTTTTAGCACAAACTCACAACATGAAAAATGTCAAGCATCAAGCCACGATTCCATACATATAAAAAACTTAACTTAACTCTCAGAAATGAGAGAGAATTTCTCCATCCCTAATTCTTAACCTATGTTTTTGTCAATGTTCAGGTCTTAAATTCTCTCAGCACATGCAATATAAATGGAAAGTAAAGATATGTATAGCTTCAGGGGCATGAGTAGAACATTTTTCATTCACAAACTTAGAGCTAACTCTTCCTATATTGAGAGATAGAAGTCCATGAACTTACCTGTTCAGCTTGGATCGTGTCTGACAATGGAGGCACTTTCAAGGCAAGGTGAGGATTGGCACAACTTGCTTGAAGTTCAGGGATGCTATTCCAACCTTTAACTTGCTTTGAAACCAACTGAATCAAGTTATGGCAATCAACCTGCAAAACAAAAAAAATGAAAATGGTGAAGTTGGTTAGCGGTGTTACAGGTCGTGTCCAATGCTTGGGATAGCTTGTATATGTGGTATGGAATGTGTATGAACTGGTCTTAGCAAGAATGTACGAGTGGACTGAGTTATGGAAGTCCAACTGCAGAGGTGACTCTGTTTTCTGCAGTAGGAGGGTGTTTTGAGGTTTGATGATGTTTGGAGGGTGTTTTGCTCGTGCCTTAGCTTAGGTTTGATGTTTGGAAGGTGTACAATAATTTTGTCTTAGCTTAGGTTGGCAGAAATGAGAGTTGGTTTTAGTTATGCCAAGTTACTTCTTACTTAAGCAAGAAATGGCAAGTTGGTTTTACAAGCTTGTGCAGGCCCCTCTAATGTGCTGCAACCGTCCCCCTTGATCAGTGTGACATGCTTCTGAACTTGTGCCAAAGAGATTTGCCTTGTACTTCTTGATTTGCAAATTTGACATAAAGTTCAACTTTTCCAAAATGGATATATTGCTTTTTCTAATATGGCTCAATCTTGTATGCAATGCTTAAACACACAAGATAAGACTTAAATATGAAGGATTGGCATTAAATTTATGAGTGTGAATGAGATAAAGGACCTGTAATCTAGCTTAGAACATGCTGAGCTCAAAAATGCAAAGTTATGAACATGTAAATTGGCCATGAACAAAGTGAGTTTTGCCCATATTGCCAAATTCGATTCTCCCTAACCACAAGGTTGTTTGATGAGTTCTTGGACATTTTGGAAAGCTTGGAATGTGTACTACAATCCAGATTGGTAATGCAAATTGAAATTCCAAGTGGAAGCATGTGAAAAGTGGCCATGAAGTTAGGCAAAAATCCTGCCTAGAATAGGTCAAAATTTTTCTAAGTTAAGAATGTTTTGCACCCTTGTTCCAAAAATCATAACTTGAGCTACAAGCTTATTTTGAGGAAACTTTGTGATTAAAAGTTGTAGATTTTGCAATGGACTACAACTTTCATGTTTTGACTTTTGTTTGAATCCAAATGCATCTTGGTGAAAAAGTGGGGCAAAGTTAGGAAACAATTAGGGATTTTCATAACTTAGAAAAATTCTAAGTTATGAAAACTCTTCATTTCAAACCCTAATTTGCAATTCTTGATTTCTTGATGAACAAGTTTCATAATTTGGCATGTTTTAATGAAAAATGAATCTTGACACTTGATTTTGACCAAAAAGTCAAAGTTTGACTTTTCAGTATACAGTCAAAAATTGATCAATTGACTGGAAAATTCATTTGTCTAGCTTGTGCAATTGGGATCTTTTGAACTTGTTGAACATGTCAAGACAATTCCATGGGGTCCTTGAGTCCATATGTGAGCTTGGTTTGCCATTGGCTAGGTCAAACAGTCAAAAATTGCCTTTGTGCAGTCAAAACCCTAAAAATGACCATTTTGCCCTTTTGGTGATCTGATCAAATTTCTTGTGGAATTGTTATCCAAACTTGATCAAATGGTCTATATGAGTTCAATATGTTTATGTGGGTCAAAAATCATGAGGTTTGACTGTCAATTGACCATAGTTGACTTTTTCCCCAATACAGCTGATTTCTAGGTCAACTGTCCAATTGACTAGGCAAAGATTGGAATTAAGACTTGAAACTTGGTATGGATAAACTTGGGAGTCCAACATGAAGCATGAAGGTCACTTTAGGCATTTTAGGTCAAAACATCTTTGTGCAAACACAAACCCTAATTTGGGTCAACAGTGCAAGGAGAAGTCTTGAGCAGAGGAAACCCTAACTGGATCTTGAGTTCCCAGGGTCTTGTGATGAGAAAATGTTGAGGAAATGGGAGGGCAAATTTTGGGGTACAACAGTTGCCCCTGTTCAATCTTCTTGAACCTGAAGAGTTAGATTGGCAAGTTTGCCTTTCGCGACTCGAGGGTGGAAGGAGATTGGACACTAGAGTGCCCGGAAATTTGCACTCACATGGTAGAGTATCAGCAATGTGATAGCGGGAATGGGCTTATAGATGCCATTTGGAGATATGGTGGATAGGGGGATGGGGTTATAGATGCCATCTGGAGGTGTTGATCGCGTAAGAGATTCCTTAGCGAGAACTTGCGTACTTTGAGAAAGGAAGATGTTTCCTGGCTTGTTACAGGTGTTGATCTTCAGTCTCTTCATGCAGATATTCCCTGGCTAGATACAGGTATCGAATCTACAATTGGTTGCTCACAGATGTGCCCTGGCTAGATACAGGAATCGAATCTGGAAATGTTGTCGACAGATATGCCCTGGCTGGATATAGGAATTGAATCTGGAATTGTCGTCTACAGATATGCCCTGGCTGGATACAGGTATCGAATCTGGAGATGTTGTCGACAGATATGCCCTGGCTGGATACAGGTATCGAATCTGGAATTGCAAAAGGTTGGTAGAGATAGCTTTCCTGGCTGGATACAGGTGTAGACCTCTGACCTGAGAATGAAAGATAATTTCCTGGCCTGTTACAGGGGTTGTCCTTCAAACTCTTCACGTAGATAATTTCCTGGCTTGTTACAGGTGTTAATCTACAATCAGTCGCTCACAGATATGCCCTGGCTAGATACAGGAATCGAATCTGGAATTGTAATAGTTGATAGTAATCATCTTTGGATTGACTTTCCCTGAAAAGGCAAAACATTAGCTGTATGCAATATCATGATGTATGAGATGCATGATGTCATGATGATCAAAATGATATAGTGTTGTATGCACTTTATCATGTATGTAAGTAGGATGTATGAAATGTGAAATGTCTATGAATGTATTATCGTCTAGGAAAATAAATCCTTGATGACCGGCCAGGGAATCGAATCCTGGGCTGATGTTGAAGAGTAGAGTTCTTCGTTTCCGCTGGGGATGATGGTTGCAAGAATAAACCGGTAGAAGAAGATGACTTCGTTGGGGAATAAACTTGTTGGAGAGATTACTCTGCGGGGAATTACTCTGTGGGAAGAGATACTTCGCTGGGTTTTTGATGAGAGCTCCGCTGGGGATCCCACTGATGAGTTATGTTGGGGAATTTGATGAACTCCGCTGGGGAATAGGAAGGACTTTGCCGAGGACGATCTATCCATGGTAAATAGCTAAGGATAACCCAGTTATACCCTGGTGGGGAAATAACCTTTGAATAAAGTTGGGGAGAGACGTATGTGCTCTGCAGGGGATAAGCTTCAAGACCTGTTGGGGATATGAATTCCACTTTCCTGGGGAAACTTTTCAGACTGTACTGGGGTGTTTGTATTCCGCCGGGGAACAATCTTAGATTAAGACTGCCGGGGACGCTTGTTGAGGAATGTCTATACTTCGCTGGGGATTGTTGAGATCTTCTGGGGATACCCAACTTCCTTAAGGCTGACGGTAGACTGATCCTGCTTGGAGAGTATTGCTGACTCGCTAGGGGAATATTGTGCCTTTCCAGGGCTGATAGGAAACCAACTCTACTTGGGGAGAGTACTGCTGAATCTTGTCTTACTCTGCGGGGAGTTGAAGTGACTTGGTTACGTTCTTCAGTCGAACCTACCTTGGTACCTTGGTGGACAAAGCAACTAGACCGCTTGGACAATTCTAAGTTTCCCCTGTTTTTGATGTCATCTGTAATTAGTCTTTTGTTTCACATGCAACCATTCATGATTAGAAACTAATGTCAAATGCATATATCAAAAATGAACATTGGACGTTCTTCGCAAAACAAAACAGAAAAAGGAAAAACAATAGATAATTCGTCTGAAAAATTGAACTTGTATTGATTTTGAAATTTGCCTGTAAATAGGCGTTTTTGTACAAGAGGCTGACGTCCTAGTAAGAGAACGCCGCCGAGTAAAATAGATTTTATATAATTTTGTGAAAAGGAAACAAAACATTTATGTGAAAGATAATCCCACTGGGTTCCAACTCTGCTATCGCCTTTATGTCTTCAAGCGTCTCATCGCTTTGCTGCTTAGTTGAAGATGAAGTTGATTAATCGATGCCGAAGTATGAGCCCGATAGTTGATGCCGAATTCTGGATGCAAGGTGATCCAATGAGACATAGTATTACTCTTTATCCCTAACTTTTGCCTGGACCGCCCTTTCGGGTTTTCAGTCCACCGGGATACCCATTTTTGCCCAAGCCGCCCTTTCAGGTTTTCGACTTGCCGGGTGTACAGATTTTTTCATTTCATCCCTTACTTTTGCCCGAACCCTTTCGGTTCGCCGGGAAGCCCTTATTTTTTCCTAGGTGTGTCAACCTAGCGGGTCTTTAGTTCATGCGTAGTATCTTTTTACTATGTCTGCATTGGCGGGGTGAGGAAGGTCGTCACCATCCATGGTGGTTAGAATCATAGCTCCTCCTAAGAAGATATGTTTAACCACAAATGGCCCTTCGTACGTGGGGGTCCATTTTCCCCTGGGATCACTTTGAGGAAGAATGATGCGCTTGATTACCAGGTCTCCGACTTGATAGTCTTGTCGTCTGACTTTCTTGTTAAATGCCCTGATCATCCGTTTTTGGTACGTCTGACCATGACAAATAGCAGTGAGTCTTTTTTCGTGAATTAGGTTTAATTGGTCAAGCCGAGTCTGGATCCAGTCATCTTCGCTTAAGTCTGCATCCTTCATTATCCGGAGAGAGGGTATCTGGACTTCGATAGGCAAGACTACCTCCATGCCATAGACCAAGGAAAAGGGTGTTGCCCCGGTTGACGTCCTTGCTGAGGTACGGTACCCATGAAGAGAAAACGGTAACATTTCGTGCCAATCTTTGTAGGTCAGTGTCATCTTCTGCACAATTTTCTTGATGTTCTTATTTGCTGCTTCTACAGCCCCGTTCATCTTCGGCCGGTACAGAGAAGAGTTGTGGTGTTGTATCTTGAATTGCTCGCAGAGCTCAGTGATCATTTTGTTGTTAAGATTGGTACCATTATCTGTAATGATCCTCTTAGGTACACCGTATCGACAGATCAGGTTATGCCGAATGAACCGTGCCACGACGCTCTTGGTTACAATAGCATAGGAGGCTGCCTCAACCCATTTTGTGAAATAATCAATTGCTACCAAGATGAAGCGGTTCCCGTTGGATGCCGTCGGTCGGATCTCGCCGATCATATCAATGCCTCACATTTCAAAAGGCCAAGGTGTTGTCAAGACGTTCAGAGGCACCGGAGAAATGTGCACCTTATCAGCATAAATCTGGCATTTATGACAAGTTCGCGAGTGTTGGTAACAGTCGGCTTCCATTGTGGACCAGAAATATCCTGCCCGAAGGATTTTCTTTGCCATGGTGTGTCCACTGGAATGCGTTTCGAACGTACCTTCATGAAGCTCTACCATGATCTTTTCTGCTTCAGTCTTGTCCACACAACGCAGGAAGGTCGAATCATGGTTTCGCTTGTACAAAATGTCGTTGCTGAGGAAGAACTTTGTTGCGAACCTTCTCAGAAACTTCTTGTCATTAACGGATGCACCCTCGGGATATTCTTGAGCTTCCAAGTACCTCTTCACTTCATGATACCAGGGTTTTTCAATTACCTCCTCAGCCTCAAGATCACAGCAATATGTAGGTTCGTCCAATTTCCAGATAATGATCTGGGGCGCTTCGTTGTCCCATTTGACTTTGAACATAGAAGACATTGTAGACAACGCGTCTGCCAACTGATTCTCCTCTCTTGGGAAGTGTTCAAAAGTTATCTCTTCGAAGTGGGGAAGCAATGTCAACACATACTCCTTGTAAGGAATAAGATTTGGGTGTTTCGTATCCCACTCGCCTTTGACCTGATTGATCACGAGAGCGGAATCTCCGAAAACACTCAGAAACTTGATCCTTAAGTCAATCGCAGCTTGAAGACCCATGATGCATGCCTCATACTCCGCCATGTTGTTGATGCAGTAGAAACATAGCCGGGCGGCTAGTGGAGTATGAGTGCCTTTAGGGGATATGATCATAGCGCCGATACCATTACCCAAAGCGTTCGAGGCTCCGTCAAAATGCATAGACCATCGGGATCCTTCCTCAGGTCCTTCATCCGGTCCAGATACTTCACAATCAGTTACTACCATGATATCTTCGTCTGGAAATTCAAGGTTCAACGACTGGTAATCGTCCACAGGCTGGTGTGCCAAATGGTCTGCCAATACACTTCCTTTGATTGCTTTCTGAGTCGTGTATTGGATGTCATATTCCGTCAAGATCATTTGCCATCTTGCTATTCTTCCGGACAGAGCAGGCTTTTCGAATATGTACTTGATTGGATCCATTTTTGAAATCAACAGAGTAGTGTGAGTCAACATATACTGTCTCAGCCGGCGAGCAGCCCATACCAAAGCGCAGCAAGTTTTCTTGAGCAGTGAGTACCGAGTCTCATAGTCAGTAAACTTTTTGCTCAGGTAATAAATAGCGTGCTCTTTTCGGCCAGACTCGTCATGCTGCCCCAGCACACACCCCATTGAGTTGTCAAGTACTGTCAGGTATAGGATTATAGGTCTCCCTTCAACCCGTGGCATAAGAATGGGTGGTTCTTGGAGATACTCTTTGATCTTTTCGAAAGCGGCCTGACATTCATTGTTCCAACGTACCACTTGATCTTTCTTCAGTAGCTTGAAGATTGGTTCACAGGTAGCAGTTAGATGTGAGATGAATCGGGCAATGTAGTTCAAACGTCCTAGAAAGCCTCTGACTTCCTTCTCTGTCTTGGGAGTTGGCATCTCTTGTATGGCTTTTACCTTGGCAGGGTCCACCTGAATACCTTTGTCGCTCACAATGAAGCCTAGCAATTTTCCAGATCTCACCCCAAAGGTGCATTTGTTTGGGTTCAACCTCGGCTTGTACAACTTCAGACGGTCAAACAGCTTCCGTAGATGGTCAAGGTGTTCCTCCTCAGTTTGGGACCTTGCAATCATATCATCGACATACACTTCTATTTCGTGATGGATCATATCATGAAATAAAGCAACCATGGCACGTTGGTAAGTTGCCCCAGCATTTTTCAATCCAAATGGCATGACCTTGTAGTAAAAGGTGCCCCACTGAGTAACGAAAGTGGTCTTCTCCATATCTTCAGGAGCCATCTTGATCTGATTATAACCGGAGAAGCCGTCCATGAAGGAGAAAACTTTATGCTTAGCAGTATTATCAACCAGAACGTCGATATGAGGCAGAGGGAAATCATCCTTGGGGCTGGCCCTGTTCAAATCCCTGTAATCAACACACATTCGGACCTTACCATCCTTTTTCGGCACTGGAACCACGTTGGCAACCTACTGAGGGTAAGAAGTCACTGCTAGAAACCCGGCATCAAATTTTTTCATAACCTCGACTTTGATTTTCTCGGACATCTCTGGACGCATACGGCGGACCTTTTGTTTTACCGGAGGGCAGTCTTCCTTGGTAGGCAGGTGATGAACCACAATGTCGGCATCTAAACCAGGCATGTCTTCGTAAGACCAAGCAAATATTTCCATGTAGTCATGCAGCATCTGGATCAACCGTTGTTTTACACTAGACTCCAGATTAGCACCAATCTTGACTTCCCTTCTGTCTGTCTCAGTACCCAGATTTACCGTTTCCACTGGCTCTTCATGTGGCTGAATGGCCCTCTCTTCCTGGAGTAGCAGTCTTGCAAGTTCACCAGGCACTTCGCAATCATCTTCACCTTCGTCTTCGGCTAAGTTGATCGTATTTTTGAAGTCATAACTGGTAGTAGCAGAATCGTTACCAGTGAGATCCAGAGTGGATTGGAACCTGTATAAGTGAGTGTGTAAATTTAGCTGTTTTGCAATATATGATAAAGAAAGAAAAGGAGCACAAGATTTGAAATGCAACAAACGTCCAATGTTTTGATTAATGATATATGAAAATGTCATACAAAAGCCCTCACAAATGGAGCCACGGTGCCCCGGGTAGGACGCCGAGCTATAAAAGTTTCAACATATTGTTTGTTACAAATTGAAAACAAAAGAGTTCATTACTGAGTGACAAAAGTAATAGGTGTGAAGTCTTTGGCAGTCCAGTTGCTCGGTCCATTGTCGGTTGTTGGGTAGATCCAGCTGTCGAATTCCGATTCCTCCACTTTGTCTTCAATAGAATTCACTCCTGGGTTGGTGATAAACACATGAGGTCTTCCAATCCTCGCCTTACGAACAGCCTTCTGAGCCTCCGCAGTGAAGCCCAAACCAAACTTGTCAGTTTTTGGAGTGAAGTCAGGAAGTCGGCCCCAGTTTGCGCATTCGCCCTTCTCAATCACAGCCCGGGCATCCCTTAAGGAAGCCATCTTCAAAGGAGGGTCTTCAATCACAGTTTCAGCTGACGCCAGTGTCTGAGGCACCTCTTCAAAGTGTTGAAAGGGGGTTTCAATGAATTCCCCATCCATTTCTATGTATCGAAACGAGTTTAAGTGGCTGACCATATACTCTTCTTCCCCTTGAACTGTAACAATTTTCCCCCTAACCGGGTATTTAAGCTTTTGATGTAGTGTGGAGGTCACCGCTCCAGCCTTGTGGATCCACGGACGGCCCAACAAACAAGAGTAGGATAGACGGATGTCCATCACATAGAAAGTAGAATCAAACACCTGAGAACCAACCCTGATTGGAATGTCAACCTCGCCATGTACCATTCTCTTCGAACCGTCAAAGGCTCGGACAACAATGTTACTGGGCTTGAGCTCTAGACCCTCACAATCCAATCTGTCCAGGGCTTTCTTGGGCAATACATTCAGTGAAGAACCGATGTCTACCAACACATGGGCAAGTGTAGTGCCCCTGCATTCAATAGAGACATGCAGGGCGTCATTATGGTTCTTTCCTTTTGCAGTCAGATCGGCGTCAGAAAAGCCCAGGCCATTATCGGCAGTCAAGTTGGCAACACAATCAGTAAATTGATCAGCAGACGTTTCTTGCGGCACATGAGCTGTCTTCAGGAAGGAGATCAGGGCCTTGGCATGGGCCTCTGAACACAACAACAATGATAGCATAAAAATCTTTGATGGGGTGTGCCCCAACTGCTCAACAACATTGAAATCACTTTTCTTGATAATTTTGAGGATCTCCTCCATCTCTTGCTGGGAGGCTTCAACAGTGGTTGTCTTCGGCGCCTCCGTCAGGGCAGGAAAATCAGTAGCAATCCCTTTGCCCTGAGCGTTAGAGGACTCGGCAGCAGGGGTAGAAACAAGAACTTGATTAGGAAGGGAAACATGCACACTTACGGGTGTGATGATAAGAGGTTTCTGAATAACTGGCGGCGAAATATCTGGTGAAAACAACCTACCATTGCGAGTAATTTTGGCAGGCCCGGTGATGTTACTGACACCGGTACTTGTATCAAACTTTTGCTTCACTCCAAGCACATAAACATCTGCCCCATAGTGCCATGGGACAGCTTTGTCGGATGTGTAAGGGAGAGGCCCTGGAACAGTAATGATGATGGGAGCAATCTTTTGAGTGGACATGATTTGGACAGGCTTCTTTGAGAGATCCTTGGGAGGTTTGTTGAAAATAGTGACAATAGAAACTTCTTCGGCAGGGACAGCAGGAAAGGCAATCTTCTCGAATAAGATCTCTTTGCTATCCATCAGGCTTTGGATACCTGATTTTAGCAAAGGACAGCCAAAAGGGGAAACAGCATATAGAAGGCAATCTTCATCACATCCCGGAAATAAACCGGCTAGCAACAGATTCCTTTTAACAGTCGATAACGGAGTAACAATCTCTTCCACGAAGGCTACATATCGATCTTCTTCCACAGAACTCACTCCATGCTGGGGCATGGGAGCAGTCACAACATTGGGCCTTTCAGGCGCCTCAAACTGTATTTCCTTAGCATCAATAAGGTCTTGAACCTTATTCCTCAGAGCCCAGCAATCGTCCGTAGTATGCCCGGGGCTATCAGAGTGATAAGCGCAACGGGCATTGGGGTTGTAGTTTGGTGAAGCTGTGTTTACTACCTTCGGAGCTTCTTTGACAGTTACCAGGTTGGTTGATAGTAGTTACGGCAAAATCTGAGACAGGGTCATACTAAGTCGGGTGTACTGCCTTTTGGGTCTCTCACCCCTTTGTTGATTATACTGCTGAGGAGCAGCAACAGGCTTTGAAATTACCAATGCATTGACAGCCGGGCAGCGTTCCGGCTTAACTTGTCTTCTAGGACCATAAACAGCACTAGCTTCTTTCTTGAAAGGCTTCTTCTCAGTACTCGCAGCGGCACCTTTCTGTATCTTCCCCGACTTGATACCAGCTTCTATCCTCTCACCAGTCAAGATCAAATCTGTAAACCCAACAGAAGAATTACCAATCAGGTGATTAAAGAATGGACCAGACAAGGTCCCAAGGAACATATCAACAAGTTCACGGTCAGTCAAAGGAGGTTGCACCCTGCCATCCAGGTCTCTCCACTTTTGCGCATACTCCTTGAATCCTTCGCCCGTCCCTAGTGACATACCCTAAAGTTGGGTACGCGTAGGAGCGAGATCAGAATTATACTGATATTGTTTATAAAATGCGGTGGCCAAGTCTTCCCAGTTTCGAATACTGGCTCCATCCAGCTGATAGAACCACTCGAGTTGAGCCCCAGAAAGGCTATCCTGAAAGAAATGGATCCAAAGGTTCTTGTCTGCAGTGTAAGGTTGGATCTTCCTTACATATGATCTGAGATGCATTTTCGGGCAGGACAGCCCGTCATACCTTACAAAAACTGGCACTTTGAACTTCGGGGGGATCACAATTCCATCAACTAATCCCAAGTCTTCGAAATCTAAGCCTGGAACTCTCTGTAGCTCCATAGCTTCCAACCTGTCTTCCAAGCCTTTGTACTTATCATCAGCGGGCGGGTATTGTTGATCAGAGTAGTCTTCGTCTTCTTCAGCCTCCTCTTCTTCAACTTCGGATTTGGAAGGTACCGCAGCCGCATTCCCTTTACTGGTTCCCTCCTCAGAAGTAGGGGGAAATTAGAGCACTCTTCTAGCTTCACCCTCAAACCTTCTTCCTAGGGTAGCCACCCCGATTCTCTTCTTATTCTTTTTCACTTGGTCTTTGTTCCCCAGCAGGGCTTTCAGATCTTCCTGACCCTTAGCCAAGGTCATCAGGAGTTGTTGAAACTGTGCGTTTTGAGACTGCAAGTCCTTGACCGTCTGTTCGAGATCCATCTTACTGAAATAAACAGCAGAAAGATAAGGAAACCTGGTGTGGAGACCTGCTTATGCACATGATGAATGGTATGCTTATGTATGCAATGCATTCAAGCATTTAGAACATTCAAAGTTGTTGTAAACAAAAAAGAACGCACGTCATATTAATAAGAAGAGATTTGTCAGTACATAAATGCCCCATGGGCCAAATATTTAAAAAAACTTCTCAAGGTAAAAAGACATTGCGCATCCTCTTTGGTGCGATGTAGGTGTTGAGGGTCTCTTCCTCATGGAGTCGACAGGTAAGCTCCAAAACCTTCTTCTCGTTGGCGTAAAAGCTGGCTTCAAAAGTGTTCTGTTCCTCCTTAAGTTGGATCCAACTCTTCTGCATCTCCTCCCACGATGTAGGCATGTCAGGATATAGGATGGTGTAGGGAACCTCTCCTTCCGTAACGGGCTCTTTAATCACAGGGAGAACATGAGGATAAGGCATCATTAGACTCTGGGCTCGGGCTCGTACCCATTTGAGGTAAGGCTCAAGAGGGATGGAGTTCTTGTGCCCTAGTGTCTTGCTGTCAACCTTGTTAGGCATCCTCCAAGCTCTGATGAATCTTTGGCGAAGTCCTTGCGCATCGTTGTCAAAGTCAAAAACTAGGTCAGGAATCAACATGTCATGAGGGCCATCTCTTCGTGCATATCTAAATTGTCTCAAAGCTAGACAAGGGTTGTAGGTAATGCCTCCTCTAATGCCAAGTAATGGAACATTAGGGAACTCTCCACAACGATCGACGATGATGACATTTTCTCTGGACCGAGAACACCAATGTACATCAGAGTGAGTGAGGGTCATTAACCGTTGTGACCACCTTAAACCTTGGTCATTCTTCAAGACAGATTGTGGAAGGTGCGAAATAAACCACCTTGCAAAGAGAGGAGTACAGCACATGAGAACACCCCTCTTTCTCATTGTTCGAGTGTAAAATGAGTGAAGAATGTCTCCAAGCAATGTTGGTATTGGATTTCCGGATAAGAAGATCTTGACGGTGTTGACATCCACAAACTGGTCAGGATTTGGGAACAAGACCAACCCATAGACAAGGAGTGCCACAATTTCTTCAAAGGCTTGTAGGTCCAATGAATTCCAACACTCTTGTTCCTTCTCAAACAAGAATTTTGCTAAGAAGCCTTTGACACCGCTTCTAGTTTCCCAATGTCCCTTGATGTCAGATGGCTGTAGATGTAGTGCTCGAGCAACATCTTCAGGCTTTGGTTCCTTTTTTGTACCGTTTAAAGGTGGTTGATTAAGGATAGGAATTCTCAGGAGTTGAGAAAATTCCTCCAAAGTGGGCACCAACTGGTAGTCGGGGAAAGTGAAACAATGGTGAAGAGGATCAAAGAACTGGAACAGCACCTTCATCATGTCCTCTTAAACGTTGGTGTTGACTAGGCTGAGCAGTCTACCATGTCTTTCACTGAAGGGAGAGCTTTCCGGAATTCTTGATGTGAGCTCCTTGAGTTGAGGAGGGATCCTCACAAGGTTGACTTGGATAGTTTTTCTGCGAGGAATTTCCATGACCTACAAAACAAAAACAAAGATTAAAATCTAAACCCTTGAAATGGTTAGTGAATGCATATGATGCTTTATGATGTTCATGATGTATGCACAAAACATATGTACAAGCAATTCACACCAAACCCTAGTTCCAGGCTTGCATGGGGTTTCATAGGTAAGTACCCTCTTGAGTGTAGTTGGCTTAAAAACCTATCCTATAAATAGTAACCGGGTTCTAAGGAGCTCAATATCATTGGATTGTTTTCATTGTTCATTGTTTTGGTTTAGCCACTTAACTAGCTACCAAAATATTCCAAGAAAACAACCCTCAATGAGTGTAGTATCGAGTATCTACCAACTTCGGACTGCACCAAAGCCGGTCATCTCACTACCCCTAATGAAAGGCCAAGATGGTCAAGTAAGATTCTAGGTCATTAGTGCTTAGTGACATCACTCAGCGGCCCCGTACTCTCCTTGATTGAACTCAAGGGTTACCGGTACTCACAAATATGTCGCACTAATATAGCTATTGCTTCAACCGTGTCGGTATACCCCGCACAGTTTCCACAACGTATTGCTATCTATAAATGTTTCCCCAAATCCGGGTGTAGGATTGCAAACCCAAACAAGAGAGCCAAGATATAAAGCAATCAAAACAAACAATTAGTCATGCAAGAGGGTGATCTAAGCCCTAAGGTTACTCCACTTTAAAGAATTCCCCAGCAGAGTCGCCAGTTCTGTGATACGGTGGGAGAACTGACTTGAGTTTTGCGTTTGTTTTCGCAAATGTTTCGGTTGAGCAAGAGTCGCCATCGACTTTTTATTTAATCCTAAGGAAAGGTTAAAAAGCACAGCAAAAACCTTTGAGATGTTTTCTTGGGTTCAGGGAGTCGATTATAGAAAGGGAAGGTATTAGCACCTTTTCTATCCATGGTTATCCATGGGCTCTTAGTTACTTGCTTAGATCAACTTGCCTTGATTTTCAATTGTTTGAAATGGTGCTTTGTGTGTGGGTTTGAAAATGTTTTGAAAAGAGGTCAATGTGGTGGCAACCTTTGTAATGATCCATGTTGGGATGTATACAAAGGTGTATGTCTTTTGAAAAGGTTTTCAATGTTTTTTGAAAGTTTGTTTTGAAAGTGTAGTAATGTGTGGTTTTGAAAAATAGGCAAGTGTTTTTATTTTGCAAGTTGGCAAGTAACCAAGAGCTATCTACCCTAAATTTCTGAAAGATCTTTGCTATGTTTTAACCCT
Organism: Vicia faba; assembly: GCA_948472305.1. Taxonomy (NCBI): domain Eukaryota; kingdom Viridiplantae; phylum Streptophyta; class Magnoliopsida; order Fabales; family Fabaceae; genus Vicia; species Vicia faba. The sequence continues at coordinate 812,245,986 of OX451735.1, forward strand.
TTTAACAATTTTGTTCCACCATTGTATTTGGTGGACAATTTTGTGTTAAGATGTGAACGGGACGGGCGCGGGTCATCGTTTAGACCATAATTGCAATGGTGCTAAGTATCTTTGGGCAATTTCCTTTAAGGGACTTGATCATTTTAAGCAACTTTTGAAAGCGTCATCGAGGGACTATGATCATTTGAATTGTTTTGTTTTTGCCAAAGATACCTAACATGCAATATGGCCCATTATTGAAGGCAACAAGTGGAATACCCTAGGGGTGCAAGTGTGATTAGTGTTGTCCATTTTCATGCTTGTTTATCTTGAATTTAGGTCAAACTATTTGTTGTTTTTGATTTGCATACAAACCCTAATTCTAACATGGCATAATTAGAAAGTTTTTAAATGCGAAAAATAAAAGGTCCTAAGTTATTACAACACAATATATGGGATGGGGGTACAAATATTCAAATGGGGGTATTTTAGCAAGAAATTAAAACCTAAGTTATTACATCCAAATTGAATTATACAAATTAATTAATATACAACAATTAAATAAAAATATAATAAATGTGCAAGATGCAAAAAATGGTTTTTTTTTATATGTATGAAAAAAAAGTATTTTTTATGTGTCAAATAAACAAAAATAAAATTAATTAATTTTGGTAATTTTATGTATTTAGGGTAAAACCCTAATTTTATAAATAAAAGGTATTTATTAGATAATATATGCAATATTTATTAATTATGTACAAAAAAAATAAATAAAAGAAGGTATATTGTAAAAAGGTATTTTTGAGGTCAAAATATTAATAAAAATAAAATGTATTAATTCTTTGTATTTTCCCTAAATGTATTAATAAATATATAGGTATTTTACATTATTTATTAAATATATATTATATGTACAAAAATAAAATATTTAATATTATTAAAAAAAAGTATATTTTTATTATAAAATGTTTTCAAGAGATAACATAAAATAAAAATCAGAAATAAAATATGTTTATATTATTTTTTAGTTATTTTAAATAATAGTATATTTATGTTTATTTATATACAAAACTAAATGAAACAAAATAAATGTCAAAAAAATGCAAAAAATGTGGGAAAAATATTTTTAATGTTTATCTATGTTTAGATAAAAATATAAAAACAAAATCAAAAGGAAAAAATCAAAAATGATGAATAAAACTCAAAATGGGCCAGGGGGGTGCATGTGTAAAACAGTGGTGTGAAAAAGAAAAATATTTCAGGCCCAGCCCAAAGACCCTGTCTTCTTCAACCTCCAGCATCCTTGTACAACCAAAACACGCGTTTCTGCTATCTCATGATTCTTGGACTTTTAGTACAAACTCACAACATGAAAAATGTCAAGCATCAAGCCACGATTCCATACATATAAAAAACTTAACTTAACTCTCAGAAATGAGAGAGAATTTCTCCATCCCTAATTCTTAACCTAAGTTTTTGTCAATGTTCAGGTCTTAAATTCTCTCAGCACATGCAATATAAATGGAAAGTAAAGATATGTATAGCTTCAGGGGCATGAGTAGAACATTTTTCATTCACAAACTTAGAGCTAACTCTTCCTATATTGAGAGATAGAAGTCCATGAACATACATGTTCATCTTGGATCGTGTCTGACAATGGATGCACTTTCAAGACAAGGTGAGGATTGGCACAGCTTGCTTGAAGTTCAGGGATGTTATTCCAACCTTTAACTTGCTTTGAAACCAACTGAATCAAGCTATGGCAATCAACCTGCAAAACAGAAAAAATGAAAATGGTGAAGTTGGTTAGAGGTGTTACAGGTCGTGTCCAATGCTTGGGATAGCTTGTATAGGTGGTATGGAATGTGTATGAACTGGTCTTAGCAAGAATGCACGAGTGGACTGAGTTATGGAAGTCCAACTGCAGAGGTGACTCTGTTTTCTGCAGTAGGAGGGTGTTTTGAGGTTTGATGATGTTTGAAGGGTGTTTTGCTCGTGCCTTAGATTAGGTTTGATGTTTGGAAGGTGTACAATAAGTTTGTCTTAGCTTAGGTTGGCAGAAATGAGAGTTGGTTTTAGTTATGCCAAGTTACTTCTTACTTAAGCAAGAAATGGCAAGTTGGTTTTACAAGCTTGTGCAGGCCCCTCTAATGTGCTGCAACCGTCCCCCTTGATCAGTGTGACATGCTTCTGAACTTGTGCCAAAGAGATTTGCCTTGTACTTCTTGATTTGCAAATTTGACATAAAGTTCAACTTTTCCAAAATGGATATATTGCTTTTTCTAATTATGGCTCAATCTTGTATGCAATGCTTAAACACACAAGATAAGACTTAAACATGAAGGATTGGAATTAAATTTATGAGTGTGAATGAGATAAAGGACCTGTAATCTAGATTAGAACATGCTGAGCTCAAAAATGCAAAGTTATGAACATGTAAATTGGCCATGAACAAAGTGAGTTTTACCCATATTGTTAAATTCGATTCTCCCTAACCATAAGGTTGTTTTATGAGTTCTTGGACATTTTGGAAAGCTTGGAATGTGTACTACAATCCATCTTTTTAATGCAAATTGAAATTCCAAGTGGAAGCATGTGAAAAGTGGCCATGAAGTTAGGCAAAAATCCTGCCTAGAATAGGTCAAAATTTTTCTAAGTTAAGAATGTTTTGCACCCTTGTTCCAAAAATCATAACTTGAGCTACAAGCTTCTTTTGAGGAAACTTTGTGAATCAAAGTTGTAGATTTTTTAATGGACTACAACTTTCATGTTTTGACTTTTGTTTGAATCCAAATGCATCTTGGTGAAAAAGTGGGGCAAAGTTAGGAAAAAATTAGGGATTTTCATAACTTAGAAAAATTCTAAGTTATGAAAACTCTTCATTTCAAACCCTAATTTGCAATTCTTGATTTCTTGATGAACAAGTTTCATAATTTGACATGTTTTAATGAAAAATGAATCTTGACACTTGATTTTGACCAAAAAGTCAAAGTTTGACTTTTCAGTATACAGTCAAAAATTGATCAATTGACTGGAAAATTCATTTGTCAAGCTTGTGCAATTGGGATCTTTTGAACTTGTTGAACATGTCAAGACAATTCCATGGGGTCCTTGAGTCTATATGTGAGCTTGGTTTTCCATGGCTAGGTCAAACAGTCAAAAATTGCCTTTGTGCAGTCAAAACCCTAAAAATGACCATTTTGCCCTTTTGGTGATCTGATCAAATTTCTTGTGGAATTGTGATCCAAACTTGATCAAATGGTCTATATGAGTTCAATATGTTGATGTGGGTCAAAAATCATGAGGTTTGACTGTCAATTGACCATAGTTGACTTTTTCCCCAATACAACTGATTTCTAGGTCAACTGTCCAATTGACTAGGCAAAGATTGGAATTAAGACTTGAAACTTGGTATGGATAAACTTGGGAGTCCAACATGAAGCATGAAAGTCACTTTAGGAATTTTAGGTCAAAACATCTTTGTGCAAACACAAACCCTAATTTGGGTCAACAGTGCAAGGAGAAGTCTTGAGCAGAGGAAACCCTAACTGGATCTTGAGTTCCCAGGGTCTTGTGATGAGAAAATGTTGAGGAAATGGGAGGGAAAATTTTGGGGTACAACAATGACATTCATTTATTCATTCACACTTGCATCATGCACACACATTGATATTTGTTGATGTTCTTGATCTGTATACTTTGGTTATCATATTTCCTCTCCCCAAATAGAGTGTCAACTTAAGCATAAAGTGCGCCTCCTTTCTAATTCCCCACTGAGTTAACTCTCGTGGAAGAATCTTGCTTTAGCTTTCCTTTTCCATCTCTGGATAGGATAAATCCCCATTTGAGTTGTTTCCTCATTGGGTGGAGTCTTGTTTGACTATTTTCTCTCCAGTTTATTCCTGGATTGAGCTTTGTCTCTTGTGAACGATACCTTGTGGATCTCTCTAGACTGTGAAACCTAGATAAAGAGTGCATTTATCTTGCGTATGTAAATACTTGGTCTCCTCTGGAAGGATTTATTCATGGTTCCCCATTGAAGATGAACTTTATTCCCTAGTAGTGTTATCATACCCTTCTTCTGGAATATCGATGAGACAACAAGCGACTGATCCTTATTTGAGCAGTTTGATTATTTCTTAATTTCTTTATGTTATGACAAGCGGCGGTCTCTTCATGAGAAACTTGTATGTTATTAACACCTTTGAGAAAACAGAAAGTGGCGGTCTCTTCATGAGCAACTTGTATGTTATTAACACCTTTGAGAAAACAGCAAGCGGCGGTCTCTTCATGAGCAACTTGTATGTTATTGATACCTTTGAGAAAACAGCAAGCGGCGGTCTCTTCATGAGCAACTTATATGTTATTGATATCTTTGGAAAAAACAGCAAGCGGCGGTCTCGTCATGAGCAACTTGTGTGTTATTGTTATCTTTAAAAATACAACAAGCGGCGGTCTCTTCATGAGCAACTTGTATGTTATTGTTACCTTTGAAAAAACAGCAAGCGGCGGTCTCTTCATGAGCAACTTGTGTGTTATTTTTCTCTTGAAAAACAACAAGTGGCGGTCTCTTCATGAGCAACTTGTATGATATTGATACCTTTGAGAAAACAGCAAATGGCGGTCTCTTCATGAGCAACTTGTATGTTATTGATACCTTTGACAAAACAGCAAGCGGCGGTCTCTTCATGAGCAACTTGTATGTTAATGTCACCTTTGAAAACAACAAGCGACGGTCTCTTCATGAGCAACTTGTGTGTTATTGTTATCTTTGAAAAACAGCAAGCGGTGGTTTCTTCATGAGAAACTTGTATGTTATTGATACCTTTGAAAAAACAGCAAGCGGCGGTCTCTTCATGAGCAACTTGTATGTTATTGTTACCTTTGAAAAAACAGCAAGCGGCGGTCTCTTCATGAGCAACTTGTATGTTATTGATACCTTTGAGAAAACAAAAAGCGGCAGTCTCTTCATGAGCAAATTGTATGTTATTGATACCTTTGAGAAAACAGCAAGTGGCGGTCTCTTCATGAGCAACTTGTATGCTATTGATAACTTTGAGAAAACAACAAGCGACGGTCTCTTCATGAGCAACTTGTATGTTATTGTTACCTTTGAAAAATAACAAGCGGCGGTCTCTTCATGAGCAACTTGTATGTTATTGATACCTTTGAAAAAACAGCAAGCAGCGGTCTCTTCATGAGCAACTTGTATGTTATTGATACCTTTGAAAAAACAGCAAGCGGCGGTCTCTTCATGAGCAACATTGGAGAAACATGATGATTCTGACGATGATTATTTCTTCCTCTAGTTCTCTTCTTGGAAAAGTTATTATCAAACTTCTTCACACCATTAGTTGAGCTACCATCTTCATATGAACATCCCTTCCCAACATCTTCTTCTAGACGCACTCCCACATTCACCTTGTCAGGAAAGTCATTAGGTGCATTAACCATCACCTTCTAATGAGAGAATGATTTTAGAGTTTCAGTGAAGACTTTTATCATCGCTTCCTCCCTCCTAGAAGGATTGACTTGGGCGGAAACCAAAATTTCAACCAAACCAGTTAAGCGCTCCATACTAGCTTTCAAATTAGTTATCTCTCTACGGAGTTCAGAAACCTCTTGCTTGATATTCTCCATTATTCTCTTAGCGCAAGTGTTGTACTGGTGAGACCAAAGGAAAAATAAGACTTGGAAAAAGACCTTTGAAAGTGAAACAAAAAAATGTAGAATGATGCATGATATGTGAATGTAAAAGAGAGTTTTATTTGATTTTCAAGAAACTCAAGATATTAATTTGTAAACAACAAAATATGAAGATAACAGACGAATTTTAAATTGGATCAAAGAGTTGATCAAGTTATCATCAAGATCAATCATCCATTTTGGTGGATTAGGGTTTTCACCCTATCAACACCCAAGATCCATTGAGCTTGATGAAACTTGTGATGTTTACAAAGAAAGGCTTCCAAATTTCTTGAAAATCAAGTGAAAAAGAGTTTCATGGATGCATGAAGGCATGGGTATGCAACAACCACAAGCAAGGTCACAAACAAAGTCGAAAGGTTCAACATCACGAGCATGGAGTCAAAGGTAAAGACCAACCCCAAGGTATGTACTAAAGGTTTAATCACACCTGTAAAACAAGGTTCTAAAAGGTCCCAGAGTCAACATTCCTCTTTCGGATATTACCAACGTCCCGATTACTCGGTAATTAGCAATATTCTCAAGAGAAACTCGTCTGAGTGCAGCATCGCATGACAACTACTTCCGGATAACTCTGTTATAATCTTCGCACTACACTGAAGAGGCCAAGATGGGTTAAGGGTTCTACGGTTCTCAGCTTCTCTGGCTCCCAGGTCGAAAGCAATAACGTCTTCCCGATTACTCGGTAAACAAATACTACGTCCAAAAGGGCTTCCACTGAGTGGGGGATTTCATGCCTCCTTCTTCGGGATTACTCCCTCAAAGTTAACATGACTATACCGCCCGTCCTATTCCTAAGTGTAACTTAGTCCGGGTATAGGACTTGTCCTTTGTGAATATCATTAACACCCAAATAACCACAATATATCACATATAATCAAACAAACAAGTAATAATAAATAAATAACAGATATGACAAATTAGGCTTAACCCACTTAGGGATGGACCAGCAAGAGGTCAATCTTTCCCCAGCAGAGTCGCCAATTCTGTAGCGGTGAAAATCGGAGATCGAGCTATTAATTAACTCGACTCACAAAATCAAGAGTCGCCACCGTGCTTTATTATTTCCAATGGGAAAGGGAAAAGAGCGAAATAAAACCCTAAAACATGCAATGTAAAATAATACTTAAAAGTAATGAAAATACAATGCGTTTTTGAAAGAGATCAAGAGTTCGGGGGTTGGTTATACAATGGGAAGGTATTAGCACCCAATGCATCTGCGGTACTCCGCAGGAACCTTTTGGAATATCTGTTTTTGGTTAAAATTGTTTGTTATATACAAGGGTGTATTTATCTACAACTATGTTTGCTTAAGGGGAAAGAAATGAGTTTTTATTATTGCGTTCGTGAGGGTTTCGCGACCCTTTGCCTACGTATCCAATGAAGGAATCAAAACACCGTAGTTCCTCTAGAAAAAAGTTGATTTGTTTGTGTTTTTTAGTGGGCGACATTAATGCACGCATTCTAGCAATAGGCGCGACCGGTATCGCGGTAGAACGGAGATAACATGCCCTTGGGGGGAGTTTTGATTTGTTGAGTGTTTTGCGGGTTTTAAGATATATTCAAGTAAGGATTAAAGAGTGTTTTTGGACTTTTTGGTTTGTTTACTTGTTGATTTTATATTGCCATACACGCCTAATTACTAGCATTTGTACAAAGTAAATAATATGCAGAAAGATAAAATCTTACGCTATTACAACCGTATCGAAAGGCATAAAAAATATGAAGGAAAAAATAAGATAAAAGTAAGAAAAATGAGTGTCTTTCGACCCAGGCAGTAGCAGCCTTCGATTTTCATTATGTTGGCCTCCTTCGATTGGGGCTAGCACCAGTGAGGTCATGTCCTTCGATTGGGATTTGGCACCAGTCAGGTCATGTACTTCGATTGGAGGCTGGCACCAGCATGGGAGTGCCTTTCGACTGAGCCTGGAAGTCAGTGTATGGTTTTCCTCCTGGTTGTCTCTTTCGTTCAACCTGGAGAAAGAGGATAAAAGCCAGATGCTTCGTTTCCTATTTCTTGTTTCCTGTTTCTTTAATTTAAAGCATTAAATGGCAACATGGCCTGAGGCCATGCTGGTATATGTTTGGTAAACATTTTAACAGTTAAAGCAAGTTCAGGTAAACAGAAAGCAAAAACGAAAAGGGTTTAGCTCTGAAAACATATTAAGTAGGTGGAAACGAAAAGAACCAAAGTGTTATGTACATGTTTTGAAATGAAAGAGAATATTATTCACATACTATGCCATGAAACGAAAGGTTCAAGGGTAAGAGTCACTTACCTTGATGGAGGCTTTGAATGGGTGTGGGACCTGGAGTGGAGGCCCGGGATTCTGGATTTGAAAGAGGGGGCCAACAGTTGTGCTTGGAATGTTGGATTCGAAGGAAGGAAAGAAACAAGTCTTATGTTTCTTTCCAAACTGGATTCGAAGGATAATGAAGAGTATTTGTTCTTCAGAATCGAAGGAAGTAAGTATGTGATTCTGGGTTTGTTCTCACAAGTGTTGAAGGTACTTGAGAGATTTGTTGTGTTTGAGAAAATTTGGGAGATTCGTTCCTCTGGTCCAAAGATCATCTCTTAAACATGTGTTGGAGCCTCTTATTTATAGGCAAAGGTGGCTGAAGCTTTTGGAGGGAAAACAAAATAATTTGAAAAATTTGAGTAAACTGCTCTTTGTAGCCTTCGAGGGACGGTGCTTGCATGCCAATTTGGTGCAAGTATGGGAGCAGCATGGCAAGACTGCTTTGTAGCATGTTTTTCTGTTTTGTTTTGGCATCTTACAGCAGGCATTGGAGCAGTAACAACAGATTTTTGGAGTGTTGTATTTGGCTATTTTTCCAAGAATGGTATTATCCAATGAATAAACCTTTGAACCCTTAGGAAATGTATCACAAACTTGTGTAAGCCTTTGATTGTGTAAAGATTTAGAAGCAGCATAGCATTGAAAATGAGATTTGCTCTTGAGTCGAATGCAAGAATGAGATCGAAACACACTTGTTCGAAGGAAGCCTTTCCCTCAGTCAAAGCTTGTGGTCGAAACAAGCTAATTCCCAGTCGAAGCTTGTATCAAAGAAAACATACTGCCAAATCGAAAGCTCATGCTCGAAGGAAGCATATTGCCCAATCGAAGCATGTGGATCGAAACAAACATAAAGGGAGTCATTGTCTTGTGTCCTTTTAGCATGAGGGAAGTTCCTGGCTTCTGAATTGAAGGGCGCTTTTTTTTCAAGGGAAGTAAGAACTCAGTCAAATCTTATATGAAGATTCCTCTTGGCTCAAACGAAGCTTGTATGAAGCAAAGTGTGCAAGAACCCCTTGGTGCAAGTGGATTCGAAGGATGCATAGAGATGGTTACTTTGTCCCATCGAAACTTGTCCAAATGAAGCAAGCATGCAGGCAGCAAACTTGTCCAGTCGAAGCAGGCTTGCAGGCAGTAAACTTGTCTAGTCGAAGCAGGCTTGCAGGCAGTAAACTTGTCCAGTCGAAGCAGGCTTGCAGGCAGTAAACTTGTCCAGTCGAAGCAGGCTTGCAGGCAGTAAACTTGTCCAGTCGAAGCAGGCTTGCAGGCAGTAAACTTGTCCATTCGAAGGCTGAATCGAAGGAGGTTTCAAATCCAAACAAAGGATGTACCTAAACTTGCATACGAAGGAGAATAAGAGTCAATCGAAGGGTGTAATCCAAGTTGAATTCAAAGGAGACCTGTCAGCACATGAAATCAATAAAAACACACATTTCATGCTTGATTAGAAGTTAGTGATACATAGGCTAAGAAGGTTTAAAACACTTGACAATTTCTGCATAATCAATGCTCGAAGGTGAGAGGTTAAAACCGACTGTATTTAGTGACCTTGACTTTTGTATAAACATGCAAAAATAAAAATGGGATCTTAGGTCAATAATTGGGTTATGACATGTTGAGTTAGTATATTTCTTACTTTACTACCTCCATCCATTGAGTTGGTAGTTTACCGTCATCTGTTGAGTCGGTATATTCCTTACATTTTTACCTTCATCAGTTGAGTTGGTAGTTTACCGTTATCTGTTGAGTCGGTATATTCCTTACTTTTCTACCTTCATTCGCTAAGTTGGTAGTTTACCGTCATTTGTGAGTTAGTATATCTCTTGCTTATCCTACCTTCATCTATTGAGTTAGTAGTTTATTGTCATTTGTGAGTCAGTGTTATTCTTTCTTTACTCTCACGTATTGAGATAATGTTATCTTGTTTTCTCTTTTTCCTCTTTGGACCTTTCCCCAGTGAAGCTGATTTCTCTTTTCTCTAGCGGAATTAAGTTAATCTTTCCCCAATGAAGTTAGATCCCTTTGCCTAAGAATACTTGGATGTCCCTTTGTTGTAATCTCTTCCGTAGTTAGTTTACTTTGCTGTTATACCCTTATAGAATTTCCTTTGCCATTTGCTTGTTTACTCCAACAGTAGTTTGTCTCATGTAGTATCATTCCCCATAGAATTCAGAGTCTTGCATTCATATCATATCATACGCATCTTTGTGGTATCTTAGGGCCAAAAATTTGTGCATTTTTGTATTTAAGTATCTCCCATCACGTCGAGACGAAGATTTCATTCTTCATATCTCTGGATAGAAGAAACTTAAATAGGAGCATTTTTCATACCCTAATTTTTTACCTAAGATTCCACCTCTTTTTTCATCATTTCATAACATCAATAGATCATATCATTCATCTTTGTATCACTAACCTCATGAAAGTACAAGGGTTTGCCTTATTTCTTTGTTTGTTGTACAAGATAGGTGTGTTGGATCAAGGAGCTCAACTAGTTGATTAAAGAAGGACATATGTGTTCCTAAATGATTCAAACTTCTCATTTAATCATTATGATCATTATCTTCATCACAATCTCATTAAATTAGGGTTTCATCATGGATTCATCAAGTGCTTGAAGAGAATTAGGGTTTTTGCACCATCAGTTGAAAACTCAAGAATTAGGGTTTTGAAGGTTGACCTCCAATTTACATCACTTAAGAGGTCCTCAATATCATCATCTCATAGTCCTCAATCTATCCCAATTTATTTAATATTACACCATGATCACAAGATTTCATTGAAATTGAAAGATTTTAATTCATTTGGAAAAGTCAACTGCTGAAAATCAAACTTTGACTTTTGAGATTTTTGGTCAAATATGGACCTCTAAAGTTAAATTTCATGAAAATGTGATTTATATTTGAATATTATAAAGTGAAATCACAAAACTGATATAATTTGCAAAAAGGGAAAAGATGAAGAAATTGGAAAATTTTCGAAGTGTCAAAAACTCATGTTCAAGTGCATGACTTTCCAAGCTTGTAACTTCTTCCTCAAGCAACCATTTTTCATGCCCAAGGGATGTATTTAAATATGATCTTACATACTTCAACATTATAGAAGTAATTTACTCAAAAGGTCATGAGATTTGGAAGATATGAAGTGTGGAAGTTGGGATCTCAAAATTGTGAAAATTGCAAAATACTTAAAAAATTTCTAAGTGTTTTTCAGCTTGAAAATCCAATTTTGTTGGCCAGTTTTCTTATTGATTCAAGATGATTCAATCCAAATAATAAACATGAAAGTTGTAGATGATGGGACCATCTTTACAATGGTACCAAGAGCATGAATTTATCTTTCTTGAGCATCAAGTTTCGAAGAAGAGAAGTAGTCATGGTGAAGTTGTTTTACAAGTCAGATTTGAGGTTCAAATTCATGTTCAATCCTATTCCAACTATGTGATCTTTCTTTTCATCCTAAATTTCTTCCAAATATATACATAATTTATGAATTACACAAGTACATGATTCATTACCCATGTGTCTAAGGCTTTGTTCAGGTTTCATACCATTTTTGAAAAAAAGTCATCACTTCCATTTACAAAAAGCTCACTTTAATCACAAAGTTTTGCTTGGAGCCTTGTAAAACGGATTTGGATTATATCACACTCCATCGAATGTCTAATAAACACCCTTTCTTTCTCCCTCATCTCTTCCATCCACTTTAGAAAGTCATGCCACACCATTGGAAACATAATGCACCTTTAACCAAATTTTGAGCCAAGATCAAATCAACTCTCCATAAAGCTTTTGTTTTTTATTCTTTCTTTATCATAACCTTCCTAAATACCTCTATAAATTGAGAGCATGCCTCGTCATTCAGAGGGGAATTAAGCAACAAACACTCTCAAAATCTCTCAAACTCCATTTTCCACTCTTGAAATCCATATCTTTGAAACTCCAAATTTCTCCATGTTTCTTGCAACTTTTGTATTGAAACACCATTCGTATAATATATATATAGGTTAATTTATGCATTAAATTGCATCTGTAATCACTAGATTGATCCACCCAAGTCACACGTTTCCCACCTTGCAACTCGTGTTGGTTAGAACAATTGAGGAGGTTTTAAGGCAAAGTATCAATTGTATTACCTTCCCGGAGTATCAAGGGTGCTAAAGGAATCATTTTCCACCATTGTAAGTACTTGAATCAAGGTATCCCTACTCACACACAAGGTATGATTTTCACAACTTGTAACTCTATATTTTGAGCATCATTTTAACTTATTCTTGAATCATTTATACTAGTTTCAATCTGAGGAACAAAAGCCCTAACAATTGGGTCATTGATTTATTGTGTATGCTATTTAATTTCATTTTGAAATAAATAGGGTTCTCCGGTTTTTGCCAAAATTCGTGAGTTACAGTTTGAATAAACAAAATTTAAATGTATGGTTGAATTCCTTGATGAAAATCCAGCAAAATGATATATTGGTTTGTTATTTTTGATGAAAATATGATGAAGCAACCATTGATGGATTGTTGAGTGAACACGAGGAAGATGATGATGTGCATAGTGTAAAAATTCAAATATTGATACATGTTTTATATTTGTTTTTGTGAAAGGGTTTCTTGATTGAATAGGCATTGCACCGAGTGGTCATAACACTGGTTTTGTGTGTTTGTGGGAGAAGCGAAGGGTCTTGGGTTCAAGCCCTAACGACATGCTTTTGATTGTTTTATTTTTTTCAAACCATTCAACACTTTGTTTCATATTTTATTAAGTGTTTGTGTTATTTAACACCATGTAATATATGGTGCAGTGGTTAGTATTTTATGCCTTGATCTCAAGTGCGTGGGTTCAACACCCTTAGCCACTGTTGTACCCCAAAATTTACCCTCTTATTTTTAAAAAAAATTCTCACAAAATTCCTACTGGGTCAAGGCTCCACAAGTACAATTGGATCATTTTGGGGCTCTCAAGCATCAAATCAAAGAAGAGCAAGTTTGTATGGATTCCTATGTTTCGATTGGGCATTTGACTTATTTTGAACTAGATTAATTCCTATGCTTCGATTGAGCATTTGGTTTCTTTCGAGCAAGCTTAAAATTCCAAGCTTCTATTGAGGTAGTGGCCTTCTGTATGCTCTCTCCATGCTAGCTTCAATTGGGCATTGTTTCCCTTTGAAGACAGTTTCCTTCGATTCACAAGGCAGGGACCTCCTAGATGCAAGCCTTGTTTGGGCATTTAGGCCTCTTGCATATAAGTTTCTATTACACTAATGACCCCTTACAAGATGGCTTTTGGTGCACATGCAAATGGCCTCCTACAGCTTCCCTTCGATTCAGAAGGTGTTGGCTTCCTACTAGCGCCCTTCGATTTAGAAGAAAAGTTCCTTCTCTTCACTTGCCTTCAATTCATAAGGCAGGAACTTCCTTCATGCCAGCAGGCATAAGGCAATGGCCTCTTGCATACATCCTTCGATTGCACAATTTGCATCCTACATGTTTGTTTTGATTCACATAGCCGGGGCCTCCTGAATGCATCTTTTGAATGAAAGTTTGGGTTACATCTTTGTTTTGACCATATGACTTCTTTTAGGCAAGTTTGAGTGGGATGTGGTTCTTCATGCCAGCTTTCATTTGAGAAAAGGCCTCTTGCATGTTTGCTTGGAGTCACAAAGCAATAACCTCCCATAGCTTTCCTTCGATTCAGAATCCATTTTTCCTTTGCATGATTCCTTCGATTCACAAAAACTAGGACTCCCTTCAGGCCAGTATGCACAAGGTAAAAAGCTTCCCCATGGCTAGCATTCACAAGGCAATGGCGCCCACAAAGCATTGGCTACTTTCATGCTAGTTTCGACTGGGCAGTATCTCCCTTGGAAACAGTTTGTTTCAACATACAATTTCTACATTATGACACATAAATATTGTCTCGTTCGAAATACGTACCATGGTGGAACATTCGAAGGACTTGCCAGACATACATGGATGTCCCAATCGAATGACATATTTTGGTGGGCCATTCAAGGGGCACACTTTGGCCCCTTCGAAGGATGCATAAAAAGGTCCCATTCGAAAGACACATATTGGGTGAAAATGAAATAGTGTTGTCTGAAGAAGAATCTGGTCGAAAGATGGACCTAGGTGGTCAAAACAAAAGTATAAAATAATCCAAAGATGCTTGCTGACCAAAGTCCTATGTGCTGCCAAATACAAGCCTGCTATACTGGCCACAACACTCGAAAACTGCTACAAAGCAGTCCTGCAATGATGCCCTTATTCTTGCACCAAAATGGCATACAAGACTACACCACGAAGACTACAAGAACATCATACCCTTTTTGTTCAAATTTCTTTTGTTTTCCATCCTAAACATCTTCCAAAATAATCTATAAATAAGAGCCTCCGCCACACATCTTAAGGGCCCCTGAGAGTTGCAAAAAAAAATTCTTGTTGTGAGAAAGTTATCAATTTCTCAAAACTCTCAAACACTATCAAATGTTCTCAAATATTCCTAACACTTCACTTCTAAAAAACTCAGACCCCTTCATACACTAAATGAACCCTTCGATTCACTCCTCAAAATATCAGATGACTAACCTTCGACCCATTTGCAATATAATAGTCTTTTGATTCACTCCCATACCTGTTGTAGAGTAACCTTCGATTCACTCACCATTATTACATACCCTCCTTCAATTCAGTAACTGCTCAAACAAAGTAGTAACTGAACTAGATTCAGGAAGATTCCAGTGAAGTTCCATTCACCACCAAGGAAGTCACTTGCAGTTCCTTCGATTTAAGCGCTTCAAGAGTTTAAAATAGGTTCTCTATATCCTTCGATTGGCTAAATATTCAAGCCTTTCGAATCTCAACCTGAGAGCCTAGCATTCCTGCAATCGAAGAAGGAAGCAAGGAGATTGAAGCAAAGAGTGCACCTCATGCTGATTCCAGGACCCAATCGAAAGAAGCGGGAAAAGGATGAAATCAAAAGGGGTGACCTTACTGATTCCAGGCCTAAATCGAAGGAAGCCAGGAAGGCCAGAATCGAAGAGTGTTGCTGCCTGAATCGAAAAATCCCATTTTCCTTTCTTTATTTTGTATTGTCTTTACATTTGCTTGATATTCGACATTATTGTACCCCAAAATTTACCATCTCACTTATCAAGAATTTCCTCACAAGATCTCTTTGACTCAAGACTGGATTAGGGTTTGACCAAGCTCAAGACACCTCCTCATGCACTGATGACCAAAATTAGGGTTTGAGTTTGCACAAGGATTTTTGAACTGTCAATGCTTCATATTACTTTCAAGGATAATTATGGACCCCCAAGATTACTCATTCCAAGTTTCAAGCCTTGAATCACAGTTTTGATCAGTCAATTGGACAGTTGACCTAAAAAACAGTTGTATTGGGGAAAAAGTCAACCATGGCCAATTTACAGTCAAAATTCATAATTTTTTATCCACATCAACATCTTATACTCATATGTATCATTTGGTCAAGTTCGGACCATAATTCCTCAAGAAATTTGATCAAATCATCAAAAGGGCAAAATGGTCAAATTAGGGTTTTGACTGAGAAAGGGCAATTTCTGATTTTTTACCTAGCAAATGGTTAATTGGTTTAAAGCATGATTTCAAGAGTTAAATTGCATCATCTTGACCTAATGTAATGGTTCAAAACATTGCAAATCTATTGGATTGACAGATGAATTTTTTAGTCAACTGATCAAAAGTCAATTGTACACCGAAAAGTCAAACTTTGACTTTTTGGTCAAAATCAAGTGCCAAAGATCATAATTCATCAAAACATGTCAAAATGTGAAACTTGTTCATCAAGAAATCAAGGGTTAAAGTTTTGGTTTTGAAAAGTTGAAATTTTTAACTTAGAAAATTTTCTAAGTATAGAAAATTTCTTATTTTTTCTCAACTTTGAGCCAAATTTTCATCATGATGCAAGATGATTCAAAGGAAGTTCCCAACATGAAAGTTGTATATTTCCATGAAATATACAACTTTTCTTCACACGATTTCTCCTAAAGATGCTTGAACCTCAAGATAAAATTTTGTTAATACATGCTCATGAACTAAAATAACTTAGTGAAATTTTGCCCTAATTAGGCAGGTTTTTGACCTAACTTCATACCAATTTTTCACATAGTTCCAAAGGTAATTTCCAAAAGCATTTCAAATATGGTTTATAGAGTATATTTCAAGCTTTCCAAAATGTCCAAGAACTCATTGATATCATTCTTTAGTAGGGAGAATCGAAGAGATAAAGTTTCCTGAAACCTCTACCGAACCAGACCATGCTTGTACAAACATAGGGACTTGTCTCCTCACTTTTCTTCAAAAACAAGTAATAGAGCCAAAAGGCTATAACTCAGAAATCTGGTGTGGAATTGATTTGAAACCTTTTCTATACTTATACACAAATACATTACAACCTAGAGGACGATTGCAAACGCTCAGAAACTCTCTCAAACTCTCTACCACTGAAAATCTGCCATAACTTGCAGTTTTGCACCTTACATAGCAATATCAAGAACCACTTGTGTGTTTTGAATTTTAACCACCTAAACACTTAATATACATCATATCTAAGTGTTCTAAACCCATGTCCCCTCACTGTAAATCCTCCTCCATCTTCCATTTTTGCATATCAAGATTGCAGGTTGACTTGACTAGGGAGATTCAGGAACTTTCAAGGCAAAGTAAGGATTGGAACAGACTCAGAGAGGTCCAGGAAAGCTAAACAGATCCACATGCCTTCTCAAAACTTGCTCAAACTCCATTCACTATCTCAACTGAAAGAGGTAAAAACTCAAACTTCTATCTCTTCATACAAGCATCCTCTGATCTTGATTTGTGAAAGAAAAATGTAGATATCCTTTCCCTAAAGCTAACCATATTCATATATTTCATTTATATTCACTGTGCATAGAGAATTTTAGATTTGAAATTTCTGTAAAAATTAGGTTTCAAATTAGGGCAAGTAAAATTAGCTTTGATCTTTGATTGTTAGTTTACAAAAATTATATGGTTGAACTCATGAGAAGAAACACTGTAATTTTCATGTTGGGACTTTCCATTTTCATGGAGAAACGAGAGAGATACAGGTGGTCCGGCCATGGTTCAAGGTTGAAGATGAAGTTTCCTTCAGGGGACGTTTTATAATATATATTTATGCCTTTGTTTATATGAACGGATGTACAACCACATCAGTGGTAAGGCAGCGCGCAAAATGCCATAGGTCATGGGTTCGAGCCTTGGCGCCTGCATTTTTTCATTTTTCACACTTTTGTTCTTTTTTTTATTTCTGGCAGCGCTGAGCCTCTCATTCTTGGGCCTTTTTGTTTTTGCTAACATGCTACCCCCTGTTTGCTTACAGTACCCCTGGCCCATATATTTTTATTATTCATTTTATTTTCATTTCTATTTTATTAAATATATTTTCCTTAATATTAAAAATCATAAAAAATATAAAAATGCTAGATTTATATTTTGGTCCATTTTATTTTATTTTTTCTCATAGAAAATATTTTATTTTAGTTACATATCATATATTTTTTTTAATAAACTTGTAAATTAAATTATAACTAGTTTGATATATATATATATATATATATATATATATATATATATATATATATATATATATATATATATATATATATATATATATATATATATATATATATATATATATATATATATATATATATATATATATATATATATATATATATATATATATATATATATATATATATATATATATTATTAAACATATTATTTTAATTCAAAAAAAAGACCAAAAATATCTCATGATGCCATATATTATTTTTCAAGACAAAAAATGCAAAAATACTTACTTTGTCTCAAAGAAATTTATTCCCTTTTGATAAAATAGAATTAGGGTTTAATCAAAATCCTTTCTAAAAATAATGTTCTTTCTTAATTAATTTGAGTTTAATCTTGATTTATTTATTAGGTTTAGGTTAAAACTTTTTCACATAAAAAACCAAACAAAATCCTCTTTGCATTCATACATCTTTGCATATTTAATTTATGTTGTATATTACTTATTCCAATATTTGTACATATTCAATTTGGTTGTAATAGCTTAATTTGTTTTATATTATTGCAAATCTCCATTCATAAATTGTATTCCCCCCTCCCACAAATGTTGTAATAGCGTAGGACATTTAAATTTCGCAATTTATCGCTTTTATATAACATGCTAGTAATTAGGGTTTGTATGGCAAGATAAAATCAATCAAATAGAAAACCCTAATCCAAGACAAAATCAAGCATGAAAATGACACATTTGCACACAAAATACCCCTAGGGTTATCCCACTTGGTTGCCTTACAAAAATGGCCATATTACGCATGTAAAGTGTCTTAGCAAAAACAAACAAATACAAGATCATAGTCCCTCGACGGAGTTATTCAAAGTTTCCTTACAAAATGATCTTAGCCCCTCAAAAAATGCTAAGATACTTTGAAACATTGCTAATCATGGCTATACGATGACCCGCTCCCGTCCCGTTTACATCCAAAGATAGGGTTGCTTACCAAATCAGTGGTAAGACAATAATATCAAAGGAAAAGAAAATGAACAAGAAAGACATTTGAGTAGGTAGATTACTTTTAGTTACTTTCTCCATTTCAAAACAAATATCCTTGCAATTTTCAAAATAAACACACATATTTCCAAACATCTTACAAAATTTAAAACATTTTCAAAAAAGACAAACATCTTTGTATACATTCTTACGAACGAGAATCATTACAAAGACTTCCTAAACAATGACCTCTTTTACAAAATACTTTCAAAACCACACAACACAATTTCAAACAAAAGCAAGTGATCTAGCAAGTAACTAAGAGCCCATGGAAAACCATGGATGAAAAGGGTGCTAATACCTTCCCTTTTCATAATCTACCCCCCGAACTCAAGAAACAATCTCAAAGGTCTTTCCTGTGCTTTTTTACCTTTCCTTTTTGGATAAAAGAAAAGTCGGTGGCGACTCTTGCTAACCGCAACATTTGCGATAAAATGCAAAACTTCAAGTCAGTTCTCCCACCATATCACATATATGGTTGTAATAGTGTAGGATTTATTTTCTGTATTTTTATTGCTTTTGTACAAATATTAGTAATTAGGATGTATGGCAAGATAAAACCAACAAGTAGATCACCTTAATCAAAGACTAAATGCATGAAAATCAAACACATTATTCACACACATGCACCCCTAGGGTAATCTCACTTGTTGCCTCGGAAAATAGTCATGTCCCTCGAATATGGGCGTTCTAGCAAAGAATCTCGATTAAATATCGTAGTCCCTTGATGACCCTCGATGTTGCCTTTGGTAAACGATTTAGTCCCTAAACGAAAATTGCTAAAACATCCCATAGGTTGCCTCCTATGACTATATAAATGACCCACATTCGTCCCTTCACATCCAACGATGGGGCTTATTACCAAATCAATGGTAAGATATCAACATCTAAAGGAGGAGGAAAAGAACACTAAGACCTTTTGAGTAGGTAGGATGCTCATATTTGCTAGCTTGCTCACAACAAAAACATTTTTACACACCAACACTTTCCTTTAAAACATTTTCAAAAGGTAAAACACTTTGTACGCATTCTTATAGAAACCAGAATCATTACAAAGACACTTTTCAAAATCACTTTCAAAAACACATTCCACAAACACCTCTTTGAACTATTTTGAAAACCAACACTTTATGCGCATTCTTATATAAACGAGAATCATTACAAAGACGTTTTTCAAAATACTTTCAAACCCACACCACAAAGTACATTTTCAAACAAAAGCAAGTGATCTAGAAAGAAACTAAGAGCCTGTAGATAACTACGAATGAAAAGGGTGCTAATACCTTCCCTTTTCATAATCAACCCCCCGAACTCAAGAAATAATCTCGAAAGGTCTTTCCTGATCTTTTCACCATTTCCTTATTGGATAAAAGAAAATTCAGTGGTGACTCTTGCTATCCGCAACAATTGTGATCAAATGCAAAACACCCAAGTCAGTTCTCCCACCGTGTTACAGAACTGGCGACTCTGCTGGGGAAATTACTTAAAAGTGGGGTTACCTTAGGGCTAGATCACCTTTAGTTTCTTTCTTTTGTTTGATTTGCTTGCTTTGTATTATGGTTCCTTGTTTGGGTTTGTTTTGATCCTCTACCCGGATCTGGGGCACCTTTTAGGTAAGTAGCCATAAGTTGTGGAGACTGTGCGGGGTATACCTACATGGTCAAAGCAATAGCTATGTTAGTGTGACACAATTGTTGGTACCTGTTGTACCCTAAAATTTTCCCTCCCATATTTCTCAAGACATGTCAAGAATCATCTCCAAGTTGTTATAGATTGCTCAAGAGTTGGACAGTCAAATCACCTTCTAAGGCAGTCAATTCAAAATTAGGGTTTTGTGTTGCATCAAGGTCCTTGCATACAAATGACCTCAAGTTCTCCCCGATGTCATAATATGTTCTTAATTTCATCCATGTCAAATTTCAAGCCTTGCAGAGGAAGTTTGGTCAGTCAATTGCTCAAGAGGCCCAAAAATCGATTGTGTTAGGGTAAAAGTCAACTGTGTCCCAAATACAGTCAAACTTCAAGATTTTTTGTCAACATTCTCATTTTGAAGGATAATTCATCATTTGATCAAGGGTTGATCATGATTCATCAAGGATTGCTCAAGATTCATCAAGATTCAAAAGTTGCTAAATTAGGGTTTTGTAGGAAAAGTCAACTCAACTTTGACCAAGCATAACTTTCTCATACTTTATGAGAAATGACACATCCAAATATCATTTTGAATAGGATGCAATTTCCTACAATCCATATTCACACCCCAAGATCAATAAATGCTCTCACAAAAATTTACAAATTTGGACATTATAGGTCATTTTTGAAAGTCAACAAAAACACCTTTTTTTCCAAAGCTTATAACTTGAGCATGGAATATCAAAATTAGATAATACCAAAAAGGTTCGTTAGAGGACATCTCAAGGTTTCTAAAAAGTCAAAGAACACCTCCAAAAGTTCAAAATTGAAGAAGTTATGAATTGTTGAAGTTGGGCATTTTTCCAAAATTGCCAAAAGTAAACTATCCTCAAAACTCCAATTTTTGACAAAAGGGCCCACTTTTTTCCACTTGATATGGTCTTGTCATGCCACACACGTGTCCCATATTTAATTTCATGGCCATTCATTTATTTTTCTATTTTTATTTAATTTTTATTGATTTAATTTATTTTAAATCAATATAAATCAAATAAAATCTAAAAATTGATGTAATGAGATTCTTGTGGTCATTGCAGCTTTAAATTATCATGATTCATCAAATCAAATTCGTATCAAGCCTTTTCATGCATAAAAAATCAGATTTGGCATATTTTTGGAAACTTGATAATGGTGATCAAAATCAAATCTCTAATATTCAATTCATATGGACTCAATCCCAAGTGATTAACCTAATTCATTCATTTATGTACACACAAGCATTAGAGACCAAGAACACACTGAAAGCACTGCAGAAACGGCCATACAAAGTTTGGAAAAAGTGTAAAAAAGTGTGAGATCAAAATCAATATTAGAGCTCGATTCAAACAAAAAGGTGGACATTGATCTCTTGTCGGCAATCCCCTAAAGCGATACCAATCAAAACCAACCCTTCTCATTGCCTAAAACTCGCTGTAAGTGTCCACGAACCAAGCTCTGAACATGAAATCCAAGTCTCTAACTCTTGCATCCTTTCATTAAAATCTTTGCATATTTGTGTTTGTTGTTTGATTTAGAACATTTTGGCAATATTCAATTTTATTTTCAGAGCCTGTATCATGATACCCGAATCTAGGGTTTTCTTGTGTTGTTTTTAGGCATTCTTGGCACAGGTACAATCAAGGCAAACCATGGCCATATTCGTGCTCAGGGAAGAGAGACGATCACATTGGTACCCTTAACTTGCGTTTACATGGCCTGGGAAAGATTTTTGAGACATCCCACGAATCTTCCTGTGGATAAAAATCCGCAGGTAAATAACCAGGGATTTGTTGAAGAAGATGATAATGTGTCCTTGCGTCATTGGTCCATTCAAATGTGTTTAGCGCATTTTTTAATTCCAGCATAGTTAATTGTTTTTCACATATTATATTTACTTCTTATTCCAATAACAAATATGCAGCATAGTTGAGTTGGTGAGAGAGGCGTGGCAAAACCCCTTGGGACCTGGGTTCGAATCCCAGGTCCCCTAAAACTTTGTTACAATTTTGTTTCAGGTTATTCCATGTGACTCGGGAAGCGTGGATTATCATATGCCTCCAGATCTCAAATGCCAAGTGGCCCACAAGGCAAATCCAATGATCCAGATTGAAGGTTCACCATGAACCCTGGTCAACATGCGCCTATGGAATCACAAAGGTCAAACTAGGCTGGACGAAAATGGGCCTGGAAATTGCAAGTCACACCTCCAAAATTGGGCCCAAACCCCCTGATTTTGCTCTCTTTTTTTTTCTTCATTATTTTCCTATTTTATTTATTGTTTTATTATTATTATTTTAATTAATTACTAACCCATTAATTTTTCTCATAAAATCAGAAAACCTAAAAAATAATATTTTTATTAATTTCATTATTTTATTTTTTGTAAATAAACAATCATCAATTTATTAAGTTTTTAATTAGGTATAATTTTAACAATTTTTTGCAATAAATTAAAATTAACTATAATATTAGGTTTTAACATTTTTAATCATTTTATTTTATTTCCTTAATTATAAAAAACCCAAAAATATTTTCATTTAATTAATTAATTGATTAACTTAGATACAATTTCCATTTTAATTCAAGATAACAAAAAATATGCTTTATTTAATAAAAAGGGTCAAAACCCTAAAAATGCTCCGATTTAATTTTCTCGCACGTGTATTATTTTTTATCCAATATTGTAACTGCTTCGGGAATGTAATAGTTTTTAAATTAGGACTTTATTCATTTATCGCTTTTATTTACTTTCCGCAATTTAAGTTTAAAGGGTTTGTTTTTGGCGATGTAAATACCCGACGCCTTGTAATTGCTTAGATTCAATTTCCCGCAATTTAATTTCTGCACAATATTAATTGTTAGATGTTTAATGACTAGGCAATGCATGACAAGATCAATGTTTAACTTAAAATCAACATAGCTCACCCGTGACATGTACAGATAAAATTAACTGAACTAACACACTCGCACATGCCACTCTTAGGGTACACCTCACTAGGTTGCCTCGAACGTGGTCATTGAGTATAGGAAGTTTTAGAGGTCGCCCTCTTGTCCAAAGATCATAAGTTGCCTCGAAACGGTTGCCTCGGATAAAATGATCTAAGACATTAGGGTTACCGCTAAGGCGTCATAACATTGCTTTAGTGACCACACGTCCCTTAATCGAATTGACCCTTAAAATCCAACGACAGTGCTACCTACTCCTCAATAGTGGGATAGCATTATATAAAGGACATTTGCACAGATTAATTCCTTTTTCGAGTAGGTAGATGGTTCTTAAGTACTTTCTCCTTTTAAAACAAAACAAAACTTTTCGCACTTACACAACTTCCAAACAAAAAAACTTCTTCAAACCCACAAACACAAAGAAAAGCAAATTTTGAAAACACATTGAGCAAGTACCTAAGAGCCCGTGGATAACCACGAATAGAAAGGGTGCTAACACCTTCCCTTTCTATAATCTACCTCCCGAACCCGAGAAATATCTCAAAAAGGAATTTTTCTGTGCTTTTGTCCTTTCCTTGTTGGATAAAATAAATGACGGTGGCGACTCTTGCTTACCGCAACATTTTGCAAAAACAAACGCAAAACGTGAACCAGTATTCTAAAGCAGTCAGTTCTATTCTCACCGATCACAGTACCGGTAACCCTTAAGTAGTCAAGGAGAATACGGGGCCGCTGTGGGGTGTCATGAAGCACTAACTGACTTTAGAACCTTACTTGAACAGCTTGGCCATTAGGAAGTAGTGAGGTAGCCAGATTTGGTGTAGTCTGAAGTTGGTTGATACTCAACACTACGCTCATTGAGATTGGACTTTCAAGATATTTCGGTCGCCAATAAAGAGGCTTGCGCTAAAACAATGCCCGATGAAGAAAGATCAGTGATATTGAGATTCCCTAGAACCCGTTTACTTTCTAGGAAAGGTTGAACCAACTAAACTTCAAGAGGGTACTTACCTATGAACCTCATGCAAGCCTAAACCTAAGGACTTGTTTGATTTTCTTGTGCATATGCTTTTACATAACATCATGGCATCATACCATAGCATTTTAGACTAAGCATTTCAAGGATCTTGAGATTCATCTTTGTTCTGTTTTGTAGGGCATGACTCTCACTCGCAGGAATACAATCCAAGCTAATATCGTACGAGTACCTTTTCAGCTCAAAGAATTAGCATCAAGTGTCCCTGAGAATTCTCCGTTCACCAAAATACATGGACGACTTCTCAACCTAGTTCCCTCAAGCTTTGATGTAGACATGATGAAAGTTCTTTTCCAATTCTTCGACCCTTTGCACCATTGCTTTACCTTCCCCGATTACCAACTTGTGCCTATTATGGAAGAATTCTCTCAACTCTTGGGAATTCCTATTCTCAATCAATTATCTTTCAAAGGCATTGAAAGAGACCCGAGCCCTGAAGAGATTGCTCAAGCTTTACACTTGCAATAATCCAACGTCATGGTTAACTGGGAAACAAGAAGTGGTGTCAAAGGATTTCTAGCCAAGTTCCTATTGGAAAAAACTCAAGACTGTTGGAACACTCTGGATTTACAAGCCTTTGAATAAATCTTGGTTCTTCTCATCTATGGGATGGTACTATTTCCTAATCCTGACCAACTTATAGATGTGAATGCAGTCAAAAATTTTATATCTCGCAATCTGGTGCCTACTTTATTGGGAGATATCTTGCATTCTATCCACTCTCGCACCATGAAGAGGATATGAACCCTCATGTATTGCACTCCTATGTTGGCTAGGTGGTTTGTATCGCACCTACCCCAATCCATTGTGAAGAACGAGTAAGGTTTGAGATGGTCCAATAGGTTGATGTCACTTAGGCATTTGGATATTCACTAGTGTTTTCGATCCTTGGAGGAAATTACTATCATCGATCGTTGTGGGGAATTCCCTAATGTCCCTTTGCTTGGCATTGGGGGAGGTATCACTTACAACCCTTTCTTAGCTTTGCGACAGTTTAGGTATGCACGGAGAGATGGTCCTCGTGATGCGTTCATCCAAGGTGTGGTGTTCGAATACGTGAGTGACGACCAAGGCTACCGTCAAAGATTTATACGAGCTTGGAGAATGGTAAAAAAAGTGGATAGTAAGACATTGGGACACAAAAGTTATATTCCCCTTGATCCTTACCTTAGGTGGATATGGACTCGTGCTCAGAGTCTCGTAATGCCTTACCCCTCCATCCTACTTGTCATCATGGATCCTGTTGTTGAAGGAGATGTTTCTTATACTATCCATTATCCTAACATGCCTACCTATATTGAATACTTGAAAAATGATTGGATTCAGCTAAAGGAAGAGCGAGACACCTTCAAAGCCCAATTCCACGCGAGTGAGAAGAAAGTTCTGGAGCTCATAAAGCAGCTTCATGAAGAGCTAAGTTTGAACGCCTACATTGCGCCAAAAAGGATGCGCTTGACCTTTTTGTCTTAGGAGTTTATTTTGTGTTTATTTCTATCATTGTAAGCCCCAAGAGGCATGATGTAATCAAACTTGGATTTATTAATACAATGTGTGTTTCCTGTTGTCTAAATAAATTTAAATCTCCAAGTTTCCTTGAAATCATTTGCATATATATTTTCATTCATCATAATGCAAACAGGTTTTTTACAACGGGTCTCCTTATCTTTCTACTATTTATTTTAGTAAGATGGATATTGAACACACAGTAAAATATCTTCAAGCACAGAATACTCAATTCCAACAGACGTTCCTGGCTCTGGCTAAAGGATAAGAGGATCTGAAGGCTCTCATGATCAAAGATAAGAAGAAGAAGGCGAAGAAACCAGACAGCATTTTGAATTTGTGAAGAAGGTTCAGATGACCAGCCAAGTGAGCTCTAGATTTCGCAACCTCGTCGGGTGAAGGAGATAATCAAGAAGGAAATAACAAGGAAGGAAATGACAACCCAGAGTCTGAGGAAGATGAAGCTGAAAACTTTGAAGAACTGTATCCTCCTGTTGATGATTAATACAAACAGCTGAAGGATCGCCTCATTGCTATGGATATCTAGAGGGTACCCGAACTGGATTTCGAAGAGCTAGGACTGGTGTGATAAGGTGGCAGAACCGACTATTTCATACTGGTTTGTGTTTTGCATTTTTTGTTCCCAAAATGTCGCGGTAAGCAAGATTCGCCACCGACTTTTATTTCATCCAATCATGGAAAAGGGAAAAGAATAGAAAAAACCTTTTTTCGAGATATTCTGAGTACGGGGGGTAGATTATAAAAAGGGAATGTGTTAGCACCCTTTCTATCTGTAGTTATCTACGGGCTCTTAGGTACTTTCTCATTTTTCAAATTTCTTGTGTGTGTTTGTCTTAAAAATGTTTACTTCGTGATAACCCTTGTATCAGTTCTCAAGGTTGTGACGAAGTTTTTTTTGAAAATATGTTTTAACAGGTGTTTGTATGAAAAGTTTTCATTGATCAAGTACTTAAGATTCTACCTACTCGAAAAAAGATTGTTTGTTCTCATTTCCTTTAGACATCGCTATCCTACCATTAAGGAGTAGGTAGCACCATCTTTGGAGTTATAAGGGACATTTGAAAGGGACGTACGGTCACAAAAGAAATGTTAGGACACCTTAGTAACCATCCTAGAGTCCTAAAGATCTTTTCCGAGGCAACAGTCGAAAGGGTCATTTTTTGATCTTTTGGGACATAGAGGATAGCCACTAAAACATCCTATGCTTCATGACCGTTTACCGAAGGCAACCGGAGTGAGAGTATACCCTAAGAGTGAGCATGTGCAAGTGTGCTTTTTCAGTTAATGTGATCTTTGTACATTAGGGTTTTCTAACTATTTTAATTTTTCATGCAAATTGTCTTTTGCATACAATCCTAGGCATACATCTAGCAGTTTGATAGTTGTGGAAATTAAAAGCAGAAAAGTAAATCTAATTATTACAAGGCTTCGGGGAATGGGGATTACATAACCAAAACTTGGGGGGAAATTAAACAGTAAATAAAACCCTAGTTTAAAAGACTATTACAATCTCTGAGCAATTACAAAAATATAATGAAAAGTACGTACGACAAACGTAAATGCGAGAAATTAGGGTTTTGACCCTTGACAACCAAATTGAATTTAATTAAAGAAAAAAAATCATTTTTTTGTCATTTTTATTTAAGGAAATAAAGAATAAATTGAAAAATATCCTAATCACTAATTAAGTTTTAATTATGAAAAATCATTAAATCAATGAGAAAAAAAACAATTAACCTATTTTTGTGTTTTTATTTTGAGAAGGAATTAAAATTAAGAATTAAACCTAATTTCTATTTGATTTTAATTATGAAAAAAAGATTTAAGTTAACCTAATTAAACTAATTAATGCAATTAAATATTTTATAAAAAAAAGACTAAACCTAATATTGTTTGTGATTTTCTGATTTTTATGTTTTGATTAAAAATGATTTTTGGAAAATAAATAAAGTAAATAAATTAAAACAATAAAAAGAATTGAAATAAAATAAAAAAAAGAAAAGATTGGGCATGTATGGTAGAATGCAGACTGGGGGGTGCATTGCCAAATTGTTAGGCCCAAATTGGTTGGCCCATGTTCCTTGTGTGTGATCCCATGTGGATTAGCTTCAGAGAGTGCATCATGGGCTGCTGTGGTTGGACGCTGGATTTGGACCAAGGAATGATCTAAAGGGAAGTATTTGTGAGCGTATGATGGACGCATGGAATGGTGATGTACTGAATCTGCAGTAAATTGTTAGGAAAATAATAAAAGTGTGAATTAATAATTAAAAACCTAACTCTGATTAACTTACAGGTTAATTATGAAATAAAATCAATATTGATTAAATCAAAACAACTTTTATGTCAAAAATTATTTTAATTGATTAAAAGCCTAAAACTAATATTTAATAATTTTTTTGTGATTTTATATGTTAATTAAATTAATGATAGAAAATAAATCAAGTGAAAAATAAATAAATGAAAAGGGTTAGAAAAGAAAATAGTCAAAAACATGAAAAATGCATGGGGTGGGTGATGAACCCATGCCCCTTGGGTCACAGTTAGGCGCCTCATCCACCAAGCCAAGCTATTGTTTGTGATTCAAACTTGTTCTACGTAACAACAAGAACTCATTTGAACAGTTAATAAACATTAGCAATGCATGAAATTAATTATATGAATGTTTAAAAGAAAAGAAAATCAGAGAAGATGAGTATGCTTGTTTCAAGCATCAATAGCCATGACTTTCGACCTATTCTTACGCTTAGATACCTCAGGAATGATTTGTAATTGATGGCTTAGACTGAAAGTGGCTGGATCTTCGGTTTTGACTTTGCACTAGTTTTGACAGAATTTGAGGTTTTTAGAGAGTGTTCTTGGGCAGCCAATTTCGTGCTCCGTAGTGTATGAGGGTGTTGTGTTTATATAGAGGAGGAATTTAGGTCAAAAATAATGGAAGAAATCTCATGGTATCTTGAGGAATTATGAAGATTTGATTTGATTTTGGCCCTGTATGATTTCTTTCCAAAATAGCTCCAATCATGACTTTTTCAATCTAAATCATCATTGCACGAATTACATGCCATGCTAGTTGTATATGGACTCATAATGTGCACAAAAAATCTAAGATTTGATTTGATTTTATTATTTTACCATTTAAATGGATTTATTTTGATTTAAATGAATAAAAAATCAAAATAAATAATAAAAATAATAAAATAATAGGTGGATAAGCTCAGGGGTCGTGGGTCCTATTAGAAACAAGTTTTAAGCAAGAAAACATGGGTCCCTTTGGAAAAATGCAATTTTGACTTTTGATAATTTTTTTCAAAAATTGCCAACTTTGACAATGCATATATCTCTCAATTTTGACCCTAGGAGGGTGTTCTTGGACTTTTTAGAAATATTAGGATGTCCCCTAACCAACCCTTTTGGTTTCATCTCAATTGGATCTTCCATGTTCATGTATGAAGCTTTGACCCAAAAGGTGTTTTTGTTGACTTTTCAAAAGGACCTATAATGTAGAAATTCATATCTTTTGATGAGTGCATATTTTGAACTTGGGGGATGAAGATGAGTTGTATGGAATTGCATCCTCTTCAAAATGAGATTTAGATGGAAAATTTATGATAAAATATGAAGAAGTTATGCTTGGTCAAAGTTGGGTTGACTTTTCCTACAAAACCCCAATTTAGCAACTTTGGGGTTTTAATGAATTTGGAGCATTCCTTGGGGAATCATGGTCAACCCTTGATCAAATGATGAATTTCACTTCAAAATGTTGATGTTGACCAAAAATCTTGAATTTTGACTATATGTGGGTCACTGTTGTATTTTGACCTAATACAGTCGATTCTCAAGCATCTGAGCAGTTGACTGAGCAAACTTCTTGTGCAAGGCATGAAACTTGACATGTAGGGTCTTGAGAACATATTAAAACCTTTGAAATAATTTTATCCCTTTGTGGTTCATGCATCTTGATGAAAGTGGAAACCCTAATTTGAGGTATACTGCCTTAGGAGAGAGTTTGTCTGGTCAACTCTTGGACTTCCTTGAGCAACTTTGGGACCTCCATTGAAATTTGTTGAGTAAAATGGGAGGGAAAATTTTGGGGTACAACAACTGCCCCTATTCAATCTTCTTAAACCGGAGGATGTAGATTGGTAGTTCTACCTTTCATGATCTGAATGTGGAAGATGATTGAACACTAGAGTGCCCAGAAATTTGCGCTCGTATGAAGTGGCCCTTGATTTGTGATATCGAGAATGGGCTCAATGATGCCATTTGGAGGTTGATGATAGAAGATTGTCGGAGATAGGCTTAAAGATGTCATCCTGGGTGTGACAGAGAATCATCGGAGATGGGCTTAAAGATGCCATCTAGATAATGAGGATTTCCTGAGATATTCCTTTGATGAGAATCCCTGCTCCTGTCGTTGAGGAGGAATCTATTGAGGAATGTTGGTATCTGTCTTGGGAGAAATAGAATTTTAGGATCTTCAGTTGTCCGTTACTCTACTGGGGAATTAACTTCAGAGGTGAACTGCATATCTTAGTCAGTGTATAGGCTACATCGCGACCTACTGGGGAAAGGTGAAACCAATCGTGTTTGATCAGGTCCAGATATTACAGTGTTCTGGACTTCCGTCTGGAGATAAGAGAAAAGAAACCTGGATGGTAAGGTTATAAGAAGGAACCTGGATAGTAGGGCTTATGGGAAGGAACCTGGCTAAGGTTGTTTCATGAGGAGTTTGGGTAAAACTGCATCTGAACCGAGAAGGAACCTGGGTAAGGTTGCTTTGTGAGGAGTTTGGGTAAAACTGCATCTGAACTGAGAAGGAACCTGGGTGTGATACGGTGGGATAACTGACTTGAAGGTTTTGCGTGTTGTCGCAAATGTCGCGGTTAGAAAGAGTCGCCACCGACTTTTCTTTTATCCAAAAGGAAAGCTAAAAAAGCATAGGAAAGACCTTTGAGATATTTTGTTGAGTTCAAGGGGTAGATTATGAAAAGGGAATGTGCTAGCACCCTTTTCTTCCATGGTTTTCCATGGGCTCTTAGTTACTTGCTTAGATCACTTGCTTTATTTTGTTTGAAATGGTGTTTGGTATGGTTTTGAAAGTATTTTGTAAAAGAGGCCTTTGTTTAGGAAATCTTTGTAATGATTCTCGTTCATAAGAATGTATACAAAGATGTTTGTCTTTTGAAAATGTTTTCAATGTTTTATAAGATGTTTTGAAATGTGTGTGTTTGTTTTTGAAAATAACAAGGATTGTTTGAAATGGAGCAAGTAACTTAGAAGCTATCTACCTACTCAAATGTCTTTCTTGTGCATTTTTATTCCTTTGACATTGTTGACTTACCATTGATTTGGTAAGCAACCCTATCTTTGGATGTAAACGGGACGGGCGCGGGTCATTGTATAACCATGATAGCAATGTTGCCAAGTATCTTAGCATTTTTGAGGGACAAAGATCATTTGTTTAGGCAACCTTTGAATAACGTCATCGAGGGACTATGATCTTATACTTGTTTTGTTTTGCCAAGATACTTCGCATGCGTAACATGGCCATTTTATTTCAGGCAACCAAGTGGGAGAAACCCTAAGGGTGCTTGTGTGCAAAGGTGTGTCATTTTCATGCTTTTGTCTTGCATTTAGGGTTTTCTATTTGTTTTGTTTTTTGTTCTTGTCATGCAAACCCTAATTAATAATCATGGTATAAAAGCGATAAATTGCATAAATGTAAATAAGCTATTACAACAATTATTATGGGAGGGGGGATACAAGTTTTGAATGGAGATTTTGCACAAATATAAACCTAAATATATTATTACAACCAAATCGAATATTGCGCGAATTAAATAAATATAAGGCAAATATTTAAAATGCAATGTTTATGTTAAAAAGATGTTTTGTGTTTTTGTATGAGAAAAATAAATAATTCAAACCCTAGAAAAAAGGAAAAAAATAAATATTATTTTTGGAGGGGTTTAAAACCCTAATTTTTTTATTCAAAGAAAATAATGCTTCATATTATTATTTTGTACATTTTTTGTATAAGAAAATAATAAATAATATTACATATAAATATTAAAAATTAAATAGCTATAGAAAATAAGTATTTATGAGTATAAAAATATTAAGTATTTTTAAATATATTTACAAGTTATTTAAGAAAATAAAATCTATTTAACAAAATAAATTATTTTTCATCTGAGAAAATAATAAAAAAATAAAATAAAATTGTAAAAATAAAGAAATTATTTTTAGGATTTTTTATTATTCAGAAAAAATAATCAAAAGCAATAAATATAAAAATATGAAAAAAAATATGAAAAATATAAAAAGCTAGTCAGGGGGTGCAAATAGTAAGTCAGTGGGTGCAAATGGAAAAAACAAAAAGGCCCAAAGCACAAAAATCCCAGAAGCGCTTTATTCATGTCCTTGGTAAGCTTCCTACGCGCGCTTCATGTTCAAATCTGTAACTCTCTTATGCTTGCACAAAAACAAAAACTCATAACATAAAAAATGTGGCATTTAAACTCACGATTCTAACCATATAAATTATGTAAACTAACTCTTAAAGATCAAGGAGAATTTTTGAACCCCTAATTCATGACCTAACTTTTTCAGAGTTTTCAATCTTCAAATTCTCTCAGCACAAGTAATATAAATGAAAAATAATGATATGTACAGTTTCATTATGATAAGGACTACATATTTCCTTCACAAATCGCGGCTTGAGGTTGCCTATTCAGAGAGATAGAGTTTGAAAAAAATAGCTCTTTCAGTTGGATTCGAGTAGGGCAATGTAGAGACTTTAATGGAGGCCTGATGACTGTTTGAGCTTCCTTGAACTTCCCTCAAGATATTCCAATGCTTATCTTGCTTTGAGGATGGCTAGAACTCTTTGAACAAGTCAAGCTGCAAGCTTCCAAATTGAAAATGGTGGATGCTGAAACAGGAGTTATAGAACCAAGTTGATGGCTTGGATTGTCTAAGTATCAAGTGTATGAGATGTTTGAAGTGATTAAACACAAAACGCACGAGCCAAATGAGGGTTGGTTATGATTTTGTAGAAGTTCCGTGTTTGGGCAGTTTTGTGGAGTTTTTGAGTTTTAGAGAGTTTCAGGTTCAATCCAAGCGTGTTATGCCTTGTAACAAGTTTGTATATTTGTATAGAAATGATCCAAAGTCAGCCATTACTAGTTGTGCAAGCTTTGGACCTTTTTGCAACTTTCCTTGCATTTGAAGTAAAGTGAAGTGACTAATCCCACATGCTTGTACTGGCTAGCTTGAGGGCTGATAAGAGTTGGTACACATTTCTTGAGAGCTGTGTAAATTTCTTGTATCAAGGGGACAAGTTCAATGCTCAAGATTGACAAAGTTGCAAAAGTTCCTCTTTATGAAAATGGCATTGTGAACTTTTTGCCCAAAATGGAAATACCTCTTGTGTAAAGCTTCAAAAGCAAAGATAAAGCCTTTGTCAACTGAGTTTGCATTTAATTATGGAGTGTATAGCATGCTTAGGACCTGTAAATCAAGATACAACCAGCATGGATTTGATTTGCAACTTGATGCTATGTGAAAATGGCTTGAACAAAAAGTGAGAAAATGCCAACTTCCTCTTTCGATTCTCCCTACTCAAAAATGATCTTGGAGAGTTCTTGGGCATTTTGGAAATCTTGAAATGTGCTCTATAATCCATATTTGAAATGAAATTTGAGATACCTCTTGTAACTAGGTGAAACATGTCCATGAAGTTGGGTCCAAAACCTGCCTAAATTAGGGCAAAATTTCACTAAGTTAAGAAGTTCATGGACCTATATTCACAAATTCATAACTTGAGATCCAAGCATATTTCGGGAAACGTTTGTGAAGAAAAGTAGTAGATTTCATGGAGGACTACAACTTTCATGTTGGGAACTTTTCTTTAATCAAAATGCATCATGGTGAAAAAGTAGTGAAAAGTTGGGAAAAAATAAGAAAATTTTTATACTTAGAAAAATTCTAAGTTATGAAAATTTTCAAATTAAAACCCTAATTTTCAAATTTGAGTTTCTTGGTGAACAAGTATTATATTTTGACATATCTTGATGAATTATGACCCTTGGCACTTGATTTTGACCAAAAAAGTCAAAGTTTGACTTTTCAGTATACAGTTGACTTTTGATCAGTTGACTGCAAAATTCATCTGTCAATCCAATGAACTTGAGATCTTTTGAACCATGTAATTAGGTTAAGATAATGCCATTAAACCCTTGAAATCATGCTTGAACTCAATTGGTCATTGGCTAGGTTAAAAAATCAGAAATTGCCCTTTCTCAGTCAAAACCCTAATTTTGACCATTTTGCCCTTTTGTGATTTGATCAAATTTCTTGAGGAGTTGTGATCCAAACTTGATCAAATGATACATACGAGTCTAAAATGTTGTTGTGGATCAAAAATTATGAAGTTTGACTGTAAATTGGCCATAGTTGACTTTTTCCCTAATACAGCTGATTTTTAGGTCAACTGTCCAATTGACTGATCAAAAATGTGGTTCAAGGCTTGAAACTTAACATGAGAAATCTTAAGGGTCCAAGATGGTTTATGAAAGTCACATGAAGCATTGGTGACCCAAAAATCCTTGTGCAAACTCAAACCCTAATTTTGGGTTATCAGTGCAAGGTAATGTGTCTTGAGCTGACCAAACCCTAATCTTGTCTTGAGTCTAAGAAGTCTTGTGAGAAAAGTCTTGATAAATGAGAGGGAAAATTTTGGGGTACAACAGCTTCCCCTGTTCAATCTTCTTGAACCTGAAGAGTTATATTGGCGAGTTTTGTCGTTCGTGACTCGAAGGTAAAAGATGATTTGACACTAGAGTGCCCATAAATTTGCATTTGATGAAGTGCAGTTGAGGGAATGGGCTTAAAGATGCCATTTGGAGAGGTGATAGAATCTTGTTGGAGATGGGCTTGTAGATGCCATCCAAGAATGTTTGTTGTAAATCAAAAGAATAAACATCAGAATGGTGTCCGTATCTGGAATGTATCTGAGCTGTATCTGGAGACTAAATCTGAATAAGTATCAGAATGGCATTCGTGTCTGGAGAGTATATGTACTGTATATGAAGTCTGAATCTGAATAAGTATCAGAATGGCTTCTGTGTCTGGAGCGTATCTGAAATGTTTCTGAATGAGTATCGGAAAGGCTATTGTTTCTGGAGCGTATCTGAATTGTATCTGAACTTGAATCTGAATAAGCGACAGAATGGCCTCCATATCTGGAGCATATCTGAACTTGAAATCCGAATGAGTAACAAAATGACTTCCTTGTCTAGAGTGTATCTGGACTGTATCTGAACTAGAATCTGAATGAGTAACAGAATGACTTTCGTGTCTGGAGCGTATCTGAACTTGAAATCCGAATGAGTAACAGAATGACTTCCGTGTCTGGAGTGTATCTGGATTGTATCTGAACGAGAATATGAATGAGTAACAGAATGACTTCCGTATCTGGAGTGTATCTGTACTGTATCTAGAATCTTTGAACATTGTTATTGGTAGCTGTTAATATTATCCTGAAAAGGGTAAAATGTTAGCTGAAGCACAAAGTTATGTTGCATGACATGTATGATGCAATATATGTGTCTTATCAATGTTTATGATATATGGATGTAATGTATGCGCATGTAAGCTGATTTGTTGTATTGCAGAGGAAAATAAATCCTTGATTGCTGAGGATATGTGGATTCTTCATGTCTTGAAGTTGGAGTATTTGACAAAAATTTCGTTGTGAGAGTAATGCCAAATACTGCTTGAGTAATCTGCTTGGTGGAATCCAGAGAATTTTGATGACTTCTACTGGGGAATTAGTAATGAGAATCTTCATTCTGTTGGGGAGCAATGAAAACTCTTTGGGGAAAAAAAACTTATCCTTGTTTGGAAAAAGTTCAGGAGTTTGGGTTGTCTGCCACTCTACTGGGGAGTTATCAGAAGTTGTTGTCTGGTTGGTATTCAGGCTTCAAGATAACTTGCTAGGGAATTTGGAGAAACTGGATGGTTTCTGCTGTGGATTAATAGTTTGAAGTTTTGGCTCCACTGGGGATCTCAATGCCGTACTGTAGGGATTGCCCCAGGAATAGCCTAAAGACGTTTTCCAATTCTTTCAACCTGTCAGTAATCGCTCTTTTCTATTATGTTTATTTGTAAACAGTAATTATGTTCAAATGCATATGTTCATTAATGAATCATTGGACGTTTTTGCAAATAAAACACAAGTGTAAAAAGAAAAGACAAATGGTTTTCTGCACTTTAAAGAGATATCTTTGTATTTACTTTGAATAATTATTTGTGTACAAAGGAGACAAACATCCTAGTAAGAGGATGGTGTCATAAAAGTAAGAAAAATTTATACAAAAAAAGATAGCTATGTGTAAAAAATCCCATGGGGTTCCCGTTCTGCTATAGTCTTCATATCTCTGAATATCTTGTCCATTTGTTGCTTCATCTGAAGATGATTGAATTGATTAGAAGCTCATAGTTTGTCCGTGAAGAAATTGTCCTTAAAGTGATCCGAAGAGACATAGTCATACGCTTTAATTCCCTAACTTTTGCCTGAACCGCCCTTTCGGGTTTTTGATTCACCGGGAAACCCTTTTTTGCCTAAGTCGCCCTTTCGGGTTTTCAACTTGCCGGGTGTACAGATTTTTTTATTTTATCCCTAATTTTTGCCCGAACCTTTTTGGTTCGTCGGGATGCCCTTATTTTTCCTAGGTG
The DNA here is from genome assembly GCA_948472305.1 of Vicia faba. Taxonomy (NCBI): domain Eukaryota; kingdom Viridiplantae; phylum Streptophyta; class Magnoliopsida; order Fabales; family Fabaceae; genus Vicia; species Vicia faba. The sequence continues at coordinate 812,282,510 of OX451735.1, forward strand.
TATCAACCTAGCAGGTCTCTTATGCGTAGTATCTTTTGACTATGTCTGCGTTCGCAGGGTGTGGCAGGTCATCACCGTCCATGGTGGTTAAAATCATTGCCCCACCGGAAAAGATGTTCTTGATTACAAATGGTCCTTCATAGGCAGGAGTCCATTTGCCCCTGGGATCACTTTGTGGAAAGATGATGCACTCGATCACTAGATCTCCAACTTGATACACTTGGCGTCTGACTTTCTTGTTAAAATCTTTGATCATCCGCTTTTGATACGTCTGACCATGGAAAACAGCAGTAAGTCTCTTTTCATCAATTAATTTCAACTTATCAAGTCGGGTTTGGATCCAATCGTCTTCACTCAAACATGCATCCTTCATGATTCTTAAAGAGGGGATCTGAACCTTAATAGGTAGAACAACCTCCATGCCATAAACCAAAGAATAGGGTGTTTCCCCAGTTGATGTGCGAGCCGTGGTACGGTACCCATGGAGAGCAAACGGTAGCATCTCATGCTAGTCCTTGTAGGTGACTGTCATTTTCTGTGTGATTTTTTTAATGTTTTTATTAGCAGCTCCGACTGCACCATTCATCTTTGGCCGATAGGGGGGTGAATTATGGTGTTGAATCTTGAACTGCTCGCACAAGGCGATGATCATAGTATTATTAAGGTTGTATCGTTATCAGTGATGATCCTTTCTGGGATACCATACCGATAGATAAGATTCTGCTTGATGAAGCGGGCAATAACATTCTTAGTAACGGATTCGAAGGAAGCTGCTTCGACCCACTTTGTGAAATAATCAATGGCCACTAGAATGAAGTGGTGTCCATTGGAGGTTGTAGGCTTGATCTACCCAATCATATCAATTCCCTACATAGTGAAGGGCCAAGGAGTTGTTAAGACATTTAGAGGAACCGGAGGCACGTGCACCTTGTCTGCATAGATTTGACACTTATGACAGGTCCGGGAGTGTTGATAGCAGTCTGCTTCCATAGTAGACCAGTAATAGCCTGCCCGTAGAATTTTCTTTGCCATCGTAAGCCCACTAGAGTGAGTTCCAAAGGTACCTTCATGTAATTCATCCATCATCTTTTCAGCTTCAATCTTGTCCATACAACGGAGCAGAATAGAATCGTGATTGCGTTTGTACAGGATTCCATAACTTAGGAAGAACTTAGCCGAGAATATCCTTAAGAACTTTTTGTCATTGACTGAAGCTCCTTTTGGATATTCTTGCGCCTCGAGATACCTTTTGACTTCATGAAACCAAGGTTGGTCCACTACTTCTTCGGTATTAATCACGTGACATTGTGTTGGTTCATCCATTCGTTCAATGGTGATCTGGGGAGCCTCGTTATCCCAATTAAGTTTAAATATGGATGACATTGTAGCTAGAGCATCTGCTAGCTGATTTTCTTCTCGCGGGAAGTGCTCGAAGGTAATCTGCTCGAAATGTGGTAACAATGTCAAAACATGTTCTTTGTAAGGGATAAGGTTAGGATGTTTAGTATCCCACTCTCCTTTGATCTGACTGATGACCAAAGCTGAATCCCCAAACACAACTAAAGATTTGATTCCCAAGTCTATGGCAGCCTTGAGACCAAAGATGCATGCTTCGTACTTTGCCATGTTGTTCGTATAGTTGAAGCAAAGTCTGGCCGTAAAAGGAGTATGGCATCCTTCCGAAGATATGAGTACAAAACTGATACCGTTACCAAGTGTATTAGATGCCCCATCAAAGTACAGGGTCCATCGGGATCCTTGTTCAGGTCCGTCATATGGTCTGATTCCTTCACAGTTGTCTACTATCATGATGTCTTCGTTAGGGAATTCAAACTTTATGGACTGATAATCCTCTACAGCTTGATGAGCAAGATGATCAGCTAGCACACTGCCCTTTATAGCTTTTTGGGTCGGGTACTGTATGTCATATTCTGTTAGGATCATCTGCCATCTAGCTATCCTCCCAGACAAAGCAGGCTTCTCGAAGATGTACTTTATCGGATCCATCTTAGATATCAGCAGAGTGGTATGAGTCAACATATATTATCTTAGCCGGCGAGCAGTCCATACCAGAGCGCAGCAAGTTTTCTCGAGCAGTGAATATCTGGTTTCACAGTCGGTAAACTTTTTGCTCAGGTAATAAATAGCGTGCTCTTTTAGGCCAGACTTGTCATGCTGCCCCAATATGCACCCCATTGAGTTCTCTAAAACGGTCAGATACATGATTAGCGGTCTTCCCTCGACTGGTGGCATCAAGACAGGAGGCTCTTGTAAATACTCCTTGATTTTGTCAAAAGCAATCTGACATTCATCATTCTATCTAACTACCTGGTCTTTCTTCAGCAGTTTGAAGATCGGCTCACAAGTAGATGTTAGGTGAGAAATGAACCTAGCAATATAGTTTAGGCGTCCCAAGAACCCTCTGACTTCCTTCTTAGTGCGAGGAGCAGGCATTTCTTGTATCGCTTTGACCTTGGCAGGATCAACCTCGATGCCTTTGTTGCTGACAATGAAACCTAAGAGTTTACCGGACCGGACTCCGAATGTGCACTTGTTCGGGTTCAACCTTAGTTTGTACTCCTTCAACCTGACAAATAGCTTTTGCAAGTGATCAAGGTGTTCTTCTTCAGTTTGTGATCAGGCTATCATGTCATCTACATAGACCTCTATCTCATGATGTATCATATCATGAAACAAAGCTACCATGGCGCATTGATAGGTTGCCCCGACATTCTTCAGTCCAAATGGCATCACTTTGTAGCAGAACGTACCCCACTGTGTGATAAATGTAGTTTTCTCCATGTCCTCAAGAGCCATTTTGATCTAGTTATAGCCTGAGAATTCGTCCATGAAAGAAAATATTGTGTGCTGGGCTGTATTGTCAACCAGGATGTCGATGTGTGGAAGTGAAAAATCATCTTTAGGGCTGGCTCTGTTTAAATCTCTATAATCCATGCACATTATCACTTTGCCGTCCTTTTTATGCACGGGAACAATGTTGGCAACCCATTGAGGATACGAAGTAACAGCCAGAAATCCAGCATTGAATTGCTTCATAACTTCTGCTTTGATCTTCTCTGACATGTCAGGTCTCATGCGGCGGACTTTTTGCTTCACTGGTGGACAGTCTTCTCTTGTGGGTAGACGGTGTACCACAATGTCTGTATCGAGTCCCGGCATGTCTTCGTATGACCAGTCAAAGATCTCAACATAATCATGCAACAACTAAATTAGGCACTCCTTGACACTCGGCTCTAGATTGGCACCCACTTTGATTTCCTTTTTATCTTCCTCGGTACCCAAATTGATTATATCCAACAGCTCCTCATGAGGCTGAATAGCTTTTTCCTCTTGTTGTAATAGTCTGACCAATTCCCCTGGCACCTCACAATCTTCCTCACCTTCGTATTCGGCTTGGTAGATCAGATCTTCAGAGTCACTGAAGGCTATAGCAGTATCGTTACCCATGGGACCCGGAGTGGAAGGGTACCTGCATTTGTGAGTGTAGGTGTGCGTAAGGTTATAGCCATCTTAAAACAATAAAATGTAAAAGAAAGACAATGAGCACTAAAGGTTTATATATGAAAAAGCGTCCATGATTCATTGAATGTCATATGAAGATGAAATAAAAACCCTTACAAGTGGACCAATATGCCTCGGGTAAGACACAAGGTTGAAAATGTACGAATTGTTTGTGAATATTACAAGTCCAACAGAAATGTAAAAGATAAATTACTGAGATATGATAGTTATTGGGATGAAGTCTCTGGCTTCCCAGTTGCGAAGTCCTCCGTTGACAGTAGGAAATACCCAATCTTCCAAGTTTCCATCCTCTTCATTGTCTTCTACTGCATTGACGCTTTGGTTGCTAATCTTCACAGGTGGCCCTCCAGCACGGGTACGGCGCACAGCCTTCTGAGCAGTCGAAGTAAACCCCAAGCCAAACTTGTCTGATTTGTATGGAATGTCTGGAAGCTTCCCCCAGATGGTGCATCCCCCCTCTTCCACTAATGCCTTTGCATCCTTTAGAGATGACATCCGAGGTGGAGGTCTTGTGATCAAAGGAATTGAGGATACCGCCTTGGTTACCGCCACTTCTTGGGAGACTTCTTCAAAATGTTGGAAAGGGGTTTCAATGAACTCGCCATCCAATTCCACATATCGGAAAGATTTTAGATGACTAATCATGTATTCCTCTTCCCCATGGACAGTTATGATCTTCCCTTGGACAGGATACTTCAGCATCTGATGCAAAGTGGAGGTGACAGCACCGACATTGTGGATCCAGGGGCGTCCTAACATACAGGAATAAGAAGGACGGATGTCCATCACATAGAAGGTTGAATTAAAAACCTGAGTTCCCACCTTTATTGGGATGTCCACCTCCCCGTGGACCATCCTCTTCGACCCATCAAAAGCTCTCACCACTATGTTGTTGGGTTTTAAAGTCAGCCCCTCGCAATCCAACCTATCAATGGCTTTTTTCGGTAAGACGTTTAAAGATGATCCAGTATCAATCAAGACATGGGCTAGGGTTTTTCCTCTACAATCCACTGAGACATGTAATGCCTCGTTGTGTTTTCTCCCTCTGGGTGTCAAGTCAGCATCAGAGAAACCCAGGCCATTATCAGCTGTCAAACTGGCCACACACTCTTGGAATTGGTCCGCAGACGTCTCTTGTGGCACATGAGCTGTCTTCAGAAAGTTTACCAAAGCTTTAGCATGTGCCTCAGAGCACAGCAGCAATGCTAGCATAGAGATTTTGGAAGGGGTCTGCCCCAACTGTTCAACCACATCATAATCACTTTTCTATATTATCCTCAGGATTTCTTCCATCTCTTTCTTGGATGTTTCAGGAATAGCTAGTGATTGAGCCTTCGTTCGGACAGGCTCCTCTTGAATGTTTTTTTCTTTATTCTCAATAATGGAAGTAAGGATAGGAATTATGTCGTCTTCGTTGGTAGGTATGCTTGTAGGTACAATCACTGGTGCAGAGGTAATCTTCGGAACGACCACGGGTCCAAAGACTGCCTTTGGAGGGGAAATCTCTGGAGAGAAGATTCTACCACTACGGGTAATCTTTCTTGTTCCGGCAATGTTACTGATATCGGAATTGTCCTCTTCTGAGCTATCTTCTTCGGCAGTCGGTTCATCCTGTTTGATACCATGGTAGTAGATTTCTCCACCATAATTCCATGGTACTGTTTTATCTGACTGGTACGGGACCGACCCGAGCATTGTAATCTTAAGTGGAGTAGTCATTGGAGCAGATGTAATCCTAACGGGTCTTTTAGGGACCCTGGAAGGATTTGCATAGATGGTTATGATAGAAACTTCTTTAACTAGAACGGGTGAAATAGGAGCTTTCTCAAACAAAATTTCTTGGTTATCAATCAGTTGTTGGATACCTTTTTTCAACAGAGGGCAGTCAAATGATGAGGATAGGAAAATATGGCAGTCTTTGTCACAACCTAGGAATATACCAGCTTTCAACAAATTCAACTTAATTATCGGGAGCGGAGTTAACAATTTATCCACGGTAGCAACAAACAAATCTTCTTCAATAGCGTTGGCATTGTGACCATGCCTAGGCATTGGAGCGGAAATAACATTTGGTTTCTCAGGCGCTTCAAACTCAACTTCCTTCGCATCTATCAGGTCTTGAATTTTGTTCTTCAGAGCCCAATAGTTGTTGGTGTCGTGCCCTGGACTTTTAGAATGGTATGCGCATCTGGCATTCGGGTGGTAGTGAGGAGACGCAGTATTGGGATTCTTTGGGGCCTCTTTTAAAGTCGCTAGATTCAATTTCAAGAGATGTGGTAGAACTTGGGATGGAGTCATGTTAATCTTGGTGAATTGTTGAACTGGCCTTTCCACCCTTGGCTGATTATTTCTTGGCTGGTTATTTCTTGGCTGGTCTGATGCAGGCTTTTGAATCATAACGGCCCCCACTGTTGGTCGGCGCTCAGTTCTTCCCTGATTCCTTTGTGAATAGACAGCAGACACTTCCTTCTTCCCGGTGAAGGGCTTTTTTACAGTTGTGGAGGCAGACGCGTCTTTTTGAATCTTCACACTCCTTATACCGGCTTACACCCTTTCGCCAGTTAAAATCAATTCAGTAAACCCTGCAGAGGAGCTCCCAATCAAATGATTAAAGAAAGGGCCTGATAGAGTTCCCAGGAACATGTCCACCAACTCCCTTTCAGACAAAGGGGGTTGCACCCTTCCGGCTAAATCCCTCCACTTTTGTGCGTAGTATTTGAAGCCCTCATTTGATACCATAGCCATACTCTGAAGTTGAGTACGGGTAGGCTCCAAATCGGCATTGTACTGATACTGTTTATAGAAAGTTGCGGACAAGTCTTCCCAATTGTGGACATCATCCCTCTCCGACTGGTAGAACCAATCAAGTTGTGTTCCTGATAAACTGTCTTGGAAAAAGTGGACCCACAAGTCTTTGTCAGCAGAGTGCGGCTGAATCTTCCTGACATACGCCCGGAGGTGAATTTTAGGACAAGACACCCCCTCATACTTGGCAAATAATGGCACTTTAAACTTTGGCGGGATTACAATTCCTGACACCAGCCCCAATTCCTCGAAATCTAGCCCTGGTACTCTCTGTATTTCCATAGTAGTTAGGCACTCTTCCAGGTGTTTGTAGTTCTCATCAGCTGGAGGGTATTGTTGTTCAGAGTATTCCTTTTCTTCCTCTTCTTCTTCTTCAGAATCTGATGGTACTGCTGTTTCTTTTCCTTTTCTTTCCCCTTCATCAGATGTTGTAGGAAAATCTAAGGTCCTTCTGGCTTGTCCCTGAAACCTTCTGCCCATGATAACCACACCAGCTGGCTTCTTCTTCTTTTTCTCTTTTTCTAGCAGAGTCTTCAGCTCCTCTTGCCCCTTGGCTAAGGTCATGAGTAACTGTTGAAATTGTGTATTTTGAGCTTGCAGATCTTTGACCGTTTGTTCGAGATCCATCGTATTGAAATAAACAGAAGATAGATGAGGAAACTTGTTGCAAACACCTGTTTATGTTTATGATGAATGATATGTATTCATGCAGTGCTCTCAAGGATTTAAAAATTCAAATTTTTTTAAACAAAAAAGAAACACACGTCATATTAATAAGGTAGAATTTGAGTACATCAATGCCCCTTGGGCAAAATAATACAAAATTCTAAGGTAAAAAGACATTGCACATCCTCTTTGGTGAAATGTAGGTATTGAGAGTTTGCTCTTCATGAAGTAGTCGAGTGAGTTCTAAAACCTTCTTCTCGCTTGCATAGAATTGGGCTTCGAAAGTATCGCGCTCTCCTTTGAGCTGTATCCAATCCCTTTGTAGGTCTTCGAGTGATGTCGGCATGTCAGGATGTAGGATAGTGTATGGAACCTTTCCCTCCTTAACAGGCTCAACAATCACTGGGAGAATGGAGGGGTAAGGTATCATAAGACTTTGAGCGCGGGTTCGTACCCACTTGAGGTAAGGCTCAAGAGGGATGGAATTCTTATGTCCCAAAGTCTTGCTATCTACCTTGTTTAGCATCCTCCAAGCTCGGATGAATCTCTAGCGAAGACCTTGATCGTCGTTGTCGTAGTCGAAAACCAAGCCTTAAATCAGCATATCATGCGGGCCATCCCTTCGGGCATAACCAAACTATCTTAGAGCTAAGCACTGGTTGTAGGTGATGCCTCCCCTAATTCCAAGTAGAGGGGCATTAGGGAATTCCCCATAACGGTCAACAATAATAACATTCTCTTTGGATCGAGAACACCAATGAATATCTGAATGTTTGAGTGTCATCAACCTTTGTGACCACCTCAAACCTTTCTCATTCTTCAAGAGTGATTGGGGAAGATGAGAAATAAACCATCTTGCCAGGAGAGAAGTGCAACACATAAGAACACCTCTTTTCCTCATTGTACGAGTGTGAAAAGAGTGTAAGATATCCCCAAGCAATGTAGGCACCGGGTTGCGAGACATGAAGATTTTGACAGCGCTTACATCTATGAGTTGGTCAGGATTAGGGAACAAGACCATCCCATAGATGAGAAGAGCTACAATCTCCTCAAAAGCTTGCAAGTCCAAGGAGTTCCAACAACTTTGGGCCTTCTCAAACAGAAACTTTGCCAAGAAGCCTTTGACACCACTTCTAGTTTCCCAATGAGTTGTGACATCAGATGAGTGCAAGTGCAGGGCTTGAGCAATCTCTTCTGGCTTTGGATCTCTTTCCGTACCGTTGAAAGGTAGTTGATTGAGAATGGGAATCCTCAAGAGTTGCGAGAATTCTTCCAAAGTGGGCACAAGCTGGTAGTCAGGAAATGTGAAACAGTGATGCAAAGGGTCAAAGAACTGGAAGAGAACCTTCATCATATCCTCCTCTGTGTTAGAAGTGACTAAGTTGAGTAGACGACCATGTCTCTCGGTGAATGGAGAGTTCTCAGGAATCCTTGAAGCTAGATCCTTGAGTTGTGGAGGAATTCTTACAAGGTTGACTTGGATAGTTTTCCTGCGAAGTGAATCCATATTCTACAAAACAAGAACAAAGATGAATTTCCAAAATCCTTGAAATGGTTATTGGATGTATATGATGCTCATGATGTCCATGATGTTATGCACAAGTATATCTGTACAAGCAAATCAAACAAGTTCCTAGTTTAGGCTTGCATGGGGTTTCATAGGTAAGTACCCTCTTGAAGTTTAGTTGGCTCAACCTGTCCTGGTAATAGTAATTGGGTTCTAAGGAGCTCAATATCACTGGATTGTTTCCTTGTTCATTGTTTCAGTTCAAGCCTCTTTACTAGCGACCGAAATATTCCAAGAAACCAACCCTCAATGAGTGTAGTATCGAGTATCTACCAACTTCGGACTGCACCAAAGCCGGTCATCTCACTACATCCTAAAAGGCCAAGTTGGTCAAGTAAAGGGTTCTAGAAGTTCATTAGTGCTTCATGACATCACTCAATGTCCCCGTATTCTCTTTGATTGACTCAAAGGCTACTGGTACCCAAAAATATGTCACACTAACATAGTTATTACTTAGACCGTGTCGGTATACCCCGCACAGTTTCCACAATATATTGCTATTTACCTATAATGTTTCCCAAATCCGGGTGGAGGATTCAAACCCAAACAATAGAACCAAAATGTAAAGAAAACAAGTCAAACAAGGTAAGAAAAGAAATGTGATCTAAACCCTAAGGTAACCCCACTTTTATAATTTTCCCCAGCAGAGTCGCCAGTTCTGTGATACGGTGGGAGAACTGACTTGAAGGTTTTGCATTTTGTCGTAAATGTCACGGTTAGCAAGAGTCGCCACCGACTTTTCTTTTATCTAAAAGGAAAGGTAAAAAAGCACAGGAAATACCTTTGAGATATTTTCTTAAGTTTGGGGGGTAGATTATGAAAAGGGAAGGTGCTAGCACCCTTTTCATCCATGGTTTTCCATGGGCTCTTAGTTACTTGCTTAGATCACTTGCTTTGTTTTGTTTGAAATGGTGTTTTGTGTGGTTTTGAAAGTATTTTGTAAAAGAGACCTTTGTTTAGGCAATCTTTGTAATGATTCTCGTTCGTAAGAATGTATACAAATATTTTTGTCTTTTGAAAATGTTTTCAATGTTTTGTAAGATGTTTTGAAATGTGTGTGTGTTTGTTTTTGAACATAGCAAGGATTGTTTGAAATGGAGCAAGTAACTTAGAAGCTATCTACCTACTCAAATGTCTTTCTTGTGCATTTTTATTCCTTTGACATTGTTGACTTACCATTGATTTGGTAAGCAACCCTATCTTTGGATGTAAACGGGACGGGCGCGGGTCATCGTATAACCATGATAGCAATGTTGCCAAGTATCTTACCATTTTTGAGGGACCAAGATCATTTGTTTAGGCAACCTTTGAATAGCGTCATCGAGGGACTATGATCTTATACTTGTTTTGTTTTGCCAAGATACTTCACATGCGTAACATGGCCATTTTATTTCAGGCAACCAAGTGGGAGAAACCCTAAGGGTGCTTGTGTGCAAAGTTGTGTCATTTTCATGCTTTTGTCTTGCATTTAAGGTTTTCTATTTGTTTTGTTTTTTGTTCTTGTCATGCAAACCCTAATTACTAATCATGGTATAAAAGCGATAAATTGCGTAAATGTAAATAAGCTATTACAACAATTATTATGGGAGGGGGGATACAAGTTTTGAATGGGGATTGTGCATAAATATAAACCTAAATATATTATTACAACCAAATCGAATATTGCGCGAATTAAATAAATATAAGGCAAATATTTAAAATGCAATGTTTATGTTAAAAAGATGTTGTGTTTTTGTATGAGAAAAATAAATAATTCAAACCCTAGAAAAAAGTAAAAAAATAAATATTATTTTTGGAGGGGTTTAAAACCCTAATTTTTTTATTCAAAGAAAATAATGCTTCATATTATTATTTTGTACATTTTTTGTATAAGAAAATAATAAATAATATTACATATAAATATTAAAAATTAAATATGTATAGAAAATAAGTATTTATGAGTATAAAAATATTAAGTATTTTTAAATATATTTATAAGTTATTTAAGAAAATAAAATCTATTTATCAAAATAAAATATTTTTCATGTGAGAAAATAATAAATAAAATAAAATAAAATTGTAAAAATAAAGAAATTATTTTTAGGATTTTTTATTATTCAGAAAAAATAATCAAAAGCAATAAATATAAAAATATGAAAAAAAAATATGAAAAATATAAAAAGCTAGTCAGGGGGTGCAAATAGTAAGTTAGGGGGTGCAAATGGCAAAAAAAAAGGCCCAAAGCACAAAAAGCCCAGAAGCGCTTCATCCCTGTCCTTAGTCAGCTTCCTGCGTGCGCTTCATGTTCAAATCTGTAACTCTCTTATGCTTGCACAAAAACAAAAATTCATAACATAAAAAATGTGGCATTTAAGCTCACGATTCTAACCATATAAATTATGTAACCTAACTCTTAAAGATCAAGGAGAATTTTTGAACCCCTAATTCGTGACCTAACTTTTTCAGAGTTTTCAATCTTCAAATTCTCTCAGCACAAGTAATATAAATGAAAAGTAATGATATGTACATTTTCATTATGATAAGGACTACATTTTTCCTTCACAAATCGCAACTTGAGGTTGCCTATTCAGAGAGATAGAGTTTAAAAAAAATACCTCTTTCAGCTGGATTCGAGTAGGGCAATATAGGGACTTTAATGGAGGCCTGATGACTGTTTTAGCTTTCTTGAACTTCCCTCAAGCTATTCCAATGCTTATCTTGCTTTGAGGATGGCTAGAACTCTCTAAACAAGTCAAGCTGCAAGCTTCCAAATTGAAAATGGTGGATGCCGAAATAGGGGTTACAGAACCAGGTTGATGGCTTGGATTGTCTAAGTATCAAGTGTATAAGATGTTTGAAGTGATTAAACACAAAACGCACGAGCCAAATGAGGGTTGGCTGTGATTTTGCAGAAGTTCTGTGTTTGGGCAGTTTTGTAGAGTTTTTGAGTTTTAGAGAGTTTCAGGTTCAATCCAAACGTGTTATGCCTTGTAACAAGTTTGTATATTTGTATAGAAATGATCCAAAGTCAGCCCTTACTAGCTGTGCAAGCTTTGGACTTTTTTGCAACTTTCCTTCCATTTGAAGTAAAGTGAAGTGACTAATCCCACATGCTTGTACTGGCTAGCTTGAGGGCTGATAAGAGTTGGTACACATTGCTTGAGAGCTGTGTAAATTACTTGTATCAAGGGGACAGGTTCAATGCTCAAGATTGACAAAGTTGCAAAAGTTCCTCTTTATGAAAATGGCATTGTGAACTTTTTGCCCAAAATGGAAATACCTCTTGTGCAAAGCTTCAAAAGCAAAGATAAAGCCTTTTTCAACTGAGTTTGCATTTATTATAGAGTGTATAGCAAGCTTAGGACCTATAAAGAAAGATACAACCATCATGGATTTGATTTGCAACTTGATGCTATGTGAAAATGGCTTGAACAAAGAGTGAGAAAATGCCAACTTCCTCTCTTCGATTCTCCCTACTCAAAAATGATCTTGGAGAGTTATTGGACATTTTGGAAAGCTTGCCATGTGCTCTATAATCCATCTTTGAAGTGAAATTTTAGATAACTCTTGGAACTAGGTGAAAGATGTCCATGAAGTTGGGTCCAAAACCTGCCTAAATTTGGGCAAAACTTCACTAAGTTAAGAAGTTCATGGACCTATATTCACAAATTCATAACTCGAGATCCAAGCATCTTTTGGGAAAAGTTTGTGAAGAAAAGTTGTAGATTTCATGGAGGACTACAAATTTCATGTTGGTAACTTTTCTTGAATCAAAATTCATCATGGTGAAAAAGTGGTGAAAAGTTGGGGAAAAATAAGAACATTTTTATACTTAGAAAAATTCTAAGTTATGAAAATTTTCAAATTAAAACCCTAATTTTCAAATTTGAGTTTCTTGGTGAACAAGTTTCATATTTTGACATATCTTGACGAATTATGACCCTTGGCACTTGATTTTGACCAAAAAAGTCAAAGTTTGACTTTTCAGTTTAAAGTTGACTTTTGATCAGTTGACTGCAAAATTCATATGTCAATCCAATGAACTTGAGATCTTTTGAACCATGTAATTAGGTTAATATGATGTCATTGAACCCTTGAAATCATGCTTGAACTCAATTGGTCATTGGCTAGGTTAAAAAATCAGGAATTGCCCTTTCTCAGTCAAAACCCTAATTTTGACCATTTTGCCCTTTTGATGATTTGATCAAATTTCTTGAGGAGTTGTGATCCAAACTTGATCAAATGATACATATGAGTCTAAAATGTTGTTGTGGATCAAAAATTATGAAGTTTTACTGTAAATTGGCCATAGTTGACTTTTTCCCCAATACAGTTGATTTTTAGGTCAACTGTCCAATTGATTGATCAAAAATGTGGTTCAAGGCTTGAAACTTAACATGAGCAATCTTAAGGGTCCAAGATGGTGTATGAAAGTCACATGAAGCATTGGTGATCCAAAAATCCTTGTGCAAACTCAAACCCTAATTTTGGGTTATTAGTGCAAGGTAATGTGTCTTGAGCTGACCAAACCCTAATCTTGTCTTGAGTCCAAGAAGTCTTATGAGAAAAGTCTTGATAAATGAGAGGGAAAATTTTGGGGTACAACATTGGGTAAGGTTGCTTTGTGAGGAGTATGTGTAGGGCTTTAGGAGGAACCTAGGTAGGGTTACTTCGGGATAAGTCCGTGTGAAACTTTGGCAGGAACCTGGGTAAGGTTACTTTGGGCTAAGTCTATGTAAAACTTCAAGAGGAACCTGGGTAAGGTTACTTTGTGACAAGTTCGTGTAAAACTTTAAAATGAACCAGGGTAAGGTTACTTTGAGATAAGTTTGTGTAAAACTTCAGGAGGAACCTGGGTAAGGTTACTTTGTGATAAATTCGTGTAAAACTTCAGAAGGAACCTGGGTGAGGTTACTTTGGGATAAGTTCGTGTAAAACTTCACGAGGAACCTGGGTTAGGTTACTTTGTGATAAGTTCGTGTAAAACTTTAGAAGGAACCTGTGTAAGGTTACTTTGTGATAAGTTCGTGTAAAACTTCAGGAGGAACCTGGGTAAGGTTACTTTGTGATAAGTTCGTGTGAAACTTAATAAGGAAATGTATGAGAAATGACCTGTGTAAGATTTTTCAAGATAAACCCGTGTGAAGATGCATTTAGGAGAAACCCTTGTAAGATTGCTTCGTGACGAACCCGCGTAAAGCTGCATTTGATCGCGTAGATAATTACTCTGTCTAGTTTCAAGAGCTAATCTTGAACTTGCTGGAAGTTATTAATGATAACCATCTTTCCTGAAAAGGTACATGATTAATCGTATATGATGCATGAAATGCATTGTATGATCATGTTCTCAAAATAAATGAGGTTATGTCATATGCAATATGTATGTGCACGTCATGATATATGAACATGAAATACTATTGTGGCACGTCCGAGTTTGGGAAAATAAATCCCTGACTGCTTTTGGAGAGTAATGGAAATTGAGTTCCTGACTGTCGTAGAAAAAGTGGTTCTTCTACTTCCGCTGGAGATGGTGAACCAGAGATGACTATGCTAGGGATTTGCCCCTTGTTTACGGATATTCTGCCAAGGAGAGACTCTGCTTGAGAACAACTCTGTGGAGGAATAATTCTGTTGGAGAGAGAAGCTTTCGTAGCTGAAGGGATAAACTCTGTCGGGGATTGAGCTTCTGTATTCAGATAAATAAACTCTGTTCGGGAGAAAACTTTATGAACCGCTTGCGATTACAAAATTCGGCTGGGGAATATAGACGTCGGCTCTCCGAAAGAGCTTGGCTGGGGAAAGTAACTCCTGTTTGGGGAGGCAGAGATCAAAACTTTGGTTGCCTCTACTCTGTGGGGAGTGTAGATGTTACTGGGACGCATGTTGAGGATACGGCAATCACTTTGTATCAAGACTTTTCTGCCCCTGTACCTGCTAGAGAAAGTTCATGCGGAGGCCTTATGGATTGAGTGTTATCCCAACTTATGAGGTGCTTGGTAACTTCCGATCGAAATGATAAGTCTTTTACTGATAGGAAAGTGACGAGATGACATGACATAGTCATACGCTTTAATCCGTAACTTTTGCCTGGACTGTCTTTTCATATTTTCAATCCACCGGGATACCCTTTTTTGCCCAAGCCACCTTTTCAGGTTTTCGACTTGTCGGGTGCACAGATCTTTTTTGTTTTTATCCCTAATTTTTACCTGAACCCTTTTGGTTCGCCGGGATGCCCTTATTTTTGCCTAGGTTAGTCAACCTAGCGGGTCTTTGTTCATGCGCAGTATTTTCTGACTATGTCCACACTCTCAGGGTGTAGGGAGTTGTCATTGTCGGTAGTTTTGTGTTGCCACACTACCAGAAGATGTTTGTTTGATCGTACAGGATTCGTTGCTGGAATTCATGCCCAATGCCCCCAAATGATTTAGATAGAGATTTGCCCCTGGTTATTTGGCATCTTTGAGAGATTCCTTGAATCTTGACTTGACTGCCCCAGATGATGGACAATGATCATGTCGTGCCCCTTGATTGGAAGTGTTTTTCCACTTGAGGTGATCCTTTTTATTGAGAAGGTTTTTGTTCACTAGATATTCTTCATGCAAATTTCTCTGCTGTTGAACAAATAGTCATGTGCAAACAATGTTATTTTAGGAATGCAAAGCTTACGTCTGTCTTGAAGTTTTGAAAATGCAGTTTTTTTTATAGAAAAATAGAATTTTGCAAAGATGTGATATCAACTCAGGATTTGTAGCGGACCTTCAGGAGTCAGGATACCTTTTGTAACAGTATGCTTTTGAACTAACCAATGCTTCAGCTAGGACTTTTAAGGGTTATAACGTGGTCTGGTTCACGGTTTAAGAAACAAAGGATAAAGGCTCAAATTTTATTTGTACCCACCCGTTCTTCATGATGTTCTTCGATCCTAAACTCAGCTAATTGTGCATTTAGATCCCGTTTGAGTCTTTGCTCTGATATTCCAGTTATGGTTCGGATACTGACAATTTATTTTGAATAGGCAGTCATTTCTTTTTTGTTGACGGTTTGTAGGACCTCTTTATTTTTGATTTTATTATCCGTGTCTTTTGCCTGAACTGTTTCTTTTTGTGATTACAGTCAGCGGGATGCCCTAGTGTTTTTTCTTAAGTCTCCTTCATAGGTTTTGACTTAATGGGCTTTTATTTCGAGAGATAATGACTCCATGTCTTGATTATTATAGGGAACCATCACCGTCTTTTGTTTCAGAAGGACGTCTTTGATGCCATTCATTGTGTATAAAGCGGCAGATTGTGACTGAATGCGCCTCTGAATTAACTAAGAAAACTACCCTGCCCCATGTTATGATTAAGGGTTTTAATATGTGTGAAAAGAAAAACTCCTACTTCTTTGGCTCGAAGGGGTTGACTAGGGATTATCTTCCTTATAACTCCATTGTTTAGGATTTGAAACAACGCTTGTACATCGTCAACAAGGTCTGTTCAAAAGCATATTGTAGAGATTATGGTATTGTTTTCGTCATCCTCCCTCTAAAGGCTTACAGTTTTTTAGTCGAGAGTTGAATATCACGAAAAGGAAATATAAAGCAATTTAAGCATAATGAAAACAAATTAATTCAAGACAGACATGTGTAATGCATTGATGAAATAATAAAATTTGTCATGACAATAATTGTTCGAATAAGCAAATAAAATACAACTTCAGAATTTAAATGAACAAAAATGCTTTCAATCCTAGCCATGTTTTGGAAAGGGAGCAGTGATCACGTTGGGAGTCTCAGGAGGGTCGAATTTGATCTTCTTGGCATCAATCATATTCTGAATCTTGTATTTCAGCGCCCAACAATCGTTAGTATCGTGCCCCGGGCTATCAGAATGATAAGCACACCTTGCCTCCGGATTGTAGTTAGGAGATGAAGTCTTTGGGTTCGGATGAGGGTTTATCACTGTAATCAGCTTCATCTTCAACATGTGTTGCAATGCTTGTGACAGTGGCATTGTTTCGTTGTTGTAGTCGTTGTGTGCGTGCCGAATTAGAGATCAGCACTACCCCCACAGATTGGTGGTAGTCTTCCTTGCTACGCCCCTTCTGGTCATGCACAGCATTGGCTTCCCTCTTGCCACCAAATGACTTCTTCTCTGTACTCGAAGAGGTATTTTTCTAGATCTTGCCACTCTGGATCCCAACTTCTACTCTTTCTCCAATTAATATCAGCTTGGTGAAACCATCCGAGGAGCTACCAATCAAGTGATTGAAGAAAGGACCAGACAACGTGCAAAGGAACATATCCACCAACTCCCTATCAGACAACGGGGGTTGAACTCTCCCAGCCAAGTCTCTCCATTTTTGTGCATAATCTTTAAAACCTTCACCTGCACTCATGGACATACTCTAGAGTTGAGTACGAGTGGGAGCAAGGTCGGCATTATACTGATACTGCTTGTAGAAAGCAGTAGCCAGATCTTCCCAATTTCGGATATTTGTTCCCTCTAGCTGGTAGAACCATTTAAACTGAGTCCCTGACAGACTATCTTGAAAGAAATGAACCCACATATTTCTATCAGCGGTGTAGGGCTGGATCTTTCTGACATAAGAGCGAAGATGGAGTTTTGGGCAGGACACACCATCATACTTAACAAAAACTGGGGCTTTAAACTTTTGTGGGATGACCACTCCCGACACCAATCCCAATTCCTAGAAATCCATCCCAGGTATCCTCTGAACTTCCATGGCACTCAGACGGTCTTCCAATTGTTTGTATATATGCTCAGCAGGAGGATATTGCTCATCATTGTAATCAGTATCATTGTCAGACACTGTAGGACTGGGGTCTTTCTCTTCTTCTTGATTCTCCTCTTCCTTAGATGAAGAGGTCAGGTCGACTTGTCGCTTCAACCGCTCTCCAAAACTTCTGCCCATATTCAGAATACTGGCAGCCTTCTTCTTTTTCTTCTTCTCTTTCAGAATGAGGGCTTTCAGATCCCCCTACCCCTTTGCCAAATTGATGAACATTTGTTGGAATTGGGTGTTCTATGCCTGAAGGTCCTTAATGCTTTGTTCGGAAGACATTTCTGCTGAAATAAACAACAAAGAAGATGAGAAACTTGTAATGGTACCTGCAATGATGTGTATGATAATGGTATGCGCATGAAATGATTTCAAAGACTTCGGGAAATTTAAATTTGCAAACCAAAAATAAACAAAACTTTATTAGGGGAATTTGAAGTTCAAATGCCTTTTAGGCGTTACAATAAAAAATAAACAAATCTAAAACTATAAAAGACATCAAAATTCCCATGGATGCTTCCTCTTTGTGCCGAGATAATCATTCAGTCCTTTTTCCTCATACATTTGCTTTGTGAGCTCTAAGGCCTTCCTCTCCGGAGCATGGAACCGATCCCTGTAAGTATCCCGCTCCTTCATCATCTGAATCCAAGACCTATGTAATTCCCCCAAGATCAGTGGGCATGTAAGGATAGAGAACCGTGTAAGGAATTCCTTCTTCGGTAATGGGTTCCACAATCACTGGTAAAACGGACACATAGGGCATCATAAGCTTCTGGGCACGAGCTCGTACCCATTGAAGGTAAGGTTCCATAGGAATGGAAGTTTTTGGCCCCAAAGTCTTGACGCCAGATCTGTTTACCATGCCCCAGGCTCGTGTGAACCTCCGGCGATACTCTTGAATATCCTCCTCATAGTTGAACATAATGCCTTTGATTAGTAACTCATGGGGACCATCCCTTCGAGCGTGACCAAATTGTCGCAGAGCTAAACAAGGACTTTAGGTTATACCCCCTCGGATACCAAGCAGTGGTACATTAGGGTACTCCCCATAGCGGTCAATGATAGCAACGTTTTCCATAGATCGAGAGCATCAAAGAATATCCGTATGAGCGAGTGACATTATCCTTTGTGACCAAACCAGACCTTCTTCATTCTTTAGTATGGACTTAGGGAGGTGAGAAATAAACCACCTCGACAGAAATGGCGTGTAGAACATAAGAATCCCTCTTCTCCTCATGGTACGAGTATGGAGAGTGTGCAAAATATCTCCGAGCAAAGTAGGCACCGGGTTACGAGAGAGAAAGATCTTGATAGAATTCACATCTATGAATGAGTCCAGATTAGGAAATAGAACTAAACCATAGATAAGAAGAGCCAAGAACTCCTCAAAAGCCTGAAAATACATATTATCCCAAAACAGTTGGGCTTTGTCTACCAGAAACTTAGCTAGAAAACCCTTGACTCCGCTTCTAGTTTCCAAATTGGATACCACATCGGCCCGTTTCAGGTGCAAATCTGAGGCAGTGACTTCTGGCTTAGGAACTTCTTCTAGACCTGTGAAGGGTACTTGTTCAAGAATAGGTATATCCAATAGCTGAGAGAATTCTTCCAAGGTAGGCACCAACTGATAGTCTGGAAAGGTGAAGCAATGGTGCTTGGGATCAAAGATCTGAAAGAGTACACTCATCATCTTTTCATCAAAGTTTGAAGTAACCAGGTTGAGAAGTTGACCATGTCTCTTAGTGAATGTAGAAGTTTCAGAAACCCTTGATGCTAACTCTTTGAGTTAGGAAGGTATCTTCACAAAGCTGATTCGGATAGTGTTTCTACGAACGGAAACCATGATCTGCAAAACAGAACAAAGATAAATTCCCTTGGTCTTTGAAATGGTTAGTGTAATAAGAATGAATGCCATGTTATGATGCATGATATCATGATAAACCACAGGTATAGCAATGATAACGAGAAATCGTATCATATATTTACTATGAAATTAAACTGCTTTATATCGTATTGACCCGATTAACTCCTGAATACTCTGAGTTTTGTATGATTTTATGCAGGTACAACATATCTTAGCTCAAACTAGAAAGAAACATGAAATGTACAAGATTGCGGCCAAGACCAGAAGAGAAAAGATAAATCTGTCAAAAATACACATTTTGCTGCTATTACGGTCGTCACACCCTTGCCACGACCGTAAGACACTTCAGAAGCGTGTTACGACCGTCATGCATTGGCCACGACCGTAACGCGCTATTTCATGGAATCTGCACGTAACGCACCAGCCACGACCGCAACAAGCATATTGTTAGTTATTTTGATTGTGCAGTACGTGGTCAAGTAACGAAGTATGCATGTGTGCCTTATTTTTCTCCAACAACCAAGACCACCTTCTCCTTATTTTTCTCAGCAAGCCAAGAATCTAGCAATGTGAAATATAATTCCAACTGTATTCATTCTCTATAAATAGCTTGGACCTCAAAGAAGAAAATACAGAGTAGAGTTCAAAAAATTCTTGCGGAAACTCTGCCGATTTAAAACCCGATTTTATTTTTCGACTTTATTTTGTTCTTGTCATTCCCTTTCCTTTCAGAACCTTTAATAGCATTTCCAACATCAGGAAATTGCTATTGTAGTTAGGATTTCTTTCAAGCCTCAGCATTTTGTTTATTTAATTTTCATTCCGATGTTCCGATCTTACCGACTTGTGGAAGAAGGATCTAGGATATTATTGCTTTTCAGGTTTTTATCGTATTTAATATAATTGCAATTTATTTATGTTAAATTTCTGTTCTTTATTCATAATGCATGTGTTATTGTTTTCCGATTTTATTTCCCGCATTTTAATTCCGAGCATTATGAGTAGCTAAATACCCGTAGTTGGGGTGTGATGAAATAACCGAATGAGTTAATGTATTTCTAAGCTAAAACCTTAATTAACTTAATTTCTGGCCGTGACTTTTTATAATTAAAAATTAAGCTTTCTGTTACGAGAGTAAGGAAATTAAAATAGGGAGAAATCAAGACCACGAGAGTGTGAGATTTTAACCGGATAGCTAAAGTTAGGCATTCGATTTAAATACAGCGAGAGCGCTTTAAAACGAATTAGATTTATTTAGTTTTCAAAAAGATGCTTTCTAAACACTTATGGGATAGCGAGAGCAGACATTTGGCTTTAGGAGTATGATCCGAGGTAAGACCACGAGAGTGTGAATCGAGGGTTTTTAAACTGATAAGTACTACAAAACAATTTAAGTTAAATATTTTTATATGCTTAGGTACAATTTAATTCGTATAGGTTCAAAACATTACACTCCGACCATTTTAATATTATAATTCCTTTAATTGAATTTAGTTTCTCCTTTAGTTTTAAACTTCTAAAAACCAAACGTGACAATTTCCGCCTTAGCTAAACTAACCTATTTCATAACACTAGAGTGATTACGAAATCCCTATGGGTTCGACATCTTTTTATTACTACCGCGATAGACTGTGCACTTGCAGTTAAGATACCGTTAGACACATTAGGTCAATCGCGACATCAAGTTTTTGGCGCCGTTGTCGGGGACTTTAGTTTAGTCACTAGTGTATTCTAAAAACAACGTTGTCTAGACTAAAGCAACTTTTTATATTTCCCTATGTTGTATGCCAAACACTCGTTCTCAAGGCGAGCCTTTGCATCTACAAATTAACGATATCGAGCGTTACTTAAGATTAAGACGCCAAATTCAAGAATATCGATCTCTCAACAATCTTCCTCTGACTAAAATTCCTGATATCCCGTTACCAGAATTTATCGTAGAATCGACAATGGCTGACGTACCAAATCCGCCTCGCGCTCTTAAGGACTACGCAGTTCCTTCGCAAGCGGAACCTCACAACAGCATTGTCGCTCCTGCTATTGCTCGAAACGATTTCGAGCTGAAACCTTCGCTTTTATCCGCCGTTCAGCAGAACCAATTTTCTAGATCTCCTACTGACGACCCTAACCTACATATGTCAGTGTTTGTGCAGTACGCAGACACTGTAAAAGAGAATGGTGTAAACCCCTAGGCGATACGATTGCGCCCATTTCCTTTTTCTTTAAGAGACAGATCCCGAGCCTGGCTCCAATCTCTTCCTTCAAATTCAATCACCACATGGGATGAATTGAAGAAAGTCTTCTTGGCTAGATATTTCCCACCAAGCAAAACTGTTATGCTTAGAGCTAACATCAATGGTTTTAGACAAAAAGATAACGAATCACTTTTCGAAGCATGGGAACATTACAAGGATATGATTAGACTTTGTCCTCATCATGGTTTAGAAGAATGGCTGATCATTCATACGTTTTATAACGGTCTCTTGTATAACACAAGATTGACTATAGACGCCGCTGCTGGTGGCGCACTGATGGATAAACCATATGTCGAAGCAAATCAACTTATCGAAAGTATGGCCCAGAACCACTATCAATGGGGAAGCGAATGAGCTAATGTGGAGAAATCCCAAACCAAAGGTGGAATGTCTGAAGTGAATATTCTGGACCAAGTCAATGCTAAAGTGGAAGCTCTTACCCAAAAGTTAGAAAACCTTACCACTACTCCTGCAGCTACCGTAGTTGCAGTTGTCCAAACTTGCGATCTATGTGGTATTCAATCACATCCTGCTCCAGAATGCCCACTTCTAACGGGAGTTCCAGCTGAACAAGAAACTTACGTCCAAGGGAACCCTTATAGCAATACCTATAACCCTGGTTGGAAAAATCATCCGAATTTTTCATACAAAAGTAACAACACGTTATACGCACCTGGACAAGCTCCTGCCACACCACCCGGTTATCAAAAAGCTATCCCAAATCATCCTGGTAATGGACCTAATGATCCTAGGAAATCTAACCTAGAAATCACGATAGAACACTTCATTGCTTCCCAAGCTCAGACTAATAAAGACGTTATAAATCAGAATTTACATGCTAATGAGCAGATAAAACAATTAACTAGCAAAGTTGATGCTTTAGCCACCCATAACAAGATGCTTGAGATGCAAATTTCACAGGTAGCTCAACAACAAGCACCTACTGCAGCACCAGCTGGAATTTTTCCTGGTCAACCACAACCCAACCCAAAAGGACATGCTAATGCTGTGATACTGAGAAGTGGAAAAGAACTCGACGGACCTATTGACCCAAGACTAGAAAATCCAGCCATGTACCAAAAACAGAGCGAGCCGACTGAAAAAGCTAATGATAGTAAAGAAAAAGAAAAGGAAGACGAAACTCAAGAGGAAGTGGAGCAATAGAAACCTTATGTACCTCCACTGCCTTATAAACCACCAATTTTGTATCCTCAGAGACTTACAAATTCCAAAACGATGGGCCAATTCAAGAGATTCGTTAAACTTCTAAAACAACTCAATATCACAATACCTTTTACAAAAGCCATCACTCAGATACCCTCGTAGGCTAAATTTCTCAAGGAAATTCTATCTAACAAGAAGAAGATAGAAGATAACGGAACAGTTACCCTCACTGCCGAGTGTAGCGCGATCATTCAAAACAATATGCCTCCTAAGTTAAAAGACCCAGGTAGTTTCTCTATACCTTGTAATATTGGAAAGTTTGTCATAGACAAAGCTCTATGTGACTTAGGAGCAAGTATTAGCGTCATGCCCCTATCTATCTGCAAAAAGATAGAGATGGGAGAACTCAGACCCACGAAAATGTCTGTTCAATTAGCTGACTGATCAGTTAAATACCCTGTAGGTATACTGGAAAACGTTCCAGTTAGAATAGGTGAATTCTATATCCCGACCGATTTCATCATCATGGACATAACCGAGGACTCAGTCACCCCTATCATATTAGGAAGACCCTTCCTAGCCACCGCCGGAGCTATAATTGATGTAAAGAAGGGCAGACTAACATTCGAAGTTGGAGAATAAAAAGTGGAATTCATCCTTACTCAATTCTTACAAGCACCAGCCATGAACGACACATGCTATCTTATTGATGTCATAGACGAGTGCGTAAGAGAGATGGAAGCAGAACAGACGAAATATTCTGAGATAATGGAAATCTAAACCCCTCCAATGTTCGAAAACGATGACAGTCTAAACGAAAGCTTAGCACTCACGCCCGATCATATGCCATGCCCGAAGAACCCCAATGTAGAATTGAAAATCTTACCTAAGAATCTAAGATACGAATTCCTTGATACCGAACACACGCGACCAGTAATAGTAAACTCCAACTTAGGAAAGCTCGAAACTGAAAAACTTTTAGACGTTCTAAGGAGGTACCCAACCGCACTTGGTTATAACATATCTGATTTGAAAGGAATATGTCCTTCAATTTGTATGCACCGTATTATGCTAGAAGAGAATTGTAAAACCTCTAGAGAACCTCAAAGAAGGATTAACCCGATTCTTAGCACTGTAGTCAGAGATGAAATTACAAAGCTTATGGAAGCTGGAATCATATACCCGATCTCTGATAGTAAGTGGGTGAGCCTAGTACACGTGGTGCCCAAGAAAGGAGGTATCACTGTTGTTAAGAACGCAAAAGGGGAAGCAATAACGCAAAGAGTAGTCAATGGACATAGAGTGTGTATAGATTATAGAAAACTAAACAAAGCCACTCGTAAAGACCATTTTCCTCTACCCTTCATAGACCAAATGCTAGAACAGTTAGCCAAACATTCTTATTTCTGCTATCTAAACGGTTACTCTGGATTCTTTCAAATTCCCATTCACCCTGACGATCAAGAAAAGACTACTTTCACGTGTCTGTATGGAACATTCGCATATAGACGAATGCCTTTTGGATTGTGTAATGCCCCAGCGACCTTCCAACGATGTATGATGTCAATCTTTGCAGATTTTATAGACAACATCATGGAAGTGTTCATGGATGATTTCTCAGTGTGCGGGGAAAGTTTCGAAGGATGCCTATCAAACCTAGAGAAAGTCTTAGAAAGATGTGTAAAAGTAAACCTCGTGCTCAATTGGGAAAAATTCCATTTCATGGTCAGAGAAGGAATCGTACTAGGACATGTCATATCCAATAAAGGGATTGAAGTTGACAAAGCCAAAATAGAAGTCATAAAAGAACTTCGACCACCTAAGACCGTTAGAGAAATATGAAGCTTTTTAGGACACGCCGGTTTCTACCGGCGATTCATTAAAGATTTCTCAAAAATTACTAAACCACTTATCGGTCTGTTAATGAAAGACGATGAGTTCATATTCGACGATGATTGTCATAAAGCATTTGAAACTCTAAAATCAGCCCTTATCACCGCACCAATCATGCAACCACCCGATTGGAATTTACCCTTCGAAATCATGTGCGACGCGAGTGATTATGCCGTAGGCGCAGTTCTTGGACAAAGGAAGGACAAGAAACTACACGCCATTTACTACGCTAGTAGAACGCTAGACCCAGCCCAAATGAACTACGCCACGACTGAGAAAGAGCTGTTAGCAGTCGTCTTCACACTTGACAAATTCCGTTCCTATCTAGTGGGAGCGAAAATAATCATCTACACGGACCACGCTGCCATAAGATATCTATTAAATAAGAAAGATGAAAAACCAAGGCTCCTCAGATGGATCCTACTTTTGCAAGAATTTGACTTAGAGATTAAGGATAAAAAAGGGACCGAAAACGTCGTAGCGGATCACTTGTCAAGATTGGAAGATATAAAACCCGAACAAGTGCCGATTAACGATGATTTTCCATATGAACAACTGATAGCCCAAATAAGGAGCGATCTGGCTCAGTTAAACCTAAATGAACCAAAACCCAAGGAAGCCGTAAAATCAATCCATGCAACCATGGAACTGCCATGGTATGCCGACATAGTTAACTATCTAGCTGCAAACGCGCTCCCACCAGACCTTACCTACCAACAGAAAAAGAAATTCTTCCATGATCTCAAATACTACTATTGGGATGAACCCTTACTGTTTAAAAGAGGACCAGACGGAAACTTTCGTCGATGCATACCCGAAGAAGAGATAGAAGATGTCATTTCCCACTGTCATTCATCTCCTTACGGGGGACACGCAAGCACTTCCAAAACTTGTGCAAAGATCTTACAAGCCGACCTATTCTGGCCTAATCTATGGAAAGATGTCCACATCGCTGTTAGAAATTGCGATCGGTGTCAATGCACCGGTAATATTTCAAGACGCGATGAAATGCCTCAAAGAGGAATCCTAGAGGTAGAAATCTTCGACGTATGGGGAATTGATTTCATGGGACCGTTCCCATCTTATTTTGGAAACAAATATATACTCGTCGCGGTCGATTATGTTTCTAAATGGATCGAGGCCATAGCCTCTCCTACAAATGACACACGAGTGGTAATCAAACTCTTTAGAAACATAATCTTTCCAAGATTCGGTGTACCAAGACTCGTCATTAGTGACGACGGCTCCCATTTCATCTTAAATATATTCGACAAATTACTGTTTAAGTATGGAGTGAAACATCGTATAGCGACACCATACCACCCACAAACCAGTGGACAAGTCGAAGTCTCAAACAGAGAAATTAAGCAGATCTTAGAAAAAACTGTAGCCGCATCCAGGAAAGATTGGTCATCAAAGCTCAACGAAGCTTTATGGGTCTATAGGACGGACTACAAGACCCCTATAGGAACTACACCCTTCAAGCTCGTATACGGAAAATCCTGTCACCTCCCAGTAGAATTAGAACACAAAGCGTATTGGGCAATTAAAACGCTCAACATGAACTACACTGCTGCGGGAGAAAAACGAGTCCTGAATTTAAATGAATTAGAAGAATTAAGATTAGATGCTTATGATAATGCTAAAATATACAAAGAAAAAACTAAAAAATGGCATGATAAGCATTTATCTAGGAAAGAATTTAGTGTGGGAGACGTCGTACTATTATTTAACTCAAGACTTAGGCTCTTCCCTGGTAAATTAAAATCTAGATGGTCAGGTCCGTATGAAATTACAAAAGTGTTCCCTAGCGGAGCAATAGAAATTAAGGGTAGAAATACTGACCCGTTTACAGTAAACGGGAAGCGGTTAAAAATATACAATAACATTGAAAATAAAGACTATACGAATAGTCTAAGACTTCTAGAATTGCCCAACATTTCACCCGAATAATCTGCTGCTAGGTGATCGGGACTTTATAAGTCTGTCGGGATACTAACTGCAAGTATACAGTTCAGTCGTTCTAGTTTTAAAAGATTATCGAACCCACAGAGACTGAGGATCAATCGCATACGATCTAATGCTACAATTTGTCTAACTAAGCGATGAATATTCGATTTTTGGGGGAAAACAGTTTAATTTAAAAGTAATAGTACTAATTATACTGGTATGTGATAATCGGACTTAGAGAATTCGATGAATCGCTTGGCCTATAAAGTATTTCGGTAAAAGCTAATTGTTTAAAAACCTGAGACATACACTCTCGTGTTTATGAAATAATTCATGCTACTAAACCTAGTGGATGCACTTTAAATTTAATAACACTTTTTGAAAACAATTTGAATTTAATTAATTTATTAAAACACTCTCGTGTATTTAAAAATCAATGCTTCGTTACCACTATCTGGGTTGAACCCCAGCTCTCGCATGCAGGTTCTTGCCTTAATTAATTTCCCACTCTCGTGGCAAAATCGTGTTAATTAACCTCTCACTCTCGTGACAAGGATAGTTAAATTAATATTGGAAATTGGAAACCGGAAATTGTTTTATAAATATTTTTGGCCAAGGTATCATTGAATTCTTTCAGTTCTTACGGTCACATACCGGTATTAATAATTTAGCCAGATATAATTAACTTAACAGCAATAAAGTTTAAAATATAATTCATGGCAATAATTGGCATATTATAAAAACTGAATAAATAATAATTGCAATATAAAAAAAACCTAGAATTAAATATGCTATAGTAATCTTGAGGTAATACAGTAATCCAATCTTCGAGCTTGACTTGCAGTAGAAATTCGTGTTAATTCTTGAAAGAAGAATTAACACTTAAAAATAGAAACTAATGCTTTGAATGAAACTTACAAGAAAATGAAAACAGAATTCCAAAACAAGCAAATTGGAAATAACTGTAAAATAAAATAAATATTTGCTCTGAGTAAAATTCTTCGACCCCCGCAGCTTTGCACTACCACACATATATATAGCAGAGGAAATGGCAGTTGAAAGTGTCTTGAGAAGAGGCTTGAGTGGCGTGAAAATAGGGTGCATGGTTACTGAGTGGAGGAAATATTGGAGAAGGATTCTTCCTCACGTTGTCCACGTCTCCACCAAAGCATAACTTCATCTTTACGCGCGTGACGGTCGTCACAGGTGGGTGACGGTCGTAATGCGCTTAAATAGCGCATTACGCTCGTCAACAATGTGTTACGTGCATTATTTCTAGTTAGGGAGGCGTGACGGTCGTCCCAGGGTGTGACGGTCGTCACAGGTGCAAAAATCCAAACTTTGTATTTTTAGTTCTTTTTCTCTTTGTCTATTGTCTAGCCTTCTTCATGTTGTCCTTTTCCATTGGTTTGAGTTGACAAATGTTATACCTGTAAAAAGACAAATAAACTCGGAATAATCGGGGGTTAGACGACTTAATATAATATAAAATCGGTAAAAAGCATAGTAATTATACGATACGTTTTCTCGTTATCACTAGGCACTATGTCAGGCTTTTGACGTTAAAAACAGCGCTTAGTGGGAGGCAACCCGCTTATTTGCTAATTGTTATTTGTTTCTATTTATTTATTTATTATACTTTTCGTTTTTGCATTTATTCCTATTTAAGTTTTATTTTTCATTTTCTTTCTTTTGTTATAATTTTCATAAAACTGCTACTGATTTCAAAATAATTTTAATTGCCACAGGATTTCTGAAAAGTTTTTGTTTCTCTTCTACCTTCTATCCTGATTTGTTTCCCTGACTAATACTAACCATGGAACCAAAACCACATAATTTCTTGGAAACCACCTTTAGGGGTAGAAACCAAAAGAGAAAATTCGAGGAATTATCAAAAAGAAACATTGGTATGACACTTTATTATGATGAACCCACTATGAATGCTCTAGGTATATTAGATAGTGTTTTGTACTTGTTTAACCAGTTGGGGTGGGAAAAATCCCACATTAAGAATAGGTTTGTCACCTACCGTGAGCTCACCTTTGAATTTCTAAGCTCACTAGTCCATATACCCAAACATGGAAAAGGAACCCGAAAAGGATTTATAAGTTTCCGTCTCTTTGGCATTGATTTTGTTTACACTCATAAGGAACTAGCTGACCTGTTAGGATTCCCTAGCGGCCCTTTTGCTTACTCTACTACCCAGGTTGAACTGATGGACATTGAGCTAGATTACTTTTGGGGGACTTTAACTGGTAATTATCACCCTGATCCGGATAACATGGATAATGATGAGATACATAACCCTGCTATCCGTTACTTTCATAAGATTCTAGCCCACACTGTATTCGGGAAAGAGGAGAACCGTACTGCAGTGTCTAAGGACGAGATATTTTTACTATATTGCGTGAACCAAGGCCACCCCGTTAATGTCGTGCCATTCCTAATGCAAACCTTTTGCCGCATTATCGATAACCCTGATGAACCAATCATCATAGGTGGCCTGGGCACAATGATTGCAAATGCCCTCGGCTTTAGACACCAGCTAAATAGGTGCCCTAATTTTGGTACGATTCGTCCTATGAATATTTCTTTTTGCTTTGACCGCCGTATAACAGCAAACCATGATCACCCACCTTTTGAGTATTTGATAAGAGATGAAGTTGTAAACCTATTCACCCTTCCCAACCATATTAAAGTAAGTGTCCATAACCGTGATAACTGGCTTTATGAGCTAAACCCACCCGACCACCCTCCTACACCTGAGACACCACAAGATTATCAAATTTATGATGATGTTATGTCCGACATGGGTGACCCTGAGACTCCTCCTGGTTACTACGAAAACTTTAACATGGCAGAGGCCCATGAAGCCTCTGAAACAACCAAGAAGGATTACACTGATAATCTGAATAAAATTGTTACCACACTTGATACCTACCAGACTAACATTAATGGAATAAAAGATGAAATAAAAAGCATGCGTCTGGAGATAATCGGATTAACCGACATAACCGTGGAGAAACTTTATCACATTCATAATACACTCGAAGACATAAAAGCAAAGCTTGGATGAACTCACAAAAAGCAGCTCTAGTTTTATATTTTCCTTTTGTTAAGTTTCTAGGAAGTTTCCCATTTTCGCATATTTTCAGTTCGTTTTAATTTGGAACAAATTTACTTTTACGAAGTTTTTGAATTTCTGGTGTTGAACAAGCAAATTTATGGAATCAAAGTTTCAGTTATTTAGTATTCATTTGCTAGTTTCATCTATGCCAATTATAATGATATACATAACATTGCGAGCTTTGCTCTGATCGATTGATGTTGTGATGTTTTGGAATATATATATTTGCATTTGCTTGGTATAACACTGAATGTATATTGCCATTGAAATGCCTCTGTGTAAAGATAGGATGTTGCAGAATTGGTACAGAACTGTCTGCTAAAATTTACATATTTTGCTACTATTACGACCGTCATAACCCCCCTTACGATCGTCACACGCCTTTTAGCGTATTACGACCGTCATGCCTGTGTTACGACCGTAACACGGGTTATATCAGTAACCCCTATAGCAGACAAAAGCTCTTCTTCTTCAACCTTTCCCTCTTCCTCCACTACTTCAAAACCGTTCCACTACCTCCATCAATCCCCATTCACACCACTAAACTCACCATTATTCTCCACTAATTTTAAAACTTCCCATTACTTACCCACATTATATATACATCTCATAAACCATATCCATCACCAATTCCAACCCACAACCCATAACCCACTCTCTCTAACACTATTGCGTGCAAAAATGGCAAACGTAAACCAGCAAATCCCAGGCATCCACCTATGCGATGGTGAACAAGGTGAAGCATAACGCACGAAGTTCTTGAAGTTTCAACGCCGAGGCCTCCATCCCACTAGGTACGTCGATGTTGACTGCCTCAGAGACCTTGGATTGCTTCAAAGTGTCCAACATCTCCTTCAAAATGTCAACCTTTGGACCCTATGTAGCCAGCCCCAACCCACGTACGAGAACCTCACTCTCGAGTTCCTCAATTCCTTCTGCTACATCACTCCTATTGGTCCAACAAATCAACTTACCGGTGTGGTAAGGTTTCGCATTTTCGAAACCGAATACGATTTCTCTCAGAATGCATTCGGTCGATTACTCGACTTCTGTACTGATGAAGGCGCTCACCTCCGTGTACCTGACACCTTCCATGAGGAATCCTTTAATCTGTGGCATAGCCTGACCAACAACCGAGCTAACTCCTATGATCACCTCAATTCCATACAAATCCATAATCCCGCTATTCGCTATTTCCATCGCATCCTGTGCAACACCATTTTCGCAAGGGACAATAACCATAAGCTCAACTCCAAAGAGCTATTCTTCATGCATTGCGCGTTCATCGATCAGAAAATCAATGTCGCACCCTTCCTCTTGGCCCATATTCATTCCATTTGCACTCGAGGCGGCAAACCTTTCTACTTCAGAGGGCTTGTCACTTCTATTGCCTTGGCTTTGAATCATGGCGACACTCTTGCCCATCTGCCCTCCAGAGCACCGGTTTTGCTCACCTTGGACCATTGCAAATCTGCTCATCTCATTCACGAGCGAGACGACGGCAAGTTCAATCCAGTGATCCGGAACGTTGTTTATTCTAACATTGTTCTACCTTGCAGGGACCGTATCGATCCGCACAACTGAGCCAATTGGCTATTTGATGCCCCTGACGGCCATGCTCCCGTGCATGATGACCGGCCGGATGCTCCAACTGACGAGATCCAGGAGGAATTGGACCGCGCAGCACCTGCTCCTGACATTCCTGAGTCCTCTTCTGCACCACCTCCTTTCACTATGGAGGACATCCTCAGAGCCCTCCATCAGCAAAATCAGATGGTTGTAGCTCTTGAAAGGAAGCATCAGGAGCAGTATGACACTCTACATGCACAGAACGTCCAAATTCTGAGCGGCCAGTGCAACATCAACGAGAAGCTGGACGAGGTTTTCTCTAAACTTAACGCCTTATGGATGGACGTAACCGCTCTTGGCTCGCATGATACCGACCTTGAGGCCACACCTACCCGACGCTCCCGCACCCGAAGCAGAGGCAGAGGCCACCAGTAGTTTTCTTTTGTTTTTGTTTCTGTATTTCATTTATTTCCCTTTCCGTACCGTTTTTTTGTTTGTAATCCTTCCTACCATATATCATGACATTGAGACAATGTCTGATATAGTATGGGAGAGGGGCAATATGCTTTTCATTCCGCATTTTCTTCATGTTGCAAATTCTAGTAATTTTATGGTAATTTTATGATATTTTCAAGTTTTCAAGTTTTCCCCGTATTATAAGCCATACCAAAAAAATTCTCTGTTCGCATAGCTCGACATACCTACCTTAAAACGGAAACCTAGTTAGGAAGACGAGAACGAGTAAACAAAATCAATACGACTATGACACCGCAAACATCCTGCTTATGCAACCCGTCTAAACAAAACGTTATACGTACACCTCGATTTTTAAGTTCTGAAGTAACCCCTAGTAGTTTATACTAGCAGTCAGCACCGTCTGGACACAAACCACGTGGGGAGCCGATGAATATAAGTGTTTGATGCCTAATCAATGAAACACCCTTCTCATCTCGATGCTAAGCAAAGAAAATCTTGTGCCAAAAGACAAAGATCGCATACGAGACATAAGTATAAGAGAAGAAGTCCATTGTTGGTTGGTTCAGAGGTATCTGGTTCTGAACTTGGTAGGGCGTGCTACGGCTCGATCCCCCGCAACCTCCGATTTGGAAAAATATAGGGTAACCACATCCGTGTACCAGACCCCGTGACAAAAATAGGATCAAAGTCACTAACCGGCTACTCCACTACGTGCGTGCAAAGACAAAGGGCTTAATATGATTGTGCCAGAACGAAACCGGGCGAAAAAGCACGAGAGGATCGAGGTCGAAATGTGACGAAACGATTGAGCGGTTTGTTAAAGTGGAAATACGTGACTCAATTATGTCATTGGCGTATCACTGACGTTTTACTCAAGTACCGGCCGATTTACGATTGGTTTTATGTGTTTTATCTCGAAAATCAAAGGTATGTCGTGCATGTGCTCCTGAAGAACACTTGTCCGATTTTTACGACTATTTGGTTGAGGACAAGCAAAGGTTTAAGTATGGGAGGATTTGATAACGAGAAATCGTATCATATATTTACTATGAAATTAAACCGCTTTATATCGTATTGACCCGATTAACTCCCGAATACTCCGAGTTTTATATGATTTTATGCAGGTACAACATATCTTAGCTCAAACTAGAAAGAAACATGAAATGTACAAGATTGCGGCCAAGACCAGAAGAGAAAAGATAAATCTGTCAAAAATACACATTTTGCTGCTATTACGGTCGTCACACCCTTGCCACGATTGTAAGACACTTCAGAAGCGTGTTACGACCGTCATGCATTGGCCACGACCGTAACACGCTATTTCATGGAATCTGCACGTAACGCACCATCCACGACCGCAACAAGCATATTGTTAGTTATTTTGAACGTGCAGTACGTGGTCAAGTAACGAAGCATGCATGCGTGCCTTATTTTTCTCCAACAACCAAGACCACCTTCTCCTTATTTTTCTCAGCAAGCCAAGAATCTAGCAACGTGAAATATAATTCCAACTGTATTCATTCTCTATAAATAGCTTGGACCTCAAAGAAGAAAATACAGAGTAGAGTTCAGAAAATTCTTGCGGAAGCTCTGCCGATTTAAAACCCGATTTTATTTTCCGACTTTATTTTGTTCTTGTCATTCCCTTTCCTTTCAGAACCTTTAATAGCATTTCCAACATCAGGAAATTGCTATTATAGTTAGGATTTATTTCAAGCCTCAGCATTTTGTTTATTTAATTTTCATTTCGACGTTCCGATCTTACCGACTTGTGGAAGAAGGATCTAGGATATTATTGCTTTTCAAGTTTTTATCGTATTTAATATAATTGCAATTTATTTATGTTAAATTTCTGTTCTTTATTCATAATTCATGTGTTATTGTTTTCCGATTTTATTTCCCGCATTTTAATTCCGAGCATTATGAGTAGCTAAATACCCGTAGTTGGGGTGTGATGAAATAACCGAATGAATTAATGTATTTCTAAGCTAAAACCTTAATTAACTTAATTTCTGGCTGTGACTTTTTATAATTAAAAATTAAGCTTTTTGTTACGAGAGTAAGGAAAGTAAAATAGGGAGAAATCAAGACCACGAGAGTGTGAGATTTTAACCGGATAGATAAAGTTAGGAATTCGATTTAAATACAGAGAGAGCGCTTTAAAACGAATTAGATTTATTTAGTTTTCAAAAAGATGCTTTCTAAACACTTATGGGCTAGCGAGAGCAGACATTTGGCTTTAGGAGTATGATCCGAGGTAAGACCACGAGAGTGTGAATCGAGGGTTTTTAAACTGATAAGTACTACAGAACAATTTAAGTTAAATATTTTTATATGCTTAGGTACAATTTAATTCGCATAGGTTCAAAACATTACATTCCGACCATTTTAATATTATAATTCCTTTAATTGAATTTAGTTTCTCCTTTAGTTTTAAACTTCTAAAAACCAAACGTGACAATTTCCGCCTTAGCTAAACTAACCTGTTTCATAACACTAGAGTGATTACGAAGTCCCTGTGGGTTCGGCATCTTTTTATTACTACCGCGATAGACTGTGCACTTACAGTTAAGATACCGTTAGACACATTAGGTCAATCGCGACATCAAGCAAACACAGGTATAGCAAACACAGGTATAGCAAACACAGTCAAGTCACACCAAGTCATTAGGTTTAAGGCTTGCATGAGGTTAAAGGTCGTACCCTCTTGAAGTTTAGTTGGTTCAAACTTGTCCTAAAAAGTAACCGAGTTCTAGAGATTATCAATATCACTGACCATCCTTTATCGGGCATTGTTTCAGCTCTCAATCTTTTCTTGCGGCCAAAATATCCTGAAAGTCTGATCTCAATGAGTGTAGCATCGAGTACCAACCAGTTCTCAGTTCTACACCGAGGCCAGCTATCTCACTACTTTCTAATGGCCAAGTTGTTCAACTAATATCCTAAGGTCCGTTAGTGCTTCACGACACCACACAGGCCATGTATTCTCCTCATTTCCCCATGAAAGATACGGGTACCAACTAAAGTGCCACACTAACACAGCCATCACTTAAACCATATCGGTCTATGCCGTACAGTATCCACGATCTATTGCCGTTTACCTAATGAGTTCCCCCATATTCGGGTGTAGGATCTGTAGTAACCCCAAACAAAACCCTCAAAAGTAAAGCAATCAAGACAATCAAGAGAAGCAACTTTAATGACCTAGATCCTAAGGTAAACCCCACTTTATTTTAGTTCCCCAGCAGAGTCGCCAGTTCTGTGATACGGTGGCAGAACTGACTGTTTAATATTGGATTGCGTTTTGCATTTTTTGTTTGCAAAATGTCGTGGTAAGCAAGAGTCGCCACCGACTTTTATTTCATCCAATCATGGAAAAGGGAAAAGAACAGAAAAAACCTTTTTTCGAGATATTCTGAGTACGGGGGGTAGATTATAGAAAGGGAAGGTGCTAGCACCCTTTCTATCTGTAGTTATCTACAGGCTCTTAGGTACTTGCTCATTTTTCAAATTGCTTGTGTGTGTTTGTCTTGAAAATGTTTACTTCGTGATAACCCTTGTATCAGTCCTCAAGGATGTGACGAAGTTTGTTTTGAAAATCTGTTTTGACAGGTGTTTGTGTGAAAAGTTTTCATTGAGCAAGTACTTAAGATTCTACCTAATCGAAAAAAATTGTTTGTTCTCATTTCCTTTAGACATCATTATCCTACCATTAAGGAGTAGGTAGCACCATCGTTGGAGTTGTAAGGGACATTCGAAAGGGACGTACGGTCACAAAAGCAATGTTAGGACACCTTAGTAACCATCCTAGAGTCCTAAAGATCTTTTCCGAGGCAACAATCGAAAGGGTCATTTTTTTCTTTTGGGACATAGAGGATAGCCACTAAAACATCCTATGACTCATGACCGTTTACCGAAGGCAATCGGAGTGAGAGTATACCCTAAGAGTGAGCATGTGCAAGTGTGCTTTTTCAGTTAATGTTATCTTTGCACATTAGGGTTTTCTAACTGTTTTAATTTTTCATGCAAATTTTATTTCGCATACAATCCTAGGCATACATCTAGCAGTTTGATATTTGTGGAAATTAAAAGCGGTAAAGTAAATCTAATTATTACAAGGATTCGGGGAATGGGGATTACATAACTAAAACTTGGGGGGAAATTAAACAGTAAATAAAACCCTAGTTTAAAAGCCTATTACAATCTCGGAGCAATTACAAAAATATAATGAAAAGTACGTACGACAAACGTAAATGCGAGAAATTAGGGTTTTGACCCTTGACAACCAAATTGAATTTAATTAAAGAAAAAAAATCATTTTTTTGTCATTTTTATTTAAGGAAATAAAGAATAAATTGCAAAATATCCTAATCACTAATTATGTTTTAAATATGAAAAATCATTAAATTAATGGAAAAAAACAATTAACCTATTATTGTGTTTTTATTTTGAGAAGGAATTAAAATTAAGAATTAAACCTAATTTCTATTTGATTTTAATTATGAAAAAAAGATTTAAGTTAACCTAATTAAACTAATTAATGCAATTAAATATTTTATGAAAAAAAAGACTAAACCTAATATTGTTTGTGATTTTCTGATTTTTATGTTTTGATTAAAAATGATTTTTGGAAAATAAATAAATTAAATAAATTAAAACAATAAAAAGAATTGGAATAAAACAAAAAAAGAAAAGATTGGGCTTGTGTGGTAGAATGCAGACTGGGGGCTACATTGCCAAATTGTTAGGCCCATATTGGTTGGCCCATGTTCCTTGTGTGTGATCCCATGTGGATTAGCTTCAGAGAGTGCACCATGGGCTGCTGTGGTTAGATGTTGGATCTGGACCAAGGGATGATCCAAAAGGTAGGATTTGTGAGCGTATGATGGACGCGTGGAATGGTGATGTACTGAATCTGCAGTATATTGTTAGGAAAATAATAAAAGTGTGAATTAATAATTAAAAACCTAACTCTGATTAATTTACAGGTTAATTATGAAATAAAATCAATATTGATTAAATCAAAACAACTTCTATATCAAAAATTAATTTAATTAATTAAAATCCTAAAACTAATATTTAATGATTTTTTTTTGTGATTTTATATGTTAATTAAATTAATGATAGAAAACAAATCAAGTGAAAAATAAATAAATGAAAAGGGTTAGAAAAGAAAATAGTCAAAAAAGTGAAAAATGAATGGGGTGGGTGATGAACCCATGCCCCTTGGGTCACAGTTAGGCGCCTCATCCACCAAGCCAAGCTATTGTTTGTGATTCAAACATGTTCTACGTAACAACAAGAACTCATTTGGACAGTTAATAAACATTAGCAATGCATGAAATTAATTATATGAATGTTTGAAAGAAAAAAAATCGGAGAAGATGAGTATGCTTGTTTCAAGCATCAATGGCCATGACTTTCGATCTATTCTTATCCTTAGATACCTCAGGAATGATTTGTAATTGATGGCCTGGGCTGAAAGTGGTTGGATCTTTGGTTTTGACTTTGCACTGGTTTTGACAGAATTTGAGGTTTTTAGAGAGTGTTCTTCGGCGGCCAATTTTGTGCTCCCTAGTCTATGAGGGTGTTGTGTTTATATAGAGGAGGAATTTAGGTCAAAAATAATGGAAGAAATCTCATGGTATCTTGAGGAATTATGAAGATTTGATTTGATTTTGGCCTTGTATGATTTCTTTCCAAAATAGCTCCAATCATGACTTTTTCAATCTAAATCATCCTTGCATGAATTACATGCCATGCTAGCTGTATATGGACTCATAATGAGCACAAAAAATCCAAGATTTGATTCGATTTTATTATTTTACCATTTAAATTGATTTATTTTGATTTAAATGAATAAAAAATAAAAATAAAAAATAAAAATAATAGGTGGATAAGCTCAGGGGTCTTGGGTCCTATTAGAAACAAGTTTAAGCCAAGAAAACATGGGCCAGTTTGAAAAAATGCAATTTTGATCAATGTTGACTTTTGACAATTTTGTTCAAAAATGGCCGACTTTGACAATGGATATCTCTCTCAATTTTTACCCTAGGAGGGTGTTCTTGGTCTTTTTAGAAATATTATGTTGTCCCCTAACCAACCCTTTTGGTCTCATATCAATTGAATCTTCCATGTTCATGTATGAAGCTTTGACCCAAAAGGTGTTTTTGTTGACTTTTTAAAAGGACCTATAATGTAGAAATTCATATCTTTTGATGAGTGCATATTTTGAACTTGTGGGATGAAGATGAGTTGTAGGGAATTGCATCCTGTTCAAAATGAGATTTGGATGGAAAATTTCTAATAAAGTATGAAGAGGTTATGCTTGGTCAAAGTTAGGTTGACTTTTCCTACAAAACCCTAATTTAGCAACTTTTGGGTTTTGATGAATTTGGAGCATTCCTTGGGGAATCATGGTCAACCCTTGATCAAATGATCAAAGTCACTTCAAAATGTTGATGTTGACCAAAAATCTTGAATTTTGACTGTATGTGGGTCACAGTTGACTTTTGACCTAATATAGTCGATTCTCAAGCATCTGAGCAGTTGACTGAGAAAACTTCTTGTGAAAGGCATGAAACTTGACATGTAGGGTCTTGAGAACATATTAGAACCTTGGAAAGCATTTGAGCCCTTTGTGGTTCACACATCTTGATGAAAGTGGAAACCCTATTTTGAGGTATACTGCCTTAGGAGAGAATTTGTCTGGTCAACTCTTGGACTTCCTTGAGCAACTTAGGGACCTCCATTGACATTTGTTGAGTAAAATGGGAGGGAAAATTTTGGGTTACAACAACTGGTCTCAGGGGTTGTCATCCCGCATAAATTCAAGGTCCCCACATTTGCTAAATATGACAGTGTCTCTTGTCCAAAGCTGCATTTAAGTTTATACGTCAGGAAGATACAACCCCATACTGCTAATAGGAACCTATGGGTACATTTTTCCAAGAAAGTTTGTCAGGGACACAGTTAGATTAGTTCTATCAGTTGCAAGGAACCAATATTCGTAATTGGGAATATTTGACTACTGCCTTTTACAAGCAATACGAGTATAATGCGGACCTAGATCCAACTCGAACACAACTGAAAAGTATGTCTATGGTTTCTGGTGAGGGTTTCAAAAATTATACCCAGAGTTGGTGGATATGTTCTTGGGCACGTTGTCTGGT
Source organism: Vicia faba (assembly GCA_948472305.1). Taxonomy (NCBI): domain Eukaryota; kingdom Viridiplantae; phylum Streptophyta; class Magnoliopsida; order Fabales; family Fabaceae; genus Vicia; species Vicia faba. Next base: position 812,321,322 of record OX451735.1, read on the forward strand.
CCATTCTTCAAACATCTGATTGGAAGCTCTTCAGCTGGGTTTACTGATTTGATCATGACCGATTAACGGGTAGAAGATGGTATTAAGAGTGGCAAAATTCAAAGGGATGCATCTTCAAGTACGATGAAAAAACCATTCACGGGAAAGAAGGAGGTCAGTGCTGATTATGGCTAGAGAAGTCAAAACAAAATTGAACATCGTCTGACGGTAGGGGCTGTTATGATTTCCAATCCTGTATCAAATCAGCAACAAAACCATCAACGCAGGCCGGATGCGCCTATAAGAAGATTCACCCGGATCAACATGACCTTATCCCAGGTTTTTCCGCATCTGTTAAAGTCCAATTTAGTGACCCTAAGGGAAGCTCCCAAGAAACCAAATACTGCTTCTCTCTGCTACAACCCAAAGCTCAGTGTGCCTATCATTCTGAAAGTCTAGGGCATGATACAAACGATTGTTGGGCCCTGAAAAATAAGGTACAAGACCTTATCGAGGCGAAAGAGGATGAGTTTGACCTTCTTGAAACATCTAATGTGATAATGGCGCCAATGCCCAAACATGGCCAAGGTGTCAATGTTGTTGATGATGACCGTTTTGTTTCCTCCGTGGATGAATTAACTACTCCCCTTTTGACTGTTAAAGAGAATATATTGCAATCCGGTTTATTTTCGGGCTATGGTGAAAGTTGTCACTTATGTATGTCTCTACCAGATGGATGTTTCTTGTTAAAAATGGGCGTCCAGGGCTTGATGGTTAACAAAGAAATTTTGTCCAAAAATATTCCCCTTACAAGAAGTTGTTGTGAAGATGTCTCGATAATCACCATTTCTGACAATCCTCCCAGGGTCTCCACCAAAAGACTCGTCAGGATTACATCTATTCCCAAGTTTGCTCCCTTGATCATCACCATGCCATGGCCAATACCCTATTCCTCGAATAAAGTTGTTCCCTGGAATTATGGGGCTGACATCTATTACCATGGCGTCAAGCAAGACCTATTGGCTATTGAAGAAAAAGTTGCTGAAGATACTGAGCCTGACATCGACAATATTGTCGGGACCATAAAAATTATGAGAAGTGGACGAGTTTTCTCTCCCGGGATCTCTCCAAAAACTGTTACTATTCCTATGATTATTCTTGTTGCTGCTCCTGTTAGTATTCCCAGTGATACTCCTATTATTAGTTCTACTGTTATCCCTGCTACTGAGTCGGTCGAGACACGGGGCAAAGAGGTATTGGTTGAGCCTGTCTAGACGAAGGCGCATCCAGAAGTCACCCCTGAGGCTTCTAAAAGAGAAATGGAAGAGATATTAAAGATAATCAATAAAAGTGATTACAAAATCGTGGAACAGTTGGGGAAGACCCCCTCAAATATCTCAATGCTAGCTTTACTTTTATGCTCTGAAGCCCACACTAAGGCTTTAGTAAAATTCCTGAAATACGCCCACGTTCCCCAAGAGACCTCTTCTGATCAATTCCAGAGTTGTGTGCCCAGTCTAACTGCTGATAATGGACTGGGTTTTTCTGATGCTGATTTAACTCCCAAGGGAAGGAAACACAATGGTGCCCTGCATGTCTCCATTGAGTGCAGCGGCACTACATTAGCCCATGTTCTGGTGGATACAGGTTCATCGTTGAATGTCTTACCCAAGAATGCTCTTTACCGGTTAGATTGTGAAGGACTCACATTGAAGCCCAACAACATTTTGGTGAGGACCTTCGATGGTTCTAAAAGAACGGTGCACGGAGGTGGACATCTCTATCAATGTTGGTACTCAGAATTTTGATTCAACCTTCTATGTGATGGATATCCGCCCATCTTATTCCTGTTTATTGGGTCGACCCTGGATCCATAGGGCTGGTACTATCACTTCTACCCTACGTCAGATGTTAAAGTACCCAGTCAAGGGAAAGATTATCACAGTCCATGGGAAGGAGGAATACATGGTTAGCCACCTAAACTCTTTCAAGTATGTTGAAATGGACGGCGAGTTCATTGAGACCCCCTGTCAGAATTTTGAGGAAGTTCCGCAGACGGTTGTTGTAACAAAGACTACTACTAAGGTTCTGAAGATTACCATACCTCTATTAAAAATGGCTTCTTTGAAGGATGCTAAAGTGGTAGTTGAGAAAGGTGGATGTACCATTTGGGGTCAACTTCTGGACATTCCCTACAAATCTAACAAGTTTGGTATGGATTTTACTTCGGAGGCCCAAAGAGTTGTTTGACATACTCGCGTTGGGGAACCATCATTATGCATCAGCAATCATGGAGTCAATGCGTTGGAAAACAATGATAGCAACTGTGACATGGACGAGTGGATTTTCCCAACCATCAGCATGGACTCAACAATTGGGAAGCCAAAGATTTTGTTCCTATTACTTTTATTCAAGAGTAATTGTATTTTAAATTTTTGGACTTGTAATATTTAAAAAATTTAAACTTTAAAACCTTATGTCTTACCCGAGACACAATGGTCTATCTGTGAGGGTTGTTACTTCATCTTCATATGTCATTAATAAATCATGGGACGTTTTGCATGCAAATTTTACGCTCTTTATTTTTCTTTTTTTACCTTATACTTTATCAAAAATAGCTATGCTCTTACACACACTCACATATCAAAATGCAGATCCATATCCACTCTGGATCCCATTGGTAATGGTTCTACTATTGCAAATTATGACTTTAAAAATACGATCTACCAAGTCGAGGACAAAGGTGAGGAAGATTGTGAAATACCAGGGGAACTTGCCAGATTGCTACAACAGGAAGAAAGGGCAATAAGGCCTCATGAAGAGCCGATTGAGACAGTTAATTTAGGTACTGAAGAAGACAAGAAGGAAGTCAAGATAGGTGCTAATCTGGAGTATAGTGTCAAGAAGCGTTTGACTCAGATACTACATGACTATGTTAAGGTCTTAGCATGGTCATAAAAAGACATGCTAGGACTCCACACTGATATCGTGGTCCATCATCTGCCGACAAAAGAAGACTTCCCTCCAGTGAAACAGAAGGTTCGTCGTATGCGGCCAAAAATGTCAGGAAAAATCAAGACTTAAGTCATAAAGCAGTTCAACGCCTGATTCTTAGTTGTCACCTCTTATCCATAATGAGTTTCCAATGTTGTTCCGGTGCCTAAGAAGGATGGTAAGGTACGTATGTCTGTATATTATAAAGACCTGAATAGGGAAAGCCCCAAGGCTGACTTCCCACTTCCCCACATTAATATTCTGGTTGACAACACCGGACAACATAAAGTATTCTCCTTCATGGATGGTTTCTCTGGATACAATCATATCAAAATGGCACCTGAGGACATGGAGAAAAAGACCTTCATCACACAGTGGGGCACTTTTTGTTACAAAGTTATGCCATTTGGGCTTAAGAACGCTGGGGCAACCTATCAGCGTGCCAAGGTAGCTTTGTTTTAAGATATGATCCATCACGAGATAGAGGTCTACATGGATGATATGATAGCCAGATCTCAAACTTAAGAGGAACACCTTGACCACCTGCAGAAGCTATTTGAAAGACTGAAGAAATACAAACTAAGGTTGAACCCAAATAAATGCACTTTTGGAGTAAGGTCCGGTAAGCTCTTAGGCTTCGTTATCAGCGACAAAGGTGTTGAAGTAGACCCTACAAAGGTAAAATCAATACAAAAAATTCCCGTTCCCCGCACTGAGAAGGAAGTTAGGGGATTCTTAGGATGTCTAAACTACATCGCCAGATTCATTTCCCATCTAACCGCTACTTGTGAACCAATCTTCAAATTACTGAAGAAGGATTAAATGGTGAAATGGAATGACAACTTCCAGGATTCCTTTGATAGGATCAAGGAGTACCTTCAAGAGCCTCCCATTTTAATGTCGTCGGTTAAGGGAAGACCTCTGATCATGTACCTAACAGTTTTAGAAAATTCAATGGGGTGTGTGTTGGGGCAGCATGACGAGTCTGGCCGAAAAGAGCATGCAATATACTACCCGAGCAAAATGTTTACCGACTATGAAACCAGATATTCACTGCTCAAGAAAACTTGTTGCGCTCTAGCATGGGCTGCTCACTGGCTAAGACAGTATATGTTGCCTCACACCACCTTCTTGATATCCAAGATGGATCCTATTAAATACATATTCAAGAAGCCCACCCTCTCTGGAAGAATAGCAAGATGGAAAATGGTCCTGACCGAATATGACAACAAGTATACTACCCAAAAATAAATAAAAGGAATTGTACTAGCTAATCATTTTGCTTATTAAGATGTGGATGACTATTAATCCATGAACTTTGAATTCCCGGAAGAGGACATCATGTTGGTGTATGATTGTGAAGAACTCAGACCATATGGCGGCCTTGAACAAGGATCCTGATGGACCATGGTTTTTGATGGTGCTTTCAACTCACTTGACAATGGCATCGGTGCTATGATCATATCTCTGGAAGGCTATCATACTTCCTTCACTGCCAGGTTGTGTTTCAACTGTACCAATAATATGGCTGAATATGAAGCGTGCATTATGGGTCTCAAAGCTGCCATAGATATGGGGATCAAATCCTTAAGTGTATTTGGAGACTCGGTCTTAGTAATCAGTCAGATGAAAGGAGAATGGGACACGAAGAATCCTAATCTCATCCCTTACAAAGAGCATGTGTTGACATTGATCCCACATTTTGAGGAAATTAACTTTGAGCATTTTCCACGAGAGGAAAATCAAATAGAAGACGCGCTAGCTAATATGTCATCTATGTTCAAAATCAGATGCGATAATGAGGCTCCTCAAATCACTATTGAGAGGATGGATGAACCAGCATACTGTCATGAGGTTGATACTGAATAAGTAGCGGGCAAACCTTGGTTCCATGAAGTTAAAAGATATCTCGAGGCCCAAAAATATCCTGAGGGAGCTTCACTCAATGATAAGAAGTTCCTAAGAAGGTTCTCTGCTAAATTATTCCTTAGTAACGGAATCCTCTATAAGCGTAACCACGACTCTACTTTAGTTTGGTGCATAGATAAGAGTGAGGTAGAAAAGATCATGGCTGATTTACACGAAGGTACCTTTGGTACCCATTCTAGTGGGCACACGATGGCTAAAAAGATCCTACGGGCAGGATACTATTGGTCCAATATGGAAACAAATTGTTATCAGCATTAACGAACATGTCACAAATGCCAGATCTATGCTGATAAAGTACATGTGCCACCAGTTCCTCTAAACGTCTTGACCACTCCCTGGCCATTTGCAATGTGGGGCATCGATATGATTGGGGAGATCATACCTACAGCTTTAAATGGACACCGTTTCATCCTCATCACCATCAATTACTTCACAAAATGGGTCGAGGCGGCTTCATTTGCTTATATTACCAAGAATGTTGTGGCCAAATTCATCAGACATAATCTTATATGTCGGTATGGTATTTTGGAAAGAATCATTACAGATAATGGTATCAATCTCAACAATACTATAATCACTGGACTATGCGCGCAATTCAAAATCCATCATCATAACTCTTCTCCTTACAGGCCGGAGATGAATGGCGTTGTAGAAGCCGCTAATAAAAACATCAAAAAGATCATATAGAAGATGACATTGACCTATAAGGACTGGCATGAGATGTTACCATTTTCTCTCCACGGTTACCATACCATGGTGCGTACATCAACATGGGAAACTCATTTCTCTTTGGTATATGGTATGGTAGTTGTCCTACCATTTGAAGTCCATATACCTTCTTTGAGAATCATAAAGGATGCAGGGTTGAATGAAAATGAATGGATTCAAACTCGACTTGACCAATTGAACCTGATTGATGAGAAGAGGCTTACGGTTGTCTGCCATTGTCAGATGTACCAAAAATGATTGATTAAAACTTTTAACAAGGTCAGACATCAGGTATATCAGATTGGTGACCTGGTAGTCAAGCGTATCATACTGCCACAAGGTGATCCCAGGGGAAAATGGACTCCTACATACGAAGGACCATTTGTGATCTAAAACATATTTTCTGGTGGGGCCGTGATCTTAACCACTATGAACGGCGACGACCTTCTTCACCCTATAAACATGAACATAGTTAAAAGATACTATGCATAAAAAGGACCCGCTAGGTTGACTGGCCTAGGAAAAAAATTAGGGATATACACACACAAAAATTTGTACACCCGGCAATCCGAAAACCTGAAAAGGCGGCTTGGGCAAAAAGGGGTATCCCAGTGGATTGAAAACCCGAAAGGGCGGTCTAGTAAAAAGTTAGGGATTTAAAATGTATGACTATGTATGGTTAGATCACCTTACAGCCAACCTTCAGTATCAATTGTCAAACTCAAACGGTACTAATAAATCCAATCAGCTTCGGACAAAGCAACAAGTGGATAAGACACTCAAAGACATAAAGGCTATAGTAGAATGGGAACCCCATGTGATTATTTCACATAGTTGTCTTTCTTTGTATTAGTTTTCATTCTTACGACGAAATTCTCTTACTAGGATGTTCATCTCTTTGTATAAAAACACTTATTCAAGTTAATACAAAGCTATTTCTTTAAAAGTGCAAAACTATTTGTTTTTACTTTCCTGTTTTGTTTGCAAAAACGTCTAGTGATTATTTTTGAACATATGCATTTAAATGTAATTACTGCTTACAAATATACGCATAAAATAGGAAAATAAAACAGAAAGACAGTTACTAATGGCTTTAAGAAATAGGACAATGTCTAGAGGTCACTCCATAAAACCCCCGCATGTACTTTCTCCAGCAGGAGAAATGGCAGAGACATCCTGCTACAGGATCACTGTCGTATCTCCAGTATGCAGCCTAATGGTATCAGGTACTCTGATATCCCCGATGGAGAAAAATTTCCAATTACCGCTTCAAAGATTCCCCAGTGAAAGTCGTCGAGCTTCTCAGGATTCCCTAGCAGGATTTCACAAAATCCCTAAACAATGCACGAAGTTTCCCTTCCCCAAAAGAGTTTATTTCTCTAATAATGGAAACACATCTATCAACACTTCAACTTCAACAAAATATGAATACTTACACTCCTCATTCCCAACAGCAGTCATGGATTTATTTTCCCCAGTCCAGCAACACTGCAGTAGAACAACTAATATGTTCATACATTGCATTCATACATCATAGCATCGAAAACACAAATGCATATATCGCAAATCTCATTTATTTTGAGAACATCATTACTCGATACATCTCATGCATCATACTGCACACAACTAACTTGTTACCCTTTTCAGGAAAGTTGGCAAGCAAACAAGTATTATTACCAATTTTCAGTAATTCCAGATTAACACCTAACACAGGACAGGACAACTATCTGTGAACAAATTGATTTTAGATCAATTCCCAAAAACTGGACGGGGTGACTATCTACATGACAAACACTTTATTCAAGACCTCTGTTGGTTCAATTTAAATTGATCAATGGTTTATCCTGATTCCGTTCTGGTAGACACTTTTTTGGTTCAGTTAAATCGCTCCAAAGATTTATTCTGATTCTTCTCCAGTTAAAGATTATTCAAGACCTCTGTTGGTTTAGTTTAAATCGATCAATGGTTTATCTTGATTCCTTTCCGGCATACACTTTCTCTGGTTCAGATAAATCGCTCCAAAGATTTATTCTGATGCTTTTCCAGTTAAAGATTATTCAAGACCTCTACTGGTTCAGTTTAAATCGATCAATGGTTTATCCGGATTCCTTTCTGATAGACACTTTCTCTGGTTCAGATAAATAGCTCTAAAGATTTATTCTAATTATTTTCCAGTTAAAGATTATTCAAGACCTCTGCTGGTTCAGTTTAAATTAATCAATGGTTTATCCTAATTCCTTCCCGGTAGACACTTTCTCTAGTTCATATAAATCGCTCCAAAGATTTATTCTGATTCTTTTCCAGTTAAAGAATATTCAAGACCTTTGTTGGTTCAGTTTAAATCGATCAATGGTTTATCATGATTCGTTTCTGGTAGACACTTTCTCTGGTTCAGATAAATCGCTCCAAATATTTATTCTAATTCTTTTCCATTTAAAGATCATCTAAGGCCTCTGCTGGTTCAGTTTAAATCGACCAATGGTTTATCCTTATTCCTTTCTAGTGGACACTTTCTCTGGTTCAGATAAATCACTCCAAAGATTTATTCTGATTCTTTTCCCGTTGAAGTCAAGCTTAGATTTAGTCTAATTTCTGTCAACAATCACCTTTGGATGGAATCTATAAGCCCATTTATGACAACTCTCCATCATCTCTCCAAATGGCATCTTTAATCACATTCCCTACACAATCAACAACCACATCATCGAGTGCAAATTTCTCGACACTCTAGTGTTCAATCATATTCTACCTTCAAGCTACGAACGGTGACGTGCCATACTTGCTTTTCAGGTTTAAGAAAATTCAACAGGGGCAGCTGTTGTATCCCAAAATTTACCCTCTTATTTTTCAAAAAATTTCTCACAAAATTCCTACTGGGTCAAGGTTGCACAAGTACAATTGGATCATTTTAGGGCTCTCAAGCATCAAATCAAATAAGAGAAAGTTTATATGGATTCCTATGTTTCTATTGGGCATTTGACTTCTTTTGAACTAGATTAATTCCTATGCTTCGATTGGGCATTTGGTTTCTTTCGAGCAAGCTTAAAATCCCAAGCTTTGATTGAGGCAGTGGCCTTTTGTATGCTCTCTCCATGCTAGCTTAGATTGGGCATTGTTTCCCTTTGAAGACAATTTCCTTCAATTCACAAGGCAGGGACCTCCTGCATGCAAGCCTCGTTTAGGAATTTAGGCCTCCTGCATACAAGTTTCTATTACACCAATGACCCCTTACAAGTTGGCTTTTGGTGCACATGGCAATGGCCTCCTGCAGCTTCCCTTTGATTTAGAAGGCGTTGGCTTCCTACTAGCGCCCTTTGATTCAGAAGACAAGTGCCTTCTCTACACTTGTCTTCAATTCATAAGGCAGGAACTTCCTTCATGCCAGCAGGCACAAGGCAATGGCCTCCTGCATACATCCTTCGATTGCACCATTTGCATCCTGCATGTTTGTTTTAATTCACAAAGAAGGGACCTCCTGCATGCATCTTTCGGATGCAAGTTTGGGTTACATCTTTCGTTTGGCCATATGACCTCTTGCAGACAAGTTTGAGTGGGCAATGGTTCTTCATGACAACTTTCGTTTGAGCAAAGGACTCTTGCATGTTTGCTTGGAGTCACAAAGCAATAACCTCCCATAGTTTTCCTTCAATTCAGAAGCCATTTTCCCTTTGCATGATTCCTTCGATTCACAAAAACCAGGACTCCCTTCAGGCCAGTATGCACAAGGAAAAAAGCTTCCCCATGGCTAGCATTCACAAGGAAATGGCGCCCATAAAGCATTGGCTACTTTCATGCTAGTTTCGACTGGGCAGTATCTCCCTTGGAAACAGTTTCTTTCAACATATAATTTCTACATTATGACACATAACTATTGTCTCGTTCGAAATACGTATCATGGTGGCACATTCGAAGGACTTTCCAGACTTACCTGGATGTCCCAATCGAATGACATATTTTGGTGGCCCATTCAAGGGGCACACATTTGGCCCATTCGAAGGATGCATAAAAAGATACCATTTGAAAGACACATATTGGGTGAAAATCAAATAGTGTTGTCTAAAGAAGAATATGGTCGAAGGATGGACCTAGGTGGTCAAAACAAATGGTTAAAATAATCCAAAGATGCTTGCTGACCAAAGTCCTATATGCTGCCAAGTACAAGCCTGCTATACTGGCCACAACACTCCAAAACTGCTACAAAGCAGTCCTGCAATGCTGCCCCTATTCTTGCACCAAAATAGCATACAAGACTGCACCTCGAAGACTACAAGAACATCATACCCTTTTTGTTCAAATTTATTTTGTTTTCCCTCCTAAACATAAGCCAAAATCATCTATAAATAAGAGCCTCCACCACAGATCTTACGGGCCCCTGAGAGTTGCAAAAAAAAACTCTTGTTGTGAGAAAGTTACCAGTTTCTCAAAAATCTCAAACACTATCAAACATTCTCAAATATTCCTAACACTTAAATTCTAAAAAACTCAGACCCCTTCATACACTAAGTGAACCTTTTCATTCACTCCTCAAACTATCAGATAACTAACCTTCGACCCATTCCCCATTTGCAATATAATAGTATTTTGATTCACTCCCTTACCTGTTGTAGAGTAACCTTCGATTTACTCACCACTATTACATACCCTCCTTTGATTCAGTAACTGCTCAAACAAAGTAGTAACTGAACTAGCTTTAGGAAGATTCCAGCGAAGTTCCATTCACCACCAAGAAAGTCACTTGCAGTTCCTTCGATTTAAGCGCTTCAAGAGTTTAAAACAGGTTCTCTATATCCTTCAATTGGCTAAATATTCAAGCCTTTCGAATCTCAACCTGAGAGCCTAGCATTCCTGCAATCGAAGAAGGAAGCAAGGATCTTGAGGCAAAGAGTGCACCTCACACTGATTCCAGGCCCCAATCAAAAGAAGCGGGAAAAGGATGAAATCGAAAGGGGTGACCTTACTAATTCTAGGCCTAAATCGAAGGAAGCCAGGAAGGGCAGAATCGAAGAGTGTTGCTACCCGAATCGAAAAATCCCATTTTCCTTTCTTTATTTTGTTTTGTCTTTACATTTTCTTGCTATTCGATATGGTTTTAATAGTGTAGGATTTATTTTCTGCATTTTTATTGCTTTTGTACAAATATTAGTAATTAGGATGTATGAAAAGATAAAACCAACAAGTAGATCACCCTAATCAAAGACTAAATACATGCAAATCAAACACATTATTCACACACATGCACGTCTAGGGTAATCTCACTTGTTGCCTTAGAAAATAGTCATGTCCCTCGAATATGGGCATTCTAGCAAAGACCCTCGATAAAAGATCGTAGTCCCTCGATGTTGCCTTCGGTAAACGATCTAGTCCTTAAACGAAAATTGCTAAAACGTCTCATAGGTTGCCTTCTATGAATATATAAACGACCCATGTCTGTCCCTTTATATCCAACGACGGGGCTTCTTACCAAATCAATGGTAAGATAGCAACATCTAAAGGAGGAGGAAAGGAACACTAAGACCTTTTGAGTAGGTAGGATGCTCATAGTTGCTAGCTTGCTCACAACAAAAACATTTTTAAACACCAACACTTTCCTTTGAAACATTTTCAAAAGTTAAAACACTTTGTGTGCATTCTTATAGAAACGAGAATCATTACAAAGACACTTTTCAAAATCACTTTCAAAAACACATTCCACAAACACCTCTTTGAACTATTTTCCAAACCAACACTTTGTACGCATTATTATAGAAACGAGAATCATTACAAAGACGTTTTTCAAAATACTTTCAAACCCACACCACAAAGCACATTTTCAAACAAAAGCAAGTGATATAGCAAGCAACTAAGATCCCGTAGATAACTACAGATGAAAAGGGTGCTAACACTTTCCCTTTTCATAACCTACCCCTCGAACTCAAGAAATAATCTCGAAAAGGTCTTTCCTGTTCTTTTCACCCCTTCCTTATTGGATAAAAGAAAATTCGGTGGTGACTCTTTCTATCTACAATAATTGCGATCAAACGCAAAATACCCAAGTCAGTTCTCCCACCGTGTTACAGCCACCATTCCTTATTTTTATCACTATTTTCTTTTATGTTGTTCTTATCTCTTTTCTTTTCATTTATTTTTATTTTTAGTTTGTTTATTTGTTTTATTTTCCTCTTTTGATTTTATTTTAGCAAACTTAAATATTTTTAAAAATACCAAAAATATTTTATTTTATTTAATCAAGTTTTGATCTTATTTTATTTTGTTTAAACGTTGATTGTAAAAAGAACCCAAAAATAATTTCTTTTGTTTAATTTGATTAAATCTTGATGCTTTCTTTTATTAAATTTTTTGTGAATATTTTCTTAATTGACTCTTTTAATATCATGATACTTTAATGTATTTATTTGAGAGTGATTTTATTTTGAAGTTCTTACCATGATTAAATGTTATTTCTTTGAAAAAATGTTTGGTTTAGGTGATTGATTAGTTGAAACTTTAGGGTTTGAATTTCCTGATCTTTGAAATTTTTTTGATGTTTCTTTCATGAGTGTGTGAACATCTTTGATCCATGCTTAATTCCTTTCAAGTTTATGGTTTAAGACTTGTGTGTTTTCTTTGATTGACTTGTATATATGATGATTCTCATTAGGGTTTTTTCTTGTCTTTCTTAGTTGATCCTTAGTATTTCCTTGAGGTTTTGATTAATACCTTGTTTGATTGTGTGAAGTGATCTTAAACCCTAACCAATGAAGGTTGTATAAATGCTCTTTTTTTATCTTAACGTTTATGTGATGATGATTAATGTTTATAATTTATTGTGTTAGTACTTGTGTTAAAATCCAAGAAAAGAGATGTAGTGTTGACATGGTAGCATTGTGCATGTGTTTGTCTTAAGTCCATCTTCATGTGTTTATCCTTGTATGTTATCTTTCTGGATGTTTATATTATGTTTACCTCTGTGTACCTAAACCCTAATCTTATTTTTAAACTTTGAAACTTTTTTCATTTAAAAACCTTGACTTTGTAATTGCATTTCCAAACTTCCTTTCTTTAATAAATGTTTCAATACACTTAAGCATATTAAACAATTTCAAAAGACTAAAAGAGATCCAACTTCATCCAAATCCTTTTCCCACTTGGATTTTCAATATAAAACCTTTCCTCAAAGATTGGACATAATTCCTCTTCATAGTTGAGATATAATTCTCATATCCCCATAGTAATGAGTGAAGTAAATGTTGATTCTTTCCACTCGAGGGAGCTAGTGGCAAACTAGTTAATTTTATATCCAAGTTAGGAGCTCTTTCCTAATGATGATGCAAAATCTATCTTCTCATACTTGTGGTGGAATTAGTTGAACATTCTCCTTAAGATGACAAAAATGTCTCTTCATTCTAAAAATCAATCCATAAATCTTTTTTTTATTTTTACCCCAAACTACGAGTTTTTGATCCTTCATTGGTATGTTGGTATAAGAATTTATGTCTTTTCGAACACAAAAATATAATAATATATATATTTCTTCTCTCACCTCCACTCTCTTTTTGCAAACAAACTATTTTAAGCAAAAAATAGATATCACAAGAGGTTCATATAGAGTACTATAGATACATAGGATGCTAATACCTTCCCTTTGTATAACCAACCCTCGTACCTTAGATCTCTTCTTTGTGCTTTGCTTTTAGTTGTGCTTCTTGCATTGCATGATAAATATAGGGTTTTGATCTTTTTATCTTCCCTTGGAAACAATAAAGTTCAGTGGTGACTTCTTAATTTTGCGAGTCAAATTAGTCAATAGCTTGGTCTCCCATTTTTCACCGCAAAAGAACAATTCATCTCAAGTGACTACTTACTCATGAGTGCACACCGAGGTACCTTTCATAATCGAGCATCACAACCTAAGTTATTCATCATAACCTAAGTTTATCTTTACTAATCATTCTCACCTAACTATGATCCTAGGTTTAAACTAACTCATTATCATAGAATTTGATCAATTAAGGTTTAATAAGGATTTAACACATATGCATGATATGAAATCTCTCATAATATCAAAAAATTATACACTAAGTAATCCAAGGAGGAATTTATATGATAATTTAGTCACCATTAATTATGAATAAAACATTCAAGTATGTTGTCACACCATCTATCATACAACTAAGGTTCATAAGATTCCAAGCTTACTGCTAGAACTAAGGCATACAAGTATAATTTTACTTTAACAGATGGTATAACATTGACCTAGCTTTCCAATGCATATGACCACACATCAAACTGAGTTACGAAACTCATTTTATGGTGAATACACGGGAAATAATTGATTGTTATGGGGAACAATCGACTGTTCAAAACATTTTGCCCCTAAACTTTCACCCGAAGTTACATGTTAATCGATTGGCTTCAGATGAAAATTGATTGTCATCTACAAAGTTTTCAAAAATACCACTTCTAAACTCATCTTCTTCAACCTTTAACCATTCAAAATCATATCTAATCATAGTCTAACATATCCAAGCATTTAATACCATGAATTCAACATCATATAAGGATATATAGACAAATATGTTTCCATCACTTCTCAACCTCATAAATCTCTAACCATAGAAACACCACTACTACTACTGCTGCTACTAATAATAATAATAATAATAATAATAATAATAATAATAATAATAATAATAATAATAATAATAATAATAATAATAATAATAATAATAATAATAATAATAATAATAATAATAATAATGATAATAATAATGATGATCATAATGATAATAATAATGATAATAATAATAATAATAATAATAATAATAATAATAATAATAATAATGATAATAATGATAATAATAATAATGATGATGATGATAATAATAATAATAATAATAATAATAATAATAATAATAATAAAGATAATAATGATAATAATAATGATGATGATGATAATAATAATAATAATAATAATAATAATAATAATAATAATAATAATAATAATAATACTCATGTAAAATAAGAACAATGAAGGCGACGAAGCGCAAGCGAGGGCGGCCGCCAAAAACTTCGGTACCGCCGGCGACGCGGAATCTTCCACCACCACCGATGTAGGAAGAGAGCCCACGAACAAAGAATGAGACAGATACATCATCATCCATGGAAGTAAGTGAAGAGGAAGATAGTTCTGCAGTAACCCTAGCCATGACGAACCCAAAAACTCAAAATCGAAAGTTATGGGTTGATGTTCTAACAGAGAATAGGAATAAAACGAAGGGTTTGGAAATGAAGTACATCGCCCCCACAGTTATTGATGGTATAGTGGAAATCAAAATCGATGAGGAGGATGCAAACCGCGAAGCCCAACACTGGAGAAATTCTCTTATCATGTACGTCTTGGGAGAAGACCTAAGTATGCATTCAGTAAAGAATTACATGACAAAAACCTGGAACTACGTTCAACTACCCAACATTTTCTACCATGATGAAGGTTATTTCATACTACGGTTCAATACAAATGAAGCGATGTATTAATGAAGGGGCCATATACCTTCAGAGGTATGCCTATGATTCTGAAAGAGTGGAGGAAGGGATTCAATCTCAAGAAAGATATGATGAGAACTATTCCTATCTGGGTGAAATTCCCCCTCCTGCCCCTTCACCTCTGGGGTAAATCAAATCTGAGTATGCTATCTAGTGATATTGGTATCCCTTTAGTGACAGACGAGTGTACTGCTAGCAAACTACAAGTATCTTATGCAAGAGTTCTAATTGAGGTTGATATCACTCAAAAACTGGTAGAGGAAATCAGTATCAAGGATAAGGAGGGCAACTCTGTAATCCAAAGAATAGAATATGAATGGAGGCCCAAATTCTGTGATAAATGCCAAGCAGTGGGACATAACTGTGAAATTAGAGTTAGGAAAAATGAATGGAGACCAAAGAATCAACCAACAACTGCAGTTCAAAGTAATGCAACAGTAGTCACAACGGTCCTGAAAGCTCCTGAGATTGTGAAGATAACTGAATCTGTGATTACTCCAAAAAGGAATAGTACTGATAGCAGAAATCAGTACTCTAATTCTGGATCAACTGAGGACGGGAAGTGGACTGAACTGAATAAACAGGGCAGAAGCAGAAATCAACTTAAAGGCCATGTTGAAGATGCAACAGTAATCCACTGTGAGAATGGTTATGGGGTACTAGGGGGTTTGAATGAGCCGCTAGTAGCTTTTGACAGAGGGCCATGTTAGTCTCTTGGAATGTAAGGGGGCTCAACAAGGTTGGGAAGATAAAAAAGATTAGCTCCCTTCTCTTACATCTCCAACCAACCATTAGCATTTTGATTGAAACTAGAGTAAAAGAGAACAAAGCCCAAAAAATCATAGAAAAGCTCAATCTGAAAAGATCTTTCATTGACAACTACCTCGCCCATCCAAATGGTCGAATCTGGATACTCTGGGATGATACAAAGGTGGACCTGAAACTAAACAACATGTCAAGTCAACATCTACACTGTGGCATCTACACTGTCACAGGTGAGTTCCTCTTTTGGCTAACTGCTATTTATGCTCACAACCAATTGGACATGAGGAGAACTCTTTGGAGGAAGATGGAAAATATCCATAATAACCAAGTTGGCCGTTGGTGTGCAATAGGAGACTTCAACAATGTGGTTACTGCTTGGGACAGAATTGGAGGTAAAATGGTGAGTGATTATGAATATGTTGATCTTGCCAGTATGATGAGTAAGACAGAGTTGTATGAAATGGACAGTGTAGGGGACCACTTCACATGGTCTAATAAGCATTCCAATGGTATAATATACTCCAAGATTGACAGGGCAATCTGCAATGCTGACTGATTCATGCGTTATCCTAAGCATATGCTGAGTATCTTGCCTCCAAATGTTTCTGATCACTCTTTGCTCCATATCAGTGGTCCCACTGATACAAAGAGAAAGAACCACTTTAAATTTAACAACTATCTCATAAACATCAATGGTTTCAAAGAGATGGTAAAGGCTTCCTGGGATAAACCAGCTCGTGGGGACACTATGCAAGTCCTGTGGTACAAGCTCCAGAGGCTAAAGGAAGATGTCAATAATTTCAGTAAACAGGTTGGTAACATTAAGCAGAGGTTACTAATAGCCAGGGAGAAGTTACACAAAGGCTAAAATGATCTAAAAAATAATAGGCAAGATAGTAGTTTGATTGAGCAGATCAAAACCTTCACTGATGATATCATAAAACTCCAGGAGCATGAAGAGAGTAGGTTAATCCAAAGGGCGAAAATTGACTGGATAAAAAAAGGTGATGGCAATAACAAGTTCTACTTTGCTCATACGAAAGCTAGACACCAAAGGAACTACATCAAGTTCCTGCAGCAAGAGGATGGTGAAATTATAACAGGGCACAATAATATTGAAAAGGAGATCATGAACTTCTACCTCCATCTGATGGGAGAGAAACCTAGCCAAATCAAGCATATTGATGTGGAAGCTATGAGGGAGGGCAGGAAAATTCTGAACGACCAAAAAAGCTTCCTTGTAAGCAATATTTCTGTACAGGAGATTGAAGAAGCACTGAAGAATATTGGCAATAACAAGTCCCCAGGCATTGATGGTTTCATTGTAAAGTTCTTCAAGAGCTGCTGGGACATTCTGAAGATGGACGTAATTACTGTAGTCAAGGATTTCTTCAGAACAGGCACTATTCTAAGTAAGTTTAATAGAACGCTTGTCACCCTGATTCCTAAAGGAGACAATGCTACTGGAATTAAGGACTATCGACCAATTTCTGGATGCACAGTTTTCCTCAAGATCATCTCGAAAATTCTTACAACAAGACTGAAGAATATTTTGCCGTCCATTGTTAACAAGAACCAGGCTGCTTTTGTTTCTGGTCAAGACATCCACAACCATATCCACTTAGCTTATGAACTTGTTAAAGGTTATGAAAGGAAGCATGGTACACCAAGGTACATGATTCAAATCGATCTTCAGAAAGCGTATGACATGGTTGACTGGGGAGCATTAGAAAAAGTAATGAAGGAACTGGGCTTCCCTAGCAGATTTGTCCTCTGGATTCTCAACCTGGTTTCCATTGTTTCTTATTCCTTTAACATCAATGGTAACATCTCTAATTTTCTGCAGGCAAAAAGAGGTATAAGACAAGGCGACCATATTTCCCCTCTCCTGTTTGTTATTATGATTGAATATCTCGATAGGTACTTGGTGAAAATGCAAAAGAATTCTGACTTTAACCACCACGCTAAATGCGAAAAGACGACTTTGACTAACCTTGCTTTTGCAGACGATATCCTCCTATTCTGCGGGGGCGATAAAGTTTCTGTTGAAATCCTTATGACAGCATTTACGAACTTTTCCCTTTCCACTGGTCTCATTTTTAATCCCAGGAAGTGCAACATTTTCTTTGGCTGTGTGGAGTTGGAAGAGAGATCCAGAATTAGTGCTAGTACTGGTTTCGTAGAAGGCAGTTTCTCGGTTCGCTATCTGGGTGTTCCTCTTAGCAGCAAAAAGCTAAGATTACAACACTACCTCCCCTTGGTTGAGAAAATTACTGGTCGTATCCTCCATTGGTCCACAAAATTTCTTAGCTATGCAAGCCGAACCCAATTAGTGAATAGCATAATTTGTTCAATCGCTCAATACTGGATGCTTAACTTCCCTCTTCCTAAAGTTGTGCTTAAAAGGATTGATACCATTTGCAGGACCTTTATCTGGACCAGAAGGAATGATGCAAGTAAAAAGAGCTATGTCGCGTGGAAGAAAATGTGTAAGCCTAGAAAGCAAGGAGGCTTAGGGATAAAAAACCTAACTGTATGGAACCAAGTTGCCTTGCTCAAATGCCTTTGGAATATCTGCAATAAGAGTGATAGCCTTTGGGTCAAATGGATACATAAGGTGTACCTGAAAAATTGTGAAGTCATGGATGCTGTTGTGGGGCAGAACTGGACGTGGACAATGAGGGAAATTATGAACCATAGAAGTCTGGTCACTTTAATCCAACAACATTGGGACCAAATGCTTCTTCAACAGAAGTTTTCCATGAAAGTTGTGTACAACTTGCTGATTGATGACTTGAGTAGGATCACTTGGAGCAACTTACTTATGTATAATTATGCAAGGCCTAAGGCAAAATTTACTGTATGGCTTTTGTGTCATGGAAATCTCCCTACTAAGGATAGACTCTTGCGCTTTGGAATTGTTCAAGAGAGTCTTTCCAGCTTGTGTGGCTTGGAGGAAGAAAATGCTAATCATATTTTCTTTGCCTACTCGAAAACTACTAGTGTTTGGAAGGCCATCTTACCATGGCTGGGGATTAACCATATTCCGCTGCACTGGTCGGAAGAATTAAAGTGGATTTTGGCTAATACAAAAGGAAAGGGCTGGCGGGCAACTGTGCTTAAAACGACGTTTACTGAAGCAATTCATGAGACTTGGATTCTTAGAAATTCTATAATTTTTTATAGTGCTACGTATAGAAACAACTCAGTAGAGAATATTATTGATTGTATAGTGTATAGATGTTGGAGAAATAGGAAGATTAGGCCAAATATTGCTAGATTAATGATTTAGCCTTTTTGTAGAATTTGCTGGCTGAATCTGTTTGAGATTGTCTTGGTTGTTTATTGCCTTTTGAATTAATATAGAGCATTTTGGTTCAAAATTAAAAAAATAAAATAAATAATAATAATAATAATAATAATAATAATAATAACAACAACAACAACAACAATAATAATAATAATAATAATAATAATAATAATAATAATAATAATAATAATAATAATAATAATAATAATAATAATAACAACAACAATAATAACAACAACAACAATAATAACAACAATAATAACAACAATAATAATAATAATAATAATAATAATAATAATAATAATAATAATAATAATAATAATAATAATAATAATAATAATAATAATAATAATAATAATAATAATAATAATAATAATAATAATAATAATAATAATAATAATAATAATAATAATAATAATAATAATAATAATAATAATAATAATAATAATAATAATAATAATAATAATAATAATAATAATAATAATAATAATAATAATAATAATAATAATAATAATAATAATAATAATAATAATAATAATAATAATAATAATAATAATAATAATAATAATAATAATATAATAATAATAATAATAATAATAATAATAATAATAATAATAATAATAATAATAATAATAATAATAATAATAATAATAATAATAATAATAATAATAATAATAATAATAATAATAATAATAATAATAATAATAATAATAATAATAATAATAATAATAATAATAATAATAATAATAATAATAATAATAATAATAATAATAATAATAATAATAATAATAATAATAATAATAATAATATAAAAAGCCTTGATGTTTATTTATAATAAAAAGACTTTACACTTTTGATTAAGAAGAAGAAAGATAAAACAGTTTATTTATTTTGAAAACAATACTTAATTAAAAAAAAACAAATATATTTTTGTACTGAAATATTATTTAATTTAACTAGTGTGCAAAGATGTTGGGTCAGAAATATTTTATTAGACAAATCCTAATTGTCAAGTTTACTATATCTCTTCCAACTAGCCGCCATTGCATAAAATAACCAAGAAACAACTTTGTAAAAAAACAAAGAAATAGGTCAACAAACCAATTTATTATTATCACTCTTGGAAAAGAAAATACAATTTATCATCCAAGATTCAAATACGTTGCTATAATATCAAGTATTTTACTAGTTTGCAGAACAACTTCAACATAATTTGTAAACAAAGCTTTATCACTACCATAATCATAATAATAATAATAATCTTTACGATCATTTCTACAATGAAGAATATTTTGCACTAGTAGAGCAGTAGATGCAGCCATATCTTTATAATCTCCTCTCTTAAAAGAAATATCGGCATCAGTCAAGTGTACAGAAGCACTAGTACCAACAGGACCCAAATCTAACAGACAAGTATCATAATGTTTTTTTCGCCTTAACAGTACTACTCTCTGGAATCAATTTATGGAGTAAGGTCAATGTATTGGTCAAATTGGCACGAACCACATCAATTGTGTATTGTGCAAGGTTAACCAAATCTACACCTTTTGCCCCGCCGGGTCTTGATTTGAGAAGTTTTGAACAGAATGATTCTTGGAATGATTCTTTACAAATGTCATTTACTTCCACAACTTTAGTTGAGTTGGAGGAAGCAACACATAGAACAAGAATCACCAACAAGAAAAAAAAGTAATGATTCATTTTGTTGTGTTATTTTTCTTCTTTCTCTCTCTCTCTTTGGAAGATGTAGTAGGTATTTATACTAAATTCATTCTAAATAATATTCCGTCCACCTCAAATATAAATAAGTTTGTATAATTCTAAATACATGTCATCTTAATAACACCACTAAAATCAATTTTAAACACATGTCATTTTATTAATTAATTTTATTTCTAATCCATTATTTGTATAAAGTAGTGTAATATCCGTGCCTTTGCACGAGTATCTGTCGTGATCCTCTTATTTTATTCAATTTTAAAAATGATTTCTTTTATAGTAATTTTTGTATATATATTAAAAAATTGGTAAAATAAAAATAGAAATATAAAAATACAAAAGTTGTATCACATTAAATAGATATTTGATTTTTAAAAAAATTATAAATATTTTATTCTAATATACCGTATTAATATGCTGGTTTGTACTGTGGGTCAAAATTATAAAATTAAGTTGTAACAGTTTATTGAGTATATAGCTGTATGCATATATTACTTTAATTATTTGTTCTTTTGAATGAAGCAAATTGTGAATAGTTTTGGTAAGAATATATATAAATATTACTTTTGTTTTAAAATAATTGTTGAAAATATTAAACCAAGTAAAGTTGTTATATTATTGTTCAATATTTTGTTCAATAACTTTATATTTTCGTTAATATTTAATAGTTTGATCAATTATTTCATGTTTCTGTTAATATTTAATATTTTAATTAGTAATTTCATGTTCCCGTTAATATTAAATAGTTTATCAATAACTTCATGTTCTCGTTAATATTTAATATTTTGATCAGTAATTTTATTTCTTGTTAATATTCAATATTTAATCAGTAACTTCATTCTCCCGTTAATATTTAATATTTTGATTAGTAACTTCGTGTTTCCGTTAATATTCAATAATTTCATCAATAATGCATATTCTCATTAATATTTAATATATAAATTAATAAATTAATGTTTCTGTTATTATTCAATATTTTGATCAGTAATTTTATTTTCTCATTAATATTCAATATTTTGATATGTAATTTCATGTTTCTGTTAATATATTTTGATCAATAACTTTTTGTTTTTGTTAATATTCAATAATTTGATCAGTAATTTCATGTTCTCGTTAATGTTCAATATTTTGATCAATAACTTTATGTTTCTGTTAATATTTAATATTTTGATCTGTAACATCATATTGTTGTTTATGTTTTAATTTAAACCATCGTGTTTGATATGTGATAATAACTATGATAATAATTATTAAAAAAAACCTAACGAGGTTGTAATGTTGGTTAAATTTCTAATTAATAAAAAAATATCTAACTTTATTGCCATTATAGTTAGTATATTTTAAATTAAATCTATTAATAATTAAATAGTATTATTCTTTATATAACATTCAGTAAAAAAAGGAACTTTATTGCCATGTTAGTTAGTATCTTTGAAATTAAATCTATTAATAATTAAATAGAATTATTCTTAATATTAATTTAATCAACAATTAGGAATCTCAACATTTTTTTTATAAATATGACCATTAATTTGTGTTTGATTATATAAAGAGTAAATAAATATAAAAGACATAACATATTTAACTAAATTTTTATATTGTTAAAATTTTAAATTTAAAAAAAAAGGATTTTTTTAAATGATTTTATTATTATTTTAAACTCTATTCTTACTATATCAATTTATTTATAAAAAATTAATTTATAAATTAATTTTGTTTATACCAATACATATAAGTACACTTTTTTTTAAACTTTACAAATTGTATTTTTTTTTTTTGGATTATGATGAAAATAAATACTATTATTTTTTCATAAGATGTAAAAAGTAAAAGATATATAAATGTAAAAGTAATATTAAATTTTCTTCTATTTTAAATTTACATTTATATATCTTTTACTTTTATAATATTTCAACTTCATAAGTAATATTTCAATTTTAAATTTTTATAATAATATATTAAAATAATTAAATTAAATTATAATAATCATAAATAATTATTTTATAGAATTTACCCGTATATCGCACGTAGATGGTAAAAACAAAGTTATTGAAATTTATAATAAAATACATTTATTTATTTTGACCAATAATGAGGAAGAATACATAAACATATAAATACATAAATATATAAATATATAAATATATAAATATATAAATATTAATAAAATATCCATGCGTATGCACAGATAAATTTATTTAATACGATATAAATTTTATTTAAATATATATATATATATATATATATATATATATATATATATATATATATATATATATATATATATATATATATATATATATATATATATATATATATATATATATATATATATATATATATATATATATATATATATATATATATATAAATTTAAAATAAGTTATTTAATTATAAAATAAATAATAATAATATAAATTTAATTTTATTAAATAATTATAAAAAAAATATTTTTAAAATAGAGAAAAGAAAAAAAATAAAATTTTAATATATGAAAATAAGAATTTTGTGTCAACAATAAAGATAATTGTTAATTAAAATAAAATAGATATTTTGCTGATAAAGCGCGTGAAAAAAAGAAATTTTAACATTTAAAAAACAATAATTTTGTGTCTCAAATAAATGAAATATTGAATTAAAATAAAATAGGTATTTTGCTGATAGTGTCCCGTGAAAAAAAAAGGGTTAATACCTATTTTCACCCCTGACATATGGGGTGTATTTGAAAAACCCCCTGCCAAAAAAAAAGTTACAATTGTTACCTTAACAAATTTTAAAAGTTTCAGTTTTTACCTTGAGGATGCCACATCACATAAAAGGCTGATGTGGCTTATATTATGTTATATTTTTATTATTATTTTAATGACATGGTTTGATTAGTTGTCATTTTTAATTAATTTTTAATTTTTAATTCCATATGGCATTAAAAATTTATTGATAATTGTAATTAATATGTTAATGATATGAATATTTATTGATGCATATATGTAACAAAGAAAATGCATTGGTCTAGTGGTATTAAAAATTAAAAATTAATTAAAAATAACAACTAATCAAGCCATGTCATTAAAATAATAATAAAAATATAACAAAATATAAGCCACATCAGCCTTTTAGGTGATGTGGCATCCTCAAGGTAAAAACTGAAATTTTTAAAATTTGTCAAGGTAACAATTAGAACTTTTTTTTGGCAGGGGGCTTTTCAAATACACCTCATATGTCAGGGGTGAAAATAGGTATTAACCCAAAAAAAAATTATGACATTTGAAAATGAAAATTGTGCCTCAAATAAAGGCAATTCAATTAAAATAAAATAAGTATGTTGCTGATACGGACATTGTCCCGTGAAAAAAAGAGAAAATTTGACATTTTATAACAAGAATTTTGTGTCTCAAATAAAATAATTGTTAATTAAAATAAAATAGGTATTTTACTCATAGTGACTCGTGAGAAATTTTTTTTTGACATTTGTAAAATAAGAATTTCGTATCTCAAATAAAAATAATTGTTAATAGAAATTAAATAGGTATTTTGTTGATAGTGACCTGTAAGCTGAAAAGTTAGTTGTGTGTATGACTATTTAGTATTATCTAATTTCATAAAAGAAAATTTTAATTTTATTAAATTTCAATAAAGATTAATTAATATTTTTAATAATAAATAAATAAATAGAATTGATTAAATTTATCGTAAAAATAAAAATAAATGCCTATATTGTATACATTTATAAATTAATAAATATTTAATATGATAATTATATACTATAATTATATATTTTAATATATTAAAAATAATTAAGAGAAAGAAATATAAAAGAAAAATAAATTTAATTTGAATGAAGAATGAGATGGAAAGTGAAAAAGTGAGAAGTGGAGAAAAAAGTGAAAATTGAAAAAGTGAGAAGTTTAGTAAAAAGTGAAAGTTGAAAAAGTGTCAAATAAGAACTTGAACTTGGTAGCATTTGGTTGAAGTAGGATAAATTAATCGAGAGATTATGTTTTTACTATTTTAACTATTTGTAAGTATAAAATATTTTAAAATGAAAGATAATATTAATAGTTTGGTGGTAGTTTATTTTAATGGATAGATAATTGTTTGCTTGAGAAAGAATATGTTTATAAAATTAATTTTTTAATAATAATTTTTAAAATAAAAATTAATAGAATTAATAAATAATATAAAAATGAAAATAATTTTTTACTAAAATTAAATTAAATTACTTCTAAGTTAAAATATTAAATGAAATAGTTTATATAGTAAATTGTGCATTGATTTCAAAGGTTTAAAGTTTATTTTTTATTAAAATATTTGTGATAACTTTTTTTAATAATATTGTTGTAATAATATTACTGTTTTGTTTTGGTACCTCTTCTATTTCTATCAGACTATTCTTATGTACTTTCAGCTTTTTTTTTACCTCTTCTACTTCAAATTAAATGTTACTAAGATGACACATTCGATAAGAAAATTTAAATTTAATAATATGACACATTCGATAATTTTTTATCTTATTCTTTATCTTACATTCGTATAAATTTTTTTATTATTGAATTGAAAACTATTACCATATAGATCACGTATACAAAGTTCACATCGATCAAAAATCATTTGAAATATTAAAGAGAATGATAAAAATTAATGATTTTCATAAAATTTTGTGAGACGTTAATTTTATGCATTTTGTTGACATGTCAAATGATTTCTGATTGATCTTAAGTTTTATAAATATTTATAAGATTATAACTTTCAATTCAACGATGAATTTTATTATAAGAATATACAATAAAGATTATCGGATGTGTCATTTAATAATATATATATATATATATATATATATATATATATATATATATATATATATATATATATATATATATATATATATATATATATATATATATATATATATATATATATATATATATATATATATATATATATAAAAGTGGAATTCAACTTAGTACACAAATCTGTTTTTTTTTAAACTTATTTAAAATTGAATGTAATTTAATAGCTAAGATATTTATTTAATTATAATTAGTACTTTTATTTAATTTACTATTTAATTAAATTTAATTTAAAACCTATGATTTAAAATAAACTAAAAAAACTTACTCTAAAAATAAATTGAATATATATAAAAGTCGATCCAATTATATCAATAAATTACATTAATAATTATACTCTTTTTTTAACCATTGATTTTATTTTAATCTAATGATTATTACTAAAATATCCTTCCACTTTTGGTAATAAACATAGTTTACTTTATTAAATCAGAAAAAACTTCCTTTTATAAAATAAAAGAATTTCCTCTTATTTTTTCTAACAATTCATATATTTATTCATATTTAAATAAATATAATTCTAAATATTTTTTAAAAAATATATAATTTTTATTTAAAAAATGATTCAATCTTATTTTTAAACAAATTGCACTTTCTTTAAATTCAATTCAATTCTATTCAAAATGATAAAATTGATACATTTTGAAATAGAATAAGAAATAATACTAAAAATGTGTATTTATATAAAAACTTTAAATAACATTAATGAGTACATCTATTAAATTTATTAAATATAATAAAGAGAAAGGAGTGTTTTGGCAAATTTGTCGCATGTCAAATTTTAAGACTCCATGCTATTTTTTATTTATTTATATTAATATAATAGTTTCTATAATTATCTTTAATTAATTTTTTATTATTTAATTAATTATTTTATTAATTACTAATAATGATCGGATACAATCAGGGCAATTCAATAGTTACATAGAGGTAAAAAATTTTCATCGAGAATTGAAAGAGTATCAATTAAGAATCAAATAATTATTAAGTTTAATTGCAACTTTGGTCCCACTTTTTAGCATCTTACGTGATTTTGGCCTCCCATTTTTTAATTCATTATTTTAGTCTCTTTTTAAATTTTTAACGTGAGTTTCGGCCTCCTCTTCAAATTTGGGTGTGTTTTTGTATGATATGACATTGTTTTTGATGATGTGTCACTTCCATGTCATACAAATTAATATAATTAATTTTTTTAATTTCATTTTGAGAAATAATGTTTAATTTACACAAATAAGCTTTCATTATGTTAATTACAGAAGTAAATGCAACATTTCATTTCTCATGAGTGACATCCCAGAACAAAATAAGCTATACTCTTTCCGTCTGCTCATCTCTCTTCATATGTGATCAACAAACCCTAAATCACCATCGCAAAAGCATCGTTCTCTCCACGCAGCTCATCAATGAATAATCCAAGCTACGTGACAAGGTCGGTGTCTCTGTGTTCGTATATCTTATGTATGTGGATGTTGTTGTCTTAGGTTATGGTTTCTGTTTGATGTTGTGGTCCCATCCCAATATTCGTTATGTTGTTGTTGTGGTCTCATCCCCGATTTCTTTATGTTCTATTGCCTTTACTGATTATTTTATGTGAGTTGTCTATGTTGTGGTCCCTAATGTCTGTGAGTTGTCCCTAATATGTTAAAGTCAAATCCAAATTCTACTGTTAAAATCAAGTGTGTTAATTCAGATGTTGGACCTGTGTTTGAAAGAATATATGTATATTTAGAGGCTTGTAAGGCAGCGTTTGCAACCACTTGTAGGCGTTTAATTGGATTGGACGCTTGTTTTCTGAAATGGGACTTTGGAGGTCAGTTAATATGTGCTGTTGGGATGGAAATAGAAGAATTTATCCAATCGCTTATGTCGTAGTGGAAGTTGAAACAAAGGACTCTTTGGCAATGGTTCCTTAAGTTATTACTTGAAGACTTGCAATCCATTCAAGACACGGGCTACGGATTTATATTTGATCAACATAAGGTTAGTTCTACGGACTTATTATGTCTTTAAATATGTCATATGATGTCTTTAAAAATGTCATCTTAAATATGTCATCTTATTGAGCAGAGCATGGTACCAGCTATTTTAGAGACAAGCAAACATGTTGAATATAAGTTGTATGTTAAACACTTGTATGACAATTGGAGGAAGAAATATCTTGGGATACATATGAAGGAAGCTCTATGGAGGGAATCTAGGGCCACAACAATACCTGGATGGGAAAGATCAATGAAATTGATGAAAGAGCTCAATGAGAATGCTTGGAAAGACATGATGTTTGTACCTGCTGCATGTTGGAGTAGATCGCATTTCAAGACAAACGCACAGTGCGATTTGCAAGTCAACAACATGTGTGAAGCTTTTAATCGAGCGATATTGGAATATAGAGACATGCCAATCATTTCACTGCTAGATGGAATCAAGCATTACATAACAATTATAATTTCAACTCAAAAGGATAAATTACGTGTTGGTGTAAGCCCTAGAGGCCAGCACTTTTGGTACTTGTATCGAATTATTTATTAATAATAAAAGGCATTTCTTTATTATGTTTGCTTTCCAAAATAATAAAGTCCCTAGAATGGTTTTTTGTTTAATGAAATGTTAAGTGTGACTTAATCATGAGATCCCATTAAACATAAGACACTATTCTTAAAGTATCCGAGTCAAGCTTTAATGTGAAGTGGGATAACATTAAAGCATTAAGATTATTATGAAGATAGATTGATGATCACATCTCATGGATCATAGATAAGGAGTTATCAAGTCTTGACATAGGTATGAATATTAGGAGTAATATTTATACTGGATTGACCCGCTATGAGAATACTACATAGAATGTTATGCAAAGTGTCATAAGTTATTCTCATGATGATAATGGTGTATACCACCCTTCGACCTGAAACCACTATGGACCCTAGATGTAGAGTCAAGTACTTTATTGCTGATCAAACGTCATCCGTAACTGGATGACTATAAAGACGGTTGATGGGTACTTCACAAAGCATGCTAAGGGACATGAGTGACCTAGATGGAATTTGCTCATCCTGTATAATAGGATAAATGTCTAAGGGCCCAATATTGAACTGGACAAGGGTGACACAGTGTATGCCTTGTGTTCAATATAGACACGAGGGCAAAAGGGTAATTGTACAACACAAATATTATCACGGAAAAGGTTTGGTCAGATCACATGACATTTTCGTGACTTGGGTAACAGTGATGTGTTGCTAGATACCGCTCACTGTTTATTATATTAAATGTGTGATTTAATATAATTGCCAACGTCGCGAAAACCTACAGGGTCACACACATAAGGACAGGTTGATGAGAGATAGAATAAATAAGGAACACCGTAAGATACGTTGCACTTAAGTGTAATACAGAAAGTGGTAAGGTACCACGTGGATAAGTGATATATGGTACATCATAAGGTATGTTGTCCATAAGCTTAATTGGGCTTTTAGCTTATAGCCTTAATTGGGCTTTTAGCTTGTAGTCCACACGAGTGATTCTATAAATAGATCCCTTGTGATGAAACAATTTCACTTGATGCAATTTCGTTTTTGATTCTCTCTCTCACTCAAGGTTTCCGTTCGTGATCAGCTAGCACTATAACCGGAAGCGATCTGTTCGTGTGGACTGAGTAGAGGCGTTGTTCTTCATCAACGCTCGTGATCACAACATCAAAGGTCTGAATCGCCATAAGAGGTAAATATTTCTATCACTGACCATGTTCATTCGTAAGGATCGCTAAAGGAAAATTTTAAATTCCGCTGCGCTTTTGATCGCAATTTTCCTTCATTACGTAGGTACGATGATGTAATAAGTCCTAACGTTCAAAAAGTATTGGAAAAAATAAAGAGGGCAACAGAAGAGTGGATTATAACATGGCATTCCGATGATGACTTTGTATTTTTAGGGTTTCAAATGGTGTTGAGACGTATTCTGTTAACTTGCTGCAAAAGAAGTGTGGTTGTAGGAAGTGGGATTTAACCGGAATCCCATGTTTCCATGCTATCGCTTGCATATGCTATGCCAAGAAAGAGCCCAGACATTTTGTTTCATTGTTTTATAGGTAACACTACTTCTCATATTATGTTAATTAGTCATAATCTATTAACTTACTAATGCATAATTTTTATGTGAATAGGAAGTCTACTGTGTTGGCAAATTATAGCCATATCGTTATGCCAACTAATGGCACATAACTTTGACATGCTAAAGTTACTAACCCAATCAACCCTTCAATCATGAGGAGGTATATCGGTCGTCCAAAGAAGAATCACAACAAGGCAAATGATGAACCGAGAACAAGAAATACATTGCCTAGAAGTCCTCAAACTGTCAAGTGCAAGAAATGTGGTAGCTTTGGCTATAACAAGCGAACATGTAAAGGGAAGAGAGCAGCAGAGAGAGCAATTCCTAAAGGTGGCAATAAAAAGGCCAAAAAAAGGTTGACAAAGTTGCTGGACAAACAGTAATAGCAGAAGGATCACAAGCACTGCCATCAACCCAAGAATAGTCACTTTGTTATGTTGCAGTTTGTTTTATGTTGTTTGTTATCTCTTTTGTAATGACCAAAACATTTAGGGTCATGTTTAAGTTGTTGTCCTGGTAGTCTATTACGCAACTTAAGAATAGTCACTATGTTATGTTGCAGTTTGTTTTATGTTTTTTGTTATCTCTTTTGTAATGACCAAAACATTTAGGGTCATGTTTAAGTTGTTGTCCTGCTAAACTGTTATGTTATGAAAATTATGGTTACAAGTTATTACATGTTTGTGAAATAAGTAACAATTGTGGGAAAACTGTTAAGCTACTAAACTGTAACAATTTCGGTAAAACTGCTAAACTGCTAAATTGGTAAACTGTAACGATTTGGGCAAAAAATTTATTACACAACATTGGAAAATTATGGGCAAAATTGCAGATAGACACTATTGTGGGAAAATTATGGGAAAACTTATGGCAATAGACACAATTGCAGATAGACACAATTGTAGATAAGTACGTAACAATTAAAGTACATAGACTTAGAGCAAACTTATGTCAATTTTCATTCCATTAAAACTAACAATTCAAGTACAAGAAGAGAAATTACATCGGATCTAATTATAGATAATATCCTACAACCAACTTCATTTGAGTGCATGTGTTAGAACCAATGAAAACATAATTAACAACACAAACACCATACATAAACCAACAAAATAAGACATCAACTTAATCTTCATCTTAAGCAAATATTAACTATTCTTGGTGTCCCTAAGTAAAGCAGCAATCTCGTCATTCTTGTCCTTCAAAGTTCTAATCACATCTTTTGCTCTGTTACTCATGTCTTCATCAAACCATTGAAAGTAATTACAACCTTTTTTTTTCTGCAACACCTTGAAGTTACCACAACCATGAATTCTTCTTTCTGGATTCTTGTAGGTCCATGACATAATCAATGGAGACTCAAGCCCACACCAACATCCACTCCCTCTTCTTCTTGCACCGGACTGAATTGTTGAGGTAAATGAAAAATTATTTTCGGACATGTCGAATGAGTTACAACTACTATATTGTTTGGAGATCGAAGAAGATGACGATGGGAAAAAGCAGGGAATGAAGGGTTTACAATACAACAAAAGAAGACGATGGGAAGAAGAGGGAGGCACTGCTTTACAGAATGGATGTGGGGTGATTATGGTTTATGAGGATAGATGTGGGGTGTAATATAATATTGACTTATTTGCATAAATTAAATATTAAAATATCATCAAAAACCGGTATGACATAGAAGTGACATATCATAAAAAACAATGTCATTTCATACAAAAACCGCACTCAGATTTGAAGGGGGGCCGAAACTCACGTTAAAATTTAAAAATGGACTAAAATAATGAATCTAAAAATGTGGGGACCAAAATCACATAAGGTGCTAAACCAGAGGGACCAAAATTGTAATTAAACCTAGTTATTAATTCTCTCTCTCTCCCCCACATCACCTCAACGCAAGGACGGCTCCGATCCCACTAACCGTAACCTCCAAGATCCATCACCACCAAAACTCTCACAACCACCACTCCGATCCGCCATTCTCTTCCCTCTTTTCCTTCATCTCGATTTCGTTTCTCTTCTACAATAACCCACATCCATTCAAAAATACAAGAAACAAACTTCCACTATTACCCTTCCACCATACATCTCACCACCATCTTCACTCTCTCAAACATCTAACAGTTAAACCACCTCCATCTAACTACCATCATCCATTTCAAAATCAGACGTAAACGCATAGCAAGTTGAACAACTGTTTCCTTCCCACAACAACCTTCCTAAGTCCCATATGCGAAACGCTAAATAGCCCTCCCGTCGTCCATTCTCAAACCACCATTTCTGACGAAGTTTAGCATTTAATCAATGGGAGCATAAAACGCAAAATCAATAAGAAGGAAAAACCACTGCGCCAGATCCAGTTGTTGCCGCTGCATCTTTTCCTAGTGTTTCATCGCTGATAATATTCCTTCCGTTACATTTTTCGTTTCTCCTTTTAAGTAATATTGATGAGTATTCTGGAGAACATGATTATGTGTGGGTCTTTTTCTTATTTTCATTTTGATTTTGATTGAGAAATGTTATTTAGAATGAGAGATTATAAGGTTTCTGTTATGTTTGAAAATTTGAGCGAGAGAGATTGACACCATGATAGAAACCGAGAAAGTAAGGTATGATACTTTCAAATTATTTATCATTGTGTTAGGAGTAGATTAATCATCCTTTTTCATATTCAATATCAAATAAAACGACAACGTTTTATATAGTTTTTGTGAATTCCCCTTTGCTTTATTATGAACATACAAACGATTGTTGTGAATGGAAAACTCGCTCCTTGATCCCAATCTCACGTAAGCTCACTTTCTTACTTTCTCCTTCAGTTTCATTCATTCACTCTTCTATGTCTTTTGTTTTGTTTTTCATTTTTGTTTAATTTACATCTCTTTGTTTCTGCAATCAATTTATCTATGATTCTTTATTTTTGTTTTTCAATTCAATAATCTCATTGCATTTTGGATCTAGTTTTGTGTAGTTTCAACGCTAATTCATATCAGTTTAGCATAAGATTTATTCATGTTATATTTTTAATTATATTTAGTTTTGATTTCCATTTTCAGGAAAAGAAAAAGATGATTCGTAACACTTCATGCATGTAGTATTAAATAGGTACACGGAAATCATACGTAAGCAGCGGAAATAGACATAAGTATTAGTACAAAATATAATTCCGAAATCGTCATGGCCAAATACATAAATTCCAAATAGTACTAATACACGATCCAAGGTACATAATCAGAATGATAAAAAAGAAACGAATAGTCGCTAAGAAACATCACCGACAAGCTAAATCATCTTACCCTTGCCTCGATCCTACCTCGAACAACTTGAAAAAAATATAATTGGAATATGGTGAGATTACTAAATTTCAAAGAGTCTCCATATCTTAAGGGTTAACTCGGTTCTACAGAGTGCATGCAATGAAAACAAATTCACCGCGAATTCAGGGTTTCCTCACGGTTTGGTGAAAACATACACAACAAGAGGTAACAACATCATTGGAAGTACCATAACTAGCCAATGAGGTAACAACAAGCACATAGCCAAACACCAATAGATATGCAAACTCGTACCCATGTACGAGGAATCCATAAGTATGTTCTCTACCTGCTACATAGACCACACATTCACACTCTTGATAAGTTACCTAGTGCACCACATTAAGAGACTTGTACACGCACACTGCACGATGAGTCAGATGGATCCTATGTAGAATATCATCCATTACGAGTTAGGTTCCGAAGTAACATTGCCTAGGTGGCATTACAACCCCGTCAATTATCTACACGCAGGTGAGTACCTTAGTGAAAAATACACCATCTTGACATCACATGCCCACCGGGCGAAAGCCTAGTGGTATTTTCTATTTGGCACCACTACAGATGAGTCCGAAGTGATATTGCCTATGTGGCATCACAACCATTCACCATACTAAGTATGCCAATGTGTAACATGGGCGGGGAAACGCCCTATAATACCCCCTCTCACACATTGCAATGGTAGCTCAGGTGTGTATGACATACCGAGAACACCGAGGCTTTAGATACACTCCAGCGGGAAACACCCTTTTCAGACCCTCGCCAGAATATCACAATGATATAGATAATCGATCACACATCACAAGTCACAGTCATAAGTGTTTTACCATCTATTAGCCGGGCCTACTTCGATTCAAGCATATATGATACAATTACATATATATCAACCACACAGGTAAACACCTCTGAACGTTCCACCGAAATGGACGGGAAACAACAATTATTCACACTACTTCATTTATCAAATAATACATCTCAACATATACATGTATTAATTAAAAATATACATAAATGAACAATCAAGTGAATATACATAATATCATGTGTTCTCTCATGCAATTCCATAATTCACGAATGGTTTCAGAGGTGTCTGATTCCTATTATAGAACATAACTACACTCAAGGGAATTAACTTGTAAAATTCTACCTATAAGGACACACTAAGCGGTGTCCTAGCACGCTCTGAGAAAACACACCAGTTCAGTTCTAAGAGGGCGCACTAAGCGCTGCCCCGCGCGTTAAGCGTGGTTTACGAAATGCAGAAAAATCAGAATCGAGACAATTCTGCCTTGGGGTCCTAAAACCCCATTTTATACCCAAATCCTAGTATCCACAACATACCAATATGAATTTGAATCATAGTACATCCTATTCATAATTTAAAACCAACATGCATCAATAATTTCTCACTTAAACTCTTAATCCCAATTTCATGTTAACCCTCAAAATCCCAAGTTTTATATCTAAGAGACTCACCTTGATGAGGGAATCAGGTGACATGTTCATGCGGGAACGTGTTGAAAATAAACTCAGGAGCGGTGAAATTCAAAGGACTGCATATTCAAGTACTTAAAAGAGATCATACAATGGAAAGAAGGAGTCAAGTACTGTGTACGACCAGAAGGGTCGTAATAAGAGTGATCTCAACCAATTTGTGGGGGCAGTGGATCTCTAATCCAGCACCGGTGCAACAATAATGACAAGGCAATCAGTGTAAGCAAGACGCGCCCAAAAGGCAATTCACCAAAAACAACATGTCCTCGGATCAAGTATTGCAACACTTGTTGAAGATGGAGTTGATAACATTGAAGGATCCTCCTCAGAATCTCAACACTGCCTCTCCTCGGTACAACCCTAATGCGAGATGTACTTATCATTCCAATAGTCCGGGGCATGACACTAATAGTTGTTGGGCATTGAAAAATAAGATCCAGGACTTGATCGACGAAGGGGTGCTGGAGTTCACACAAGATGATCAGACTGAATTCTTCTGCCATCCCTCAAAGGCACACCATCTGAAGTGACAAGTTCAGACAGAGAGGCTTTTTGTTCATTAGAATTTTCAAATTGTAATTTCTTTTGATTGTTCGAACACATATTTCATGTCAAACTTTGTTATTCCATTAATGCATTGTATATGTTTGTCTTGAATTAATCCATTTGTTGTCACTATACTGAAACTATGCTTTTACTTCCTTTTTGTGATATTCAACTCTCGATTAAAAGTTTAAACCTTTAGAGGGAGGATGACGAAAAAGATACCACAATCTCTACAATATGCTTTTGAATAGACCTGGATGACGATGTACATGCGTTGTTTCAAATCCTAAATAGTGGAGTTATAAGGAAGATAATCCCTATTCAACCCCTTTGAGCCTAAGAAGTAGGAGTTTTCTTTTTCACACAAATTGAAACCTTTAATCATAACCTGAGGTAGGGTAGTTTCTCAGTTAATTCAATAGTGCATTCAATCACAAGCTTTCCCTTTGTACACGATGAGTAGTGTCGGAGGTATCATTCCAAAACAAGAGATGGTAATGGTTCCGAATAATCAATAAAACAGGCAGTCATTATCTTTAAAAAGAAAAGCTCGCTAAGTCAAAACCTACGAAGGAGACTTAAGGAAAAAAACTGGGGCATCCCGCTGACTGTAATCATAAAAGAAATAGTTTAGGAAAAAAGTAGGGATAATAAAGTTAAAAAAAAGAGGTCGCTACAAATCCTCAACAAAAAGAAAATATTACAAAAAATGATTGCCTCCTCAAAATAAACTTTCAGTATCCGAACCATCACGGAAATATCAGGGCAAAGATTCCAGACTCAATTGGGATTTAAAATGCATAATTAACTTAGTATAGGACTGAAGAAAATCACGAAGAACGGGTTGGGTACAATAAATTTTGAGTCTCTATCCTTTGTTTCTTAAATCGTGAACCAGGCCACGCTACAACCCTTAAAAGTCCTAGCTGAAGCATGGGTTAGTTTGAAAGCATATTGTTACAAAAGGTATCCTGACTCCTGTAAGGTTTACTATAAATCCTGAGTTGAATTCATATTCTTACAAAATTCTGTTTGTTTAATAAAAATGCATTTTTTTTAAAACTTCAAGACAAACATAATCTTTTCATTCTTTAAATGCCATTGTTTGCATATGACTAATCGTTCGACAACAGAGAAATTCGCACGACAAAAATTCAATGAACAAAAATCCTCTCAATGGACAAAATCACCCCATATGGAAAGACATTTCCAGTAACAGGCCTTTCATAATCAAGGGGAATGACATGGTGTCTAAACTGATCTGGGGGCAGTCGAGTCAAGATTCGAGGAATCTCTCAAAAGTGCCAAATAGCCAGGGGCAGACCTCCGTCTAAATCACTTAGGGAATTAGACATGAATTCCAGAAAAGGATCACGTATGATTGAGCAAACATTTTTCTGGCAGTGCTACAATACTTACTACTATGGACAATGAAAATTCTCTGCACCCTGTGAATGCGAACATAGTCAGAAAATACTATGCATGAAAAAAAAATACCCGCTAGGTTGACTGATCTAGGAAAAAATGAGGGCATCCCGGCGGACCAAAAAAGTTCGGGCAAAAATTAGGGATATATAAATAAAACTGTACACTCGGCAAGTCGAAAAGATGAAAAGGTGGCTTGGGAAAAAAAGGGTATCTCGGTGGACTAAAAATCTGAAAGGACAGTCCAGGCAAAAGTTAGGGATTAAAGTGTATGACTATATCCCGTCATCTCGTCACTTGTCTATCAGTAGAAGACTTATCACCCTGATCAGAGATTACCCCTACATGGTGATCTTCGCAAAGTCCATACATTCCCCACAATCTTCCCAGCAGATCACTCTGGCAGATACATGAGTGTAGACTTCCTCCCAGTAATATTGCTTATCTACAGGATCCCAATTATTACAATTTATGGGAACTCTTCTCCTCAACTGAGTTTTCAAAACTATAAAAACCCATGAAGATTACTTCTCCCCAACAGAGCTCATTCCCATCAATAAATTTACTTCCCAGAGGAGTCCAGATTTCCGTCAATAGGGTTTATTTCCCCAATGATGTCCAATCTCCCCAGCTATAGTCTTTTTCTCATATGGCCATGAGTCATCAGCAAAACTCCCTTCCCAATTGAAGTCATCATTATCCCCAGAAAGTTGCTACTGAATCTAAAATTGGGCCAGATATCAGTCAACTTTATCCTCCCTAGACAAGCCGGAAGGTTATCCATCTTTTCTATCCCCATCCAGGGTATAAACTCTCCAGCAGAGCAATGAACATCCAATGTTCTTGAACTTTTCTCCCCAAGCAGGAATTAACATTCTCCAACAGGGTTTCCTCAAGCAAAAAGCAGAAATTAATGTTCCCCAGCGATTTTTCTCAAATAAGAAAGCAGGAGTCCCCGGCAGAAACAATCCCCAGAAGATCAAAGACACACATACTCTTCATCCCCAACGACAATCAAGGATTTATTTTTCCCAAACAAAGATGCTGCTCGAGTTTACAAATGCACTTCAATAACATTTCACATTCATACATCATTTACCAATATCATAACATTTACATATGAAACGCTTATAACACATTCTCATTTATTTTGAGAACATAATTATGCAATACATTTCATACATCATGACATTGCATACAATTAACTCTTTACCTCTTCAGAAAAGATCAATCACCAGACAAACATCATCAACTATTTATATGACCCGACAATCTTCTCAAAGGCTACATCTGACAAAGGGCTATTTCAGCAAATTCCTCAGAAGGTCATTCTCAAAGAGACTAATTCCGGCTCAGATTAAATTAACCAAAGATTTATTCTGATACTTCTTCCAGTCGAAGTCAGGCATAAATATCTTCTGGCTCAGAGTAAATCGACCAAAGATTTATTTTGATACTTCTTCCAGCAGATCCTTTTTCTAGCTCAGATTAACTCGACCAAAGATTTATTCTAATACTTATTTTAGTTAAAGACAAAGAGATCTCTTCTGGCTCAGATTAAATCAACCAAATATTTATTCTGATACTTCTTCCAGTCAAAGTCAGACATAAATATCTTCTGGCTCAGGGTAAATCAACCAAAGATTTATTATGATACTTCTTCCAGCAGATCCTTTTTCTGTCTCAGATTAAATCGACCAAAGATTTATTTTGATACTTCTTCCAGTTAAAGACAAAGAGACCTCTTCTGGCTCAAATTAAATCGATCAAAGATTTATTCTGATACTTCTTCCAGTCAAAGTCGGGCATAAAGCATCTTCTGTCTCAGATTAAATCGACCAAAGATTTACTCTGATACTTCTTCTGGTAGACCTTTTTCTGGATCAGATTAAATTGACAAATGATTTATTCTGATACTTCTTCCAGTTAAAGACACAAAGAACTCTTCTGGCTCAGATTAAATTAACCAACGATTTATTCTAATACTTCTTCCAATTATAAACGGTCGTGGCTGGCTTGGATTAAATCGACCAATGATTTATTTTTATACTTCTTCCAGTGGACATTCTTCTGGCTTAGCTTAGATAAGGTGTAGATCTATTCTGATACTCCTTCCAGTTGAAGACATTTTCTAGCTTAGATTAAATCAACCAAAGATTTATTCTGATACTTCTTCCAGATAAAAACAAGCATTAATATTTGCTGGCTCAGATTAAATCGACCAAATATTTATTCTGATACTTCTTCTAGTACACCTTTTTCTGGATTAGATTAAATCGACCAATGATTTATTATGATACTTCTTCCAGTTAAAGACATAGAGACCTCTTCTGGCTCAGATTAAATCAACCAAAGATTTATTCTGATACTTCTTCCAGTTGAAGACGACCATAGATAGTCCCTAGCTCATATTAAATCGACTAATGGTTTATTCTGATACTGCTTCCAGCAAACCTTTTTCTGGCTCAAATTAAATCGACCAATGATTTATTCTGATATTTCTTCAAGATTAAAATGAACATAAATATCTTTTGGCTCAGATTAAATCGACTAATGGCTTATTCTGATATTGCTTCTAGGAGACCTTTTTCTGGCTCAGATTAAATAGATCAATGATTTATTCTGATACTTCTTCCAGATAAAATGAGTATAAATATCTTCTGGCTCAGGGTAAATCGATCAAAGATTTATTCTGATACTTCTTCTAGCGGATCTTTTTCTGGCTCAGATTAAATCGACCAAAGATTTATACTGATACTTCTTCTAGTTAAAGACAAAGAGACCTCTTCTGGCTCAAATTAAATTAACCAAATATTTATTCTGATACTTCTTCCAGTCGAAGTCGGACATAAATATCTTTTGTCTTAGGGTAAATCAACCAAAGATTTATTCTGATACTTCTTCTGGCAGATCCTTTTTCTGGCACAGATTAAATCAACCAAAGATTTATTCTGATACTTCTTCCAGTTAAATACAAAGAGAATTCTTCTGGCTTAAATTAAATCAACCAAAGATTTACTTTGGTACTTCTTCCAGTCGAAGTCGGGCATAAAGCATCTTCTGGCTCAGATTAAATCGACCAAAGATTTATTTTGATACTTCTTCCAGCGGACCTTTTTCTGGATCAGATTAAATCTACCAAAGATTTATTCTGATACTTCTTCCAGTTGAAGAAGAGCGTAGACAGCCTCTGGCTCATATTAGAACAACCATAGATTTATTCTGATACTTCTTCCAATCATAGACAGACATAGAAACCTTCATCTATTGACTTGGTAGTTTACCGTTATCTGTGAGTCGGTATATCTTTTGCTTATCTTACCTTCATCTATTGAGTTGGTAGTTTACCGTTGTTGTAACCCAAAATTTTCCTTCTCATTTTTCTCAAAGCATTCTTTCAAGACTCTTCAAATAGTCAAGACACTCAAGGGTTGACTAGTCAAGATTCTCCTCCTAAGCCAAAAGCCTACAACTAGGTTTTGGAGTTTCTCAAGGAAATTTGGTTTGAAAAGGTTTAAAGTGGCTTCCATGGTTCTTCAAATGTCTTTAACAAGGTTCATGTCAAGTTTCAAGCCCTACATCACAAGTTTTCTTAGTTAATGACTCAAATGTTTGAAAATCACTTGTATTGGTCAAAAAAGTCAACTGTAGTCAACATACAGTCAAACTTCAAGATTTTTGGTCAACATCAACATTTTTAAGTGATATTCATCATTTGATCAAGGGTTGATCATGATTCCCCAAGGAAAGTCCTCAGATCATCAAAAGTCAAGATTTGTCAAATTAGGGTTTCCTTAGGAGAAGTCAACTAAACTTTGACCAGGCATAACTTTCACATGCTTCATCAAATTTTCCCCAACCAAATACCATTTTGAACAAAATTAAATTTTTTACAACTTTGTTTTAGTTCTCAAGTCCAAAAATGCTTCATTTGGAAGATATGATCTCATACATTATAGGTCATTTTCGAAAGTCAACAAAAGACACTTTTTGTCAAGGCAACTTACATCAAAATAAAGTCTTCAAAAGAAAAATTATCAACATAGAGATTGTATAGGGCATCTTGGGATTTCCAAAAAGTCTAATATCATCTTCAAAAGATGAAAATTGAACAAGTTATGAGTTTCACAACTTGGGCAATTTTCAAGAAATGCATGAAATCTCAATTGAGTAAATTTGTGATTTTAAGTTATTGGGCCTAACTTTTTTGGAGTTCAAACATACTCATAATATGTCCAAATATCTATAAACCTATACATGCATTATTTGGATTTTATTTTTATTTATTTGAATTTTTATTCATTTAAATATGAATTAAATCAAATAAAATGAAAAACTAATGGGCTAGTGCATATGGGTTTGGCTTGATCCATCATGAAGCCCAAAAATTCGGGCAAGATACACCCAATATGTCCAAGTTCATGCAGCAAGCGAAAATGGCAAGAGATATTTCATTTTTGGCAAGAATTATTCAAATATGGCAAACTTTCAATATGTTGCTTTTCTTTTTAAATTGTTTGAAATGGTGCTTTGTGTGGTTTTTGAAAGTATTTTGAAAAGAGGCCATCATTTTGGCAATCTTTGTAATGATTATTGTTTGAAGAATGTATACAAAGATATTTGTCTTTTTAAAAATGTTTCAATGTTTGAAAGTTTGTTGGGAAATGTTTTGAAATTGTGTGTGTGTTTTTGAAGATAACAAGGATGTTTGCAAATTGATCAAGTAACTAGGAGTTGTCTACCCTAATCAAAAGTCTTTCTTGTGCATTTTAACCCTTTGACATTGTTGTTTTACCATTGTATTTGGTAAACAACCTTGTCTTTTGGATGTTAAACGGAACGGGCGTGGGTCATCGTATGACCATGATAACAATATTGCCAAGTATCTTTAGCAAGTTTTGAGGGACTAAGAACATTTTTGTATAGGCAACCAAGATAGCGTCATCGAGGGACTATGATCTTTTTTGTTTTTGATTGATTTTGCCAAGATACCTAGCATGCATACCATGGCTATTTTAAAGGCAACAAAGTGGATGAAACCCTAGGGGTGCTTGTGTGCAATGTGTTGTCATTTTTCATGCATTTTTGTCTTGAATTTAGGTCATGCTATTTGTTTGATTTTGGTCTTTTGCATACAAACCCTAGTTCTTACTATCATGGTATATGAAAGCGATAAATGCGTAAAGTAAATCTAAACTATTACAATATTATTATGGGGAGGGGGATACAAGTTTGAATAGGGGGATATTGCTCAAAATAAAACCCTAAAACTATTACAACCAAATTGAATTTATTTGTACAAATAAATAAATAGACAATTATT
Organism: Vicia faba; assembly: GCA_948472305.1. Lineage (NCBI taxonomy): Eukaryota > Viridiplantae > Streptophyta > Magnoliopsida > Fabales > Fabaceae > Vicia > Vicia faba. The sequence goes on from OX451735.1 coordinate 812,363,301, forward strand.
TAAATATTGGAATAAAATGTAAATATGCACAAATGTTTTTGTATTTATTTTATGTATGTAAAATAAATTTATTTATGTCTTAAAAATAATTAAAAAAAATAAAATGATTATTTTTTGAAAGGGTGAAAACCCTAATTTTGGTTTAAAAGAAAATATACATTCTATTATTATTTATTCTATTTATGTACAAGAAAATAAATAAAAATAAAAATATATATACAAAAATGTTAATATTGTATGAAAATATTAATTTAAGTGTATAAATAATAAAATAAAAATATATAATATTTTTGTATTATTTACAAATTTTATTTAAGAAAATAAGTTATATTATTATTAATAAATTATTCTTATGCCCAAAAAAAATTAAAAATTATAAAATAAAATGTGAAAAATTAAGAGAATATTTTTTGTGATTTTAAATATTTAGAAAAAAATAAATAAAAGTCAGAAATGTGGAATATTCAAGAAAAAATAAAAAATAAAAGAAAAGGGCCAAGGGGGTGCAGGAAGTAAAATAGGGGGTGTCAATAGTCAGGCAAAACAGGCCCAGGCCCACTTCCACTTCGTCCCTGTCCTTGGAACAGAAAAGCGCGCGTCCTGTACTTCAAACTGTAACTCTTGCATACGTGCATAAAAATGAAATCTTGCAACATGAAACTTGTAGCATGTTAAGTCACGATTCCAATGATATAAAAAACTTGATCTAACTCTCAAAGACCAGAGAGAATTTTATCACCCCTAATTTCGGACCTAAAATTTTCAGCATGTTCAACATCTAAATTCTCCTGGCTCAGTTAATATAAATGGAAGCTATGCATATGTACAGCTCAAGCAACTTAAAGACTACATTTTTGCTTCACAAACCTAAGCCTAATGATGCCTAAATAAGGAGATAGAAGTTTGAAAATTACCTATTTCAGTCAAGTTCGAATATGGCAATGAAGCAATTTTGAATGAGGCCTGAAGGTCTTTTGAGCTTGCCTAAAGTCCCCTCAACCTTTCCCAATGCTCAGCTTGCTTTGAACTTGCCTGAATCTCCTTGTAGAACTCAACCTGCAAAGCTTCAAAATGAAAATGGTGAAGTGTGAAAATGAAGTTACAGTTGTTGGACAGGGGCTTGGATAGTTTAGGTGTGATGTTTAGAATGAGTTTGAAATGATTCCAAGCAAAACGCACGAGGGAATATGGATTTGGCCAAGGTTCTGCAGTGGTTGCCCTGTTTGGGCAAAAAATGGGGTTTTCTGTGCTTAAGGGTGTTTGAGATGCTATGAGCTCGTGTTTTAGGCTTGGTATAATGTGCTGAGGTTGTTTGAAATGATACAAAATTTTGTTCTTATCAGATGGAAGAGTCGTGGACTTTTTGCATAATTGCTTGTTTTTGAAGAAAAGGTAGGAAGTGACAATGCCAAAGCCTCTACAGGCTAGCTCAAGGCCTGAGGAGAATTGGTAAATCTTTTCTGATGTTTATGGATCTTGTTTGCACAAAGAGATTAGGTTCAATGCTCAAGATAAACAAAATTTCGAAAAGTATGCTTTATGGAAATGGCATTGTAACCTTTTTGCCATTTTTGGATTAACTCTTTGTGTAATGCTCCATAACTCAGAACAATTCCTTTGTCCAATGTATTTGAATTTAATTAAGGAGTGTGGAAAGGATTAAGGCCTGTAAAACAAGTACAAGCATGATCCAAACTGATTTGCAACTTGTGCCAACGTGTAAAATGCCATGGACAAAAGTGAGAAATGGCCATTTTCTTTCCTTCGATTCTCCCTAACCATAAATGATCTTGGAGAGTTCTTTGACATTTTGGAAAGCTTGTAACATGCTCTAAAATCCATCTTTGAAATGCATTTTGAGATTACACTTGTAACTATGTGAAAAGTTGCCATGAAGATAGGTCAAAATCCTGCCTAAACTAGGGCAAAATTTCACTAAGTTAAAAGTTTCATGGACCATTATTCATAAAATCATAACTTGAGATCCAAGCATATTTTGTAAAAACTCTGTGAATCAAAGTTGTATATTTTGTGGAGGACTACAACTTTCATGTTGGAAGTTTTCTTTGATTCCAATTGCATCATGGTAAAAAAGTTGGAAAAAATAAGAAATTTTCATAACTTAGAAAATTTCTAAGTTATGAAAATTTTCCATTTTAAACCCTAATTTCCAAAATTAGGTTTCTTGATGAACAAGTTTCATGTTTTGACACATATTGATGAAAAATGACCCTTGGCACTTGATTTTGACCAAAAAGTCAAAGTTTGACTTTTCAGTGTACAGTTGATTTTTGATCAGTTGATTGGAAAATTCATCTGTCAATCCAATGCATTTGAGATCTTTTGAACCTTGTGATTAGGTCAAGATGATGCCATTGAGTCCTTGAAACCATGTTTGAACCCAATTTGCCATTGGCTAGGTTAAAAATCATAAATTTCCCTTCTGCAGTCAAAACCCTAAAAATGACCATTTTGCCCTTTTGATGATATGATCAAATTTCTTGAGGAGTTGTGGTCCAAACTTGATCAAATGGTTCGTATGATCCTATAATGTTGATGTGGATCAAAAATTATGAGGTTTTACTGTAAATTGGCCACAGTTGACTTTTTTCCTCAATAGAGTTGATTTTTAGGTCAATTGTCCAATTGACTGGGCAAAATTTTGATTCAAGGCTTGAAACTTGGTATGAACAATCTTAGAGGTCCAACATGAAGTATTAAAGTCCCATGACGCATTTAAAGTCCAAAAATCCTTGTGCAAACTCAAACCCTAATTTCAGGTCATCAGTGCAAGGAGATGTCTTGAGTTGAGCAAACCCTAATCTGGTCTTGAATCCAAAGAGTCTTGTGAGGAAAATCTTGATAAAATGAGAGGGAAAATTTTGGGGTACAACAGCTGACCCTTTTCAATCTTCTTGAACCTGAAGAGTTAGATTGGCGAGTTTTGTCGTTCGTGACTCGAAGGTAAAAGATGATTGGACACTAGAGTGCCCGTAAATTTGCTCTCGCCGAAATGTAGTTGAGGGAATGGGCTTAAAGATGCCATTTGTAGAGGTGACATAATCTTGCTGGAGATGGGCTTAAAGATGCCATCCAAGAATGTTTGTTGAAAATCAGGAGAATAAACGTCAGAATAGTATCCGTATCTGGAACGTATCTTAGTTGTATCTGGAGATTGGATCTGTATGAGCAAGGGAATAGCATCCGTGTCTGGAGCATATCTGAGCTGTAACTGTATTTGAATTTGAATGAATAACAAAATGACTGTCGTGTTTGGAGTGTATCTATTATTGTATCTGAATCTGCAATTTGAATGAGCGACATAATGGGATCCGTGTCTGGAGCGTCTCTGAGCTGGGGAAAAGTCAGAATAAGTGACAGAATGGCAACCGTGTCTGGAGCGTATCTGGACTGTATCTGAAGTTGAGATCTGTATATGTAGCAGAATGACTTCCGTGTCTGGAGTGTATCCATATTGTATCTGAATAAGAGATTTGAATGAGTAACATAATGACTTCCTTGTCTGGAGTGTATATGTACTGTATCTGAAATCTTTGAGTATTTGTTAAAGATAACTTTTAATCTTATCCTGAAAAGGGTAAAATGTTAGCTGAAACACAAAGTTATGTTGCATGACATGTATGATGCAATAAAATGTGTTTTATCAATGTTTATGATATATGAATATAATGTATGCGCATGTAAGCTGATTAGCTGCATTGCTGAGGAAAATAAATCCTTGATAGCCGGAAATAATAAAAATCCTTGACTGTTGTCGGGGAAAATAAATCCTTGACCGCTGCTGGAGATTCAAAATCTTTGATTGCTGAGGATGAGAAATCCTTGCTGACTGCTTGGGGATTAAAGATTCTTGACAACTTCTATGGGGATGTGAGAATCCTTCACGACTTTCCTGTGGATATGAGGATCCTTCATGTCTTTGGAGTTGAAGGATGATAAACATTCTGTTGTGAAAATAATGCCAAGTATTACTCGAGAAACCTGCTTGGGGAATCCCGAGAACTTTGATGACAATGGCTGGGGATTACACAATGGGAATCCTTACTCGGCTGGGGAATAGGGAAAACTCTGGCGATCTCTACCGGGGATCAAACAAAGGAAAACCTTGATCTGCTGGAGAATAAGGAAGGCTCTGATGGCTTCTGCGGGGAACTGAGAATGAGAATCTTCATTCTGCTAGGGGCTTAAAAATTCTGACAAATTTATGCTGGGGAGTAAAGAAGGCTATAGCAACTTTACTGGGGAAATGAGAATGATAATCTTCATTCTGCTAGGGGATGAAAAACTCTGTGGGGAGTAGCTATACTACTGGGAAGTAGCTATCCTGCTTGGAGAGTAAGTTCAAGACCCTGGGGGAAAAGCTTATTCCTGTTTGGAAAAAGTTCAGGAGTTTGGGTTGTATGCCAATCTACTAGGAAGTCAAGAATGAGAATCTTCATTCTGTTGGGGATATCAGGAGCTTGGGTTGTATGCCAATCTACTGGGGAGTCAAGAATGAGAATCTTTATTCTGTTGGGGATATCAGGAGCTTGGGTTGTATGCCAATCTACTGGGGAGTCAAGAATTATAATCTTCATTCTGTTGGGGATATCAGGAGCTTGGGTTGTATGCCAATCTACTGGGGAGTCAAGAATGAGAATCTTCATTCTGTTGGGGATATCAGGAGTTTGGGTTGTATGCCAATCTACTGGGGAATTATCCTAGGTTGGGGATAAAACAAAAGTTAATTGTTATCTGGTTGATTCTCAGATTTTAAGACAACTTGCTGGGGAATTTGGGGAAAACTGAATGGTTTTCGCTGTGGGTTAAAAGTTTATGCTCTGCTGGGGATTGTTAGTTGGTAGTATCATCTCCACTGGGGATCTTAATGACATGCTGATTTGATTGCATATGGAAATGGGTTTAAAGATGCCATTCAAAGGTGATTGTTGACAGAAAGTTTGAACTGGGCCTGAACAGAGAATGAATCATAATAAACCGTTGAGAGATTTATCTGTTGAGAGATTTTATCTGAACCAGCGAAATCTGGAAATGAATCAGAATAAACCGTTGGGAGATTTATCTGAAACAGCAAAATCTGGAAGTGAATCAGAATAAACCTTTGAGAGATTTATCTGAAACAACAAAATCTGGAAGTGAATCAGAATAAACCATTGAGAGATTTATCTGAAACAGCAAAATATGGAAGTGAATCAGAATAAACCGTTGAGAGATTTATCCGAAACAACAAAAATCTGGAAGTGAATCAGAATAAACCGTTGAGAGATTTATCTGAAACAGCAAAATCTGGAATATCTTCAACTGGAATAAGAATCAAGGAGATCTTAGTGTTGATCTGACTGAACCAGAGAAGGTCTTGAATTAACTTTGACTGGATAAGAATCATAAAAATCTTAGAATCGATTTAACTGAGCCAGACAAAAGTCTTGGAATATCTTTAACAGATGTCGGGGAAAATAAATCCTGGACTGCTATTAAAGAGTATGTGTGTCTTTAAACTTTTCTCAGAATGTTTCTAATGGGGATTCCTGTTTCGTCGTTTGAGGAGGATTCCGCTGGGAAATGTTGATTTTTGTCTTGAGAGAAATCGAATTTTAGGAGCTTCAGTTGTCTGTTATTCTACTGGGGTACCATCTCTGTTGAATTTTGGGAACTTAGGTCGTCCATTATTCTTCTAAGGAATCATATTTGTTGAATTTTGGGAACTTTGATTGTCCGTTATTCTACTGAGGAATCATCTCTGTTGAATTTTGGGAACTTTGATCGTCCGTTATTCTTCTGAAGAATCATCTCTGTTGAATTTTGGGAACTTCGATCATCCGTTATTCTGTTGAGGAATCATCTCTGTTGAATTTTTGGAACTTCGATCGTCCGTTATTCTGTTGAGGAATCCTCTCTGTTGAAGAGGAAAGTTGAATGAACTACTATTTGGCCGTGGTCCAGGCTTCATAGCTTGAATTTTGTGAGAATTTGATTGCATCTTTCCTGAAAGGTAAAGGTTAGTTGCATGACATATACCAAGCAATGATGTTCTCAAAATAAATGAGATTGTGTTGTATGATGTCCTGATGTACGTAATGTTTTCAAGATGATCTCTCGCTGGTGTAAATAAATCCTAAATTGATACTGGATAAAAGAGTTTAATTCTGGCGACTTCAATGGGAAAAATCCTCAGGGATTCTTGAGGTCGACTTAGCTGGGAAGAGGTTATCAAAGATTGAAACTCTGGTTGGGAGCCATCTTATGAGAAGGATTTTGGGGAGATTCGTCACTGCCCCTAGTAGTGAGTGTTTATGAGTTTTGCCAGGAAATGTTTGACTGTATGCAAACCTTTGTTGGGATTGACGTTCAATGCCCCAAGTGACGGGGACGAAGACTTGCCCCTGGCTATTTTGCACTTTGAGAGATTTCTTGAAATCTTGACTGGACTGCCCCATGTGTATTGGACAATGACATGTCATGCCCCCTTGTTGATAGGAGATTTTAATTTTGCAGCGGAAGTGTCATCCCGCTTGAAGTGACTCTGTTCACTGAGAGAGCTTTTCGTTCATTGGATATTCATTGTGTGAATTTCTTCGCTGTCAAACAAATAGCCATATGCAAACAACGATATTCAAATAATGCAAAGTTTATGCTTGTCTTGAAATTTTGAAAATGCGTTTTTTAGCAGAAAACTTTTGTAAGAAAAATTCAACTCAAGATTTAGAGCAAAGCCTTACAAGAGTCAGGATACCTTTTGTAACAGTATGATTTCGAACTAACCCATGCTTCAATTAGGACTTTTGAAGGGTTGTAACATGGCTTGGTTCGCGGTTTAAGAAATAAAGGATAAAGGCTCAAAATATATTTGTACCCACCCGCTCTTCGTGATGTTCTTTAGTTCTAAACTCAGTTAATTAGGCGTTAGAACTCCAAATGAATCTGGAACAAAATTTTGGTGATGGTTCAAACAAGTTAAATTTATTGGAAAGCAGTCATTTTTGCAACATTATTTTTGTTGAGGATTTGTAGTTACCTCTTTCTTTCGATTTATTATCCCTAATTTTTGCCTGACTGTTCCTGTTTTTGAGATTACAGTCAGCGAGATGCCCCGGTTTTCTTAAGCCTCCTTTGTAGGTTTCGACTCAGTGGGCTTTTCTTTTTGAGAGATAATGACTGGATATGTTATTGGGAACCATCACCGTCTTTTGATTCCAAAGGAATATTTTTTTTTGATGTCATTCGTTGTATTACAAGATGAGAGTTTGCGACTTTAACGTGTGTTTGAATTAACTGAGAGACTACCCGGCCCCAAGTTTTGATTAAAGGTTTCAATTTGTGTTAAAACAGAAAACTTCTACTTCTTTGGCTCGAAGGGGTTGACTAAGGATTATCTTCCTTATAACTCCAGTGTTTAGGATTTGAAAGAAACGCCTGTACATCGTCAGCAATGTCTGTCCAAAAGCATACTGTATGAGATTATGGCATTGTTTTCGTCATCCTCCCTCTAAAGGTTTGTGTCATAAGAAGAATAAAAAGCATAGTTTAAATATAGTTAAAACGAAAAGATGAATTCAAGACAAACATGTGCAATGCATTAATGAAACCGAGTTTGACATTAATAGATAATTGTTTGAATAACAAAAGAAATTACAATTGGAAATTCAAAATGAACAGAAGCCTCTTTGTTCGAACTTGTCATTTCATGTGGAGAGCCCTCAGCGGAAGATTTTCATCTGGCCATCTTGTGTGAACTCCAGCGTTGGTTCTTTAATCAGATCTTGAATTTTGTTTCTCAATGTCCAACAACTATCGGTGTCATGTCCAAGACTGTTGGAGTGATACACACATCTTGCATTTGGATTGTACCCTAGAGAGGCTGTGTTGAGACTCCGAGGGGGTCCTTTAATACAATCAGCTTGACTTCCAACAAGCGTTACAGAACCTGAGATAATGACATGTTAATCTCAGTGAAGCGCTTTTCAGATGTATTTCGCTTATGCCGATTACCCTGTTGACGTTGGTGAGGTTGTTGTTGGGCTTGTGACCCTGAAGCAAACTGGGGAGGTTTTCTCTCGGCTTCTTGTCTCAAGGGAGGATGAATGATGACTTGATCCTCCACCCCAGTTGTTTGCCGCATTTGGTTACATCCATCCCGATGCAGTTTGTTGATAAGGACCCTTAGTTCTTCTTGTCCTTGTGCCAAGTTTTGGATGAGAGCCATCTGGCCCATTAATTGTCCCATCATCTGGATTTTCATTATGGCTATCTCAGCTCGTAGCAGCTCCAACTGATTATCTTTGTTGCCCTCAGGATTCCCCATGATCATGCCCCTAGTGAGGAGAGATTTCACTTCTTGCTGCCCCTTGGATAGGTTCAAGAACATCTCTTGAAGTTGAGAATTTTGAGCCTGGATGTCCTTGATAGTCTTCTCTAGAGCCATCTCAACTGAAATAAACAGTAGGAAGATAAAGATACCTGAAGGGGATAAACCTGTCATGATAAGATGTATGATATGTGGATGCATGTTTTCAAGGATCTCGCGGGGTAAACATAAGAAAATGTTAGAAATTGAATTTCGATCAACATCTTTGATTGGAGAGCTTTGTATTGGTGGACGTCTTTCCACGAGAACCAAGCTCACCATGTCAAGTGGGTCATAGCCCTTGACTCAAGTTGTTGTACTTGATCTTTGACGGTGTTTGTTTAGAGGAAAAATGAATCCTCTTTCCCTTTGGTAGACGTCTGGTTCAACGTGACCCTGCATCAAAGACCCTCGAGATCCTTGAAATGGTTATTGAAAATGATATGGTATGATGTTATGATGTTATGTACAGATATACGAAGTAAGCAAGTTTATATACAAATAATCATATTCACACAAAGCAGACAAGTCCTTAGGTTTAGGCATGCATGGAGTTTGTAGGTAAGTACCCTCTTGAAGTTTAGTTGGCTCAACATGTCCTAGAAATAGTAACCGGGTTCTAAGGAGCTCAATATCACTGGATTGTTTTCTGTGTTCATTGTTTCAGTTTAGCCACTTTACTGGCGACCCAAATATTCCAAGAAAACAACCCTCAATGAGTGTAGTATTGAGTATCTACCAACTTCGGACTGCACCAAAGCCGGTCATCTCACTACATCCTAAAAGGCCAAGTTGGTCAAGTAAGGTTCTATGGTCAGTTGATGTTTCACGACACCACACGGCGGCCCCGTACTCTCCTTGATTCGACTCAAGGGTTACCGGTACCAACCAAAGTTCCACATCAATCTAGCTACTTCTTCAACCATGTTGGTATACCCCGCACAGTTCCCTCACAGTCTATTGCTACTTACCTAAAAGGTGCCCCCAAATCCGGGTGTAGGATTTAAAACAAACCCAAACAAGGAACCAAAAAAATGTAAAGCATACAAATCAAACAAGATAAGCATGTAAAGGTGATCTAAAACCCTAAGGTAACCCCACTTTTATAATAATCCCCAACATAGTCGCCAGTTCTGTGATACGATGAGAGAACTGACTTGAGGTTTTGCGTTTGTGTTCGCAAATGTTTCGGTTTAGCAAGAGTCGCCACTGACTTTTTATTTTATCCAAAGGAAAGGTCAAAAAGCACGGGAAATACCTTTGAGATATTTTCTTGGGTTCGGGGGGTAGGTTATGAAAAGGGAAGGTGCTAGCACCCTTTTCATCCATGGTTTTCCATGGGCTCTTAGTTACTTGTTTAGATCACTTGCTTTGCTTTTTCAATTGTTTGAAATGGTGCTTTGTGTGGTTTTTGAAAGTATTTTGAAAAGAGGCCATCGTTTTGGCAATCTTTGTAACAATTCTTGTTTGAAGAATGTATACAAAGATGTTTGTCTTTTGAAAAATGTTTCAATGTTTGAAAGTTTGTTGGGAAATGTTTTGAAATTGTGTGTGTGTTTTTGAAGATAACAAGGATGTTTGCAAATTGATCAAGTAACTAGGAGTTGTCTACCCTAATCAAAAGTCTTTCTTGTGCATTTTAACCCCTTGACATTGTTGTTTTACCATTGTATTTGGTAAACAACCTTGTCTTTTGGATGTTAAACAAGACGGGCGTGTGTCATCGTATGACCATGATAACAATATTGCCAAGTATCTTTAGCAAGTTTTGAGGGACTAAGATTATTTTTGTATAGGAAACCAAGATAGCGTCATCGAGGGACTATGATCTTTTTTGTTTTTGATTGATTTTGCCAAGATACCTAGCATGCATACCATGGCCATTTTAAAGGCAACAAAGTGGATGAAACCTTAGGGGTGCTTGTGTGCAATGTGTTGTCATTTTTCATGCATTTTTGTCTTGAATTTAGGTCATGCTATTTGTTTGATTTTAGTCTTTTGCATACAAACCCAAGTTCTTACTAACATGGTATATGAAAGCGATAAATGCGTAAAGTAAATCTAAACTATTACAGCATTATTATGGGGAGGGGGATACAAGTTTGAATAGGGGGATATTGCTCAAAATAAAACCCTAAAACTATTACAACCAAATTGAATTTATTTGTTCAAATAAATAAATAGACAATTATTTAAATATTGGAATAAAATGTAAATATGCACAAATGTTTTTGTATTTATTTTATGTATGTAAAATAAATTTATTTATGTCTTAAAAATAAGAAAAAAAAATAAAATGATTATTTTTTGAAAGGGTGAAAACCCTAATTTTGGTTTAAAAGAAAATATACATTCTATTATTATTTATTCTATTTATGTACAAGAAAATAAATAAAAATAAAAATATATATACAAAAATGTTAATATTGTATGAAAATATTAATTTAAGTGTATAAATAATAAAATAAAAATCTATAATATTTTTGTATTATTTACAAATTTTATTTAATAAAATAAGTTATATTATTATTAATAAATTATTCTTATGCCCAAAAAAATAATAAAATAAATAAAATAAAATGTGAAAAATTAAGAGAATATATTTTGTGATTTTTAATATTTAGAAAAAAAATAAATAAAAGTCAGAAATGTGGAATATTCAAGAAAATATAAAAATAAAAGAAAAGGGCCAAGGGGGTGCAGGAAGTAAAACAGGGGGTGTCAATAGTCAGGCAGAACAGGCTCAGGCCCACTTCCACTTCGTCCCTATCCTTGGAACAGAAAAGTGCGCGTCCTGTACTTCAAACTGTAACTCTTACATACGTGCATAAAAATGAAATCTTGCAACATGAAACTTGTAGCATGTTAAGTCACGATTCCAATGATATAAAAAACTTGATCTAACTCTCAAAGACCAGAGAGAATTTTATCACCCCTAATTTCTGACCTAAAATTTTCAACATGTTCAACATCTAAATTCTTCTAGCTCAGTTAATATAAATGGAAGCTATACATATGTACAACTCAAGCAACTTAAAGACTACATTTTTGCTTCACAAACCTAAGCCTAATGATGCCTAAATAAGGAGATAGAAGTTTGAAAATTACCTGTTTCAGTCAAGTTCGAATATGGTGATGCAGCAATTTTGAATGAGGCCTGAAGGTCTTTTGAGCTTGCCTGAAGTCCCCTCAACGTTTCCCAATGCTCAGCTTGCTTTGTACTTGCCTGAATCTCCTTGTAGAACTCAACCTGCAAAGATTCAAAATGAAAATGGTGAAGTGTGAAAATGAAGTTACAGTTGCTGGACAAGGGCTTGGATAGTTTAGGTGTGATGTTTAGAATGTGTTTGAAATGATTCCAAGCAAAACGCACGAGGGAATATGGATTTGGCCAAGGTTCTGCAGTGGTTGCCCTGTTTGGGCAGAAAATGGGGTTTTCTGTGCTTAAGGGTATTTGAGATGCTATGAGCTCGTGTTTTAGGCTTGGTATAATGTGTTGAGGTTGTTTTAAATAATATAAAACTTTGTTCTTATCAGATGGAAGAGTCATGGACTTTTTGCACAATTGCTTGTTTTTGAAGAAAAGGTAGGAAGTGACAATGCCAAAGCCTGTACAGGCTCGCTCAAGGCCTGAGGAGAGTTGGTAAACCTTTTCTAATGTTTATGGATCTTGTTTGCACAAAGAGATTAGGTTCAATGCTCAAGATAAACAAAATTTCAAAAAGTATGCTTTATGGAAATGGCATTGTAACCTTTTTGCCATTTTTGGAATAACTCTTTGTGTAATGCTCCATAACTCAGAACAATGCCTCTGTCTAATGTATTTGCATTTAATTAAGGAGTATGGAAAGGATTAAGGCCTGTAAAACAAGTACAAGCATGATCCAAACTGATTTGCAACTTGTGCCAACGTGTAAAATGCCATGGACAAAAGTGAGAAATGACCATTTTCTTTCCTTCGATTCTCCCTAACCATAAATGATCTTGGAGAGTTCTTGGACATTTTGGAAGCTTGTAACATGCTCTAAAATCCATATTTGAAATTAATTTTGAGATTCCACTTGGAACTATGTGAAAAGTTGCCATGAAGATAGGTCAAAATCCTGCCTAAACTAGGGCAAAATTTCACTAAGTTAAAAGTTTCATGGACCATTATTCACAAAATCATAACTTGAGATCCAAGCATATTTTGGGAAAACTTTGTGAATCAAAGTTGTATATTTTGTGTAGTAATACAACTTTCATGTTGGAAGTTTTCTTTGAATCCAATTGAATCATGGTGAAAAAGTTGGAAAAAAATAAGAAATTTTCATAACTTAGAAAATTTCTAAGTTATGAAAATTTTCCATTTTAAACCCTAATTTCTAAAATTAGGTTTCTTGATGAACAAGTTTCATGTTTTGACACATCTTGATGAAAAATGACCCTTGGCACTTGATTTTGACCAAAAAGTCAAAGTTTGACTTTTCAGTGTACAGTTGATTTTTGATCAGTTGATTGGAAAATTCATCTGTCAATCCAATGCATTTGAGATCTTTTGAACCTTGTGATTATGTCAATATTATGCCATTGAGTCCTTGAAACCATGTTTGAACCCAATTTGCCATTGGCTAGGTTAAAAATCAGAAATTTCCCTTCTGCAGTCAAAACCTTAAAAATGACCATTTTGCCCTTTTGATGATCTGATCAAATTTCTTGAGGAGTTGTGGTACAAACTTGATCAAATGGTTCATATGAGCCTATAATGTTGATGTGGATCAAAAATTATGAGGTTTGACTGTAAATTGGCCACAGTTGACTTTTTTCCCCAATACAGCTGATTTTTAGGTCAACTGTCCAATTGACTGGGCAAAAATTTGATTCAAGTCTTGAAACTTTGTATGAACAATCTTAGAGGTCCAACATGAAGTATGAAAGTACCATGAGGCATTGAAAGTCCAAAAATCCCTGTGCAAACTCAAACCCTAATTTCAGGTCATCAGTGCAAGGAGATGTCTTGAGCTGAGCAAACCCTAATCTGGTCTTGAATCCAAAGAGGGCAATCTTGAAAAAATGAGAGGGAAAATTTTAGGGTACAACAACATGACTTTCCAAGCTTGTAACTTCTTCCTCAATCAACCATTTTTCATGTCCAAGGGATGTATTTAAATATGATCCTATATAATTCAAAATTATAGAAGGAATTTACTCAACAACTCATGAGATTTGGAAGATATGAAGTGTGGAAGTTGGGATCTCAAAATTGTGAAAATTGCAAAATACTTAAAATACTTCTAAGTTTTTTTCAGCTTGAAAATCCAATTTTGTTGGCCAATTTTCTTATTGATTCAAGATGATTCAAGACAAATAATAAACATGAAAGTTGTAGAGTATGGGAACATCTTTACAATGGCACCAAGAGCATGAATTTATCTTGCTCGAGCATCAAGTTTAGAAGAAGAGAAGTAGCCATGGTGAAGTTGTCTTACAAGTAAGATTTGAGGTTCAAATTCTTCCAAATATCTACATAATTGATGAATTAGACAAGTCCATCATTCATTACCCAGGTGTCTAAGGCTTTGTTCAAGTTTCATACCATTTTTTAACAAAAGTCATCACTTCCATTTACAAAAAGCTCACTTTAATCATAAAGTTTTGTTTGGAGCCTTGTAAAATGGATTTGGATTAGATCACACTCCATCGCATGTCTAATAAACACCCTTTCTTTCTCCCTCATCTCTTCCAGCCACTCTAGAAAGTCATGCTACACCATTGGAAACATAATGCACCTTTAACCAAATTTTGAGCCAAGATCAAATAAACTCTCCACAAAGCTTTTGTTTTTTATTCTTGATTTATCATAACCTTCCTAAATAGCTCTATAAATTAATAGCACGCCTCATCTTTCAGAGGGGCATTAAGCAACAAACACTCTCAAAATCTCTCAAACTCCATTTCCACTCTTGAAATCCATATCTTTGAAACTCCAAATTTCTCCATGTTTCTTGCAACTTTTGTATTGAAAAATCATTCATATAACATATATAGGTTACTTTATGCATGAAATTGCATCTGTAATCACTAGATTGATCCACCCAAGTCACACATTTCCCACCCTGCAACTTGAGTTGGTTAGAACAGTTAAGGAGGTTTCAAGGCAAAGTATCAATTGTATTACCTTTCCAGAGCATCAAGGGTGCTAAAGGAATCATTTTTCACCATTTTAAGTACTTGAATCAAGGTATCCCTACTCACACACAAGGTATGATTTTCACAACTTGGAACTCTATATTTTGAGCATCATTCTAACTTATTCTTGAATCATTTATACTTGTTTCAATGTGAGGAACAAAAGCCCTAACAATTGGGGAATTGATTGATTATGTATGATATTTAATTTCATTTTGAAATAAATAGGGTTCTCTGGTTTTTTCCAAAACTCGTGAGTTACAGTTTGAATAAACAAAAGTTAAATGTATGGTTGAATTCCTTGTTGAAAATCAAGCAAAATGATGTAATGGTTTGTTATTTTTGATGAAAAAATGATGAAGCAACCATTGATGGATTGTTGAGTAAACACGAGGAAGATGATGATGTGCATAACACAAAAATTCAAATATTTATACATGTTTTATATTTATTTTTGTGAAAGCGTTTCTTGATTGAATAGGCATTTCTCCCAATGGTCATAACGCTGATTTTGTATGTTTGTGGGTGAAGCGAAGGATCCTGGGTTCGAGCCACAACGACACGCTTTTGATTGTTTTATTTTTTTTCAAACCATTCAACACTTTGTTTCATATTTTATTAAGTGTTTGTGTTATTTAACACCATGCAACATATGGTGCAGTGGTTAGTATTTTATGCCTTGATCAAGTGTGTGGGTTCAACACCCTTAGCCACCATTCCTTATTTTTATCACTATTTTCTTTTATATTGTTCCTATCTCTTTTCTTTTCATTTCTTTTTTATTTTTAGTTTATTTATTTGTTTTATTTTCCTCTTTTGATTTTATTTTAGCAAACTTAAATACTTTTAAAAATACCAAAAATATTTTATTTTATTTAATCAAGTTTTGATCTTTTTTTTTTTTAAATGTTGATTACAAAAAAAAAACCCAAAAATAGTTTCTTTTGTTTAATTTGATTAAATCTTGATGCTTTCTTTTATTAAATTTTTGTGAATATTTTCTTAATTGACTCTCTTAATACCATGATACTTTAATGTATTTATTTGAGTGTGATTTTATTTTGAAGTTCTATACCATGATTAAATGTTATTTCTTTGAAAAAATGTTTGGTTTAGGTGATTGATTAGTTGAAACTTTAGGGTTTTGAATTGCCTGATTTTTGTAAACTTTTTGATGTTTCTTTCATGAGTGTGTGAACATCTTTGATCCATGCTTAATTCCTTTTAGGTTTATGGTTTAAGACTTGTGTGTTTTCTTTGATTGACTTGTATATATGATGATTCTCATTAAGGTTTTGTTCTTATCTTGCTTAGTTGATCCTTACTATTGCCTTGAGGTTTTGATTAATACCTTGTTTGATTGTGTGAAGTGATCTTAAACCCTAACCAATGAAGCTTGTATAAATTCTCATTTATTTGATATTGATCTTAACGTTTATGTGATGATGATTAATGTTTATAATTCATTATGTTAGTGCTTGTGTTCAAATCCAAGAAAAGGTATTGTAGTGTTGATATGGTAGTCATGTGCATGTGTTTGTTTAAGTCCATCTTCATGTGTTTACCCTTGTATGTTATCTTTTTAGATGTTTATCTTATTTTTATCTCTGTGCACCATAACCCTAATCTTATTTTCAAACTTTGAAACTTTTTTCATTTAAAAACCTTGACTTTGTAATTGCATTTCCAAACTTCCTTTCTTTAATAAATGTTTCAATACACTTAAGCATATTAAATAATTTCAAAAGACTAAAAGAGATTCAACTTCATCCAAATCCTTTTTCCACTTGGCTTTTCAATTTAAAACCTTTCCTCAAAGATTCGACATAATTCCTCTTCATATTTGAGATATAATCCTCCTATCCCCATAATAATGAGTGAAGTAAATGTTGATTCTTTCCACTCGAGGGAGCAAGTGACAAACTAGTTGATTTTATATCCAGGTTAGGAGCTCTTTCCTCATGATGATGCAAAATATATCTTCTCATACTTGTGGTGGAATTAGTTGAACATTCTCCTTAAGATGACAAAATGTCTCTTCATTCTAAAAATCAATCCACAAATCTTTTTTTATATTTTTACCCCAAACTACGAGTTTTTGATCCTTCATTGGTACGTTGGTATAAGAATTTATGTCTCACCTCTACACTCTTTTTGCAAACAAACCATTTAAACCAAAAAATAGACATCACAAGAGGTTCGTATAGAGTACTATAGATACATAGGGTGCTAATACCTTCCCTTTATATAACCAAACCTCATACCTTAGATCTCTTCTTTGTACTTTATTTTAGTTGGGCTTCTTGCATTGCATGATAAATATAGGGTTTTGATCTTTTTACCTTCCCTTGGAAACAATAGAGTTCAGTGGTGACTTCTTAATTTTGCGAGCCAAGTTAGTCAATAGCCTGGTCTCCCATTTTTCACTGTGAAAGAACAATTTATCTCAAGTGACTACTCACTCATGAGTACACACCAAGGTACCTTTCAAAATCGAGCATCACAACCTAAGTTATTCATCATAACCTAAGTTTATCTTTACTAATCATTATCACCTAACTATGATCCTAGGTTTAAACTAACTCATTATCATAGAATTTGATCAATTAGGTTTTAATAAGGATTTAACACATATGCATGAAATCTCTCATAATATCAAAAAAATTATACACTAAGTAATCCAAGGAGGAATTTACATGATAATTTAGTCACCATTAATCATGAATAAAACATTCAAGCATGTTATCACACCATCTATCATACAACTAAGGTTTATAAGATTCCAAGCTTACTACTAGAACTAAGGCATACAAGTATGGCTTTACTTTAACAAATGGTATAACATTGACCTAGCTTTCCAATGCATATGACTACACATCAAACTGAGTTACGAAACTCATTTTATG